>OU744723.1:28286295-28886295 GCA_916613615.1 Steromphala cineraria | reverse complement strand
TCCTTTCCAAACAGAAGATGATATAGAGAGTATACTGTGGATTGGCATGGAGTGTTGCGCATGGCCATCATGACACAAGGGATGAAATCAGCCCAATTGGTGTGATCATCATTCACATAAGAGCGAAGTGCCTGTTCTATTGCGCTATTCCTTCTTTCACACATACCATTGGTTTGTGGGTGGTAGCTAGAGGTGTAGAAATGTTTCTAGAAGTTCGCAAAGTGCATTTACAAGTTTTGATGTGAACTGACGACCTCTGTCAGTAAGAAGAGTGCGCGGGGAACCATAGCGCGTAAAAACTTCATTGAATAGCAGCTTTGCAACCTCTGTAGCTTCCTGAGTGCGCATGGGAAAGGCTTCAGTCCAGCGAGTGAAAGAATCAACTGCAAGTAGAATGTATTTGTAACCTTCTTTTGTTTCTGGAAGGGGGCCTAAGATGTTTACATGTAACCTAGAGAATGTGTCACCAATTGGTAAAGGTACCATGAGAGCTTTCTTCGTGTTATGAGCACGTTTGGAAAGCTGACACTGTTGGCATGATTTGGTTGTGATTTTCAATGTCTTGATCCCAGGGAAAAGTTGATGATGCGGTGATAACCTAGAAAAGCACAAACACGTCGTTAAGGTGCAGAAGACAGAATGATCTTACTGCTTGCTTTTAGGTATTTATACTCTAAAGGACGGATACAACAGGTTTTGGATTGAAAATAGATATTGACTAGCTACTAAAGATTACCTACATTGTAACTGTAAGTTCTAAAATGCCCTTGTCAACTATTTAATCGCCGGCCGCTGTCGCAACTGATGTCACATGAAGTTTATCTTCAGTAAGGGTTTCAATAATATTGCATCAGTTCGATACTTAACAATGACCGACCTGTATCTAAATGTCCGGTTGTCTCCCTATGTTACATAATCTGTACTGGCAACCGAGTTTAGGGAGACAGGTTATGTCATAGCTATCGGCGTTCAGGTTCTCAGTAACGAAGTTAGTCTTAATGTACACGTTGAACGTGACTATTTTACATTCATATTTTATTCATTTATTTGAAGAATTTTAAAGAAAACTGTGTCAAATTTAACCCTATAACATAAGTATAAACAGCAAAGTACTTTTGAATTTTCGGTCCACAAAAAATAAACGCTTTTAAAAAGTGGTAAGACTAAAAGCAAAGCTTGAGTTCTTGCATCCCTGAGATCTCTGAACTATTTGTCCACACTATAGTATTTTAATCACTTGACATAGTGACTGTTCAGGAAACATGGAGTGAAAGATATGTCAACGGTTTTTCATTCTTTTTTTTGGCTTAGAATGCTTTCTAATTTTGATTCAATTCTGAACTAAATGCGATTAAAATTAATTTCCTTCCAAATAACAAGTGTGTTCAACCGACTTTCTGTAATTGACATAGCATAAGATGCACGTACAAAGCATTCTTCTAAGTTAAGGTTTACAAATGACAAACGACAAAGCACGTAATTGATACTGTATTTGTATCCTTAAAATTCACAAGTAAATAGGTGAAACACATAAATATCCATTTGAATGTTAGTATGCATACACAATTGGAATATAAGTGCAATTTGATATCAAAATGCTTTAGGGCCGAAAAAAAGTATTGAAATCTGAACCACAATCAATAGATTGTTTAACAAAGCCTACAGTTCTGTTTGTCCCGTTAGACTAGTACCATATTTCCTTAATTACACGAGGGCGTCCATTAATAATTTCAAACGGTGTACACCAAAGGCGTCTATTTGGGCGACTACTTTTTCAAAATTAAACAAACAAAGAAACGTTTTGTTTTATATCAAACTGGTTGTACTCGGCGTTTGATTAAGACAGGCGTTTATTTTTCTTCAGAAAGTCATATGCAAGGGCGTCATTTCGAGGCAGGCGTCTCTTCAAGGCAGGCGTGTAAATAGGAACTACGGTAGCTAAAGTGCTTGCTTTCGGTTTCTAGTTACTCAAGCCACCCAATTGCCATCTTTAAAAAAAAAATCTCAATCATTACAATTAATCAGTTCATAACAATGTTAGATAAATGATTTACATTTCTATATTTACATATAAATAGTGTGAATACAAACCGACTGTAATGGATATTTGAACAAAAGTATTTAGATAAATTAGGACATATGGACCAGAATTTTATAATGTCATCATACTGATATTGTGAACGTGAATTATAGCAGTCAAGAAGGTAACTTGACGATGTCTTCTTTTTTGTGTTTTGAATTTTGCATTCTATCCATTTTTTTGCATTTTGTATATATCATACTTAGCAATTGACATCATCTTATTGAAAACAAAGTTTCTTCTTTCACAGTACTCTTAGATAATGTTTCGGAAAGTTTTGTTGAACCATTTTTTTCATTTATCAATTTTTAGCTCATCTGGCCTGTAAGGCCCGATGGGCTTATGGCATGGCATGGTGTCCGGCGTCCGTCCGTCCGTCCATCCGTCCGTCCGTAAACTTTGTGGAATTTCGACTTCTTCTCCAGAACCATAAGGCGTAGAAAGCTGAGACTTTGTGTACAGACTCCTTGGCTAGTGAGGATTATAAATTGTAGCTTTGGTGACCCTGTGACCCCAAATAGGGTCACAGGGGTCACAACCTTAAAAATCAATTCACATCTTCTTCTCCAGTTCCAAAAGGACTAGAGAGTTAAAAATGATATGTGCAGACTCCTTGGCCAATGGGGATTCTAATTTGTAACTTTGGTGACCCTGTGACCCCAAATAGGGTCACAGGGGTCACAACCTTAAAAACCTATTTTCATCTTCTTCTCCAGTTCTAAAAGGACTAGAGAGTTGAAAATGATATGTGCAGACTCCTTGGCCAATGGGGATTCTAATTTGTAACTTTGGTGACCCTGTGACCCCAAATAGGGTCACAGGTGTCACAACCTTAAAAACCTATTTTCATCTTCTTCTTCAGTTCTAAAAGGACAAGAGAGTTGAAAATGATATGTGCAGACTCCTTGGCCAATGGGGATTCTTAATTGTAGATTTCGTGACCCCATGACCCCAAATAGGGTCACAGGTGTCACAACCTTAAAAACCTATTTTCATCTTCTTCTCCAGTTCCATAAGGAGTAGAGAGTTAAAAATGATATGTGCAGACTCCTTGGACAAAGGGGATTCCAATTTGTAAATTTGGTGACCCTGTGACCCCAAATAGGGTCACTGGGGTCACAACCTTTAAAACCTATTTTCATCTTCTTAAGTTCCAAAAGGTCTAGAGAGCTGAAATTATATGTGCAGACTCCTTGGCCAATGGGGATTCTAAATTGTAGATTTCGTGACCCCATGACCCCAAATAGGGTCACAGGAGTCACAACCTTAAAAACTTATTTTCATCATCATCTTCCGTTCCAAAAGGTCTATTGAGCTGAAAGACTGCATGTAGACTCCTTGGCCAATTGGGATTCTAAACTGTAGGTTTCGTGACCCCATGACCCCAAATAGGGTCACAGGGGTCACAATCTTAAAAACCTATTTTTCGTCATTAGATGACAGTCTATGGCAAATTTATTTCTCCTTGGATATTTTAGTGTGGACTTCTTTCACTGTCTGATATTGGCGATCTAGAAAGTGTTGAATAATAATAAATCATTTGGGTAAGGAAATTTATTCCGAAATCGTTACATTTGTTTTGTAATTTTTTTATAGGTTTTCTTGCAATAGGTAACATCAGTTTCATTTTTAGCTCATCTGGCCTGTATAAAGCAAACTTGATATGATGCCTGATGAGCTACAGAGCCAATGGCTCTATTTTTCTATTTCGTTCCCATCCTGCTACATCAGCGATACGACAGAAGACTATAGGAGGATATCAGGGGATAGGTTGTAGCATTAGCGAAGACATATACGCTGATGTAGCAGGATGTTTCGTTCCATATTTTCGGACTTATTTGCATTCATACAATAAGTGCGATATCAACTACCTTGGATTTGCAAAAAAGGAAATTTGTTTTTATCTATGCGTTGTTATCATTCGTTGGCCGAAATCTATGAATTACACTGTATTGGAACCAAATTTGTTTTACACTATAAAATGACTTAAATGTATATTTTTCTCCATTTTTCTCATGTTGTCTTTAATCATTTTCCCATTTTTCTGGATATGTTGAAAATTTGTATTTTTTTCGACATGAGAATGTCAAATATATATATTCCTCAATCCTTTTGGATCTCCGAGTTTATTTTGTAATAGATATTGGAGAATAGGGGTTTCAATTTTCTTTTCAATTTGAACTTTCGCATATAATGTGAAATTTTGCATATCTTATAAATTTTCATAATTTTACAAATCATTTATGTATGTAATCCCTCTCTTTGAGTTATGTTTATAGTGTATTATTCTTCGGTCCCTTCTTGTAATCCACACTTACTTAATCTATCTGCTAGTAAATTCGCTATTGTAGGCATTATTCAAAACTTATTGGAACAGTTGCTGGTAAGCGTGTCGCTGTCACAATATTCAGTGTAGGCATTGTTCCATGTAGGCGTTTTTCCTTGTAGGCATTATTAACTAAGGGTTAATAATGCCTACATGGAAAAACGCCTAACAAGACAAAGCCCAGACAATCAGCGGTCACTGTCATGTACACATTCGTTGGTCACCATCTAGACATATTGTCGCCGTTTGAGATGACAAGTTAGGGGAGCAGGACAAAAGCCATCCGGACAAATGCCACCTAGGACATATTATTTAGTCACATGATTCATCCACTAACAATATTCTCACGAAAGAAATTATAATTTGAAAACAATGTTTTACCGATACTGAATAAGCAGTGGACTTGGGTCTGATTGCTAAATCTTAAGTTAATCTTGATGTAGTTAAGAATAAGTCAATATTTTGTCAAAATATTATTGTTTCATGCTTTCAACATATTTTTATTTCAAATAATGTTAACAAGAAGGGTCGAAATAGGATTTAAAATATTGCTGGATATTCTTAGTATTGAAGTTGGCTGCAGCCTCAAAGTAAAAATGGTTAATAGATAATTGCAAAACTCTTGTTTTTAAACTGGTGTAATGTTTAACGAATGTTGCTGTTTTTAAATGCTGTGTTAGAAATACATATTGATTCCTAAATTTGGATTTTTCCGACAAATAAGCAGATAGCGAATCACGTCTTCATAAGAGTGACCACATGCACACTCAGTGTTTTCGGATATATTTCTGAGAAATTTAGATACCTTGAATTGAATATTGGCGCAAGCTCCTAGCGTCTGATAATATCATTTTACGGAGTTGTTATGAGTGCTTGTATGATGAGGAAGAATCTTGTACTATTCGAAATTGGGCGTATCAGGTTAAATGTACATTAGAAACTATTGGTTTCAGTGAAATATGGTTGAAGCAGGAAATACACAAGGATTTTTTTATGTTATAAAACAGAGAATTAATGACCAAGCTTTCCATCTCACTCATCAAAATTTAATTTTCATGTAAACATGATTGACGATTTCACTAAAATACTACTTATGGAAATCCATCCCTTTCCATTATAGAAAATATTTATCTAAATTCAGATTCAGTGTAACTGTTTTCATTTGATACTGTTTTGAACTGGGTAATTGAGGTGGCGTGGATGATTTCATTTGGTAGGGAATGCCTCAGCATAATGGTACTGGGTAAGAAAGATTGAGCATATGTATGTGTTCTAAATTAATTAAAACTACATGTTATGATTTTAAGAAAAAAAGCATAAAAAGTAAAATTGGCGCTAATTTACATTTCATAGTGCTATCTTATTTATCAAATGTATCTTTTCAATTAATTCTTTCCTCATTAGATAAAGACGATAGAAAGCGGAGCACAGGAATTGTCCACATTTTATAAAAATTACTCATATATCATGAGAACTACAGTATCTGTGTTGTTTGTTAAAAAGTTTTTCAAAAATTGGGTGGGGTTTGCCTGGGTGGCTTGAACTAGGTGGCATTTGTCCAAGGTGGCATTTGTCCGGGTGGCATTTGTCCGGGTGGCATTTGTCCGGGTGGCATTTGTCCAAGGTGGCATTTGTCCAAGGTGGCATTTGTCCAAGGTGGCATTTGTCCAAGGTGGCATTTGTCCAAGGTGGCTTTTGTCCAAGGTGGCATTTGTCCGGGTGGCATTTGTCCAAGGTGGCTTTTGTCCAAGGTGGCATTTGTCCAAGGTGGCATTTGTCCGGGTGGCATTTGTCCGGGTGGCATTTGTCCAAGGTGGCATTTGTCCAAGGTGGCATTTGTCCAAGGTGGCATTTGTCCAAGGTGGCATTTGTCCGGGTGGCATTTGTCCAAGGTGGCATTTGTCCAAGGTGGCATTTGTCCAAGGTGGCTTTTGTCCAAGGTGGCATTTGTCCAAGGTGGCATTTGTCCAAGGTGGCATTTGTCCGGGTGGCATTTGTCCGGGTGGCATTTGTCCAAGGTGGCATTTGTCCGGGTGGCATTTGTCCAAGGTGGCATTTGTCCAAGGTGGCATTTGTCCAAGGTGGCTTTTGTCCAAGGTGGCATTTGTCCGGGTGGCATTTGTCCAAGGTGGCTTTTGTCCAAGGTGGCTTTTGTCCAAGGTGGCATTTGTTCGGGTGGCATTTGTCCGGGTGGCATTTGTCCAAGGTGGCATTTGTCCAAGGTGGCATTTGTCCAAGGTGGCATTTGTCCGGACGGCATTTGTCCAAGGTGGCATTTGTCCAAGGTGGCTTTTGTCCAAGGTGGCATTTGTCCGGGTGGCATTTGTCCAAGGTGGCTTTTGTCCAAGGTGGCATTTGTCCAAGGTGGCATTTGTCCGGGTGGCATTTGTCCAAGGTGGCATTTGTCCAAGGTGGCATTTGTCCAAGGTGGCATTTGTCCGGGTGGCATTTGTCCAAGGTGGCATTTGTCCAAGGTGGCATTTGTCCAAGGTGGCATTTGTCCAAGGTGGCATTTTTCCAAGGTGGCATTTGTCAAAGGTGGCATTTGTCCAAGGTGGCATTTGTCCAAGGTGGCATTTGTCCGGGTGGCATTTGTCCAAGGTGGCATTTGTCCAAGGTGGCATTTGTCCAAGGTGGCATTTGTCCGGGTGGCATTTGTCCAAGGTGGCATTTGTCCAAGGTGGCATTTGTCCAAGGTGGCATTTGTCCGGGTGGCATTTGTCAAAGGTGGCATTTGTCCAAGGTGGCATTTGTCCAAGGTGGCATTTGTCCAAGGTGGCATTTGTCCAAGGTGGCATTTGTCCAAGGTGGCATTTGTCCGGGTGGCATTTGTCAAAGGTGGCATTTGTCCAAGGTGGCATTTGTCCGGTCGGTTTTTGTCCAAGGTGGCATTTGTCCGGGTGGTTTTTGTCCTTGACCCCAAGTTAGTCAGGATCCGGACAGTACATGTATGTCACAGGTTACGTCATATGACTAGACAGTTCACAGTTTACTCGCACTGCCGTTTTTTATTGTTATAGATACACAACGTCCGGTCATCATAAAATATACAATTATATCAATGTACTGGATGTAATTGCAATAAAAATTATATCAAGTTGTTCATATTCTTTTGAATCCACGAGAGTCTTATCGAGTAACTGTTTTTAAACTTAAAACTTGAAATTCGATGAGACATTTCTGTTAATTGAAGAATTATTGACCAGCAAACAAACATTGTGATTAAGATTTTAAAGAACATTTAAAATTGTTGAAAGAATATTGTACTTTGTTTCATTAAGTACAAA
Source organism: Steromphala cineraria (assembly GCA_916613615.1). NCBI lineage: Eukaryota > Metazoa > Mollusca > Gastropoda > Trochida > Trochidae > Steromphala > Steromphala cineraria. The sequence goes on along the minus strand of OU744723.1, from coordinate 28,878,602 downwards.
GTGTATTATAGCAACTAGCAACTCTATAAAGTAGATGTGCAATTCACAATTTTCTTGTCTTTTACTAAAAGCTGTTCACCACTTAAATAGGAATTGTAAGTCATACATTAAATCGTTACGAAAGGTAATCATGGATATAAAAAAACATGGTTTTTGGCGTGCATTTTTATGTCACTCAACGAATAAGTTGAACGGCTAAATGTGTTGAAATACTAATTTAGTTCACAACAAGGCCTAGTGATGCATAAAATATATAATAATTCTCCACAAATTAGCATATTTGACACATATTTAGAGACACGATATGGTCCATGTCAATAGAGATTAAATAAACCATCAAAGCAATTTGCACGGGCTGCACTTGCGTTGTCACAGCAACTGTGAAATTGACATCAAATTCAACAAACGAACTCGTCTGAAACAGCATTTCGTAACACGCGCTAAATTTAAGGACTGAATAACAAACGTGATTTTTAAAAATCATTGTACTTGTTAATGTCACCTGATGTTTAACTATTAGGGAACCGATAATAAATAAATAGTGTACAGTTTGCGTGACAGTATTGACATTAACAGCTAATTAACGTTATATTTTAAATTATTACAAGCTGTAAAAAACGGGATTTACTCTCCTGTTAATCTTTCAAATACACCTTACTGAACAACATGACTATCAAGCATTAACATTTCAACTCTGTACCATGTTAAGAATATGTATGTCAATGTACTTCATCATGTATTTTAGAGTTTAGTTCCCTTTTTCTATTGCTTTTTGCTATTCACTCCGTAAACCGGAAGGTTGTGGGAGTAAAGGACCAGAAGAAAGATTTGAGAGGCAGTGTTGAGCGATTAAAATGCTCAATATAATATATTTTACGTGAATTATAGAAGTTTCTGAGGTGTTATCCTTTTAAAGATTTTTATGATTTTATTGCTCTTATGCTTAATACTTAACAGGTTTCATTTTAACAGCGATAAAACTCTTTATGAAACATCCCTATTTTATATTGGGTGTGCGGAGCTTGGACCTATAGGACGTGTGTTGCGTCGGCTCTGACAAAATGGCGACTTGAGGTCCCAGAATTTAATTCTAACTCAATATACTGTATACAGCATATACTATAGTAAATATACACATAAAAACGTAAAACATCATGTTTGACGAAATGTGATTTAAACATTCACTGAAATTGGACAAGCGGGGCTTCGAGACTATTCCCTGCGTGCACGAGACGCACGCCGGACCCGACCACGTGTGAGACGCAGTTCGCTAGCTGAAGGGTGACCGGAAAAAAAGTCACAGGAAATTTGGTCACAGAAAAAAGTCACAAAATTTGGTAGGAAAAAAAAACCACAGGAAATAAAGTCACAACTTTTTATTAGACATTAATAAAAACAATAACATATATTTTTTTCATAACATTATACAATAACATTCAAGTTCACAGCCATTTTAGACTATACAAGTAGACTGTAAAATTGAATATGCCAGAAATCCTTTCGTTCATAGACTATTGGAGCTTTGTGTTGATGTGGAGGCGAACCCAGGGCCGAGAGGTCGTCAGGGTCGGGAGCAGAGTAAGCAGACTAAGCTTGATTTCGGAGATAACACTGCTAGTGACACCGACTGTGCGGACGAAGATGTAGCCGGTATGTTTAGGTTGTTAAGGAAGGACATGAAAGCCTTGAATAAAAAGTTTGATTTAGTAAAGCAAGAGATACAAAAAGAGCATAATGAGTTAAAAGAAGAAAACAGAAGTTTGAAAGATAAGATAAATAAACTTGAATTAAAACTTGACCGAACAGAAGCAGAAGAAATAATATAATTATCTTCGGTTTGCGGGTTCAGTGAATGAAACATGGTCCAAAACGGAAAAATATGTTAAAGACTTTCTCTGTCATGAACTTTGTTTAACAGACTACGAAAACATTGTTATAGAAAGAGTACATCGTATCAAAGGCCAGTCAGCTCAAAGACCTCTGTTAGTAAGATTTCTCTCGTTTAAAGACAAGATGCTTGTGCTGGACGCTGCAAGGGTCAAGCTGAAAGGAAACAAAACTTTACGTGTATCTCATGACTATACTGAACTGGTCAGGTCAGTTAGGAAATCACTTATACCAATTATGGTGGAAGCAAGGGATAACGGGAAAAGAGCGTTTCTTTCATATGACAAATTGATTATGGATGACAAGGCCTTTGTTCTAGCTGAAGATGGCAATAGTCTAATCCTGATTATGGATGACAAGGCCTTTGTTCTAGCTGAAGATGGCAATAGTCTAATCCTGATTATGGATGACAAGGCCTTTGTTCTAGCTGAAGATGGCAATAGTCTAATCCTGATTATGGATGACAAGGCCTTTGTTCTAGCTGAAGATGGCAATAGTCTAATCCTGATTATGGATGACAAGGCCTTTGTTCTAGCTGAAGATGGCAATAGTCTAATCCTGATTATGGATGACAAGGCCTTTGTTCTAGCTGAAGATGGCAATAGTCTAATCCTGATTATGGATGACAAGGCCTTTGTTCTAGCTGAAGATGGCAATAGTCTAATCCTGATTATGGATGACAAGGCCTTTGTTCTAGCTGAAGATGGCAATAGTCTAATCCTGATTATCGATGACAAGGCCTTTGTTCTAGCTGAAGATGGCAATAGTCTAATCCTGATTATGGATGACAAGGCCTTTGTTCTAGCTGAAGATGGCAATAGTCTAATCCTGATTATGGATGACAAGGCCTTTGTTCTAGCTGAAGATGGCAATAGTCTAATCCTGATTATCGATGACAAGGCCTTTGTTCTAGCTGAAGATGGCAATAGTCTAATCCTGATTATGGATGACAAGGCCTTTGTTCTAGCTGAAGATGGCAATAGTCTAATTCAAGCCGGAGCCGGAAGGAGAGACGACCGAGAGGAACAGACAGGAGACGGCAGTCTGCGGTCTGGGGAGACTACTGATCATGACGTCAGCTAGGGACTCGGCCGTGGCCCACGAGCAGCTCCAGACCCTGGGAAGTTGCACTCCAATCTTTTGTCAAATTTAAAGTCAAATATTTCTACTGTTCTTGATATATGTACCTGGAATGTTCAAGGTCTTCAGTCTAAGTTAAACAATGCAATGTTTACTGATTTTCTAGCCACATTTGACGTCATTTGTCTGGTTGAAACATGGCAACATGATATTGAAAAGATTAAAAACATGTTTAATGATCATATATGTTACATGTCACCTGCCATTAGAACTAAGCACTTTGGTCGGTTTTCAGGAGGCGTGGCGATGTATGTACTGAAGTCATACGAGCAGTATCTGACTAGAATCCATGACTCCTGGGGCAACTGTGTGTTCCTGGAACTCCAGTCGGAAGCCCCTACCGTCATCCTTGGCGGAGTCTATGTTCTCCCCGAGGGCTCCCCGTTGTACCGAGAGACCGACGACAATGGGATCGAGCAACTCAAAGCTAGGATCGCCTGTGTCAAAGTTGATTATGATCAGGGTACAGACATTGTAATATTCGGGGACTTAAATGCTCGAACTGCATCTCAGGATGATTTCATCATTGAAGACCAAAGTGATAAACAATTCATTGATTTAGGAGAACTTTACACTATTGACGGGTTTTCAGACCCCAGGAGCTCACAGGATGAGAAAGTAAATAAATATGGATTATTATTAGGTCTTCAAGACTACGTCTGGAAGACCTATTGTTCTTATCCGGATTTTTATTCTTATTATTTGTACCGATTTTTGTGTCAGAGATTCTGACCTAACCAATCGATCGATTTTCATGAAACTTTCAGGACTGATAGAGTATCACAAGAACTGGCTCTGCGAAGCTTTTGAATTTCGAATTTCAATTTGTGCTTGAGTTATCTCCCTTTGAAGTTGAAACTTCATACCTCAATTTCTCGAAAACTAAGAAAGATAATCGCACAAAACTTTCACCAAAATGTGGGCATCAACATTCCCCATCAAATAAGCACATAGCCGTTTTCGGCCGTAATAATAGATTTTTGGCTATTTTCAAAAAACTGAAATTTTGGCGCGTTTTCGCGATTTTGACAATACGCGTCTTTGAAATCTATCTCCTCATACACGGCAAGACATACATCAGTGTTTGATAGCTCAAATGAAAGCTAAAAGAACTGCCAAGAAAGTCTCGAGCCGTTTTTTGGAATTTTCATCTAGAACGTGAGTTATCTGCCCTTGAAAATAGACATTTTTTAAAAGGATCATTTTTCATGTTACGTTCAAATGGTCATTACTCTGTAAGGGAATGTCATATAAGAAATCTGTTTGATGCATTCTGTTCTACAAGGATTGTTGAACAAATTCACTACAGATTATTATTATATAAAAGTTGATTTTAAAGGAAATATGTGGACATAAAGAGTTTTTTTACATTTTTCGTCGATTTTAACATTTTTCGAGGGTTATTTTACTTTAAGAATTTTAGTTTCAAAACTGCTCAAGATAAAAATTTGATCATTGATGTTTTGTGAAGCAGATGTAATAAGTAGACGCAAAAAAATAACAACAAGTCATGATAATTATTTTTCGGTCCATGACCAGTCCTTGAATATTGCGATTTTTGGAAAATCCTCATTTTTAGCACATTTCAAAGTTCCACAGTTTCTTTATTAAGAAAGATATCTTAAAATTGTATCTTCACATGCGCTATTCTTAGCTCAACTTTTGCTATGTTACACTTTATCATAAAAATGTTGATAGTTAAGGAGCTAGAAGGACCAACATGGAGTAGGGGTCTAAAAATCTTCAAATTTCAGTGTTTTCAATAAAGTTCCAAAATTCATTTCTCGATTACTATTTGAGTTATCAAAACATGACATACATCTTTGTATGTGGATAAACAAGCCCTCTTAGACAAAGTCATGTGAAGGTCAAACACTGTGTGAAGGTCAAAGAGGAATCTTGAAGACCTAAGTATTGACGCGTCAATCCTAGTTATTATTAAGATTGTGTAAACAACTTGAATTACACATTGTTAATGGTAGAAAAGCTGGAGATTCATGTGGTTCATTCACGTACATAGGTCCAAATGGTACAAGTTTAGTTGATTACTTTTTAGTGTCGACAGATTGTTTTGACAAAGTGATTAATCTATTTGTACATAGTAGAACAGAGTCTGACCATTTACCTGTTTCTTGCCAGATCACGCTTAATTTACATCCTAATGTAAGTGGTTCAACAAGTATGTCGAGTACCTATCCCATAATGAAGTATAATTGGTCGGACAAAGGCAAAAATGATTATTTTGAGAACTATGCTTCAGAACAAGTATCAGAAATTGTAGAAAAATTCCTAGAATGTATAGATGTTAATGTAAATGAGTCTGCAAACCTTTTAGTTAAGATCATACAATTATCTGGGGCGCATTTACAAAAACATTGTAAGCACCCTAAAAATGGAAATGTCAATGAACAACCCAAGTGGTTTGACAAAGAATGTTTCTTGTTGAAAAATATAAAATATGCTAAGTTTCACCTTCTCAGAAGAAATAATTGTAAAGAAAATCTTGATGCATTTCTCCATAGCAAAAGAAAGTTTAGACAGACATGTAAAGATAAAAGAAGTGCCTATGAAAGAGATGTAACCAACCAAGTAAATTTGAATTTCAGCGATTGTAAATCCTTCTGGCAATCGGTAAAATATCTGTTAAAAGTAAAACATAAAGTTAATAATATCCTACCAGAAGTTTGGTACCAGTATTTTAAAGAACTGCTAAATCCTGAAACTGAAACTAGTAATTTTGATGAAAATGTAACACAATTTATTAAGGATCACGACCATATGAATTGTGCAGACTGTAACAGTTCCAACATGTTGTCTGAAGACATAACTGATAATGAGATTATTAGTGCCATTGATTCCTTAAAGCAAAATAAGGCGCCAGGTATTGATGGAATTCCGTCTGAATTTTACAACAATTCTCCTCATCTTATTACTTACATACAGTTTCTTTTTAATTCTATATTAGAAAGTGGAGTGTTTCCTGATTCTTGGAATGTAGGAATGATTCTTCCGTTATACAAGAAAGGGAATTTATCTGATCCAAATAATTACAGGTGTATATCACTCCTAAATGTCCTGGGTAAAGTGTTTACATGTATTATAGAACGTAGGCCGAGAGCTTGGATAGAAGTCAATTATATTCTTTCAGAAGCACAAGCGGGTTTTCGGCAAGACTATTCTACCACGGATAACATGTTTGTACTTCAGTCATTGGCACACAAAAATCTTAGAAAACCTAAACACATTTATTGACTTTCGCAAGGCATTTGATTCTGTTGATAGAAATAAATTACTTTATCAGCTACTCCAGCATGGAATTCATGGTAAACTTTATCATATCTTGTCAAGTATGTATAATAAGGTTTGTACTTGTGTTAAATTTGGCGATTTTGTCACCGATATTTTTCAGACATCCACTGGAGTTAGACAAGGCTGTATGCTAAGTCCTCTTTTGTTTATATTTTTCATAAATCAGTTGGCTGTTGATTTTCAGAATGACGATTCAAGAGGCATTTTTGTTAATGATGAAGTAGAAGTAATAAAACTGCTCCTTTTTGCTGATGATATTGTATTAGTTGCAGATTCTGTGGCTGATCTGCAGAAAAAGTTGAATGTTTTAGAATTATTTTGTAATAAATGGGGATTAGTTGTAAATATGTAGAAGTCTAATATAATTGATTTTCGTAATGGTGGGAAACTTAAGAATGTTGAAAAGTGGTATTATAAGGGCCAGGAAGTGAAAACAGTTTCTTATTATAAATATTTAGGGGTTATTTTTTCATCACGACTGTGTTGGTCAACAGCTTGTGAAACCTTAGCAAATCAAGCCTCTAAAGCCTGTTATCCTATCTACCAGCTTATGAAATGTTACCCAAACCTTTCAATGAATGTCATTTTGTCTATATTTGATACTAAAATTTCTCCGATTGCATGCTACGGCAGTGAGGTATGGGGATTTACCTTTCGCGAAAGTATAGAAAATGTCCAGAGAAATTTCTTCAAAACCTATCTTGGGTTAAGTAAAAGGTCATCATCAAAGACGGTTCGCGGTGAGATCGGACGTTATCACCTTTCAATAAACTATTTTTGTCGTTGTATAAGATATTGGTGTAGGTTGATTCATATGGACCCATCACGAAATCCCCACGCCTGTTATAACATGCTCAAAGCACAGGATGAAGCGGGCAGTGTAAACTGGGCTTCACATGTCAGAATGTTGCTTTTTCAAACTGGATATTCATATGCCTGGATTTATCAAGAATGTGGAAATGTACATCAATTTATGACTTTGTTTAAACAGACCTGTATAGATTTGGACATTCAAGCTTGGTATGGTCAAATTGAGTCCTCATCATTTCTGAAGATATATTCATCTTATAAAACTATTTTTGTACAAGAAAAGTATCTCAGTGCCGATATTGATAAGGATTTGAAAAATGTACTTGTAAAGTTTAGATGCCTGTCATATAGTCTGAGAATTCAAAAAATGCGTTTGAACAAAATTATTGCTTATTCTGATTTGTTGTGTGAACGCTGTAATTTAGGAACTATTGAAGATGAATTTCACTTTGTACTTGTTTGCCCTTTTTTCAAGGAAAGTAGAACAAAACTCATACCAAATCGTTTTTGGCAGCTTCCATCACAGGAATTGTTTATGAAGCTCATGTCGTGTACAAATGAGACATAATTAAAGGTTTAGCTATTTATTTGAAAAGAACTGTGTATGTAGGTAGTAAACCTCCCACACCAAAATGTACATTTGCGATATTTATATTTTGTGTAAATGTACTACTCATTTTGTACTTGTACTCTGGGCCACGCGGCCTCCAATGCTGAATAAATCTCTCTCTCTCTCTCTCTCTCTCTCTCTCTCTCTCTCTCTCTCTCTCTCTCTCTCTCTCTCTCTCTCTCTCTCTCTCTATTTTATATTTGTATCGTATTGTGTTGTAGATTTAAAACAGCCCTACTGAAGTAGGCGAAAAGAGCCGAAGAGCTCAGAAAGAAACCACAGAAAATTGCATGACATATGTAAAAAATTTAACATCAATCATCTTAAACATTACATTTTAAAAGCAAGTTGTGTAAATACAGATTGAACTATAGTATTAACGGAAATAGAAAAAAATGTTTTTTGCGATGATTCCTTTTTTAACTCATCTGGCCTGTAAGGCCCGATGGGCTTATGGCATGGCATGGTGTCCGTCCGTCCGTCCGTACGTCCTCCGTCCGTAAACTTTGTGGAATTTCGACTTCTTCTCCAGAACCAAAAGGCCTAGAAAGCTGACACTCTGTGTAGAGACTCGTTGGCTAGTGAGGATTATAAATTGTAGCTTTGGGCGCCCTGTGACCCCTTATAACGGCCACAGGGGCCGGGCCCTAAAACCTATTTTCAACTTCTTCTCCAGAACCATAAGGCCTAGAAAGCTGAAACTTTGTGTACAGACTCCTTTACTAGTGAAGATTATTAATTGTAGCTTTGGTTGCCCAGTGACCCATAATGAGGGCCACATATGCCACGCCCTAAAAACCTATTTTCATCTTCTTCTCCAGAACCATGAGGCCTTGAAAGCTAAAAGTTTGTGTACAGACTCCTTGGCTTTTGAGGATTATAAATTGTAGCTTTGGTGGCCCTGTGACCCCTAATAAGGGCCACATATGCCACGCCCTAAAAACCTATTTTCATCTTCTTCTCCAGAACCATGAGGCCTAGAAAGCTGAAACTTTGTGTACAGACTCCTTGACTAGTGAAGATTATAAATTGTAGCTTTGGTGGCCCTGTGACCCTAATAAGGGCCACTTATGCCACCCCAAAAACCTATTTTCATTTTCTTCTCCAGAAACACGAGGCCTAGAAAGCTGAATCTTTGTGTTCAGACTCCTTGACTAGTGAAGATTATAAATTGTAGCTTTGGTGGCCCTGTGACCCCTAATAAGGGCCACATATGCCACCCCCAAAAAACCTATTTTCATCTTCTTCTCCAGAAACATGAGGCCTAGAAAGCTAAAAGTTTGTGTACAGACTCATTGACTATTGAAGATTATAAATTGTAGCTTTGGTGGCCCTGTGACCCCTAATAAGGGCCACATATGCCACGCCCTAAAAACCTTTTTTTCATCTTCTTCTCCAGAACCATAAGGCCTTGAAAGCTGAATCTTTGTGTTCAGACTCCTTGACTAGTGAAGATTATAAATTGTAGCTTTGGTGGCCCTGTGACCCCTAATAAGGGCCACTTATGCCACCCCTAAAAACCTATTTACATCTTCTTCTCCAGAACCATGAGGCCTAGAAAGCTGAAACTTTGTGTACAGACTCCTTGACTTGTGGAGATTATTAATTGTAGCTTTGGTGGCCCTGTGACCCCTAATAAGGGCCACATATGCCACGCCCTAAAAACCTATTTTCATCTTCTTCTCCAGAACCATGAGGCCTAGAAAGCTGAAACTTTGTGTACAGACTCCTTCACTAGTGAAGATTATAACATGTAGCTTTGGTTGCCCTGTGACCCCTAATAACGGCCACTTATGCCACCCCCAAAAGACCTATTTTCATCTTCTTCTCAAGAAACATGAGACCTAGAAAGCTGAAACTTTGTGTACAGACTCATTGACTATTGAAGATTATAAATTGTAGCTTTGGTGGCCCTGTGACCCCTAATAAGGGCCACTTATGCCACCCCCAAAAGACCTATTTTCATCATCTTCTCAAGAAACATGAGGCCTAGAAAGCTGAAACTTTGTGTACAGACTCCTTGACTAGTGAAGATTATAAATTGTAGCTTTGGTGGCCCTGTGACCCCTAATAAGGGCCACTTATGCCACCCCCAAAAGACCTATTTTCATCTTCTTCTCAAGAAACATGAGGCCTAGAAAGCTGAAACTTTGTGTACAGACTCATTGACTATTGAAGATTATAAATTGTAGCTTTGTTAGCCCTGTGACTCCTAATAAGGGCCACATATGCCACGCCCTAAAACCTTTTTTTCATCTTCTTCTCCAGAACCATGAGGCCTTGAAAGCTGAAAGTTTGTGTACAGACTCCTTGACTTGTGGAGATTATTAATTGTAGCTTTGGTGGCCCTGTGACCCCTAATAAGGGCCACATATGCCACGCCCTAAAAACCTATGTTCATCTTCTTCTCCAGAACCATGAGGCCTAGAAAGCTGAAACTACGTGTGCAGACTCCTTGACTAGTTAAGATTATAAATTGTAGCTTTGGTGACCCTGTGACCCCTAATAAGGGCCACTTATGCCACCCCCAAAAAGACCTATTTTCATCATCTTCTCCAGAACCATGAGGCCTAGAAAGCTGAAACTTTGTGTACAGACTCATTGACTATTGAAGATTATAAATTGTAGCTTTGGTGGCCCTGTGACCCATAATAAGGGCCACATATGCCACGCCCTAAAAACCTATTTTCATCTTCTTCTCCAGAACCATGAGGCCTAGAAAGCTGAAACTTTGTGTACAGACTCCTTGAATAGTGAAGATTATAAATTGTAGCTTTGGTTGCCCTGTGACCCCTAATAACGGCCACTTATGCCACCCCCAAAAGACCTATTTTCATCTTCTTCTCCAGAACCAAAAGGCCTAGAAAGCTGACACTCTGTGTAGAGACTCGTTGGCTAGTGAGGATTATAAATTGTAGCTTTGGGCGCCCTGTGACCCCTTATAACGGCCACAGGGGCCGGGCCCTAAAACCTATTTTCAACTTCTTCTCCAGAACCATGAGGCCTAGAAAGCTGAAACTTTGTGTACAGACTCCTTTACTAGTGAAGATTATTAATTGTAGCTTTGGTTGCCCAGTGACCCATAATGAGGGCCACATATGCCACGCCCTAAAAACCTATTTTCATCTTCTTCTCCAGAACCATGAGGCCTTGAAAGCTAAAAGTTTGTGTACAGACTCCTTGGCTATTGAGGATTATAAATTGTAGCTTTGGTGGCCCTGTGACCCCTAATAAGGGCCACATATGCCACGCCCTAAAAACCTATTTTCATCTTCTTCTCCAGAACCATGAGGCCTAGAAAGCTGAAACTTTGTGTACAGACTCCTTGACTAGTGAAGATTATAAATTGTAGCTTTGGTGGCCCTGTGACCCTAATAAGGGCCACTTATGCCACCCCAAAAACCTATTTTCATTTTCTTCTCCAGAAACACGAGGCCTAGAAAGCTGAATCTTTGTGTTCAGACTCCTTGACTAGTGAAGATTATAAATTGTAGCTTTGGTGGCCCTGTGACCCCTAATAAGGGCCACATATGCCACCCCCAAAAAACCTATTTTCATCTTCTTCTCCAGAAACATGAGGCCTAGAAAGCTAAAAGTTTGTGTACAGACTCATTGACTATTGAAGATTATAAATTGTAGCTTTGGTGGCCCTGTGACCCCTAATAAGGGCCACATATGCCACGCCCTAAAAACCTTTTTTTCATCTTCTTCTCCAGAACCATGAGGCCTTGAAAGCTGAATCTTTGTGTTCAGACTCCTTGACTAGTGAAGATTATAAATTGTAGCTTTGGTGGCCCTGTGACCCCTAATAAGGGCCACTTATGCCACCCCTAAAAACCTATTTACATCTTCTTCTCCAGAACCATGAGGCCTAGAAAGCTGAAACTTTGTGTACAGACTCCTTGACTTGTGGAGATTATTAATTGTAGCTTTGGTGGCCCTGTGACCCCTAATAAGGGCCACATATGCCACGCCCTAAAAACCTATTTTCATCTTCTTCTCCAGAACCATGAGGCCTAGAAAGCTGAAACTTTGTGTACAGACTCCTTCACTAGTGAAGATTATAACATGTAGCTTTGGTTGCCCTGTGACCCCTAATAACGGCCACTTATGCCACCCCCAAAAGACCTATTTTCATCATCTTCTCAAGAAACATGAGACCTAGAAAGCTGAAACTTTGTGTACAGACTCATTGACTATTGAAGATTATAAATTGTAGCTTTGGTGGCCCTGTGACCCCTAATAAGGGCCACTTATGCCACCCCCAAAAGACCTATTTTCATCATCTTCTCAAGAAACATGAGGCCTAGAAAGCTAAAAGTTTGTGTACAGACTCATTGACTATTGAAGATTATAAATTGTAGCTTTGGTGGCCCTGTGACCCCTAATAAGGGCCACATATGCCACGCCCTAAAAACCTTTTTTTCATCTTTTTCTCCAGAACCATGAGGCCTTGAAAGCTGAATCTTTGTGTTCAGACTCCTTGACTAGTGAAGATTATAAATTGTAGCTTTGGTGGCCCTGTGACCGCTAATAAGGGCCACTTATGCCACCCCTAAAAACCTATTTTCATCTTCTTCTCCAGAACCATGAGGCCTAGAAAGCTGAAACTTTGCGTACAGACTCCTTGACTTGTGGAGATTATTAATTGTAGCTTTGGTGGCCCTGTGACCCCTAATAAGGGCCACATATGCCACGCCCTAAAAACCTATTTTCATCTTCTTCTCCAGAACCATGAGGCCTAGAAAGCTGAAACTTTGTGTACAGACTCCTTGAATAGTGAAGATTATAAATTGTAGCTTTCGTTGCCCTGTGACCCCCAATAACGGCCACTTATGCCACCCCCAAAAGACCTATTTTCATCTTCTTCTCCAGAACCATGAGACCTAGAAAGCTGAAACTTTGTGTACAGACTCATTGACTATTGAAGATTATAAATTGTAGCTTTGGTGGCCCTGTGACCCCTAATAAGGGCCACTTATGCCACCCCCAAAAGACCTATTTTCATCTTCTTCTCAAGAAACATGAGGCCTAGAAAGCTGAAACTTTGTGTACAGACTCATTGACTATTGAAGATTATAAATTGTAGCTTTGTTAGCCCTGTGACTCCTAATAAGGGCCACATATGCCACGCCCTAAAAACCTTTTTTTCATCTTCTTCTCCAGAACCATGAGGCCTTGAAAGCTGAAAGTTTGTGTACAGACTCCTTGACTTGTGGAGATTATTAATTGTAGCTTTGGTGGCCCTGTGACCCCTAATAAGGGCCACATATGCCACGCCCTAAAAACCTATGTTCATCTTCTTCTCCAGAACCATGAGGCCTAGAAAGCTAAAAACTACGTGTGCAGACTCCTTGACTAGTTAAGATTATAAATTGTAGCTTTGGTGACCCTGTGACCCCTAATAAGGGCCACTTATGCCACCCCCAAAAAGACCTATTTTCATCATCTTCTCCAGAACCATGAGGCCTAGAAAGCTGAAACTTTGTGTACAGACTCATTGACTATTGAAGATTATAAATTGTAGCTTTGGTGGCCCTGTGACCCCTAATAAGGGCCACATATGCCACGCCCTAAAAACCTATTTTCATCTTCTTCTCCAGAACCATGAGGCCTAGAAAGCTGAAACTTTGTGTACAGACTCCTTGAATAGTGAAGATTATAAATTGTAGCTTTGGTTGCCCTGTGACCCCTAATAACGGCCACTTATGCCACCCCCAAAAGACCTATTTTCATCTTCTTCTCCAGAACCATGAGACCTAGAAAGCTGAAACTTTGTGTACAGACTCATTGACTATTGAAGATTATAAATTGTAGCTTTGGTGGCCCTGTGACCCCTAATAAGGGCCACTTATGCCACCCCCAAAAGACCTATTTTCATCTTCTTCTCAAGAAACATGAGGCCTAGAAAGCTGAAACTTTGTGTACAGACTCATTGACTATTGAAGATTATAAATTGTAGCTTTGTTAGCCCTGTGACTCCTAATAAGGGCCACATTTGCCACGCCCTGAAAACCTTTTTTTCATCTTCTTCTCCAGAACCATGAGGCCTAGAAAGCTGAAACTTTGTGTACAGACTCCTTGACTTGTGGAGATTATTAATTGTAGCTTTGGTGGCCCTGTGACCCCTAATAAGGGCCACATATGCCACGCCCTAAAAACCTATTTTCATCTTCTTCTCAAGAACCATGAGGCCTAGAAAGCTGAAACTTTGTGTACAGACTCCTTGACTAGTGAAGATTATAACATGTAGCTTTGATTGCCCTGTGACCCCTAATAACGGCCACTTATGCCACCCCCAAAAGACCTATTTTCATCTTCTTCTCAAGAAACATGAGACCTAGAAAGCTGAAACTTTGTGTACAGACTCATTGACTATTGAAGATTATAAATTGTAGCTTTGGTGGCCCTGTGACCCCTAATAAGGGCCACTTATGCCACCCCCAAAAGACCTATTTTCATCATCTTCTCAAGAAACATGAGGCCTAGAAAGCTAAAAGTTTGTGTACAGACTCATTGACTATTGAAGATTATAAATTGTAGCTTTGGTGGCCCTGTGACCCCTAATAAGGGCCACATATGCCACGCCCTAAAAACCTTTTTTTCATCTTTTTCTCCAGAACCATGAGGCCTTGAAAGCTGAATCTTTGTGTTCAGACTCCTTGACTAGTGAAGATTATAAATTGTAGCTTTGGTGGCCCTGTGACCGCTAATAAGGGCCACTTATGCCACCCCTAAAAACCTATTTTCATCTTCTTCTCCAGAACCATGAGGCCTAGAAAGCTGAAACTTTGCGTACAGACTCCTTGACTTGTGGAGATTATTAATTGTAGCTTTGGTGGCCCTGTGACCCCTAATAAGGGCCACATATGCCACGCCCTAAAAACCTATTTTCATCTTCTTCTCCAGAACCATGAGGCCTAGAAAGCTGAAACTTTGTGTACAGACTCCTTGAATAGTGAAGATTATAAATTGTAGCTTTCGTTGCCCTGTGACCCCCAATAACGGCCACTTATGCCACCCCCAAAAGACCTATTTTCATCTTCTTCTCCAGAACCACGAGACCTAGAAAGCTGAAACTTTGTGTACAGACTCATTGACTATTGAAGATTATAAATTGTAGCTTTGGTGGCCCTGTGACCCCTAATAAGGGCCACTTATGCCACCCCCAAAAGACCTATTTTCATCTTCTTCTCAAGAAACATGAGGCCTAGAAAGCTGAAACTTTGTGTACAGACTCATTGACTATTGAAGATTATAAATTGTAGCTTTGTTAGCCCTGTGACTCCTAATAAGGGCCACATATGCCACGCCCTAAAAACCTTTTTTTCATCTTCTTCTCCAGAACCATGAGGCCTTGAAAGCTGAAAGTTTGTGTACAGACTCCTTGACTTGTGGAGATTATAAATTGTAGCTTTGGTGACCCTGTGACCCCTAATAAGGGCCACTTATGCCACCCCCAAAAAGACCTATTTTCATCATCTTCTCCAGAACCACGAGGCCTAGAAAGCTGAAACTTTGTGTACAGACTCATTGACTATTGAAGATTATAAATTGTAGCTTTGGTGGCCCTGTGACCCCTAATAAGGGCCACTTATGCCACCCCCAAAAAGACCTATTTTCATCATCTTCTCCAGAACCATGAGGCCTAGAAAGCTGAAACTTTGTGTACAGACTCATTGACTATTGAAGATTATAAATTGTAGCTTTGGTGGCCCTGTGACCCCTAATAAGGGCCACATATGCCACGCCCTAAAAACCTATTTTCATCTTCTTCTCCAGAACCATGAGGCCTAGAAAGCTGAAACTTTGTGTACAGACTCCTTGAATAGTGAAGATTATAAATTGTAGCTTTGGTTGCCCTGTGACCCCTAATAACGGCCACTTATGCCACCCCCAAAATACCTATTTTCATCTTCTTCTCCAGAACCATGAGGCCTAGAAAGCTGAAACTTTGTGTACAGACTCATTGACTATTGAAGATTATAAATTGTAGCTTTGTTAGCCCTGTGACTCCTAATAAGGGCCACATATGCCACGCCCTAAAAACCTTTTTTTCATCTTCTTCTCCAGAACCATGAGGCCTTGAAAGCTGAAAGTTTGTGTACAGACTCCTTGACTTGTGGAGATTATTAATTGTAGCTTTGGTGGCCCTGTGACCCCTAATAAGGGCCACATATGCCACGCCCTAAAAACCTATGTTCATCTTCTTCTCCAGAACCATGAGGCCTTGAAAGCTGAAAGTTTGTGTACAGACTCCTTGACTTGTGGAGATTATTAATTGTAGCTTTGGTGGCCCTGTGACCCCTAATAAGGGCCACATATGCCACGCCCTAAAAACCTATGTTCATCTTCTTCTCCAGAACCATGAGGCCTAGAAAGCTGAAACTACGTGTGCAGACTCCTTGACTAGTTAAGATTATAAATTGTAGCTTTGGTGACCCTGTGACCCCTAATAAGGGCCACTTATGCCACCCCCAAAAAGACCTATTTTCATCATCTTCTCCAGAACCATGAGGCCTAGAAAGCTGAAACTTTGTGTACAGACTCATTGACTATTGAAAATTATAAATTGTAGCTTTGGTGGCCCTGTGACCCCTAATAAGGGCCACATATGCAACGCCCTAAAAACCTATTTTCATCTTCTCTTCCAGAACCATGAGGCCTAGAAAGCTGAAACTTTGTGTACAGACTCCTTGACTTGTGGAGATTATAAATTGTAGCTTTGGTGGCCCTGTGACCCCTAATAAGGGCCACATATGCCACGCCCTAAAAACAAATTTTCATCTTCTTCTCCAGAACCATGAGGCCTTGAAAGCTGAAACTTTGTGTACAGACTCCTTGACTAGTGAGGATTATAAATTGTAGCTTTGGTGGCCCTGTGACCCCTAATAAGGGCCACATATGCTACGCCCTAAAACAAATGTTCATCTTCTTCTCCAGAACCATGAGGCCTAGAAAGCTGAAACTTTGTGTACAGACTCCTTGACTAGTGAAGATTATAACATGTAGCTTTGGTTGACCTGTGACCCCTAATAACGGCCACTTATGCCACCCCCAAAAGACCTATTTTCATCTTCTTCTCAAGAAACATGAGACCTAGAAAGCTGAAACTTTGTGTACAGACTCATTGACTATTGAAGATTATAAATTGTAGCTTTTGTGGCCCTGTGACCCCTAATAAGGGCCACATATGCCACCCCCAGAAAACCTATTTTCATCTTCTTCTCCAGAACCATGAGGCCTAGAAAGCTGAAACTTTGTGTACAGACTCATTGACTATTGAAGATTATAAATTGTAGCTTTTGTGGCCCTGTGACCCCTAATAAGGGCCACATATGCCACGCCCTAAAAACCTATGTTCATCTTCTTCTCCAGAACCATGAGGCCTAGAAAGCTGAAACTACGTGTGCAGACTCCTTGACTAGTTAAGATTATGAATTGTAGCTTTGGTGACCCTGTGACCCCTAATAAGGGCCACTTATGCCACCCCCAAAAAGACCTATTTTCATCATCTTCTCCAGAACCATGAGGCCTAGAAAGCTGAAACTTTGTGTACAGACTCATTGACTATTGAAGATTATAAATTGTAGCTTTGGTGGCCCTGTGACCCCTAATAAGGGCCACATATGCCACGCCCTAAAAACCTATTTTCATCTTCTCTTCCAGAACCATGAGGCCTAGAAAGCTGAAACTTTGTGTACAGACTCCTTGACTTGTGGAGATTATAAATTGTAGCTTTGGTGGCCCTGTGACCCCTAATAAGGGCCACATACGCCACGCCCTAAAAACAAATTTTCATCTTCTTCTCCAGAACCATGAGGCCTTGAAAGCTGAAACTTTGTGTACAGACTCCTTGACTAGTGAGGATTATAAATTGTAGCTTTGGTGGCCCTGTGACCCCTAATAAGGGCCACATATGCCACGCCCTAAAACAAATGTTCATCTTCTTCTCCAGAACCATGAGGCCTAGAAAGCTGAAACTTTGTGTACAGACTCCTTGACTAGTGAAGATTATAACATGTAGCTTTGGTTGCCCTGTGACCCCTAATAACGGCCACTTATGCCACCCCCAAAAGACCTATTTTCATCTTCTTCTCAAGAAACATGAGACCTAGAAAGCTGAAACTTTGTGTACAGACTCATTGACTATTGCAGATTATAAATTGTAGCTTTTGTGGCCCTGTGACCCCTAATAAGGGCCACATATGCCACCCCCAGAAAACCTATTTTCATCTTCTTCTCCAGAACCATGAGGCCTAGAAAGCTGAAACTTTGTGCACAGACTTCTTGACTTGTGGATATTATAAATTGTAGCTTTGGTGGCCCTGTGACCCCTAATAAGGGCCACATATGCCACGCCCTAAAAACCTATGTTCATCTTCTTCTCCAGAACCATGAGGCTTAGAAAGCTGAAACTACGTGTGCAGACTCCTTGACTAGTTAAGATTATAAATTGTAGCTTTGGTGACCCTGTGACCCCTAATAAGGGCCACTTATGCCACCCCCAAAAAGACCTATTTTCATCATCTTCTCCAGAACCATGAGGCCTAGAAAGCTGAAACTTTGTGTACAGACTCATTGACTATTGAAGATTATAAATTGTAGCTTTGGTGGCCCTGTGACCCCTAATAAGGGCCACATATGCCACGCCCTAAAAACCTATTTTCATCTTCTCTTCCAGAACCATGAGGCCTAGAAAGCTGAAACTTTGTGTACAGACTCCTTGACTTGTGGAGATTATAAATTGTAGCTTTGGTGGCCCTGTGACCCCTAATAAGGGCCACATATGCCACGCCCTAAAAACAAATTTTCATCTTCTTCTCTCCAGAACCATGAGGCCTTGAAAGCTGAAACTTTGTGTACAGACTCCTTGACTAGTGAGGATTATCAATTGTAGCTTTGGTGGCCCTGTGACCCCTAATAAGGGCCACATATGCCACCCCCAAAAAAACTATTTTCATCATCTTCTCCAGAACCATGAGGCCTAGACAGCTGAAACTTTGTGTACAGACTCATTGACTAGTGAAGATGATAAATTGTAGCTTTGATGGCCCTGTGACTCCTAATAAGGGCCACATATGCCACGCCCTAAAAACCTATTTTCATCTTCTCCTCCAGAACCATGAGGCCTAGAAAGCTGAAACTTTGTGTACAGACTCCTTGACTAGTGAGGATGATGAATTGTAGCTTTATAATAATAATAAAGGTAACAGGAACGTCCTTCAAATCTATTTTCATCTTCTCCTGAAGTATAAGGCCTAGAAAACTGAAACTTGTCGCCTATATACAGTGTTTAAAATATTGCCCGTCAGCCAATCCTTGAACTGGCTACGTTTTGCCAGGACTGGTTACTTTTTGGTCAGGACTGGTTACTTTTTGGTAAGGACTGGTAACTTTTAAATTTTTTTAAATAAATTTCCCAAAGGAATTGACCAATGAATTTTCAGGACAGGCTAGATTTCCAATCAATTTTATACACTACTATAAACTTAATTGTATGATTGGTGACCCTGTGGCCTCTACAAAGGGGGAATCACATTGGCCACACTCTACATCATAGTTGATGATGAAGCGTGATGAGCTACAGAGCCAATGGCTCTATTTTTATTTAACAAAGTTGAAATATGAATTCAAAATTCTCACTCACAATATCATTTTCTAAAGTTTGTTACCGTCAGTTTTTGTAAAATTCCCTCAAATAGATGAGTTAACAGGCAAGAAAAACGCGTCATTTTACGCCTCGCACTTATTAGTCGAAATGTGTGTCTCTGATGCAAGTTATTGTATGTAAATGAGCTGTAATCTCAGTACGATCCGGTCAAAGGAGTTGTTTAATTTAATATAAGATGTAAGACAATCTGTAAAACTAAATTATTTGTATGTGTCAAAACGCTTTTATTATTTTATTTGAGGTTGCAATTAATAATTTTACGTGCGCTACCTCCCAAGTTTTCTGTACATCATTGCTTCATTTGTACCCGTGTCACTAGTCTGAGAATACTAAGATGACTATATTTCAATTTTGATATAAAAAAACATGTTTGAACGAGAACATTTTTTTAGGTGAAATTTAAAAGAAAATCTGTTTTGGAAAACCCATGAGATTTAAACAAAAATCTTCATATTGGTCCTGCTTGATTCGTCTTAGAGGTGTATACGCCTGTCACGTGTCCGGCGTAAACCGGGTCTGCAACAGGCAGAAGTTGAATCAAGTGCATCGGCGTATGCACAGGAAGTAATGAGCATACCTCAAAGTAGCTTCAATAAACATCTTATTCATGTCAGACGAATATTAATTTAACATTTTTCGAAATATTGATATAACATCTACTTTCGTTTAATGCACTGTATATATAAGTCATGATTGTTTTTTTATTCAAAATAATAATTTTGATATGTTATCATCAAAAGTATTCATGTCACAAAATTGAGTTGTGGAATGTCACACGGAAGATAGTTGTCCGCCATGATACGCCGGGTTCGCACGTCTTTCAAACCGGCGTATTGTGCGTGCGCCTAGTGCGCACACATGGTACCAATAAAGTGCTTTGCACGTTTTGTCACTTCCTGCGGCGTACGCCTGATAGTACGCCAGGCTACCAATCAAGCAGGGCCAATATTTTCTCTGAAAGCAAGTTCTCTCGAAGGGTTGCAAGCAACCCGTGGCACGGGCAACAACGACTTTCACTTTTCTATAACATGGTAAATAATCTAACACCGACTTATCTAAGTGATCTTGCGCCGCCAACATGAGGTGAAACAACTCTTCTAAACTAAACTACATCTCATTATAAAAAAACTTTCATACCAAGAACCATTGTCGATTGGAATTCTATTCCGCCGGAAAAAAAGAAATGAAATTAACATGATTAAGCCATTTTTTCTCAACACAATGATATCTACTTTGACTTATATCAAGGCTCTAGAACCTCTCAAATAAACCATAGCCGTCTGAGACTCCAATGCTCAAATCTAAACTCCCACAGGTTCCTGAAAGCATACCTCCGAAACCCCATAATGTTCATGCGGTCACTTGTATTTCTTTTTTATTTGCAGTAATTTTATTGCCCTTAGAAATAATATGTATGTCTACATATCTATCATGATTGGAAATCCTACAGCAACAATCAGAGAAAATTCTAAATTTCTAGAAATTATTCATTGCTACATCGACCAAACTGGCAGAATCAACTCACATGGGAAGGTTACTCACCATTAAATCTTCAGTAATCACACTAAAAACTGATTGAGAAATCGAAGCGATAGCACTTCCGTTATAGTTTGACAATGTGGATCCACCATGAGGGTCCTCTTCTCTTCGCATTTGGAAATGATAATTAAACATGACAATTAACAATTAACAATGTTGCACCCATCCAATTTATTTCGAATTTTAGTATGTTGTTGAGATTAATCTTTTCAAAACAGTTGAAGTTATTTCTTTTGCTATTTTGTCTAGCTTAAAACTTAGATTGACTAGACTAAAATGGCAATGTCATAAGAGTGTGGTAAGAGTGAGGGTTACCGTTCCTACGTTCAAGCCTGGTTCCATGTTTGGTAATTGGAATGCGAACCTCTAGCTTTTCAAGGTTAGGTGCTGGTCAAGCTGGCCTGCTGGCTAGCTCTGCAATGCTAGCTAGCTATGCTGATTGTTAGATTTGTTACAAAATGCTAGACTTTAATTAACATAACCACATTCGATTTCCAGTTTAAATCATATAATAACTAAATAATTTGCAACTAAATAAGGAAAATAGCACGATAATACGATGAAACAGGTTTACACGCTGACATGCTTAACAAGCTTCGAAATGAGAGAGATTAGAAGAGGGGAGACCAGTCTACTGGTTTGGTTTGACTTGAGTTAAGTAAGGAAAACATTTATCCCGACACGGACAGTACCCCACCATTTGAGGGCTGACCCAAAGGATGACATGTACATGTTCTGAAAGTAAAACATTTATGCTGAATATATACTGGATGTTCAGTTTGTGCACACTAAATTGAAACTTAATGTTTAAGGTTTAAAAAGATGTACCTCCGATGTAATGTTTCACACTGAGAATTGTTTTATGCTTCCTAAATCGTATAGTATGTCGACGTATTATAAAACTACACTACAAATGCAAGGCTATTTCGGAAAAAGTAATGATATATGCTATCCTGTAAAAGTTGGCCTAGATAATATCAAACTACCAAGGTGATGTTTTCTTGGGGTAAGTATTTACTGTCTTTGTCAACAAGGAGCTTAAATCTAGCTTTTATGGACTGTGTACAAACATTGGCTCAGATGAATTGCAGGTTTGACCAGGTCCATGGGCTTTGGTGGTCTAATTCAGCCATTGTGTGTCTGCTTAATGAAGCGTGGTAGAACAATAAGCATTAGTTAATTCCACACTCGAATGTTTGCGTGACGATTATAGCTTGTGGCGTCATGCATACATTAGCTCTGCTGCATGAGTTAGGCTGCGTAAAAGATGCTTAACGCTTTCAAGGACGTTATGATCCACAATATACTACTTTGGTTATAAAATTGTTCATCATTGAGTCTTTTATTTTCGATTCAAAGTTAGTTTCTTAGTCCTCTTTATTCTTGAGATTTATTCGTATTTCGACAGAGGTGACTTTGAACCTTCAGATTTCTTGCCTCAATCAAACTATTGGTTTCAAGTACTTTGACCTGGCTCAAGAGTCCAGATTTGTCCTTTATCTCCTGACTCTGGCGAGCCAAGATCGCTATCCTCTCCTTCATTATTGGGGGAGGTCAGTTTGAATACTGCATCCATTTAGAAGTTCATCGCATTTAACACAGTTCTCTGTTTGGCATGTAAAGAAAGGTAGAGCTGGACCATATTGCGGATTCCTATGGTATTCAGCTCCTCTGGCGTTTCCATTACAACATCAAAATTGAATTGTTCTTACGGTCGTGAAAGTGTTTGAGAAGAAATTGTTACTCTTGGAATTGCCTTTCTTTCTTAACTTTTGAAAATTCATCTTTAACTTTTCAATTCTATTGTCCTGTGCGCAATCGCGATGCTCAATGTTCTCTAGCTCGGATATTTATGGTTGTGATGTCCGATGATAATTGATTGCAAGTCATTCTGCATATTGTTGATTCCGAGTGCAAGTCTTTGCTTGACGGTAAGCACAGTTTCCTCCAGAGGAGGATTTACTAGGTTTACTTGTCATATTGGGTGAACAAAATCAATTATATTAGTAATGTTAAATTTTGCTTGAAAATAACACAGCAGCAAATGCAGAAGAGTTTTGTTTTCACATGAATGTACCTAAATCACACGAGCTTGATATACCTGCACATTGGTGGTTACAAACGCGTCTAGTCTTCTGGCTTGTGCAACCAGAAATTGTGACTCCTTTTAAGAAACCTAGCATTCACGGGTTAGATATTTACAGGCCAATATTCTCAAAACAGAAGGCTATGACCCAACAAGCCAGTTTGGGTTTCTTTGACTGGCCTCCACAGGAAAACAAATGGAAGCTTACTTTTAAATTGGACTTTTCATGCTCTTGTTATCTCAACAATGTTATTCAACAATGAAAGGCTGTTTTATTCAGTACTCATCAAAAGAACTTATGTCTTTATGCCAGCAGGGAGGAGCAAAACAAACAATATCATTTGAAACGTTTACTAAACTTCGACATCTTGGAATATGTAGTGTTCGTAAAAGGGCTGCAAAGGTGGTTAAAATGGGGAAAACAAGGTATCAAAACTTATCGCTGAAAACATGTGTTTCACGTCAAAGGAACACAGATTTAAGTTTTATGTGATGTATGCTCGATCAGTCAGAACTTAGAACAGTGCCATGGATAAAGCACAGTCAATCAGAGACCTGATTGTAGATAACAAACTGGACGCACTTTTGTGTTATGCAAATGATTTAAAATGCACGAATGTTTGTCCTTGAAAATACAAGAGTAAACAATGTATCCTATTGCCAAAATTACCGAATTTGAAGCCTTTGAGAGTACTAGGAATTATATAGTTAGACGAAGGAGCCTATTGAAGAATATGAAATGTACTTCCTCCTGATTCCCAATGTAAGTCATTGGAATTTACATAAAACACTCGATTTTAATCGGCTTTCATTCTCGACACAAACACAGAACCATATAACATAGAGTCGGAAAAACTTAGTGCACCTTGGAATACCTCGAGCTAGTAGTGCCTTGCATCTTTATGAGACGTGTTTCTTCATTGGCGTTCCATTAATAGAAATGGGAATTTCCATTTTACTGAATCGGCTAGGATGTCCACAAAATGACCCTAGATGGTTACAAACATCTGCATACACCACGAGTTGGAAGACGAGGTGGAGGTGTTGCAAAAATTACTTTAAATGCTCAAACATAAAAGTAAAAGTCAACGTATCAACATTTGAGGTTATGTGTGTAAAAATTGATCTGAGCGGCCAAAGTACGGTGCTTTCTGTGGTGTACAGACCTCCACAAATCATATCCAGCAAAAACTTCTTTGAAGAATTTAGCCTTCTGTTAGACAACATAGCAACAACCACAGGGAAACTGATTGTCTATGGTGACTTTAACTTTCATGCTGAGAAAAAGACTGATATAATAGCACAGAAGTCCTTGTCAGTATTAGAAGAGCGAAACTTCATTCAACATGTCGACATCTCGACTCATACTAAGGGACATGGTCTTTTTTTGGTCATTACTAGTGAAGAACTTAATGTCAATGATGTCAAATTTAATGCATCTGTGCCTTTTGACCATTATGCAGGTTTATGCCGTGTCAGTTTTACCATACCTAGACCTAGATAGTGTTTCGGAAATGGAAATCACTCATGCTTCAATCAGGAAACGTAAGATGACATTTCATGGAAATACACCATGGTACAATGATCAGATCCGAGAGGCAAAGCAACAGTGACAAAAAATGAAGCGTCAAATGCAGAGGACAGGAATGACTGTCCAGAAACAAATGCATGAAGAGCAGCGTAGCCATGTCTACATTCTTGTTGAAAAAGCAAAAGCACAGTTCTTCAAGGAAGCTTTAGATAGTGCCACAGGCCAGAGGGAAATCTTCAAGATCACAAACAAACTCCTCTGTAAGAAGAAGAGCAAGTCTACCCATCAAAAAACTCAAAAGAAGAACTTGAAGTTTGCTGATTTCTTTTCTGAAAGAGTCAGCTCCATTTATCTTGACATTGAAAGCATTCGCCAGATCTAGAGTTCACCATTGAAAATGCCTGCACCAAGCATACACAGCTACAGACCAGCCACTGAAGCAAAGATACTTCAACTCATAAGAAAAAGTCCATGTAAATCTTGCCCACTTGACTCGATGCCAACATGGCTTCTCAAAGACAATGCTGAAGTCGTAGCACCTGCTCCCTCAAACACTGTTAACTTGTGACTCTCCGAGTGCGTGGTACCATCAAAGATGAAAACAGCATTATTAACACCATTATTAAAGAAACCACACATGGATCCAGAGGTGCTTAAAAACTACCGTCCAGTGTCAAATCTAACAAATATTATTGCAATGGACAAGCTCTTTCTGCTGTTTGGCCTGCTGAGTAAAACTTAGTTTGATTACCTAAGACTGCAATGGTAGAAATCCTTTGGTTCACTTTCACTCGCTTATTACGACTTCTGAGCATGGGTGAACTATTGAAATGTTTTCGTTTCACTAAAGGCTAACTGTCTGGCCTTATTAGCCCTTCAAACCATTAGACAAAGAAATTTTCAAAAAATATTAATAAGACACCTTTTTATTTCTTCAAACTACTGCAAATATGTTTTATTGTTAACTTATTACATCACATCTCTCTTAGATAGTAAATAAATAAAAACAAACTGTGGTGTGTACTTACTTTTATCCGAAACTACATCAAGATAAATTTAAGATTAAGCAATCAGACCCAAGTTCACTGCTTCTTCATAATTTTCTTTCTTATATATATTAAACTTCTTAAAGATGAAACAAGTATTTCATTACATATCTTTGCATATAGGTAAAAAACTTGTTTTCAATTTTGTTTTGACTAATTTTAGTGGATGAATCATATGACTAAATAATATGATATGGTATCATAATATGAAATTATCATACTCATATTATTATTATAATACAATAAATAAGTGGGTGGTTTTTGTCCTAGGTGGCTTATGTCCTAGATGACTTTTGTCCTAGGTGACTTTTGTCCAGGTGGCTTTTTTTCAGTTGGTTTTTGTCAAGATGGAATTTGTCTAGGTGACTTTTGTTGGGGTGGCTTTTGTCCGGATGGCTTTTGTTCGGGTCGCTTTTATTCGGGTGGCTTTGGTTTGGGTGGCTTTTGTTCGGGTGGCTTTTGTCCTGCTCCCCTCTTGACTCTCCGCTGTTGCTTGTTACTGGGGGGGGGGGGGGGGGGGGGGGGGGGGGGGCGTGGCCCAGTTTAACATGGTTGAAATAATGACCGCTGACTGAGTGAATATCTGTGATAACCACAGATATTCACGAGGTCGAGGTTATTATTTCTCATACACTACATGGTTATTGTTAAAACTGTTTTCCATTTTTAATGAAAATATCAATATTAGCCGAATATTAGTTTGTCGATAATGAGTTCAAAAGTGACAATGGTGTGTAGCATGGTTAACTTCCACTCCTGAGGAATGGATCAATTTCATTTTAACACTGCGCGTATTTCACGTGCAGTTGGAGATAATACTGGCGAAATTGTCGGTAAAACAATTCTAAGCCGTTTACCAACTGTGCATTTTCATTCTTTTACCGAGCTATTAACCTTAAAATGTCACACTGAACTGAACTATTATTTAATTATTTTGATGCAAATTTTAAACGGACGTCAATGAAATTTTGTTTGGTGGCAAATGATGTAAAATGTAATAATCCGTCACTTGTCAAAAACTGTGTGGCTGCACGGACGTCGTCAATTTCATCTTGTGATGCACGGACTTCTTGTACGCCAAGTTGCTAAGCAACTCCTCAAAATTCACGTGCAGCACAGAACATAAAGCACATGGTTTCAAGAAGGTTGGTACAATGGAGTGCTCTCCGCGGCCGGTGTCAAACAGATATATTTGCCGGTGTTTCGAGGTCTTTCCCGGAGGCAATTAAGGTGAGATTGATCGCAAAGTATACTTTATTTGTTGTTTTATGTAATAGACTCGGACATATGTTTAAAGCATTACAAGGAATCAAAAGAAGCGTGTACGCATTTTCTGCTTTAGAAATGCTTTTTAGTATTGTAATATGTTTATAAAATGCAGACACATATGGGTATTAGCTAGATTTCTGACTTTGAGATCAGTGTGGTATGATATTATCTTCAATAAATTTCGTGTGAACGTTGAAACTATCAATCGTCCATTAAACAATAAGACATTAAATTATTCAAAAGTCGATGTTAGAAATGACAGTTCCAAACTTAAGTTACTATTTCGGGGAAAGCGTGATGATATGAAATGATATGTAATAAAGAGTCTTTTGTTTTCTTTTATTATCGTTCTTGCGGCCTTTGATATTCTTTAGAATTGCATATTGAAATAAAGACATAATATATCTGAATGCACAGGTAAAAATCACAACAAATTCTAAAGAATATCAAAAGTCACAATTCGAGGCGAAGGGTCATTTAGACCCGTAAGCCGAGGGTAAGTTTTTTTCGAGGTGCGATACGGTGAAGATGGCGAGGCGTAGCCGAGACATGTTCACCGCATCGAACCGAGAGGTCAGTTATCAAGAGGTTGGTTATCAGATAACCAACTTCGTGATAACCAACCTCCAGGTTGATCTGAGGTCAGTTATCTAAAAATAACTACCTCTGATATTGACCCGATAACCGCACCACGTGGTGTATAGCTAAATATACCTACTGCACGTGACCGGTTTTGACCATTGCTGTGAAAGTTGAGATAAATATCTTATTCCTATTATATAGTATTAATGATAGGGAAACACACTCGGTTAATAATTTCTATATCATATCATGTCATGTTGAAATAAAAGGGTTTTAACGAAAATATGATTCCTGCCATGACCTAGATTTCACGGAGTAATTTCTTTCACAAAACACGAAGGTGAAGGTAATATTGTCGGCGATAAATGCTTGTGAACAGTCTAGAACTTATCCTTCGCGAAATGATTGTTTTATAATGATAGAAACGTCGCCAACAATCTATCAACATTTTATGTTGTATTTCCAGTGCACGTGCAAACATTTTGTTTTATTATATCACACAATGTGTATAAAGCACTTGCCAACGTCGCTACAACAGGGGAAGTAACTCTAACTGCAAACTTTTGAAAAGTTGCATTGTCATGGTTGTAACGCCAGTAAGGTTTCGGAGTCCTTAGCCTAAACGAAGATTATTCGCGAAGGTGGGGTTGTAACATTTGTTACTACAATACTTGATAATGTCTACCATCACTTGAATATGATTTGCTTTTGCTGACAAGTGGGTCACTGACACACTGTGTGTCAAAGCGGTCTACCATGTCATTCACGAAAATTGAAGCACGTAAAAATCATTGTTGATGATCATTGATGAAAACAATTTGACAAAGCTTTGATAGCCAAGCTATTTCTAAACTACGAATGCGTGATAAATTAACCCTCGCGGATTTTGTTTACAAATTTTTAATCGATAAAAACAAGCCTGAAAACTCTCGATGACCTTATCAATGGTTGGTAACCGGTTTAGGGCTGGTATGACATGTTACTAAATATTCATCATGATAATGCAAGTTTCTGCAACTCCCTTTTAGATATCCAACGAGTGATTTTGTTTTCAGATCTTAAAATAACACATTTAGTTATCAACAGATGTATTTCTCCAATTGCATCGTCGATATCTGACTGTTCAATTTTAATGTTAATCTGCCTGACATAATATCCAATATTATACCCACAATAACAATAATCAAGTTCCTTTTTTTGGTTTTGAACAAGGCACGAACATATTTTTGTGTTTGTAGAATGACTTGGATATTTGTGGGGTTTACCTGAATTTTACCCCGACAAGCTTCACATCCGATTTACTATTTTGACTGGATTTCATGAACACCCTCTAAAACTCTCCAATAAAATGTTACAAGTTTCTAATGCGTTTTTTTTCTTAAGCATTACATTATTGAATATACCGTATTTCCTCTAATAAGCGCCGGGTCTCCAATAAGGGCCGGGCCTCTAATAAGCGCCGGGGGGTCATAGGTAGTTGAGAAAATAAGCGCCGGGCCTCTTATAAGCGCCGGGTCTCTAATAACCGCCGGGTCCTAATCATTAGATAAATGCTCCCTCAGTAAACATTTTACAGGTATTCATGGTAAAAGACGACTTAAAACAAGTTCAATTCTCTTTGAAAGAAATAAGCGCCGGGTCTCGAATAAGCGCCGGGTCTCCAATAAGGGCCGGGCCTCTAATAAGCGCCGGGGGGTCATAGGTAGTTGAGAAAATAAGCGCCGGGCCTCTTATAAGCGCCGGGTCTCTAATAACCGCCGGGTCCTAATCATTAGATAAATGCTCCCTCAGTAAACATTTTACAGGTATTCATGGTAAAAGACGACTTAAAACAAGTTCAATTCTCTTTGAAAGAAATAAGCGCCGGGTCTCGAATAAGCGCCGGGCCTCTAATAAGCGCCGGGGGGTAAAGGGGTGCTGAAAAAATAAGCGCCCGGGCGCTTATTAGAGGAAATACGGTAAATATAAACCAAGAGATGTTAAATCTTGTGTGAGATGTTAAAGCAATTTTGAAAAAAACTCAATGTTTTAGCACAATGCATTTTGTATATCATGAGAAAGAAAATTACATGTATCATGATAATTTGATATTTTACAACAGTGACACAAACATATGTCACAGTTGAGAGCTAAATTAGACCGTTGTATAAAATTAGACTAAACTTATTACTTTTAACGGTACAAACATTATTAATTTACATCTATTTCTAATAGAAATGTTTATTCTAATATCTTATTTGGAAGACTAGAATACATGCAGCATCCAGTTGCACTGAAACTGGGTCGTGCTCACATGTTTGGAAACAACATTCCCCATTCTCATATAAACAAACTGACACATTCCGAGACGTGACAGATATTACCACATCTAAAGGCCTGATACTTAAAAGCAAAAGAAATTATATCTAGATGTGTCTCAGAAATACAAACCATTTTAGAAATAGCTTTGGAAGCAAAACGGTATATCTCAAGCTGTCTCCTTTTGCTGTGTGTAATACTCAGTGTCTCGGCATATTCATTGGAGGGAGGGGTTTATCTCTGAGTGTCTTCTTCTGTATTTGAAATTGCAAAGTTTACTTCGTTTATCAGTAGTTAAAATGAGCAATCTCAAAATGTTTCATTTGACTCTTAGAATGTATTGATAAAACAGTAGTACTGAATCATTTATTCATCATAACGTTTATATTAAGTAATATTTCTTTGAGATATGCATTTTGCATATGCATTAAAATGATACAAGTTCAATGGTGTAAAAATTAAACATCACATACTTTGGAGATATCTCGTTTTGCCTCTATACCTTTAAAATATGTATTTCGTCCTAATTTCATGGTTATTTCATATCGTTTTTGTTCTAGACATAAATTTGAGAACATATGAGAGACTGAATAGATGAGGTCTACAGGCGCTTGTAGAAGTAGAACGGGAGAAAGTGTCCCTGTCCCACAGTGTAGTAACCGTCTGCTGAGGAGGTCCAGGCAATGGACTCGCCCAACTCCTCCTGGGTGTAGGGGAGGCGAGCAGGTGCACCTTGCAGCGCAGCAAGCACGTCGTCTCCTGTTACTGGGTAGTAGAACACGTCGGTCTGACCCTTCAGCAACAGTCCCGACTCATTAGCAGACAGGTCGCACCCTAGGGGATCACGATGGGTGGAAGGAAGCGCCACTTTCTGGGTTAAAGAAACAGAGTAGGTACCCCCGGACCAGGCGGAAGGGGGTAATCTGGCAACTTGACCCCCGCCAGTTGAGCGCGAAATTACGTATGTGTTACCGGTTGGATCCACCATTAGGCATTCACAGTCTCTTTCTCCCCAGCTGAAATAAAAACACCTTATAAAGTATTGACATTAGACAATTTAGGGATTCTTTATATGATTAGGGAGTCAAATTAAAAATATCATCACTTTTAAAAAATGATGGTAGTAAATCAATACAAATTATTGATCCCAAACCCGCAGTCCGACGGATCGATCAGATGGAACTAGAGTGGCTTGCCTGGACTTCTACAAAAAGCATTAGGACGGGTCCATAATATCTGCAGATCAGCTGACTTGGATCTTATTTGTCGAAATAAAAGGCAGAATAAGTGGTTTACTTCAGATTTTGGTCAATCTTTTATCTGTTCTTGACTCGGAAAGCTACAAGTCCTGAAACTATTGCCCTGATCACAGTGAAAATTCTAACACCTGTGAGAAATGTATCTGAACTTTATACCTGACCAAGACCAGTGATACGTCACATTTTTGTATTTGGTGCAGACACACCACGTCGGGTGCAAAATACATTTTTTAGCTCACCTTTACAAAGTAAATGTGAGCTTATGTCATGGCTCTTCGTCCGTCGTCCGTCTGTCTGTCCGTCCGTCTGTCTGTCCGTCCGTCCGTCCGTCCGTCCGTCCGTCCGTAAACTTTCACAAAAAAGACTACTCCTCCTAAACGAATCCAGATATCATTCTGAAATTGTAGTATGTTATACCCATGGTGATTCCTCACAGAAAGGTAGACGTTTCAGTTTTGAGAATCCAAGATGGCCGCCATGGCAGCCATATTGAATTTTCAATTAGATTTCAGGAAAAAGGCTACTCCTCCTAAACGATTGCAGATATCATTCTAAAATTGTAGTATGTTATACCCATGGTGATTCCTCACAGAAAGGTAGACGTTTCAGTTTTAAGAATCCAAGATGGCCGCCATGGCAGCCATATTGAATTTTCAATTAGATTTCAGGAAAAAGACTACTCCTCCTAAACGAATGCAGATATCATTCTGAAACTGTAGTATGTTATACCCATGGTGATTCCTCACAGAAAGGTAGACGTTTCAGTTTTGAGAATCCAAGATGGCCGCTATGGCAGCCATATTGAATTTTCAATTAGATTTCATGAAAAGACTACTCTTTCTAAACCAATCTAGATATCATTCTGAAATTGTAGTATGTTATAACTATGGTGATTCTGCATAGAAAGGTAGATGTTTCAGTTTTGAGAATCCAATATGGCCGCCATGGCAGCCATATTGAATTTTCAATTAGATTTCATGAAAATGACTCCTTCTCCTAAACTAATCTAGTTATCATTTTCATATTGTAGTATGTTATACCTATAGTGATTCCTCCCACAAAGGTAGACGTTTCAGTTCTGAGAATCCAAGATGGGCGCGATAGCAGCCATATTGACTTTTCAACTGCAGATGACACATCATTATTACTAAATTTTAAGCTTTCAGCAAGTGATTAGTCGCACCATATAAATTCTCTAATTTGAAATTACTAATCATAATATTATCTTGAATATGGAATAATTAAGATTGTCATGCAAGTTTTTCTATATTTTTAAGTGTTTCTAAAACATTAAGATGAAAGACAAACATAATTAATTAATTTGTTTAAAATCTTTATGGCAACTAGCTGCAAAAACCCAATGACATTAAACATCATGTTGAATTTTAAACAATGGTATCTCCCTTATATTTCTTTGAATACCACACAAAAGGGGTCAACAAGAGTTCAGATATTTCTGTTGAGTCCACTATGCATTTCTAATACACATCCCAATACAGGCTGCTAGCATCACAGTCTCAGCTGCTAGTCTGTTGCATAATCAACCTGACCCAATTGATATGGTAGAGCATTATGCTATATGGCCATGTGTATGCAATAAGAGTTATGGAAATTAGACTTGTATTCTCATGACAGTGATATGTTCTTTCTAAGAAAAACAATTTACACAAAATTTGTCAACAATAAGCTTTGTGTTTAGCAATCTACATGATAAGTTGATGTGGAAAGAGTTATTTTGCATCAGGTTCCAGTTCCTGTGTTTTACTCATATTTGTACCATTTCTATATCTAACAGAAGTTCTTCTTGACACAAAATCAATTTAGGACATAAGCTAACTATATTTTGTGAAATTATATATATTTTTCACAACAATTCATGGTCTCTCCCGTCAAGTCTTTTAATACCACAAATAAGGTCTTAGCCAGAGTTCAGGTTTACATGCTCAGCACACTAGGATGCTTCTCCAAATATACGTACACAAAGCTAAATACACAAATTGCTACACTCTCCTTAAGGATCTGGGGCTAGCAGCCCTGCCTGCTTGTATATTGCATAGTAATCCTGACCTAATTGATAAATAGAACATAATGGACTTTATGGAAAGTATATAAATTGTCTTTATGAAAAGTATACTTGTATTGTAATAATAGTAATACTTTTTACAAATAACAATTTAAACAAGTCAAGAATCTTCTTTTATGTACAGTAATCTACATGATAAGTTAATAATAGAGGTATTTTGTATCAGGTTCCAGTTCCAATACCATGTGTTTTATAAATACCTGTAAAACTAAATGATAATTGTATAATGCTGAAGGGGTTCTGGGAACAATTAACATGTCATCATAGAAGTCATTATTTTTCAATTAGATTTCAGGCGAAGTACTTCTCCTACTAAATCAATTAACCCTTACGATGCGGCTATATATTTTTGCTCAACTAGCCCCCGTGGCGACATTGTTTTGTCCGGTGCCAGCCACCGTTATATCCTGATTGCACCGCCCACTGAATATGTTTATGTAGCGAGTCCCGGGTCTTTTACAACAATTGGTGTATCTATTTCGCGGATCCCGGATTTTTATTTAGAGCCTTGTAAAATGTTTATTTATGCACACAGAATAATTCTTTTTACATGGACTTCTAGATACACTGTGCCTCTTTATAAATATATAAAAAAACATTACGATGCGCCTCATATTTTTTTTCCCACAGTCATCAAAAGAAAGTCTTTAATTCCGCTTGCCGCTTCTTTATTTTTGTGCGTGCTTAGACATATGATACATGGAAAAAAAGACAATTCTTTTATCTACAAGTTGATATAAAAATTATAAAAATATCTCTAATGGTTCGTGAGATATGAGTGCCGCAAGATGCGCGAGTTAAATACAAGTTCAATTAGCGAACGCCGGCGCGCAAGTAGCGCGTGTGAACGATCACTTATCTTTCGCTTGCCGCTTCTTTATTCCTGTCCGCGCATAGACATATGATACATGGAAAAAAAGACAATTCTTTTCTCTACAAGTTGATATAAAAATTATAAAAATATCTCTAATGGTTCGTGAGATATGAGTGCCGCAAGGTGCGGGAGTTAAATACAAGTTCAATTAGCGAACGCCGGAGCGCAAGTAGAGCGCGCACCGCTTCTTCATTGCGCGCATAGACATATGATACATGGAAAAAAAGACAATTCTTTTCTCTACAAGTTGATATAAAAATTATAAAAATATCTCTAATGGTTCGTGAGATATGAGTGCCGCAAGGTGCGCGAGTTAACACAAGTTCAATTAGCGAACGCCGGAGCGCAAGTAGCGCGTGTGAACGATCACTTATCTTTCGCTTGCCGCTTCTTTATTTTTGTGCGCGCATAGACATATGATACATGGAAAAAAAGACAATTCTTTTCTCTACAAGTTGATATAAAAATTATAAAAATATCTCTAATGGTTCGTGAGATATGAGTGCCGCAAGGTGCGCGAGTTAACACAAGTTCAATTAGCGAACGCCGGAGCGCAAGTAGCGCGTGTGAACGATCACTTATCTTTCGCTTGCCGCTTCTTTATTTTTGTGCGCGCATAGACATATGATACATGGAAAAAAAGACAATTCTTTTCTCTACAAGTTGATATAAAAATTATAAAAATATCTCTAATGGTTCGTGAGATATGAGTGCCGCAAGGTGCGGGAGTTAAATACAAGTTCAATTAGCGAACGCCGGAGCGGAAGTAGCGCGTGTGAACGATCACTTATCTTTCGCTTGCCGCTTCTTTATTTTTGTGCGCGCATAGACATATGATACATGGAAAAAAAGACAATTCTTTTCTCTACAAGTTGATATAAAAATTATAAAAATATCTCTAATGGTTCGTGAGATATGAGTGCCGCAAGGTGCGGGAGTTAAATACAAGTTCAATTAGCGAACGCCGGAGCGCAAGTAGAGCGCGCACCGCTTCTTCATTG
Organism: Steromphala cineraria; assembly: GCA_916613615.1. Taxonomy (NCBI): domain Eukaryota; kingdom Metazoa; phylum Mollusca; class Gastropoda; order Trochida; family Trochidae; genus Steromphala; species Steromphala cineraria. The sequence continues at coordinate 28,843,604 of OU744723.1, read as the reverse complement.
CGCGCATAGACATATGATACATGGAAAAAAAGACAATTCTTTTATCTACAAGTTGATATAAAAATTATAAAAATATCTCTAATGGTTCGTGAGATATGAGTGCCGCAAGATGCGCGAGTTAAATACAAGTTCAATTAGCGAACGCCGGCGCGCAAGTAGCGCGTGTGAACGATCACTTATCTTTCGCTTGCCGCTTCTTTATTCCTGTGCGCGCATAGACATATGATACATGGAAAAAAAGACAATTCTTTTCTCTACAAGTTGATATAAAAATTATAAAAATATCTCTAATGGTTCGTGAGATATGAGTGCCGCAAGGTGCGGGAGTTAAATACAAGTTCAATTAGCGAACGCCGGAGCGCAAGTAGAGCGCGCACCGCTTCTTCATTGCGCGCATAGACATATGATACATGGAAAAAAAGACAATTCTTTTCTCTACAAGTTGATATAAAAATTATAAAAATATCTCTAATGGTTCGTGAGATATGAGTGCCGCAAGGTGCGCGAGTTAACACAAGTTCAATTAGCGAACGCCGGAGCGCAAGTAGCGCGTGTGAACGATCACTTATCTTTCGCTTGCCGCTTCTTTATTTTTGTGCGCGCATAGACATATGATACATGGAAATGAAGACAATTCTTTTCTCTACAAGTTGATATAAAAATTATAAAAATATCTCTAATGGTTCGTGAGATATGAGTGCCACAAGGTGCGGGAGTTAAATACAAGTTCAATTAGCGAACGCCGGCGCGCAAGTAGCGCGGGTGGACGATGTCATTTATTCCGTGCATCGCTGCCGCTTCTTTATCATTGTGCGCGCATAGACAAATGATACATTGAAATGAAGACAATTTACTCCTCTACAAAATGGAGAAAAAAATTTGAAATTATCTCAAACGTTCCGTGAGATATGAATGCCGCAAGGTGGGTAACCCCAATCATTTTTGAGAAAAGGTTTGATATTTCCGACAGATAGCTTGCAGTTTCTTTAGTTTTTCGTGCGCATTTACAAATGACACATTGGACTGAAGCTCGTTCTTCGCTCTTTACAATCATGTAAATGATTTGATCCCCACCCCCTTCCAAAATTGTATATAGTGCCAAAGAAGGGGTGGGGGTTCATGATGCGGCTTCAGTTGAACTTCCACGGACAGCTCACATTGACTTTCTCTGTCTCTGTTACGAAATAAAAAAAGAAAAATTTATTTTTATAAATGCTTGTACAATATAATCAACAAATATATAAGTATAACAATAATCACCTTCAAGGGTGCGAATAACAGCTTTATAGAACCTAACAAGGTCTAGAGTTCAGTCCACACTTCTACTTCTTTTTTCTTTCTTCAATTATCTTCATCCCCATCTTCCTCTTCCCTCTCTATCATACTGATATAGGCTTTACAGAAATCTTGTGATGTGTGGTATAGGCGGAAACATGGTTCTACACACAAAGCAACATTGCAGTCTAGACACTCGAAACAAGATTCTCTTCCTACTCTTTTCTTCTTTCTTGCTGGCTGGTTGGCAGCTGCCGCTCCACGCCGCAAGAGTTCACGTCTGGCTTTAGAACATACAACACAGGTGCGTGACAAATTCTTCTTTCTTCCTACAGGCTCGATCTTTGAAGGAAAGTGACGGCCATGCAGGCGTACAATACTGTCGTCGGTCGTACATCGCCGACCCCGGGGACGTCTGCCGAGAGATGCAACCTTATCTCTGTCGGCAAATGTTATGATGTGTTGAACTATTTCTTTTCTAAATTCTCTGTTTGTCTTCAGTGTTTTATCTTTGGAGAGTTCTTTGTACAGAACGTAGGCATTCAAAAGAGCAACGTTGAGGATATGAAACCACACACGCTTCCACCACTTTAGAGTTTTCATCTTGAACGGTGTGTACGACAACATCTGACCGGCCCGGTCGACGCCACCCATGTACTTGTTGTATTCATGAACGATCCGAGGTTTTGTAATTGGTTCTCCAGTCACCCTGTTCTTCCTTCCCGACTCGACATCTTCCGTGTCCTCAACAGTGGACATAAGCAAGACTGACTTTCTGTCCTCATACCTGACGATCAGAAGTTCTTTGTTGTGTTGCTGCAACATAGAACCTTTCTCTGGTTTCTTCGTTTTTCTCTTCAGTTTGACTGGGATTCCGCTCCTATTTCCTCGCAAAGTCCCCGTCGCACCGAAACCACACTTCCACAGATTGATGTACAATGTCACAGATGAATAGAAATTGTCCATGTAAACATGATATCCCTTGCGAGAGTAATCTTTGACCAAATCCATGACCAAATCATACGTTTTCCCTCCAATAGAAACTTCGTTGGTTCTTCCAGTGTAGAGTTTGAATTTACAGACGTATCCATTGTGCGAGTCACACAACATGTAAGCCTTGATGCCATACTTCTTAGGTTTGTCAGGGTTGTAAACCTTGAAGCTGAGGTTGCCTTTCCAAGGCACCAATCCCTCATCAACTGAGATATGTTGATGCGGTATATAAACTCTTGAGAACCGATGTATGATGCGGTTATACAATATTCCAAGTTTATTGAGTGGGGAAAACTGTGGTGTGTTTCGTCCTGGCATTGTACTGTTATCAGATAAGTGAAGAAACGTGAGCAACAACCAAAACCTGTCTCTAGGCATACACTTTGGGAAGAAAGGCGTCGAGGTAACATCACTAGTCGACCAATACTCTGAAAAGTTCCTCTGTACAACTAAGGACATGGCGATAGTCATCGCTACGAATACTTTCATTTCCTCAGCATTCGTATCCTTCCACTGGCGCATTCTTGACTTGGGCGGGAGGACCTCGTCGTCGCATTCTTGGTGAAAGTATCTATTGGTTTCCGTTGCCATTAATCCGTAATCATCTTCTTGTAAGAACATTTCGAAATAGTCAATAGGTTTTGGTTGCTCAGGCAATTCTTTGAACTGTCCCAGCCCAGTCTGTCCCGTAAAAGGCAGATCAACACGTCCACGTGGCCTCGGCCCGTCCTTCCAGTTTGCCGCAAAATCCCCCTCCCCTGTATCAGAGGTGTCACTGTCTTGATCATCCAAGTCAACGAACTCGTCAGTGGAAGAACCAGCAGAAGCTGCGCTCGCCGTAGCAGCTAGTATACGTCTTGCAATGTTCCTTATGTCTGGATCACTGTCCATGTCCGATACCAATCCATCACTATCACTATTCACATCACTATCATCAGTAGTTTCCATATCAGAAGTTTCATCAGCATGGACTTCGGAAGAGAACTCGTCGTCTGAAGCATACGGCCCCCCATAGTTCCGAGTCCTCGGTCTCCTTCCTCTAAATCTTGGCATCTTCTATATCATCTGTAATAGATTGAAACAGATTTAGACATGTGCAAGTAAGAACAACTCAGGAGCATTTTACAGAGAAAATCAGTGTGAGCCTCATGGACATTCATTTGCCGTCATTCCAAAGTATTTGAAACAATCACACCATCGGCGCCGACGGCACCAAAGGCAATGGTAAAATTCACATATTTGGACGTTTCATGACTGTCCCGGCTAACCCTGGTTCTTTTATTCATACGACTCCCCAAAAGTCGAAAACCTGGGCTTTCTTCTGACTTCCTAGGCGACGAGTTGGCGAGTCGCGAACGAAACAACCATCTACGTCAGGGAAGCTCTGATTGTCAGTTGTGGATTACAAAAGTTTTGCAACTTTTGATAGGTTCCACGGACCTAACCGCCGCAGCGTCGCGGCGAAACCCAAACAAAATTGCCGATGTCAAAAAAAGGACATCAACACATTTTGCGGGGCTTCTTGCATCTTTATTTCTCTTTGCGCATATACATATGATATACCAAAATGATGGCACTTTTATTCTCTTTCCAACGATATATCGTGTGTTAGAGCGCGCCGCTTGGTTAGTGAAATATCAAGCGCGAAAGTACATACTTTTGCGGCCTTTATAGTATAATTATTTGCATGGGCGGACATACAAATGATATGCCAAAATGAAGGCAATTTCATCCTCTTTCCAACGATATCTCATGTGTTAGAGCGCGCCGCTTGGTTAGTGAAATATCAAGCGCGAAAGCAATCTCTCGGACTTTGTGTTCTGAAATCCGAGGCACTGGGCAACGTTGCCCATGAAATTGGTTGTTCTCGAATGGAAGGACCTCGCCCGACATATAAGGAAAATGTTTCAGACCTCGGAATAACACCGAAAATAGTTTTTGAATTTCACTAAACATGATATTGATTTTGAAAGTTTGGGTGCTAAGGGTCAATTTTTCCCATGGTTTGCGGCGAGGCCCGCACTAGAAATAGTGAAAATTCTCGAATGAATGTTCCGAGCACCCTCGATTTTTCATGGGAAAAATTCCCACAAACGTTCCGTCCCTCTCGGGAGAAAATTCTCGGTCTCCGAAAAAGTTGAATAAGTCAAAAACCGATTGCTTCGCGTCAACAACATTTATACCGCAGATAGAGCCCCGACTTTTCCACCTCTCCAATAAGTCACTTTTCACAAATAATTTTTTTTTATTTTGTTATTGACGAAAACGGTTTTATGTAAATATTTCAATAATTAGTAACTTCTCCTTTCTTCCAGGGACGTGAAAGGGTAGACATTGACACTCAAAGTTTGGACATGTGCAGTTTCAGCAAATGGCATCACAAACAAAAATGTTCACGCAGTTCTAAAAAACCCGAGTGCAGCCGAAATTTAGTGGGAAATTTTTCTCACAAAAACGACTATAGTCGGAAAAAGCGTCTCGATCATGACAATATTTCTGTTTCCGAGTTATAACTTTTTAGGCAGAACTGGAAGCAAACTTTCGCTTCGACAGTTTTTAGCTTGGGGGGCTAAGGGTAAATTTGTACCATGTCTCGTGGCGAGGCCCGCACTAAAAATATTGAAAATCCTCGAAAGAAAACTCCGAGTACGCTCGATTTTTCATGGGAAAAAAGTCCATACCTCACGGCGAAGCTCGGAAGTGGTCAAAATCTCCGGCCTTCGTCATAACCCGAGAGTGAAAGTGGCCCAAAAAAAGCCCATACCGCCGGGTGGTCTCGGAAAAGTAGAACAAAAGCACGATCGTGCTCAAAACCCGATAGTGTGAATGTGGTCATGGGACAACTTTCCCATTACATCATGGCGAGACCCGGGACAAAATTTCCGATGGCCGGAAGTGGTCAGAACACTCGGACGTCCCTTTCGTCATGGGAAAACGTTCCCATTACCTCATGCCGAGACCCGGAAAAAAATTTCGATGCCCGGAAGTGGTTCGGAACCTCTGACGTCATCGCAACCCGATCATGTAAGTTTGGTAATGGGACAAGTTTCCCATTACGTCATGACTAAAAACCGGAAAAAATGTTTTATGTCAAAAAGACCTACACACATTTTGCGGGGCTTCTTGCATCTTTATTTCTCTTTGCGCATATACATATCATATACCAAAATGATGGCACTTTTATTCTCTTTCCATCGATATATCTTGCTTTATAGCGCGCCACTTGGTTAGTAAAATATCAAGCGCAAAAGCTTTTTTTTTGCGGCCTTCATAGTACAATTATTTGCAACTGCGCATATACAAATTATACACCAAATTGAAGACAATTTTATTCTCTTTCCATCGATATATCATGTTTTATAGCGCGCCAATTTGTTATTGAAATATCATGCACGAAAGTCGAAAACTTTTAAATATTTTTAGTACAATTATTTGCAACTGCGCATATACAAATTATACACCAAATTGAAGACAATTTTATTCTCTTTCCATCGATATATCATGTGGTAGAGCGCGCCACTTGGTTAGTGAAATATCGAGCGCGAAAGAACACATTTTGTTTGCTTTTGCGGCTTTTTGCGGCCTTTATAGTGCAATTATTTGCAACTGCGCATATACAAATTATACACCAAATTGAAGACAATTTTATTCTCTTTCCATCGATATATCATGTGGTAGAGCGCGCCACTTGGTTAGTGAAATATCGAGCGTGAAAGAACACATTTTGTCTGCTTTTGCGGCCTTTTGCGGCCTTTTGTGGCCTTTATAGTACAATTATTTGCAACTGCGCATATACAAATTATACACCAAATTGAAGACAATTTTATTCTCTTTCCATCGATATATCATGTGTTAGAGCGCGCCACTTGGTTAGTGAAATATCAAGCGCGAAAGAACACATTTTGTCTGCTTTTTGTCAACAATTCAACAGAGAAAATACATGTTTTCACGGGGCTCGCTGTCTGCGCCAGTTAAACCAATTTTCATAAAACAACGGCGTTTAGCGAGGCGCGGAAAATAATTACGAGCAATCCGGGAGCCGCCAAAACTGCTTGCAGTAAATTTTTGCCTTCTCGTGAAAGTTAGAGTCCGGACTCCGGATTTCGCCTAGAGGGCTTGCGCGCCAGTTTATATTTGGCACGGAAATATACCGCTCCCCGCATCGTAAGGGTTAACCCTTACGATGCGGGGCGCGTGATATTTACGGGCCAAATATAAAATGGCACGTAAGCCCTCTTGGCGAAATCCGTAACTTTCAGGATAAGGCTATATATTGACTGCAAGCAGTCTTGGCTGCTCCCGGATATAAAATATCAAACCTTTTCTCAAAAATGATTGAGGGTACCCACCTTGCGGCATTCATATCTCACAAACCAATAGAGATAATTCTATAATTTTTACATCATCGTGTAGAAGAGAGAATTGTCTTCATTTCCATGTATCATATGTATATCCGCGCACAAAAATAAAGAAGCGGCAAAGCGTTGCGACAAGTGCCGCAAACAATTTGTTTACCTCAAAATGATTGAGGGTACCCACCTTGCGGCATTTATATCTCACGAACCATTAGAGATAATTTTATAATTTTTACATCATCGTATAGAAGAGAGAATTGTCTTTATTTCCATGTATCATATGTATATCCGCGCACAAAAATAAAGAAGCGGTTAATCAGGATATAACGGTGGCTGGCACCGGACAAAACAATTCCGCCACGTGGGCTTGTAGAGCAAAAATATAGAGCCGCATCGTAAGGGTTAAGATATCATTCTGAAAAGTGAGTATTTTTTTATATAGTGATTCCTGACAAAGACGCATTTCTTTTACTATCAAGAATCCAAGATGGTCAATATGTCAATTATATTGAATTTTCAATTAGATTTCATGAAATTCATTGAAAAGAATACATTTCCTGATCAATCAAATCAATGTCATTATATTTGTATTGATACGCTTGTTGTAATATTCATCAACACTATAAATACAGTTACAAAAAAATGTATGAATCATCTTTATCTGCGAACAGCCTGAAGCATGACTGTATTAATAAATCCTTTTAATAAAACATAAAATGATAAAAGTTGTTCACTCCATCAGTGGGTTACATAATTCCTGACACTTCATATATGGCAAATAACATAGCCAGTGAGGGATAAATATACATTTTTTAATCATCTATATCTGATTACGGTCTGAATGATTATCTAAATAATTATAATGATCATTCAATGCAAACAAATCCTTTTCAAAAGCATTTAAAATGATTAAATTTGTTCACTCCCAACACTAACTGTAAGGTTTTTTACTCCTTTGTTCCCAAGCAATTAATTTATTCCATATTGAAAATTTTGGTTAATGAATAACTAATTATCTTTTATTTTGTTTATCATGCTAATAAAAGATATAATATTCATCTTCAAAACAGCATTCATTGAACAGCTGTCTGAACAATTCTTTTTTTACAAAGACTTTCTCACCAATTCTCTCTGTTAGTTAAGATACTTCAATAAACATATTACTGAGTTGACCTCCAGATTATTTCCATTGCAAACCTCTCTTTTACCCCCAACCCTTCTATCCCCCTTTCCCCTCCTATCCTTCCAGCCCCTTTCCTGCAACTCTCCTCTAAAGGGTATTTGTATTGCATATTGAAATGAGGGGGGGACACTCACTATATGGAATAACAGTAACTTACATAAGAGGATAAGTTACATAAGCTACATGCAGGTGCAAGAGGTCATCATAGGTCATCATATCTAGTAATTAGCATAAACCCCCATGTTGCTAGCCTATTCTGACCAATCAGATTGCACTAACATATATGTCAAGATTTAAGATATTCAGAAATCTTCAGTTAGCATTACATGAGACATTGACCTGGACAGTTTACTTTGGCAATTGGACTTATCACTAGCTGAATTTGTGATTTGTGTCAGAGGGATATATTCCAAATGTTTATGTGCATCATCTTTTTAGTTCTTTGGAAGTTGAGAGTGTGACTAAATGAATACTCCTAAAACAATCAAGATATCATAATGAAATTAATACAGATGCCCACATAAAAGTAGCATTTTGAAGATTAAAAGGTCCAAAATGGACACCAATTCAGCCATAGATATACAAAAAAAATTATACAAAAACCTACTGCTTGTTAACAAATCATGATTATATCATTCTTGTATTAATGTTTGTTCAAGCTCTAGTGGTTTCCAACAGAAGAATAGCATTTTAAAAGATAAAAAAATCATGATGGCAGCCATAATCAATTATCATATAAAAGATGGTTACACAATTAAACCATATTACCACATCATTCATTTTAAGGTGAGCTTCTGTACCCTCGGTACTTTTATTTGATTAACCATGTTGATGCTACACTTACACACTTATTATTATTATTTTTACAAAAGGTGTTTTATCACATACTAATGTGCATACCCCAAAAATGTATTTTTTGCAGACAAAGAATGAGAGTTGAGAATGCACATCTCTGTTATGTAAGGTTTAATCACATAATCATCATAACTTGAATTAAGTATTTGGGTCAATTCATCTGCATACAAGGGACGAGAAGGTTTGTGTATAAAATAAACGTTTCGACATCAATTGTAATGTCATTGGCATAAGAGACTATGTCGAACATCGTCTATACAGAACAAAAGAAGTTAAATGTGGTATCGCGAACATGGAAGACTGATCACTTCTTCACGCCGTCGTGGAACACTTTGGATCAACTTCCGGATGACAGCCTGAGAAACTGCGCGCCACTCTTCTTGGAGAACCTGGAACATGGCATCAAGTGTCTGGGGTAGAACATCACGATCCCTCACCCGACGTCCAAGAACGTCCCAAAGGTGTTCAATGGGATTAATGTCTGGGCTCTTGGACGACCATGGCAACACTCTGCGTGAGAAAATCCCTGCTGACGTGAGCAATGTGGGGTCGAGCATTGTCATGTTGAAACTCAAAGTTTACACTCACTCTACGGCGGAAAGGAAGAACAACAGGTTGCAACACTTCGTCTCGTAACGGACACCAGTCACCCTTCCATCAAGTCGAACAAAGTTGGTCCTATGGTCGTAGGTTATGCCACCCCATACCATCACAGATCCGCCCCCGTAGGAATCGTGCTGTTTGATGGTGCACTGATGGTGACGTTCACGAAGGCGTCGCCAAACGCGGATCCGATCATCTGCGAAGTCCAAATTGAATCTAGACTCATCACTGAACATGGTATTGCGCCAATGTCGAAGTTGTCAGTACGGTCACAAATTCTTAGTCTCGTTACTATGGAAGGGGATGTGTGCCAAAAATGAAATCATGTACACTCGTAACTCGCAAGATGTATCATGTCGTTCGCAACCATGCAATTCTCGAAAAGACAAGTCCAAGCGTGCAAAACTAACATTTCATTCCTGTAAAACTCAACTTGCTGTTCTCAACTTTACAAAGTAGAAATGTAATTCAAGAAATGTCAAAAGACAAAACCCGATTTTCTATTTTGAATAAGAGTAATATTCACAAGCAATGCTATAAGTTACGTTTCACATATGGAACATTGAAAATGGAAAATCAAGAGTTGTAAAATCAGCTTTTTAAAACAGACTTTTGCATTTCGAGTTTTACACGATTGCAATGTACATGATTTCGCATTGACGGGGGATGTGTGCCAAAAATGATATGCTATGCTTGATTCGTTAAAACAAACATTTGACCGGCGCGCGCTGATTCTGCAACAGGCACGAGAAAGGAACAAGTTTACTTTATGTAAGCGGCTGACCTGGCTAACCGAAACAAATACCCAAATGACAGAATAACTGACCAATCGGGTTTTGTCTTTTGACATTTCTTGAATTACATTTCTACTTTGTAAAGTTGAGAACAGCAAGTTGAGTTTTACAGGATTGAAATGTTAGTTTTGCACGCTTGGACTTGTCTTTTCGAGAATTGCATGGTTGAGAACGACATGTTACATCTTGCGAGTTACGAGTGTACATGATTTCATTTGTGGCACACATCCCCTTCCATACGTTACTGCCCATCTTCCGCACGCATCGGGCGAGATATGTATTTACAAGAAATTCATATACACCCTTGCGACAACTCGACGGGAAAGGTGTGACTCTATCAGCGCCCCCTGTAGGACAAATAGAGTTACGAGTTACGTCCCTTGCGTCAGTCCAACTCGAACTCGAAGAGAAATTTAATTTCTAAATAATCCCTTATTTGCGTTGTGACAACATTCATGATAACGATGCGTGAATATAGGTCACCAAAATACTTCGTAGAATAAGGCTGTATCTCTCTGTTTCTATTTAGACATCTCATCGTTTTATTACAGTTTTGTGTGTTCAATTGAAATATATCCTCGCTTTTGATTGGCCTACACCATAGCTCAATAATTAGGCTACTTCCTGTCACAACTTTCCCGTCGAGTTGTCGCAAGGGTGAATATGAATTTCTTGTAAATGCATATCTCGCCCGATGCGTGCGGAAGATGGTTACTGCCCTGAACTCAGAGTTTATTTTCGATGCTGGTTTAAATCGGTTACGTAAGGAAAGCAGCACCAGCTGGCGGTCGTTTCGGGGGGTTGTCTTACGTTTTGGACCACGACCTGGTCTAATGTTTACGTTCCCTGTCTGACGGTACCAGTTCCACAATCGCGAAATCACACTTTTAGACTTAGTAAATTGTCTGGCTGTCTGGCATATTGATTGACCGTTGTTTATGCACCCGATAGCCTGCCATTTCTCATTATCAGAAAGGTCTGCTCTTGGCATGATTCTGAAGGTAAAGGTACACTGACATTCGTTGACTCCTTGAAGGTTAAATGGACGTTGCCATGCATGAAGTTCATGGAAATCAACTTTCACGTGCACGGTTCCTTTTTCAGTGAAAGAAAATTTAAACATTTCCAGTTTATAATGGCCCAACGCAGCCTCGAACAAACTGAACATGCCAGAAGTTAACAGTAATTAAGCGTTCCCTTATTCTTTTCCATCAGTATATTACATAATCGAATGCATGCTGAAACAAAAGCTGCCTTACTGCATAGAACCATCTAAAGATATGCAAATGACTAACCCTAGGTTACTATTAGTTATTTTTTAGATATGCTGTTTGTGAGAATGAAAGAAGATTTAACTGCGAAAAGAGTAAAGTAAAAATTAACACTAATATGACACCTCAGGTTACAAGATAAAGAGAAAGCAGGACTTGGAGGGTTTAGCAGAGATTGTGAAGCCTGAAAGAAGGGACAACCCGCCCCACTTTCAGAGTTGGTAGTATTGCAACGTTAGAATGCATAATTCTGAATTCAAATCCAATTTGATTCGTATTTGGTTTGAGAAATGACCTGGCTAGTTCAGCCAAGCTAAAGAAAGTACTACAAAGCTAGATGCTTGGGGGCACCACAAAAGCAGAGCAGTCCCGAGCTGAGCAGAGAGTTTTGCCTTCACCTGTTATGCCTTCTACAAAACCTCATTGGTCATTTTCTAAAAAATATGTAACAATAGAGAACATAAGAAGTCGTGATCTCGAACTTTTATCTTATTTTGAACATCATTTTAAGATATCAAGCACCTGTTTCTGATATCAATATCCTGAAGTGTTTTTAATCCCCCGCTACGAAGTAGTCGGGGGTATATAGCGGTCAGCGCGTCCGTCCGTCCGTCCGTCCCGTCACACTTTTTGTTCCGCTCATAACTCAAATACTATTTAATAATAATAATAATATATATGAATTTATATAGCGCTTGTTTCCAGTAAAAAAATGCTCAAAAGCGCTTAAGGGCAATGAACAGTTCTGGGAATAGATGGTTCTAACAGTAGGAGATCTTGAACAAGTGGGTCTTGAAAACTGATTTGAATGTTTCAAGATCCTGGACACTTCTCATTTCAATTGGGAGAGAGTTCCATAACTTTGGGGCAGAGATCTCGAAACTTCTCTCGCCAAATGATGTACGAGCTGAAGGAAGCTGCAAAAGGCACTGATCGCTAGAACGTAGAAATTTCTCTGTCTTGTATTCCTGGATAAGTTCAGAGATGTATGTTGGCGCATCGGAGCACGGAATGTCAGACACAAGACCTTAAACTTGATTCTGTCATCAACTTTCAGCCAGTGGAGATCTTTAAGGATAGGAGTTATGTGTTCAGATTTTCTGGTTCTCTTGATAAGTCTTGCGGCAGAATTTTGAACTTTCTGAAGTTTAAAGATGAGTCGTTTTGGCTGGCCTAGAAGGAGGGAGTTGCAGTAATCCAGATGTGAGATTACACAGGCTTGGATAAGCATAGCTGTGGCTTTGTAGTTTATGAACTGTCGAATCTGACCGATGTTCCGGATATTCATGTATGCCTTTTTGCATACCCGACTAACGTGGCATTCAGCACTGAGCGTGGAATCAAACATGACACCGAGATTGCGAACCTCTTTACTAGGCTCGATCAGACAAGATGACAACTTCAGAGTGGGGAGTGTCAGTTTTGATCTCATTGCTTTTGATGTAATGACCAGCATCTCAGTCTTTTCCTCATTTAGCTTTAAGAAGTTACTCGTCATCCAAGTCTTGATGGCTTCTGTGCACTCAGCAATTCTAGAGAAGGCGGTGTGAGTTGAGGTTCTGTCCTTGGGCTTGAAAGAGAGATACAGCTGCATATCATCAGCGTACAGGTGAAAGTGGAAATTGTGTGCTCTAGCTATATCACCAAGTGGAGAAGTGTACAGTGTGAAAAGTATGGGTCCAAGTACAGAGCCTTAAAGCACACCATACTTGAGTTCTGTCATTTCGGAGCTGCAACCATCCACACATACTGCCTGGTATCTGTTTGATAGATAAGATGAGAGCCAGAGTAGCGCGTCTCCAGTAACTCCGAATCGCTCCTCCAGGGTATGGAGAAGAACTCTCTGATCCGAATGCTGAGGAAAGATCAAGGAGTATGAGTACTGCTGCACCATCTTTTTCAACAGCCTGGAGAAGATCATTCTGAACTCGAATAAGAGCAGTCTCAGTGCTGTGTCCTTTCCTGTACGCAGACTGTAGCATTTCCAATTGGCCAGTACTCCTCAGATGCTGGTTAAGCTGTGAAGCAACAATGCGTTCGAGCAATTTGGATGCAAATGACAGATTTGATACAGGTCTATAGTTCTTTAAAATCTCAGCATCCAGTTGTGGCTTTTTCAGCAGAGGTGACACAAATGCTTTCTTAAAATCTGCAGGGACAGATGATTCAATAAAGGATTGATCTACAATGTGAGTCATCATAGGAGCAATCTCGTCCAAACAGTCCTTGAGGAGCCATGTTGGTAATGGGTCCAGGGAGCATGATTTGTTTGGACACTGGGAAATAAGTTTCCTGATTTCATCCTCATGAACTTGAGAAAATGAAGACAGTGATCTCTTTCCCTCAGGAATGCAACTGGTGGGTATTGTGGAAACAGATCTGAATGCTCCATTTTCAAGACTTGAACGGAGAGTTTCAATCTTGTCAGGGAAATACTTTGAGAAGGCATTAACCATTTCGGGTTTAGAGTCAAAGTTTGGCAAGGGCTTTGCAAGTGTTTTGAACAGAAGTTTGTCACACAGTCTATGAAGATCCTTTTGGCCATTAGAGTTTTCAATTGCGTCATGAAAGAATGATTTCTTTGCATCATATACGAGTTTGTTGACGGCATTGCGCTGGACAGAATGCATCTCTTTGAAGACTGTCAGCTCAGACGATCTCATTCGCCTTTCCAACTGTCGTCGACATTGTTTTGCCGCCCGGATTGAGTCATTGTACCAAGGTTCTTTTGAATGAACTGTCAAGATACGTTTGGATACAGGAGCAAGGTCGTCAACGACTTTACGGACTGCACTGTCATAATGACGGACACATGCTTCAACACGAAGTTCAGAATAACCGTGTAGACCTGTGGAAAGAGCAGACTTCAGGATAGGACGACTGATACTGTCCCATTTCCGGAATGATAGTTCCTGTCTTGGTCTTCTGGTTATAGAAAAGCTTGCTCTTGCAAGGATAGCAAAATGGTCAGACTGAACTGATTGATCAACACCTGTGATTTCAAGGTCAAGTTCCTCTTCTCTGGAGATGATGAGATCAAGAGTGTGTTCTCGAACATGTGTTGGGACAGAGACATGTTGAACGAGTCCATGAGAGGAAAGAATATCCAGAATTTGTTTGTATCAAGATGATCAACGTTATCAACGTGAATGTTGATGTCACCACATATAAGAAGTTTACCTGGGACACTGTTAAGGAATTCCAGGTAACAAGCAAACTCAGTGAGAAAGTCTTTTCCATGACACTGTTTACCGGGAGGCCTATATATTGCACAAACAATCAGTGTATGGTCACTTTTAAGTCTAATGATTTGACTTTCAAGAGATAAGAAGGTTTGTGGAGGGACAACTTTAGAGAATTTAAAAGTGTCCTTTTACATAGTAGCAACAACACCACCCCGCTTTACAGTCCTAGCCATATGGGCGAGTTTGAATCCACGTGGTGTAATGCTATTTATGGTCACTTGGTCGGAAGAGTCACCTCTCAACCACGTTTCTGTTAGAATAAGTATATCAAGTTTGTTGTCAGATACCAAATCTTTTATGGAGTTGGCCTTATCATTTGAAGGTGAGTTAGTTTTCACGGATCTAGTGTTTAACACTCCAAGATGTGTTTTTGAAGTCTTTAAGGTAGGGGTCAAATTGACAGGATATTTTATTTTATTTCCACCACGACAGCCTCTTCTGGTCTTTTTCACACAGCAAATTGACATTGACCTCAAAACTTGAAGTGTTGAGAGAGGTATAGCAAGCTTCTGTCTTTGCATGGAAAGTTCGTCAGCTGAATAGACAAGCATTGTGAACAACAATGTACAGGCAAGCTGAGGGACCACATGCATTGTTTACCAATTACCAAGTGTTGCTGAAGCTGATTGCCAGGCTGCACACAACAATGGATCAATCAGTCCCAACAAGAAACAATAGCCCAAGTGAAACTTGAAATGTTGAGAATGTTACAATATCCATTACATTTTCACAAAGTTTTTGGAATAATTCAATAATGAAAGTCACATCTAAATCACAATTAGGCATGTGAGTAATATGATACTCATCTGGAACAAGTTTCAGGTGTTCAGATCAAGTGGTTTTCGAAATATTCCCAGTTTCAGTCAGAGCTCCTCACAGGTGCAGCCACCACGGGCGCTCACATATGTAATGTTCAAATGTTCAAATGTCACGAAACTTCATATTTGTAACCACTATAGTCCCTAGATGTGCCTTTTGTATATTTTGGTCAGATGCCCTCATTATGTTTTTAGATTTTAGATTTCTTTGTTGTAGAAGTGACTGTTTGAGGTAGTCATTTTTGTTCCACTCTAAACTCGAGTACTATATGTTCAAATGTTGCGAAACTTTATATATGTAATCCCTACAGTCCTTAGATGTACCTTTTGTTAATTTTGGTCAGATTCCATGATCATTATTTTAGATTTTCAACTTCTTTATTGTAGAAGTGACTCTTTGAGGAAGTCATTTTTGTTCCGCTCATAACTCTGATACTATTTCTTCCAATGTGATAAAACTGCATATATGTAATGGCTATGGTCCCTAGATATGCCTTTTGTCTATTTCAGTCAGACTCATTATTATTTTAAAATTTCGATTTCTTTCTTGTAAAAGTGACCCTTGAGGAAGTCGTTTTTGTTGCGCTCTTAACACTGATATTTTTTGTTCCGATGAGCCATTTCGATGTACTCTCAGTACTTTTGTATGGTTAACTTCTTTCTTATCATACAGTCACATTGAAAGGACATTGAAGATTTTATTAATACAATAATGACTATATAAGAATCATAAATGTCTGAAAAAGACATTTTTAGTTTTATAAGAGCTTATATAGCTTACATGCAATCAGGAAGTCTATATCTGCATTTTCATTGACTTTTAAACAAATTAAAACAGTTTTGCAATTTTGTAGGAATCCTTACTAAGTGTAGTTGTATCTTAGTTTCTATAATCACTTAGGGAAGCGGGGGTATAAAAAGTGAGCTTGCTCACTAATTTTCTTGTTTAAACAAGCAATGTAGAGTAAACTGCAAGAAGCAAATTAGGACTTAGACAATTTGTAATAAAGTTGTGATCATTTGAACATAAAGAGTGAAAATCCTTTCGAGATCGCTGAATGTAGACTAATGGTTTATTTATTCTTTTAAACAACAGTCTTTAATGATGAGCTACAGTAAGTGTCTGTACCTATTACAGTTATTGAGAAGGAAATGTTCAAAGACGCCTACGCAGAACTTCAAATTGTCAGTTTTTCGAAAATAGTTGAAAATCTATTATTACGACCGAAACCCACTTTGGGCTTAATCAATGAGGACTTGTGTTGCCAACATTTTCGTAGAAGGGTTTGTTTTAGTCTTGATCTTGCTGTGATCTTGACCTTTCATAGTCAGTAAAGATGATTTATACAAAAAAAGACCTCCATAGCACAAACTGTTGATAAAGAAGCAAATTCAAAGGGTAATGAAGTTCAATATTTTTAAAAGTATTTTTTCTGTATTCATTGTAGTTTTTGCTAAACTTTGCGACCAACCTTGAGGAATTCGGACCTCTACTCTACCTCTACTTTCTAAACATATGCTTGAAAGCCGTCTTTGTCTTGACTAGATTTCCTTTTCTTTTTCAACGAATCAGGTACTCATTGCCGCCCAAGCTGATACCCATCGGACGCAAATGCGGTCACTGAGACGCGGTGTAAATCCTACATACATAATGGTGACAACAAAAGCGGGTTCTTACAGGTTTGTTAAAAGCTATTGCATTATTGCTGAGGGTACTGTACTTTGGACGTCGAATGACGTATTTTGTTGTTGATTAAAAAAAAAGATGTGTTTCCACCGAGTGATGTATTTCTTTTCTAAATAGCATAATATTCATCGCGAACTGCATACACGTATGACAATGGGGCTTTGCGTTCTGAAAAGCATAATGGGATACAGAAGCAGCCTCACTGTGTGTATAGACTTCTCTGCAGAGCAATGCATCATGCTGTTCTTACGCCATTTAGCGGCTGCAATGTTAACGTTGACGTGTTTACAATAGACGTTTTCATCAATAATATGACCTTTAATCAAAGAAAAGCATTTAAGAGTTCAGGCGAAGTTATTAGCAACACAATAAATTGTGTCCAAATTCAATAAAACAGAAAGTAGGTTTTCTCATCGGCATTTCATGTCTTAAACAGGGCCACCCACCTAACTTTGTTCATAAGCTCGACAAGATGGTAAAAGTGTGTGCAGCACTGTGTTAAATAGTACCAAAACTAATGAAGCACACAGTCGACCGACTTATCTTGTTTGTTAAATAGGAGAAAAGTGTTATCGAAAATAGATAACTTATAAGGTAATACTTTTATGGTTTTTTTTCATATTATCACTAAAGATGATATATACGAAACTAGTTTTTGCTTCATTGCACAAACAGTTTTTAAGCTATTTTTTAGTGATTTTGTACCTCGTGACCTTGACCTTTGATCTTGAAAGTGAACATGTCAAAATAATTCCCCCGAGGTATAAGAAGTAAGTTTAGAAGAAGAGTTCTGAAAAGCTTAGTGGAAAAAAATGTTATAGCCAGTATTATAATATGAGTGCGACAGAGGTGGTTGAAACTGCACAAAAACTGATACGGTAGTCGGGCTGCCAATAAACAGCCCCGTACTGCCGTGATCCCCTGATACTAGCCCGTGTGAAGCACCTGAAGGTGAGCTTGTCGAGGAGGGGGAGAGTGGCGTCCTGTAGCTGGCTGGGCTCCTGCACTCTGTACACGGTGTTGCTGGCGGGACCACCCGAGCTTCCGGTGTCCCCGATGTATATGCAGCTGGCTGTGGCCCCCGAGCCCGGACATACTCCGACCGCGATGTCCTCCCAGTCCTGGTTCCGTGCACCTGCGATTGTGTAGGTAGCCTGTACAACTCCTGTAATAGAAAGTGCTCATTAAAGGGGAGATTTTCTTAAATTGAAAATTTTATGGCATCAGATCATTTGCGGTGGTTAGTAATCTCATCATCTCTATGGTCAGTATAAATAAAAAGATATTCAACAAACGCACTGGTACGGACATGCACAGTACAACATGTTATCAAATGAGAAAACTAAAGTTTTCTTTACAAGTGGGAAGTTCTCTGATGTTAAGAAACTCCTCCGCAGCCCCAGGAGCGAGAATTCATATCAGTTGTTGTACCTTCTAGTATGTCATACATGTATGTACTCTTATTCTTTCTTTGCTAATATCTTTCAATTTTTTTATATCTATTCTGTAGTGTAACCAGTGTTTTTTACATATATCATACTTTTATATTTAGTCATAACCGATCGAAAAAAATTCAAATCAACATTTCTCTTAGGTCACACTGTTGATGTTGTTTCGACCGATATATATGTATCGGACATTTCAATCAGTAAATTAAGCCATCGCTGCTATCATCTCACTAAAGCCTATCGAAAGCTCTTAACATTGTTTCTTGATTTATTTGTGTATGGAGTTCAGCTTTATTTGGAAAACACCGAGCGACATTAAAGAGCATCTAATACGATTGCAGAACAATATTGATTTTAAATTTTCAAATTGTAAGTCTTTGTTTAAAATTCCTCTTCACTTGTATCTTTCATTTCAATTAAGAAGAATATTCTAAGGATCACTAAATGGTTGTGCATGGTTTTAACCTGTATGGTTTGATTTGATTAATCAAAGTTTCCTTACTTGCACCCCTGGGAAGATTTGGGGTTTTATGCCGCTCTCAAGAGTGTTTAATTTTTTTCACATATTAAAGAAGAGCTCACACTACCCCAAAAAACAAGCATCTGCTCAGCGCCCATAACTACATGTATGTATATACATACACCTTCCTATCGCATGCAAAGGCATTTTTGAATAGTCCAATCATTAATTGATGTAAATATGTGGGTATATTTTCAATACACAAAGTTTATTTTCAAAGGAAGTAAATTGTGACATTTTCACAACTAACATTATCCTGGGCCAGAAGCCGACAGGACGGGGTCTCTATGAACTACTAGATGAATTTCACTGTAAAACTTAAATGAACATTATAGTATATAGTATTATAGTGTGAAGCAGACAACCACGTGTTCGGATCTAGAATTGCTTCTTAAGAAATTCAAAATAAAGTATGGGCAGAGTGTGGCTATGCACAAGTTATACCTCAACAACCTCATACAAATACCTAGGTGTTTAATTTTCATACCATCTTTCTTGGTCAGCCCATGCAAAATATGCATCTATCCAAGTATTTCTAGGTATTTTGAGATTTTTTGAAATACTAGGAGATTTGAACATATCTTCCTATTTTAGAATATTTGATGTACAAATTAGCCCAATTTTATTATACGGTGCAGAAATTTGGGGATATCAGTATTTTGATCAATTAGAAAGAGTTCATCTATTAGCAGGTAAGAAGTTTCTTGGAGTAAAAATAAACACACCAAATACAATGATATACGGGGAATGTGGGAGGTTCCCGCTTGTTATAGATGCACAAGTTAAAATGATAAAATATTGGCTAAGACTTGTATGCATGCCCTCTTACCGTTTACCAAAAAAATGTTATGCAATGATGATCTTATATGACCAAAATGGACCAAAAAATTGGATAACAGATTTGAAAAAGTTATTAGTCACAACTGGATTTAACCACGTATTGCTAGAACAAAATGTTGAGTTTCCAACAAGGTTTTTAAATTCTTCTACGCAAAGACTAAAGGATATCTACCAACAAAAATGGCTTACCAACCTGCATTTATCCACAAAATGTGACCTTTATTCAGCTTTTAAACACTTCATCTATACTGAGCATTATTTATTATGTGTTACTATAAGAAAATTCATAGTAAGTCTAGCACGCTTCAGATGTTCCTCGCATGATTTATTGATTGAAAAGGGCAGATTTGGTGCAACAAATAAGACCAATTGAAGATATCTGTTCAATAAACAAGCTCTCTCTCTCCCTCTCCCTCTCTCTCTCTCTCCCTCTCTCCCTCTCTCTCTCTCTCTCTCTCTTTTCTCTCTTTTCGATTTGCAGATCTTGTGAAACAACAAATACTTAGATTAGTGAAAGGAAAAGTGAACAGGTTCAGCATTTTACCAAAAGGTCCAGATCCGAATAAGGGAACCCCCGAGTAGTCAAATGACAAGTTTGTTAAACATTCTGCTGACAAGCACATGGCCATGTCAGGAAGGAATACCAATCTGTTTGAGCAAAGTGCAGTATCTGCAAAAGACACATACACTTTTCTTCAAAGGGTAAATGAAACAAAAAGCAAAGTTTAGAAAATTCAAGGGGAACAAGTCTAGAGTGAATATTGTTGAGATACATCAAGATAATTCCGATGATACTTCTTTTGCATAATTATGTACTATCTGTTGGTGAGAAGAAGTCGAGAGTGAATTTCCAAAAGGCTCCTTGCTAGAATACAGATTGAAGACAGGTAAGTTAACTAAATCACATTGTGGTGTGTTATGGAGTTGTTTGCTCCTGTGGTTTATGGAAATGGATGTTATGTTCAATTTATAAGTTTGACAATGCATAACACATTATTTGAAGCTGTTAGAAAAAGCAGAGTTCCAGTAAAAATTGCAAAGAATGGTGATGTAAGAGCACTGCAACTTGTTATCTTCAAAGAATGGTGATGTGAGAGCACTGCAAATTGTTATCTTCAAAGAATGGTGATGTGAGAGCACTGCAAATTGTTATCTTCAAAGAATGGTGATGTGAGAGCACTGCAAATTGTTATCTTCAAAGAATGCTGATGTGAGAGCACTGCAACTTGTTATCTTCAAAGAATGCTGATGTGAGAGCACTGCAAATTGTTATCTTCAAAGAATGGTGATGTGAGAGCACTGCAAATTGTTATCTTCAAAGAATGGTGATGTGAGAGCACTGCAACTTGTTATCTTCAAAGAATGCTGATGTGAGAGCACTGCAACTAGTTATCTTCAAAGAATGCTGATGTGAGAGCACTGCAACTTGTTATCTTCAAAGAATGCTGATGTGAGAGCACTGCAACTTGTTATCTTCAAAGAATGGTGATGTGAGAGCACTGCAAATTGTTATCTTCAAAGAATGGTGATGTGAGAGCACTGCAAATTGTTATCTTCAAAGAATGGTGATGTGAGAGCACTGCAACTTGTTATCTTCAAAGAATGGTGATGTGAGAGCACTGCAACTTGTTATCTTCAAAGAATGGTGATGTGAGAGCACTGCAACTTGTTATCTTCAAAGAATGGTGATGTGAGAGCACTGCAAATTGTTATCTTCAAAGAATGGTGATGTGAGAGCACTGCAACTTGTTATCTTCAAAGAATGGTGATGTGAGAGCACTGCAAATTGTTATCTTCAAAGAATGGTGATGTGAGAGCACTGCAAATTGTTATCTTCAAAGAATGGTGATGTGAGAGCACTGCAACTTGTTATCTTCAAAGAATGCTGATGTGAGAGCACTGCAACTTGTTATCTTCAAAGAATGGTGATGTGAGAGCACTGCAAATTGTTATCTTCAAAGAATGGTGATGTGAGAGCACTGCAACTTGTTATCTTCAAAGAATGGTGATGTGAGAGCACTGCAACTTGTTATCTTCAAAGAATGGTGATGTGAGAGCACTGCAACTTGTTATCTTCAAAGAATGGTGATGTGAGAGCACTGCAACTTGTTATCTTCAAAGAATGGTGATGTGAGAGCACTGCAACTTGTTATCTTCAAAGAATGCTGATGTGAGAGCACTGCAACTTGTTATCTTCAAAGAATGGTGATGTGAGAGCACTGCAACTTGTTATCTTCAAAGAATGGTGATGTGAGAGCACTGCAAATTGTTATCTTCAAAGAATGGTGATGTGAGAGCACTGCAAATTGTTATCTTCAAAGAATGCTGATGTGAGAGCACTGCAACTTGTTATCTTCAAAGAATGGTGATGTGAGAGCACTGCAACTTGTTATCTTCAAAGAATGCTGATGTGAGAGCACTGCAACTTGTTATCTTCAAAGAATGGTGATGTGAGAGCACTGCAACTTGTTATCTTCAAAGAATGGTGATGTGAGAGCACTGCAAATTGTTATCTTCAAAGAATGGTGATGTGAGAGCACTGCAACTTGTTATCTTCAAAGAAAGGTGATGTGAGAGCACTGCAACTTGTTATCTTCAAAGAATGGTGATGTGAGAGCACTGCAACTTGTTATCTTCAAAGAATGGTGATGTGAGAGCACTGCAACTTGTTATCTTCAAAGAATGGTGATGTTAGAGCACTGCAACTTGTTATCTTCAAAGAATGGTGATGTGAGAGCACTGCAACTTGTTATCTTCAAAGAATGCTGATGTGAGAGCACTGCAACTTGTTATCTTCAAAGAATGGTGATGTGAGAGCACTGCAAATTGTTATCTTCAAAGAATGGTGATGTGAGAGCACTGCAACTTGTTATCTTCAAAGAATGCTGATGTGAGAGCACTGCAACTTGTTATCTTCAAAGAATGGTGATGTGAGAGCACTGCAAATTGTTATCTTCAAAGAATGGTGATGTGAGAGCACTGCAAATTGTTATCTTCAAAGAATGGTGATGTGAGAGCACTGCAACTTGTTATCTTCAAAGAATGCTGATGTGAGAGCACTGCAACTTGTTATCTTCAAAGAATGGTGATGTGAGAGCACTGCAAATTGTTATCTTCAAAGAATGGTGATGTGAGAGCACTGCAACTTGTTATCTTCAAAGAATGCTGATGTGAGAGCACTGCAACTTGTTATCTTCAAAGAATGCTGATGTGAGAGCACTGCAACTTGTTATCTTCAAAGAATGCTGATGTGAGAGCACTGCAAATTGTTATCTTCAAAGAATGGTGATGTGAGAGCACTGCAACTTGTTATCTTCAAAGAATGCTGATGTGAGAGCACTGCAAATTGTTATCTTCAAAGAATGGTGATGTGAGAGCACTGCAAATTGTTATCTTCAAAGAATGGTGATGTGAGAGCACTGCAACTTGTTATCTTCAAAGAATGCTGATGTGAGAGCACTGCAACTTGTTATCTTCAACGATGAACAGAAGCATATTCTTAGTTCACAGGCTACACAAGCTCTTCAGGTGATAAGAGTATATTATGACATAATATCTATAAAGTTGCTGGTAATATAATGTGAAGTATGCTGATGTTTTTAAAAGAGGAAGAGGAAAACTTGAAGGAAGCCCGCATTTAGGCAATGGCAGGACTTTGGAACCTGTTAAGCTACCTTTAAGCTTCTCCCTGCTAGTGTCGACAAATATGGCCGAGACTTTAATTACTAATTGACAAGTCATTGAAATGTAAACCTTTGACATACAAACGACAAACGTGAGTAAATGATAACAACGTTAATATTTTCCGAATCACAAATCAATAATCTTTCTCGTGGTATAAAAATTATAAGGATAAAGTTTTCCGTTATCAAGAAGTGACAAATTAAAAACATTGAACGTATTTTCAATAAGAAAATCTATGTGCAGGTGGCTGTTTTTCTTGCGTACAGTGAATTTACCTATTTTGTTCAAAGTGCTTTTAAAGTACTCAAGTGTTATATCATTCGGTTCGGAAAATAATATCCTATTACTCTATTAAGTTCCGAAATAAAATCTTTCTCCATCATAAAACTATAGGGAAAATAAGACTTTGTCGGCAAATGAAAACATCAAACGACCGATTGTAAAATTAGGAGCGTTATTAACTTACGTTTTTCCTAATCTCATATTCCTCAAAAATTAAAAAAACACATATGATCCAATTCCTTGTCAAGTCTTGTTCCTAAAAATTGCAAATATTCTAAATAATGTAAAATACATTGCTATGAGTATCATTTGTTTCAACAGTCACATGCGACGCTTCACGCCAAATGATGGCATTACAGTAGTTCAGCTAGGTCAATGTCGTAATTTTTAATATTTATACCATTTATACCGCAGCACTTAGTTTATTGGCTACTCTTGACTTGCATTATTCGCATAATGTCAAATAGTCGTCATGAATAACTTCCAAGCAGATGCTGTTTGTCAATAAAATATGAGGGAGTTATTTTACTGTTTTGATTTGTATTTGATATGTATGAAATCTATGTGACATTTCTTGCTCAAATATATAAAATTTTAACCGTAATCGTATTTGTTTTTCAAGCGAAATGTGTTTTTCTTCAACACGTTGACCGTGCCATTTGAACAAATCGAGCAAAGCGCGGTCTTGATCCCGCTGACTGTCGATGTTGCATCACTGAAATCGTTAATTTCAAATTAATAAGTCGCTTATATGTGAAATTTTCGTACGAATAGGATTGTTAACACATCCATTTCCACTATTTCAAGTTTAAATTTTGTTTGTCAATTGAATTATTGTTCGTTCGCAATAAGTAATCTCGTCCCTTTCTCCCTTTTCTATCTACTCTCTTTTGGATGGCAACATCCACGTGTTTAATAACTGAAATATTGTTCAAAACACGTTAAACACCAACTCACTCACTCACTCACTCACTCACTCTCGTCACTCAAATGGCACTGCCGTGTCGCTAATATGACGCCATGAATGGGGGGTATCTCATAAAAAGAGTTTAGCAGCAATAAACTAAATCGTGTATTATAATCGATAAAATTTCTAGAATTGTAAAAAAATACATTTTAGACACTATACATGTTTTATTTTTGTTTAATGTTCCAGAATTCTTGTATAAATACGATTAGATCTGGCCTACGTGATTGTCATGCAAATCACTATATTGTTTTGATACGTGCCCCCCGGAAGCGAAGAAATTTAAATCCAATTTAAAATGTATTTTGCATCTATTCAACAATGAATTTCCGTAAACCCTTTAACAGTCATTCGTAGAAATGTATTTCGTTTTTTGTTTTAAGTGGAAAATTTACAAGATGACACTGATCTCAATATATCTCGATCTAAACAGCATTGTCATCGGTCAACATTTTCATGATTTGGACGTATATTTGTATAAAAAAGACAATATTTACTACTCATATTTGGGACATAGAAAGGCAAATCGATTACTTAAATTTTGGTGTGATTTTGAAAATGATTGATACGTTTTTTGTAAAAACATCAACACGGAAGTAAATGGCACATTGAGTAAACATATTGACTGCTTGAAATTACGTTGAAAATTTATCATTTCAACTAACATCGCTTGAAACAAGCTCTTGTTTGTAGGAAGAAAGTCTCAATCGTGCACAACAGTTTTTTTCTGGTACAGAATTCATTTTTGAATAAACATATATAAATTATTTTCTAAAATAATATTTATTGACAAAAAAATCTGATTTTGAAAATTAAGTACGACATTATGACTTGCGTAATTTTTCATTTTCATTCATTGTCATGTGGAGATAAACCTAATTGTAGAAAATTTATATATTATTATTTTTTTAAATTGTGTGTTTTAGAAAGGAGAGAGAAGGCTAAACATGAGAGAAACCAATGTGACGTCATTGTTAAAATGTTACACTTTTGAAGCTCCAAGAAAAAACTTCAAAACAATCCAGCAGGCCGAAGGTTAGGGAACATTCCCTCAGCCCTGAAACCAATTTGAAGTCTGAACTCAATTATTGATTGAACAGGATGGTGTCTGTCCCTAAAGATTTGATTCTGGCATTGGTCATTGTGAGGAAAACTAATGGCAAGATCCTTCGTCTCTAAACAAAGCATTAAAGCAAAACCATTACAGCCACAGGTACGTCAAGGTGATCACAGTTGTCATACTTAAAATGGCTTTTGACATGTGAATTTGGATGATGTGAGCAGTATGTTGATTGTGTTTGCCGGGTCGCTATTATTGGAATAGAAAAGTGACAACCCCAGATGGTTTACATTGTGATCTGGAAGGTTTGCAAGGTAGAAGGAACAGTACATGATCCCTTTGTAAAAGATGTCAAGAGATTAAGATCAAAGTGAACAAGGACAAAATGAAGGTTAGGACAAGTGAAGTGCCCTCAATTTACAGAGATCCGACATTCATGCGGATGACTAGAAACATACAAAAATGTTTATGCAGACTACACTGAGCCATGCAATTCACAACCACTGCAATGATAGTTAGAAGTCTTGCGATCTTCAGAAAGGAGTTCAACACATAACCAAGGATATTTGCAATGAAGGATTCCTGTGGTCTACAAATTCTAGCCAGACTCGGTTGGCCTCGAGAGACAGATAAGCATGAAGACAGTTTCAACGTACCAGCCTTTCTGCGAATGTAATTTGCATTCAGAAATGAGCTGTTTTTTGCAAAATGACTTGATTTTCAAAGATCAGTGACAATATCTGTTGGTGATGACATACTTGAAAGAGTGCATGCTAGGAGAGCCAAAGAATGTTTTACTGGCCAAACATGAACAAGGTGTACATAACTGACTACATAAGGAAGTGTGATACATGTTTCACCTTTGTTCAAAATCAGGCTCCTGAACCCCTACATAGTCACTCTGTGCCTTCTCATCATTTGCAAAAAGTTTTGTCAGATCACTTTGAACTTGAACCAAAGCGACTACTTCGTTGGTACAGAGACTGTTTGCTAGAAGAACTAGAACTATCTTAAATTTGAACCAGAAACAGTTGACTGCAAAGAATTGTAAAAGTGTGAAAGAAAACAAAGGCACTAACACAACTCCAACAATATTGTTCAAGTTCTTGACCACTGATGAAAAGTTCAGAAGGAGGGATGTATCACGTCCCACAATGTAATGTGCTACAACCTACAGGAGAAATAGGTAACACGTCCGGGTTCGAGTTCAGTTCAGTGCTTATGCAGCCTGATAGTACTGGACTTGAAGCACTAAAGTAGATATTTTAAAAGTATTTCCTCACCTCATTTCACCTCATTAAACATTCCGATGCCACAGCTCCATGCAACCTAAATGCTTTTGATCTTAATTGCATGAAATAATTGGTGATTAAAAAGTGTGATTGTGAAAGAATTAATTAATATGAATAAATGAATAAAATACAGGACATAGTAAGAACTCGCTGACCCTCCTTGTAATTCTTATCTTCTACCAAGGTGTTAAGTTCTTTAGCATGACTGCATTGTAATCTGAGAGGTGACTCTCCTGACCCCCCAGTCACGCGACCAGCGCTGATTGGAGACCGTTGTGCGTTTGAAACGTGCCTGACACTAACAATGGTAGATGTGAGTGAACTGACTAGTTGACTATGTCATTATAAACAAATCAAATGTAACATAATTAATTCAAATGAAAATTGAATAAAGAATATTTTTTTGAATAAAGAATATTTTTAAAAATAAATGATAACTTACTAAAATGAATAACTTATTGAATGAATAAGTTATACCACAAATTGTTAAATAGGAGATTCCTTAATGATAAAGTTGAATAAGGAATGTTATTGAACAATTCATATTAATGAATTTAATAAATCAATCCCTCTTCATTATACAGAGAATAAAAGGCTTACCAAGGCATACTCATAATTGATATGATTATGATAATTATCTGATAAAATAAGAATGATATTAGTTTAATAGTGTTTACAGAATGAACATATTTATTAAGCAGATGGATAAAATGATAAATTATTTTATAGTGCAGGGGTATTAAACTAATGAAACTCCTATAGCTTGCACCATTAACAAAGAGCGACTGACCAGGAAATGACCACACAAATATAGAGGGCTTGGTAAACGTGTTCAGGTCAAGTTTATAACTAGAAGGTGTGAAGTTGTGTAAAGACGATGTTAAGCTTGCTGAGCCAAGAGTAATAATTTCCTTAGCTTACTTAATCCACTTCTTTGATTATGATGGAACTTGACTTTCAATTGATAAATATGTATTATATCAAATTTCATATATCAACACTAACTAATTTGTGAGGATAGGAATATCAAAATTCATTTTATAAAACATGCCACAGATTTTCTCTTGTTGACCATACAACACTACACAGTTGAACAGTTTATAACCGTTCACAACAGTCAGCATCAGCTCACAACGGCGAGGAACAGTTCAAAGTTCTTTATTGATTTCTCATGACGTTCCTGGGCCAAGTCTTGGACCTTCTTCAGGTGACTGATAATAAAATATCCAGTATGGTATTTATATACATAGATATACATGGAGTCAATTAAGTGACTTAGCATATATAATACAGAAGACAGTTATTAATTAGCTATGTACAATAAAAACATGAGATGAAAGAGAAAATTACAATGGACAGATAATTAATGTTTTCACAGCAGAGTGGTACAGGAGATAGAGTCTATGATTGCTTGGTGATGCACAAGGAATTAGGGAGTTAAACTCCTTGATCGCGATTAATCTCGGGAGCTAATCTCCTGAGGTTGATTGATTTAAGGAGTTTTCGTTTTCGCCAATCAGTGATGTTGGAGGCCAAGATTTCAGGTATGCTATAGGTAATTGGTTTTACTGGCCAGGTGTAGCCGGAAATGTTCGGCATCACGTGATGTCGGGTAGGTATTCCGAAAGAAATCTTCACGGACATGGGCACGCAATTCACATCAGGAGTGATAAAGGAGGTAAGTCGCCTTTTGTCATTACATCAGTTGACCACTACTCCATATCATCCCATGTGTAATGGACTCGTCGAAAGATTTAATGGGACCTTGAAAGTATATTGACAGGGGACAAGTGAGCAGTTTTGGTAAGAATGTTGTAATTAGTTCCGCCAAATGTGACGTCAGTATAGGTGAGTATGACATCAGTAATACATTCATTCAAGATGTGAGTGTGACAATCAATCAATCTTTATTCACTCCAAGGGACCGCCAACGGCAGTACATGAGTTACATGAAACAAACATATACATTACAACAAGATGGCAAAAATGTTTTTGACTTAACCTGACAGATTCTTAATTACTTTGATATTTCTATTGCACATTAGTTTCTTATAGTTTAATAAAGATGGAAACAGCATGAAGCGTTCATTTATCAGATTACAACGTTGGTTTACTAAAGCATTTCATTTAAATAGATAATGATATTCATCTCCGACTTCGCCGGAGTTAAATTGTGTACATAATCTTTCATGACGCGGGATATTAAGAAAACGACCTTTTTCAATCGGTAAGTGGTGGTTACATGTTCTAAAATATAATAATGGTTTGTACACATTTTCATTCAATAACAAGTATTGCTCAAAACATGGAGAGTCTTTAATGATGGCATAATAGAATCCTTTAGACGAATTTACAACGTTGCTACGCCATGACTGCAAAAACTGATCCTTTAAAATGTTATGTATTGTTGACACTATCCAATTTTTACAGTAATTTTGAGGATTATTGAAAACACATTGCTGTCCACATGTTGAAAATATAGTTTTAACAAAGTTCAACCAGAAATACGATTGACCAAGAAAACTCTAATGATACATATAACTAAGCATAAAGGCTGCCATTTTATCACGTGAAGAAAAATGCTGGTATACTGGACCAGTATACGTCAGTAAACCACCCTAATATACTGAGGTATACTAATTAGGAAACCACCCTAATTTACTGACGTATACTGGTCAGTATACTCTGAATTTCCATAGCTCAGTATATCTCAGTATATCTCAGTATATCTCAGTTTACGTCAGGAAGTGCTCATTTAAACAAATTCAAGATACATTTGATTTTTGTGTTATTTATAATGTAGTATTTATATATTGTTTGGTTTATTCCAGCTGCAATTCTTCTAATCGAACTTTTAGTTAGATAAATAGATAAATGTGATAGATAACGTACGACACCATAATCCCAAATGACCTACTCGTTTTTAAATGAGTTGTGTAGTACTGTGTACACAATTGAATTTATCGGCGGGTCAAAGTGAGTAATAACATTGATAGGATAGAGTAAAAACCATTAACAGCGAATTAGATTTGAAGGTCATAAACTAAATGATTTTGTAACAATGTTTCAGATTCTGTAATATCGTATGGAAACAGGTCTGAAGTATCGCTAGGGGAGAATGAACAGTTATGAAATAACACTTTTACTGATTTATTCATGACCTAAATTAGCCTTACATAGATATCATCATAATAGAAATTTAAATACCGATGGATATCTATATCAATGCGGCTTATTAAACGTTGTTCTTTAAAGGGGCAGTAGCACGTTTTTTGAGAATTTTATATTTAAAAATTTTCACTGATAATTGTATGTTAACGCTAAATGTATTACTTTGATAGTGTTAAAAATCTCATTACACAAGCCAATCATTCATAGTCAGAGAACAAAGTATGAAGATTTACCTAAAATCCATTGGCGGCCATTTTTTTGTGAACACCTTTAATTCATTTTGTGTAAGAAAAAGAATCACATGGCTAAACTTTACATTATATATTTGAATTATTACTGCTCCATTTGGTTTGAATACATTGCCTTTCAATTGGAACCATTTATTTTCATTTTCCTGACATCACCTTACATTCCCTCTAAAAACGTGCTACTGCCCCTTTAAGCGTAATATTGTGGACTATTCAATATAAAGTGAAATTCATCTTCAACATCGTCTTGGCAATAAACGTGTTGATCTGGATAACTGGCTAAAATCAAGAATCCTTTTTTTCAAATAACTCCCAATAAAAAGTCCCTAATAATCTAAACATTGCAGGATATTGTGAAATATTAATATCAATGGTTGGTGGAATGCTTTTTCATATCATTTTAATAGTTATCCATTGGTTAGAAATCAATTTCCTCTTATGAGGGATTGAAATGTAGAATTATATAACTATGCAATGTATAATGGGCCGGTGGCCTAGTTACTGAATAAACTCTCTCTCTCTATGAGGGATTAAGAATCAGAATGAATTAGTTTACAATCTTAAAAATTTAGTTTTTGAAATACATGGCAACCATATATCATTTATACATATTATGTGACATCGGCATTACAAAGTATGCCAAAAGATCGGCTGCATAAACAACATGTGAAACTAACCTTATCGAAAATGAAATCCTCTATATTAAAGCACATAAATCCATCAATGAATAGTGATAACACTATGTTGCAGCACCTTGCAGTCTCTGCCTTACTTCAACAAAAGTTAGGTACAAATGAATATGCAGAAATATAGGGAAAGAAACTTTGCATTGGGTCTTGGTTAACCTCTAACATCTGATTGGATAACTAGATAAGAGAGACCAGTGACATACAATGCCTCGAGTATTACTCACCTGTCAGCGTGGATTGTCAATACACGTGTCAATCTGTCTAATTGACGCCATAAGCTAATGAGGAAATGGTATCGTCTAATTGACACCAATAGTTAATGAGGGCTGAATGCTACAAAAACAGATTCCAATATACGGCTTACATTGATGAGCTTGTCTTTGAAAAGAGAAATACATTACTGAATATATAGATACAGATATACAGCAACAGATATATAAGTGAAACATATTTCATTACACCAAAAGTGCCAAAACCTGCTATCATTGTGTTCATATTCAGTTAAAATTTTGTTTGCGGTTTTAAAGAAAGAACACATAAAAATAACCTCAAATATAATTAATATTTCCCTTTTGTTGCATATATCTTTAGCCCAGGTTTTGTTTATAGTTTTGTACAAAAAGACATGACAACCTCAAATGAGTTAAAGATAATGCTCTATTTTGATGCCTGTATGCATCCTTGAAATAATTATTTCCACTAGATTATTATCAAACAAGTTTTAGTTAAAAAAGTTAAATGTATTATTTCGAATTAACTGATTTAAAAATTAAAAAGGCAGAATGCATGTCAGTGCTAAGGGATGTATTGTTTGTCTCTTGTGCCAATTTTGTTGAAGATGAAACATAAAGAAACAAATTCCCTATCTCTGTTTGATTTTTAGAGGAATTATAGGAAAAGTTTAATGAAATTCAAGACACAATTACTTTTGTGACTTTGATATTGTTGAAATTGATGAAATTTGGAATTTAATTTTTAACTTTGATGCCAATAATACTTTAAAGAAGAATTTGTTTATAAAGATTAATGTAACACCGACAATTCTCAAAAGATGTATACTTTTATCATATTAAAAGAAATGAAATTGTTATCCCATTCATACATTTAAATTGATTATGTCATACCCCTTAATGACCAGTTGTAATGCTCCTAATCAGTAATGACTGCCCTCAACTAGAAGTGCTTAATCAATGAACTATGGCAAAGATTGACAAATATGCATGTGGTTTAAACACAAAAGAAGGAACCGGATTGGTAAACAACCAAATGTTTATATTTATACCGCGCGGAAATATGCATGTTCTAGTTCGCCTCTATAATGTAATAAAAAACATGTTATTGTGTGTATCTATGAATAAAAAATTGAAACTTTATTACCAAGGCCAGGGTCGAAAATGAAAGTTACAGGACGTCAGATTGCTAATGCTCAAAACATTGAGGTCTTGTCTTGGGTTATTTTAGTGCTTTGAATGTGATATCCCCTGTAATTAAATCCCCTGAAGAAATGTG
Source organism: Steromphala cineraria (assembly GCA_916613615.1). Classification (NCBI taxonomy): domain Eukaryota; kingdom Metazoa; phylum Mollusca; class Gastropoda; order Trochida; family Trochidae; genus Steromphala; species Steromphala cineraria. The sequence goes on along the minus strand of OU744723.1, from coordinate 28,810,815 downwards.
ATTGAAAATACAGAAATTCAAAAACTAATCAAATTTCCACAAATCCGTTTAAAAATCAGTAGCCCAACGTCAGGAATGCATGTGGGTATGAATTAACAGAGACTATATTAAAATCTCGAGTGTTCCTTTGAGTAGTATATTACAATTGCATATCACACTTTAAGTTCTTAAGAAAATAGACTTGATCTACGTACTCTGATTATAGGGCAGTAAATTGTTTTATCTTTTTTTTGTATCAAAATGTTGGAATGTGTTATTACAACACATAAACTGACATATCAGGTTATATGAATTTACAAATGTATTAACTAAGACATTTCAATATTGACGAATTAAATATAATCCAACAATTACCAATACAAGTGCCTGTACCTGAAAACGAAGTACCTGTAGGCAATACACATTTAAAGGGCAGACCCGCGCGGGGACATATTTACTAACGAGACTTTTATTACAGGGCCATAAAAAGTTCAAAGATACAGAGATAATGACTTGTTGGGTTGAGGTGTTTTCTTGACATATGCTGGAATATTCCAGCATGGTTAAAAATCTTTACATATCTATTATCGTAATGTGTCTATATCCTTTCCTATTACAATTTATAAACATGAAATAATTGTGGTATTTTCTTTTTGTCACTTGTTCTTTTTGTCACTTATAATTTGTTTATGAAGAATGTTCACGTACCACAAAAAGGAATAAAAAAGAAAAAAAAGAAATGTTCACGTTATATAATCTTAAACGGTTCAGACATAAAACTATATTTATAATAAGAATATGTGATAAAAGAGATGTAAATTCAGGAACAAATAACTGACATTCTCAGTAAAACGCATTAAAATGTAATAACTTTACAAGATAATAATTACAAACAAAGATTCATATATTTGTTGGTCTGTTTTTAATCTTATAAATCACAGAAAATGTACAATCATAGAAAAACAAAACATCATTCACATTCTATTTGTTTTAAAATGGCATGATTCTGTCTTAGAGATATTTGAAATATTTTGAAAGATAGTTTAAATAAATATTTCTGGAGTCAGCGTTTGCCTTGATATGTAAATTCATGTGTTTACGTAAGTTAATCACAGGGAACCATACCTATAACTATATATATAACTATTAAGACCGTTTATAAAAAACATTTTTAGCAACAAACCTTATAGATATAGAGATTACGATATGAGGAAGAAAAAATCAATTTGTATTACATCAAAAGAAAAAAAGTTTTTTTCTGCCAAAATATATGTTAAAATACACACAAGTATACACTAGTGAAGAAAGTCTAGATAACATTTGCTTCAGTGGGCTTATCTTCACTTCTTTATTATCAAAGAGATTTCAGTAAAACAAACATCAAAGACAATCATTTATCATAGTTATTTGATAGTCACTTATTATGTGAATTGCATATCACCCTTGCTTTTTGAGAAATTATTTTTTACCTACTTCATAAATCGACAAATCAAGTTTTGAATTTGCAAGAAAAAAAAATCATAATTTTGACATATAAATCGAATTCAGCAACTAAGTATCTGCATTTGCAAACGAGTTACATGTAGGCAATACACAAATACTTTGCTGAACCAGGCGGGACACCTCGAGATTTTTATTACAGGGTGATAAAAAGATCAAAGACAGTGAAATTGTCTTTGTGGCGTTTGTGAGAAGTTTCTTAAATTATCTTTGAATAACTCAAAACAATGATTTATATTGATATATATAATGATATGATATTTAATATAATGTAAAAATAAATGAATTTCCTTATATAAATAATAGATACATGAATTTCGTTGTATAGATAAATTGATAAATAATATTCACTTATTCCATCTTGAAGTTGCGTGAGATCAATAAATCTTTATTTCAGTACTTATAAGGCCTCATGCCTGTAGAAGTTATTTGCTTTAAAGACATTTGTTCTAAATAAAGTTACATAATATATGTACATGTAATAACTGAGTATTGCTTTTTGTTAATAATAAGATATTTTCCCGTAGATTATACTTGGAAGATGCATCGTCAAGTTAAGAATTAACAACATCCTTCATAATTCTCAGTTTTAAGAAAAATAATTCAAACATACAAATCAGTTAAAAACACTATTGTACATAATAAATGTTTAAATGTATTTTTTTCCTCTCCGATGAGATTTATCTATTGCTGTAAATACATAGTCAGAGGGAAACAAAATGACATTCACAGTTCATTTGTTTTAAAAGGGTTCATTCTGCATTATAAAGTCTTTGTTACTAAAGTTGAAAAAATACAAAGTAAAACAGTAGACGACGCATTCAAGGGCCTAGGTACATGACATCAAATTCGAAAGTAACATACCTTTTACAGAGAATGAAAATAATTAATGCAGAAACCTTTCAAACTGTATGTAACTACGGGACAACACAACTTGGCACATGAGAGAAGAGGAGTTTGACACTGAGTCATTAATGACAGCAAGCAATCAGTCATGAATGGGCACCAACTGGACCCCTGTCAACACACTATGACTAAAACAACATAATAAACGCTCTTGGAAGTCTCTTATTACTATAAAAACAGGTTAACATCAAAGATATTGTAAAAAAACATAATTAGTTCGTAATTAAGATATCAATAATGATGTTGTGATATCTAAATATGGATTAATTAAGAATTAAGGAAATGTGAGTTTGTCTCCATCTATTGAATCAACTGTGGTATTAGACACAGATTAATCAAGAGTATTCATTCATGAGGTGTGAGTCTCAAAGAGTGCAAAAACTCATGATGTTAGGTCAGGGAGAATGTGTAAACAGTGTTTAGAGATTATATTATCAAATAATTTCATTGGTGTATATGAAAAAAGTGTAAAACAAGTAGTTGTTGGCTATCAGCCAAAGAGATCTCAAAGATTCAATTCCAGTGAATATGTAATCATTGCTAAGAAACAATGAAAATGTTTATATATCTATGATTTTTATTAATGAAAATGGATCAGCACAATAAACTTTCAGCATATTTTAGTGCTGTTCCTTTAGATCTCACAAAAAAACAACATCAAAATTCACAAAGTAATTAGATAAGTATTTACACGATTATAAAATAGTGGACAGCAATAAACGGTAAACAATCAACAATGATAAATTGAATTTAGGAGTTTAATAATTATTTGAAATGTTGTGAATCGTGCATAAATGTTTGGACAGATTCAAGGAAATTCTGATTAAATAATATGCTTGAATATTAGTTAACATATAGAATGGTATACAAATGCCGTCTATAGACAAATTTATTAGAACTTATCAAAGTATGGGCAATAAATAAATATTCATATATGTATTGTATCATGTTATTAAATTATTGCATCTAAATAAAGTGAATAACAACCAAATGTTTTTTCGTAATATATGTAAATATAAAGTAATATAAAGTCATTAATAGGACTTTTTTTCCAGGGGACTCTTTTTTCTTGTCAAATTTAGGACTTTTCTTCTGGTAACTTTCTTCCAAACACAGATTTTTGGCCAACGGTCGCTGTATATAGAATACAATAGGAAATAAAGGAAATAGTCTTCATGATTACGACAACAAGAACAAGCTGTTCATGGAGATATAACCGTCCATTCAACTAAAAGACGACAGTGCATTTACAGATGATAAACGCCACCTTGTTTTGCATGAATCCAAATCTGCCAGTTTGTTAGATGTAGCAATGAATGGATTCTAAAAGTTTAGAATTTTCTTGGATGGTTGCTGTAATATTTCCAAACATGATAGATTTAATGTGTTAGGCATGATATATTTGATATGATAAACGTAAAGAAATACATAAGAATTAACTCAGATAAATATTTTGCAAATGAATTACTTCACAGATTTTGTCTTTTTCACAAGGATACAAATGGCCATCAGATGAATGTGTTAAGCTACAGTAATAGTACGTTCTTACTAAATGCAAGTTTATCCAACAAAGTTAGCTGTAAATTTAAACATATATTATTTCAAATTATGTACTGTAGGCTTCGTTTAGGCTCTAGTGATCTAGATTTTAATAAATTTGAAAGGCATATTTCAGATGATCCCACCTGTTCATGAGGCGCTAATCTCATTATTTACTGGTTTTCCCAAACTTTTCTCACTTAAGAAATGGTGCATTATACTACCAAAAAGGTACAGCTTAAAACAATCTTATATGGAAACCATGATATATCTGATCTTGGCAACTTCACCATTTTAAAATCTGATAACCTCTTCATCACCACTTCTAATAGATGATTTTGATTTAAACATCTTATTCAGAAGAATAGGATTGGGAACAAGTTGTCCAATTTAGAACACCCTCTCCATATAATCTAATAGATTCGAAAAAAGAGTTTAAGATGTTTACTTCCAAGCCATTGAAAGGAAATTTCTATTTTTATTGTTGATTGTATTATTGCATTTCATGTCATCAGAATGTCCTTTGCTTGAAACATCACATTTGTATCGGAACGGTATTAATATAAGCCCCTGGCTTGTTTGTCAGTCCGTTTCATATTTCCACGAATAATAAAATATGTTGAAACCATTTCAAATAATGATATTGTTCAATGTTTTAATTCACAGTGGTAGTCATTGAGGATTATTTGCACCAATAACATAATACAAGATAAATAATTAACTGAAAATAAACACAATGATACAATATCAATTAGTCCAGATTCATTTTTTGTGTTATGAGGTATATTTTACTTGCATGTCAGGGTTTTATTTTATCTGTATAAAAATGTAATTTGTCTTGGTTTTTTTTTTTGGTTTCTGAAAAGTTTAAAGCTTTATTGCTTGTTTTCCTGGATGCTTTTGACAATTAATTTTCTTCAATTTTGCATATGTCAGAGTGCTCAACATCAAGCCTATCTATGTTAGCCGTTAATTGGGAACTGTTATTGTAACAATCAGCCCTCGTTAGCCCCTGCTGTCAAGTTGACAATATATCACAGATTGGCACCTGCTGTGTATACAGACTTACAGGTGGGCATACTCAAGCCATTGCTTGTCACGTGTCTCTCTTATAACAATATGATGCAGCATCTGATTATTGAAATCCTAGTGGTTAAGAAAGAACCAATGAGATGATTTTAGCTAAATGTCTGCATTGACCTATGTACCCGACCTGATCATTGTTAAAATGACCTATGAAGACAGAGGCCAAAATGTGTTGCTTAATCTGATCAAATCAGTGATGGATTAATGTGCATTTGATGGAATATTGATACTCATATTCGGAAAAGGTAAGTTTCACATGCTTTTGCAGCCTAGCTTTTGGCAAACTTGGTCATTTGATATGTAGTTTGTATATATGGTTGCCATGTATTTCAACTGTTTGATATCGAAATTTGTAAGATTGTTACTATGTCAAATACGTTAGATTACTTGTCCCTTTGTAACAAAAAGTTAAGGAAGAACAATGTTTGTTTCAATTGTATATTCCATTGAAAAAAGCTGCCAAATGCATTCAATAGTAACATTTTACAACAAATTGTATATAATCAATATGACTTTATCATTGTAATATATAATGTGATTGAATTGTAAATATTTTGTTTTGTACATATACCGGTACATTAAATGATGTAATAGCATAATGTTGTTGTGTTTTATATGTTATTTAAAGAGGCTGTCTCATGGGCATCTTTTTTGCTAGTAGGAATATTGATGATTATTTTTCTCTAACTGGTATGTATGTCGCATTATGCAGTGTTAGGGGCATGGACCATATTACGATAGTTTCCATACTATCACTGTTATTTATTTCAAATCATGCGAGAATTAGGAACATTTTACAGGATAACACACTTTTCAAGACTAATCATCAAGGAGATAGTATTCCCTTTTGCATCCCTGTTGCGTTGGAAAACCATACATGTTATTATTATTGTATTGTTAGTTAAGTGTTATTTTGGTTCGCCAAGTATTCATCAGATTGGACGGAGCATTCATAAAACAGTGATATTCTTTTGAAATAATTATCATATCTTGCGAGAATTAAGAACATTCTACAATATATCAGACTTTACAAGACTTAATCAGTCATTCGCATTCATAAAACACAGTGTTATTCTTTTGAAATAATTATCAAAATGACACCTAAAAAATAAACATTTTTTAAATCTTGCGAGAATATAGGAAAATTCTACAAGATATCAGACTTTATAAGACTAATTCAGTCATCAGAGATAGCATTTGTCTCCTGCATGCCTGTAGCGTCGAAAAACCATCAATTGGTGATATTCTTTTCTTTTGATACATTTAAATGTTGAGACAACACAAAATTTACATACATATACACAAATATACAAGAGCATAAAAAAATAAACAATAATATACAATAGTAAACAAAATATACAATAGTAAACAACAATATACAAGAGTAAACAACAATATACAAGAGTAAACAACAATATACAAGAGCATATAAAAATATACAATAGTATACAAAAATATACAAGAATATACAAAAATATACAAGATTATACTGGTTTTGGAAATTCGGAGTATACTGACCAGGAAATTTTTGGAAATCCTAAGTATACTGAGGTATACTATTTTGTATATTCGGGGTATACTGATCAGTATACCTCATTAAATTAAGGTATTTTGTCCAGTGTATTATCTGGTTGTGGACATGTAAATTTCGACCAATATGAGATAATACGTTTGGCTATTTGCAACCGCAGTGGCTCTCTACCGAATTCTCCATAAACCATGAAGTTTGGCGTTGACATTTTTAAACCTGCTGCCATCTTTAAGAACTTCAAATGAACGCGCTCAATGATATTGATGTTTTCCATCCCCCAACTTTCACAACCATATAGTAGAATTGGGAGAACAAGGGAATCGAAAGCAGAAATAAGGCAATCCAAAGGTAAATTAAAATTTCTCGCACGTTTGAGTAAAGACACTGAAGCTTTGTTACCCATGTTACATTGTAACATGATATTTCTGAGGAATTAACGGCTGTACAACGGGACCAGGTACATGACTTAGTGTACGAGTATTGTGATGTGCTCAGTAATATACGGGGAAAAGTTGAGAGTTTGGAGTACAAAATTATTTTGACTTGTGACGAACCGGTAAGATCTAAGCCATATCCTTTACCTCATCATATGTGAGATGCCGTCAGGAAGAAGTACAGTTGATGCTGGTATTTAAAAAGGGATTCTACCGGATAAACGATATTGCCTTTACTTTCCCTGCCCGGAGTGTTTTATGACATCATATACAGAACGGAAAGGGCCTACTCAATGTAAATATAACAGACAATGGTGGTAAATAAACAGATTAAACAGGTTTTAGCAGCTCAGCTGTCCGGCAATAAAACATGAGAGTAGTAATTTAACAGTTATGACACATCGTCGCGCTTGGGGTATTACACGCTCAATGTTATTACAAGAATTAGAGAGAGGATGTAGTTTGTCTGTCCATCCCTGTGACGCCCTGGTGTCACAGCAGTAGTCATTCATTGGTCAACAATAGGTCAAACTAGATCCAATCAAAAATTGAATTTTCAGAACTGATCATTTGCAATGTATTAGGCTTGAGATAAACACATTGAGCACTGACATAGTAGATGGAGTATTTGGCATTGACTACAGTAATTTCGACAAGGTAGGTTTTGTTCATTAACACTTATATGTATACATTTTATCATGTCAAACAGTTGTTTTGCGTAAGAAGTTGAGAATTGAAAAACAACATAACCTCAAAAGTACATGATGAAACATGGTGTCAAAAGGTGTATCGAATTGTATTAGTAAGATGCCTCAACGACACTCATTGCTTTGCAATTATTCGTAGTGTGAGAAAGCAAACCTCATTCGCATAACATAAATCACTTCAGTATTATTCATAATTTCTTTAAAATATTATTTATTTAAAGGGTTTAACGTGCCTTCAATTTTATATTTTTAAAGAACCAAGACATACCCTGTAGTTTCATATTGATGAATTGACTCTCTCAGTAAAAGCCATGATAAAGCTCTCACCAGTCATACCAATTAACAAAAATAAGTAAATACCTTTATTATGTGTCTCACTATATAACTGTCATACTGTCAAGTTGTGTTCCTTGTTTGTGTATTAATTAAACGTAAGTAAGTGTCCGCTTGACTTATTACTGTAAACAATAGCAATAGCCTGACCAGTAAGGGCGATGTGATGTGGCAGACTGTGATTGGCTGAAAGAAGTTTTCACGACTTAAAATGTTACGTTTGTTTTTAAAGCCATTAAATGACCATTTTCGCATGTTTTTGAACAAACAAAGTATCGATGTTATCTAATCATATCCTTTTGAATTCATTTCTGCATTGTGTAGCCCCTCGGGGTTATCTGATGTTTAAAGGCAGTTATCTAATCTAGATAAGCGTTTGCGGGACACCGTAAACGCAGAGCAGTCCTGAAACTTGGGGTTTCGTCTTACCCTGTTCCGCCTTTTACAGGTCTCACCAAATTGGGCATTTTCTCGTGACCTGGACCTTTGACACTCAAGGTCACACAATCAATGAACACATTAAATTGAGAATAACATTAATGTTATGAATGAAAGTGTTAAAAGTTCAAATAATCAATTTTCTCAATATATGTTGACCTTGCTGTGACCTTGACCTTCGACAGTTCGTACCCAAAACTTTTCTCAAGAGATAATATATAAACAATCTAAACTTGATAGCACATAATCTTTTCAAGTTATCGTGTTTACAAGGAATTTTGTAGTGAGTTTATAACTCGTGGCCTTCAAATTTCACCTTGAAAGTGAACATAACAATCCCCCGGAGGTGTAAACACTTAGACATGTTCATGAGTTCTGAAAAACTAAATGAAATAAAGCTATATCCAAATTAGGTGCACATTGCAATAACTCATATATCTCATGACCTTGACCTTTGACTTTCAAGGTCACACAATTAATGAACACTTTTTAATGAGTATAACAATCATGTATTGATTAACAGTGTTCATAGTTAGAAAAAAGTTTTTTCGCTTAACCATGCTAAAGTCATGACCTCGCTGTGACCTTGACCTTTGACGGATTGTAGCCAAAACCTTTTCAAATTGTTTTACTCTTCCAAGGATGATATATACCAAGTAAGAGCTTCATAGCACAAAAACTTTTCAAGTTATCGTGTTTACAAGGAATTCTAAGAGTGATTACATAGCCCGTGACCTTGACCTTTGACCTTGAAAGTGAACATGTCAAAATCGTTCCCCCGAGGTACATGTATGAGTAGTAAGTTGTGAATAAGAGTTCTGGAAAGCTTCGTGAAAAAAAGTTATAGCTAGTTGAACGAGTGTAGCGGCAGCGGCGGCGATGGAAACTTCACAAAAACTGATAGCAGCCCCGTCCTTAGACGTGGCTGCTAATTACGTCACTCTGCACCGGGAAATTATCTTGATAAGGCCCTCAGTCCTGGGCAATAATCTCAATAATGCCCTCTACCTGGTCAATTATCTTTATTATTTTCCAACGATATCGTTGATGATTTTTTGTTCAAGTCAAAGGGTCAACTTTGAAAAATAACATAAATCTTATTTTTCAATCTGCAAATGTTTTTTGGTCTTGTTGCAGTACCGTCTCGAACCAACAAAGCTCCCACTCCTGATCGCTCGCTGAACCCAACGCTCTGCCTACTGAGCTATTGTGACAACACTGAAGGAGTTACAACATCAAGTGCTTTTATAGCGAAGGTCTGAGTTTGAGTGAATTGATATTTTATATCATTTATTTTTTTAGAAAACTTAATGCTATGAATACTTATTTATCATTCGTAACAATAAATTGACGATATCGGGATTTTGAGTCGATTCTAAAGTGAAAATCATGGAAGTCAATGTACCATTGCATATAAATGATGGCTGCACGTGCATCACATACCATGGGTTTCACAACCAAAAAAACTTTTTATCGACTCTCAAATTACACATCTCTTTATTACTGTCTCCAACACCTTATATCTTAGTACAATATTGCTTTCCAACTGTTTCTGTCGGTTTATAAGATACATAAAAAATGACACGTTGCCATTATTGAAAGTATGCCCTCCTCCCTAGGGAAATGCCCATGGATATTACCCGCGGGCATCGGACCTTCTTTACTGCAATTATCCTACACTTATTACGTTTTTTTTAGGTAAATTAAGGTTTAAAATATATATCTATTATTCCTAAATCTTATATGACGATCTAGGGATTTTTAGTCAATTCTTTAGTGAAAATCACGCGAGTGAACGTGCCACTGCAAATACATGCTGTTATAACGTGCAACACATACCAAGGCTAACGTGGCTGCGTTCTCGCGATGCGTTTCACAACCGCAAGCACATTGGATCGACTCACACTCTGGATCGACTTTTTTTCACAACTGTGTCCACCACTTTATATTGTTGAACAATATTTTATTTGTTAGAGTGGTTTTCTGTGTACTGGAGGGTGTTTGTTTGTAAATTTGAGTGGTTACCTGCGTATTGGAGGGTGTTTGTTTGTAAATCTGAGTGGTTACCTGCGTATTGGAGGGTGTTTGTTTGTAAATCTGAGTGGTTACCTGCGTATTGGAGGGTGTTTGTTTGTAGATCTGAGTGGTTATCTGTGTATTGCTTAGTGTTATTCATAATCTTGTTTTTGGATTTTGGCTTTAATTCAATAAAGGAAGGTGGCTGGTAGCAGAATTTAGTGTTTTTCAGGAGAATGGTTACCAGTTTTTGGCTCGACCGCAAAGATCCTGTTGGCTCCCCCTTTGTCGTTGTGCAGGTAGAATATGCCTTTGTGGAGACGACTAGCAGCTAGACCTGATACACCGTCCAGCTCGAACGCTTTCAACATACTTGTCATTTCCCCAACGGCAAACTGCGGCGTATCTGTGTAAGTCAGATAGTTCATATCAAGCCCCGGTAATTATTTGAAATGCTCAAAAATAAAAAATAAATATGGTCACAGTTCAATTAATATTAAAGTACATATATCAAGAATTGAAGTGCATAATCAGTCTCAATGAACAGCATAACTTTTTATTTTTATATTTTTTTTATATTTTTATATATTGGTTCCAAAGATTACACATATAAATATACATAGAGCTGTCATGGCATAACAATCGATTGAAGGGAGCAAGGTTACAGTTGTGATAATAGTTACACAAATAGTTATATAAACATGACATAGGATATTTCATGGATGCAAGTAAAAGTTCTATTGGTCAACGAGTACTGGTAGGAGAGGGTTCCATTTGCGATTGAAATTATCTAAATCATTTTTCTTTTTGGAAATAAACTTTTCATCAAAAAATATTTGCTTCAGAGTTTTTATATATAAGTGAAGATTGGGAAGTTTATTTTTTATTCTGCATAAATAAATATGCCTCTTTGCAGAAATGGTGATATGGTTCAGTAGTCTATTTTGATATAAGGTACCAAACCAGACCATGTATTTTGAAAAAGTTGGATGTGGATATATAAAATTATTAAGCAGCCAAATTTGTAAGTTATTCCAAAATGCTTGGGTCACCTGAAATTCCCAGTACACATGACATAGATTTTCATCTTTATCCTTACAAGAACAACACAAACTGTTATAAACCTTTTTCATTTTGAGCAACTCATGTTTTGTGTAGATAATACCATGTAGAAATTTATATTGGAAATCAATTAGCTTTATATTTTGTAAACCCTTTTTATATACTATATATTTTCCATTCAAAGCCAATTCCAGGAAATATATTCTGCCATTTATTACAAATGTTAGGTTGTTTTGCATTCGAGATAAGTTTATCATAAACAATCCTGCAGCTTTTGATCTTTTCAAGAGGTTTATCTGACAAGGATTCATATCTAAATTCCTGACTGGGATAGAATGGCAATGTCTAATAGTATGTTTCCATGAATCAGGTAATAAATACACTATATATTTTAGATCTAAAAAAGTACCTTTTACAAGATATTTTTCTTTTAAAGATTCTATAGATAATAGGCCACTTTCATCACATATGTCTCTGATAGTCATAATTTCTTTCTCTGCCCAACTCTTTATGTAGTGTTCAGAGTTTTTGAAATTGTGTTTGAACCAAAGGGGTTGGGATGAAATTTCATCAATGTTATCTGGTTCAACATAATGCTTTTAATGAAGTTGTTTCCATGCTCTAAGCACATCATACCAAAAGGGATTTTGGATCTTTAATAAAGTTTAAGAATTTGCTCCAAAATTGAAAATAGCATTAAAAGGTTTTTTTGCAGGGGTTGTTCTTATCAGCTTTTTGGAAGTAAGATCTAAAGATTGATAACTTTAAAGCATCAATAAAGCTTTTAGTGTCAAACATTCTCAATCCTCCTTCATCATAATTGTTTTGTATTACACTTCTTTTTGATTTTATCATTTTTATCATTCCACATGAATTTAAAGAATATTGTATCCACTATCCAGAGAAGTGATAAAATCTGCTGGTGGGTTGGGCAAAGAATTGAAAATTTGAACTTATTTGGAGATTGCTAATGTTTTAATTACTGTAATTTTTCCAATCAGAGTTAAGTGTCTTTTTCTCCAAGATGCTAAGAGTCTATTGATTTCTTCCAGTCTCTTTCTAGTGTTTATTACCCATAGGTTTTCAAGATTTGGTGTAAACTTTATACCAAGAACATCAAACTCACCAGTAACCCATTCAATGTTTAGGTCATGACAAAAATGTTTCACAAACTTTAGCTTTTGATCCAATCCAAATTGCTTTTGATTTATCTGAATTTATTTTTAAACCTTACATCGTATAGAAAGTATCAATTGTGTCAATGGCAGCATAAAATGTTTTCTCTGTTTCATCCAGAAATAGTTCAGTATCATCACCATATTGATCCATTTTGTATTCAATGTTGTCAATGACAATCCCCTTGATGTCTTCGTTATTTGGTGGGTTAGTGATTAGTTTGAGGGTTCTAACAAGAACCACTCACTTGGTGGGTTAGTGATTAGTTTGAGGATGCTAACAAGAACCACTCACTTGGTGGGTTAGTGATTGGTTTGAGGGTGCTAACAAGAACCACTCACTTGGTGGGTTAGTGATTGGTTTGAGGGTGCTAACAAGAACCACTCACTTGGAGGGTTAGTGATTAGTTTGAGGGTGCTAACAAGAACCACTCACTTGGAGGGTTAGTGATTAGTTTGAGGGTGCTAACAAGAACCACTCACTTGGTGGGTTAGTGATTGGTTTGAGGGTGCTAACAAGAACCACTCACTTGGAGGGTTAGTGATTGGTTTGAGGGTGCTAACAAGAACCACTCACTTGGAGGGTTAGTGATTAGTTTGAGGGTGCTAACAAGAACCACTCACTTGGTGGGTTAGTGATTGGTTTGAGGGTGCTAACAAGAACCACTCACTTGGAGGGTTAGTGATTGGTTTGAGGGTGCTAACAAGAACCACTCACTTGGAGGGTTAGTGATTGGTTTGAGGGTGCTAACAAGAACCACTCACTTGGTGGGTTAGTGATTGGTTTGAGGGTGCTAACAAGAACCACTCACTTGGTGGGTTAGTGATTGGTTTGAGGGTGCTAACAAGAACCACTCACTTGGTGGGTTAGTGATTGGTTTGAGGGTGCTAACAAGAACCACTCACTTGGAGGGTTAGTGATTAGTTTGAGGGTGCTAACAAGAACCACTCACTTGGAGGGTTAGTGATTGGTTTGAGGGTGCTAACAAGAACCACTCACTTGGAGGGTTAGTGATTGGTTTGAGGGTGCTAACAAGAACCACCCACTTGGAGGGTTAGTGATTAGTTTGAGGGTGCTAACAAGAACCACCCACTTGGTGGGTTAGTGATTAGTTTGAGGGTGCTAACAAGAACCACTCACTTGGAGGGTTAGTGATTGGTTTGAGGGTGCTAACAAGAACCACTCACTTGGAGGGTTAGTGATTAGTTTGAGGGTGCTAACAAGAACCACTCACTTGGAGGGTTAGTGATTGGTTTGAGGGTGCTAACAAGAACCACTCACTTGGAGGGTTAGTGATTAGTTTGAGGGTGCTAACAAGAACCACTCACTTGGAGGGTTAGTGATTGGTTTGAGGGTGCTAACAAGAACCACTCACTTGGTGGGTTAGTGATTGGTATGAGGGTGCTAACAAGAACCACTCACTTGGAGGGTTAGTGATTGGTTTGAGGGTGCTAACAAGAACCACCCACTTGGAGGGTTAGTGATTAGTTTGAGGGTGCTAACAAGAACCACCCACTTGGAGGGTTAGTGATTGGTTTGAGGGTGCTAACAAGAACCACCCACTTGGTGGGTTAGTGATTAGTTTGAGGGTGCTAACAAGAACCACCCACTTGGAGGGTTAGTGATTAGTTTGAGGGTGCTAACAAGAACCACTCACTTGGAGGGTTAGTGATTAGTTTGAGGGTGCTAACAAGAACCACTCACTTGGAGGGTTAGTGATTAGTTTGAGGGTGCTAACAAGAACCACTCACTTGGAGGGTTAGTGATTAGTTTGAGGGTGCTAACAAGAACCACTCACTTGGAGGGTTAGTGATTGGTTTGAGGGTGCTAACAAGAACCACTCACTTGGTGGGTTAGTGATTAGTTTGAGGGTGCTAACAAGAACCACTCACTTGGTGGGTTAGTGATTGGTTTGAGGGTGCTAACAAGAACCACTCACTTGGAGGGTTAGTGATTAGTTTGAGGGTGCTAACAAGAACCACTCACTTGGTGGGTTAGTGATTGGTTTGAGGGTGCTAACAAGAACCACTCACTTGGTGGGTTAGTGATTGGTTTGAGGGTGCTAACAAGAACCACTCACTTGGAGGGTTAGTGATTAGTTTGAGGGTGCTAACAAGAACCACTCACTTGGAGGGTTAGTGATAAGTTTGAGGGTGCTAACAAGAACCACTCACTTGGTGGGTTAGTGATTGGTTTGAGGGTGCTAACAAGAACCACTCACTTGGAGGGTTAGTGATTGGTTTGAGGGTGCTAACAAGAACCACTCACTTGGAGGGTTAGTGATTGGTTTGAGGGTGCTAACAAGAACCACTCACTTGGAGGGTTAGTGATTAGTTTGAGGGTGCTAACAAGAACCACTCACTTGGTGGGTTAGTGATTGGTTTGAGGGTGCTAACAAGAACCACTCACTTGGTGGGTTAGTGATTGGTTTGAGGGTGCTAACAAGAACCACTCACTTGGTGGGTTAGTGATTGGTTTGAGGGTGCTAACAAGAACCACTCACTTGGTGGGTTAGTGATTGGTTTGAGGGTGCTAACAAGAACCACTCACTTGGAGGGTTAGTGATTAGTTTGAGGGTGCTAACAAGAACCACTCACTTGGTGGGTTAGTGATTAGTTTGAGGGTGCTAACAAGAACCACTCACTTGGTGGGTTAGTGATTGGTTTGAGGGTGCTAACAAGAACCACTCACTTGGAGGGTTAGTGATTGGTTTGAGGGTGCTAACAAGAACCACTCACTTGGAGGGTTAGTGATTAGTTTGAGGGTGCTAACAAGAACCACTCACTTGGTGGGTTAGTGATTGGTTTGAGGGTGCTAACAAGAACCACTCACTTGGTGGGTTAGTGAATAGTTTGAGGGTGCTAACAAGAACCACTCACTTGGAGGGTTAGTGATTAGTTTGAGGGTGCTAACAAGAACCACTCACTTGGAGGGTTAGTGATTGGTTTGAGGGTGCTAACAAGAACCACTCACTTGGTGGGTTAGTGATTAGTTTGAGGGTGCTAACAAGAACCACTCACTTGGAGGGTTAGTGATTAGTTTGAGGGTGCTAACAAGAACCACTCACTTGGAGGGTTAGTGATTAGTTTGAGGGTGCTAACAAGAACCACTCACTTGGTGGGTTAGTGATTGGTTTGAGGGTGCTAACAAGAACCACTCACTTGGAGGGTTAGTGATTGGTTTGAGGGTGCTAACAAGAACCACTCACTTGGTGGGTTAGTGAATAGTTTGAGGGTGCTAACAAGAACCACTCACTTGGTGGGTTAGTGATTAGTTTGAGGGTGCTAACAAGAACCACTCACTTGGAGGGTTAGTGATTAGTTTGAGGGTGCTAACAAGAACCACTCACTTGGAGGGTTAGTGATTGGTTTGAGGGTGCTAACAAGAACCACTCACTTGGAGGGTTAGTGATTAGTTTGAGGGTGCTAACAAGAACCACTCACTTGGAGGGTTAGTGATTGGTTTGAGGGTGCTAACAAGAACCACTCACTTGGAGGGTTAGTGATTAGTTTGAGGGTGCTAACAAGAACCACTCACTTGGAGGGTTAGTGATTGGTTTGAGGGTGCTAACAAGAACCACTCACTTGGAGGGTTAGTGATTGGTTTGAGGGTGCTAACAAGAACCACTCACTTGGTGGGTTAGTGATTAGTTTGAGGGTGCTAACAAGAACCACTCACTTGGTGGGTTAGTGATTAGTTTGAGGGTGCTAACAAGAACCACTCACTTGGTGGGTTAGTGATTAGTTTGAGGGTGCTAACAAGATCCACTCACTTGGAGGGTTAGTGATTGGTTTGAGTGTGCTAACAAGAACCACTCACTTGGAGGGTTAGTGATTGGTTTGAGGGTGCTAACGGGAGCCTGGCGTCTGTAGAAGTAGAAGGGGGCGTGGTGATGTTGTGAGAGCGTGTAGTACCCGTCGCCGGAGGGGGTCCAGGCAATCGCCTCCCCCAGTATCTCATGGTGGTAGGGCAGGTACTCGGGCCGCGACCCTAACGCCTTCAGCACGTCGCCCCCAACCACCCGGTAGTACATTACTGCGACCTTGCCTGGAACCAGGTTAGGCATGTATATAAAAACAACTAAAACACAGCTTACCACGTTTCATTTGCCAATCAGTATTGGGAAAAAGGATTCCTAAACAACTATTTTTTTTATCTTGATGCCAAATTACATGCGTACGGAGCGCTTGATTGAACCAGGTATACCTTTGAGTAAAATTTCCGTGCCGTCGGGCGAGATATCACAACCGAGGGGGTCGTGGTGACCGGAGTAGACTGCGAGAGGGGTAAGGTGTGTGAGAGCCACGGTGTGTCCGTCCCAACCCGAATTTGGCAGCTTTGCGGCCGAACCACCGCCTGTGACCAGGGAAATGATATACACATTGGAGGCAGGGTCCACCATCATGCACTCACTCTGTCGCTCACTCCATCTGAAATGGTCCTGGTAACCTTAGAATATTTCAAGCCATTTTAGTTTACAACTACCGCGTCGCGGTGATAAGACAGTAAAACTGACCAGTCATGTGACTCCTAGCGCCAGGTTTCGTTAGGTTTGTCAGTCATGCTCAGTACAATTTGGGATCACACTCTTACAATAGTACATCTCCTTGTACTTTTTCGGACCGAGTTCCATGCGGGATTCGAACCCTCACCCTCAGAGTCCGGCAACACCACCAGCCATGACACTTCAATGATGGTTTAGATTTATATTGTTGATTATGCATTCTACGTTCGTATTAACCGAATCTATATATGATGAACTCGTGCAGTGGCTCCTTAGAGGAAACCTCATGTATTCCACGTAATATTTATACATGTCAAGACGCCCAGTCTTCAAGCTTGTTTTATTCTTAAGAGGGTGATATCAGTAGTTGGCCAGGATCATGTGAATCAACCAGAGATCGAGATTCTTAATTTATATGTTGACCTCTATTGTTTTATTCGAATTTTTCTAATAGGTGTTATTTTTTTTATAAAACTTGATGCCAAAGATAGCCCAATTTTGAACCATCCCTCACTGTCCTGACCAGACAGAAGGCCATTTCTTTGGTCACTTCAGTAATGACCAAATCCCACATTTTACAGTGCTAAAGTTAGCAACTTACCAGTTAGTTATTCATTATAGAATAGCATGCTAGTGTTTTATTTGTTATTGTGACTTAAGGATGAACTGTTTTATCACAGTAGTCACTCATTCTATGAATGTTTCAATAGGAAATGAGTCACCAGTACCTTATCCAGTAAGTTATTCAATCAGTTAGTTATTCATTGTTCAAATATCAAGCCAGTTAGTTACTCTTCAATGTAAGTTTGAATAACGAATAACCAGCCAGTTAGTTATTTTATTATTCAAATAATAACTAAAAAAATAATAATGGATATTTATATAGCGCTATATGTCCATTCAATGGTGAATGCTCATAGCACGTATGGGAAAAGACAACAAGGTTAAGCAAAAGCTTTTGAGGAGAAGTAAGTTTTCAAATATGTCTTGAAAGAGTCCAATCTTGCACAAAATGTGATAGTGGGAGAGGATTGCACAGTGAGGCAGCAGAATAAGAAAAGGATCTCTGTCCATAGCTGGCGAGCTTTACTAACCAATTAGTTATTCGTTATTCGAATGCAAAGCCAGTTAGTTACCAAACAGTTAGTTATTCGTTATTCGAATAACTTATAACTAATAAGTTGTTAACTTCAGCCTGCCACATTGTCCAGGGTAAAAGGGTTTCATTATTTGACAGTGCTAACAACACGAGGGCCCAGTTCAGTGTGTCACTGGAACGAGAATGTTGACTGTCATTTCACAACATGGATATAAAGGAATCCACAGTGTAGCTACAGAAGCCGCGAGAAAAGGTGCTAAAAGATATGTCCTACAACTATCGATCAAATTTAGGTAACGGCGACATATCAAGGCTCTTTTGACAAGTTTATTTAGTAGTATGTATGGTATAAAGTGTTTACAGCTTTTTATCTCTACCTTCCACATTACTGCAGCCTTTGTAATCTTTTATTTCCACTTTTTAGTCCAAAATAAAAGTCAAAGCTTATTATTTGCTACAGTAATAGATTCTGTTGACACTGTAGAATAATGATACACACATGTACAATGTATATATACATGCAAAAAAACATATAAACAAATGTGATGATTGATTTTGTAACCAACTATTACACAACCATAATAGATCGACCCACTCGCTAAATTCAAAATCATTAACTCGTTCAATAGAATTCAAGGTCGTTTAGTACTCTCTATATATCAATGTAAAATTCCCTGTGATTAAAAGTAAATAAAACATATTTGACCATCAGATTACTTTCACAAATTTGAGAATTCTTTTATATGGCAAATATAGTGATTTTTGTCATGGTCGGATATAGGCTCACATATCGGCCCAGTCTTGCAAAGAAATATACTTTAGGTACTCGTTGACGCCCAAATCCTACACACAAAATCATGACGTCGCTGAAAGCGGGTTTGTTAAATGCTCTGATTCTTTTGCAGAGGGTACTGTACTCTTGACGTCGAAATAAGTATTTTATTGTTTCGCCTCGGTAAACATAACTGTCCCGAAGTCAATAAACCATTGGATTCACCGATAACTGAAATCAACAACTGTTTTATTATATGATTTATGAAAGTTTCAATTATTTTGAAAACAATCCTTTATTTTAAGTTTTTTTGGAAGCAACTCTTTACGGCGCTCCTCGTAGTGGCGATCTATTTTTAGTTCCAGGTCATTGGATTGTTATGTTAACCTCGCGTGACGTTTCCCGCGGTCAACATAAGGTTCGATCATTGTCGGTGACCAACCTGGTTCCCGGGCCTTCTTCCGCGTGCGCTTAGGTAGGCGCACGCGGAAGAGGGCCCGGGAACCAGGTTGTGTCGGTGACCACCTTCCTCGGCCAATCAGAAGACAGATCATTCGGCCATCATATAATAAATCAAATTGTTGACGAAAGATTTATATACCGAGTGTTGTATTTCTTTTCTCAATAGCTTAACATCATTAGAAACCGAATGCAAATATGACGATGGAACTTCAATCTGAAACACTGAAAGATTTAAATTGATATAATAATTGCTCCACGTTTGATTTAAAGGGAAAGTTTTTTCAAATTGTGTTTGTATCATGTGCCTGAAAATTCATGAGACACACCCTCCTGCTTTAAATAAATACATAAATTAATCTTATGAACTGGAGCAAAATATACGGAGACACAATGTTTGAAATGGAAATGCAGAAATAAAACAACTATAAATCAAATATTCAATGTTTTCCAGTTTCTTTGGTATCTATTTATATCTAAGAGAGGTGTCTTTTAAATCAATCAAAGTGTCCTTGTGTATGTACTAAATATTTCCTTCATGTTCTTCAGTAGATGTTGGCAGTGAAATAATGAATACGTTTGTAACAAGTTTATTAGATAAGCGTAATTCAGAGTATTACTTAAAGGGGCAGTAGCACGTTTTTATGGGGTATATAAGGTGATATCAGGAAAATGAAAATGAATGGTTCCAATTGTAAGACAATGTATCTAAAATAAATTCAAATACGTAACGTAAAGTTTAGCCATGCGATTCCTTTTTCTTACACAAAATGAATGAAAGGTGTTCACACAAAATGACCGCGAATGGATTCTTTGTGAATCTTCATACTTTGTCCTCTGACTATGGATGATTGGCTTGTGTAATTGTAAGCAGTTGGCAATTATAGGGCATCCTTTAAGCCAGACGAGTGCGAAGAACACACAAATGAATTAGTCAAAAGGAGGCGTACTCACGTGAAGTGGTATCTCTGGAGGACGGGTAGCGCCTGGTCGCGGATCTCGGCGGGTTCCCGCACCTTGTAAATGTTGTTCATAGCCGCACCAGCAGAGTCGCCCATGTCTCCAATGTAGATGCACGAGCTGCCCCCACTCGCGCTGCAAGGCCCCACCGCTATACTCTCCCAGTCCACGTTGGGAACTCCGGAGATGGTCAAGGTGGCCCTCAGGTCGCCTGAAACAATGACTGTTTAATGTGTTGCGCCTTCGGGCTTCTCAGGGTACCAAGTTCAAAACGTGAGGTTTTCGAATAGTTTCCAGATATAGTTAAATCTCCTGATGGACTTTGACAATAAACAATATTGAAAGAAACGCCACTCGCTTATTGTTTGGTGCCCCAAAGGGCACCAAGTATTATGATTTGATTTTTCTAAAACTTTTCTGAATTCTCTCTATATTACTCTTGATATTTTCAAAGGGAAGCCGCGCCAATCACATGTGTTGTATCCAAATCAAAAGACCAATGAACAGAGCTGTAGCAAAAAATGCATTACGTCACCATGTGGGTAATACAAAATATTTGGCACATTAAACTGTGGAATATGATTTCGCTTTAAATGTTATATTAAAAGAGAAACAATGTTTTCTATTAAAGATGCTGATAAATGTTAACAGACTCAATCAAAAACATCTTCATTTGAAGAAGAGTCTGCATTTGTTCCAGATAAAGCATTAATTATTTCGCATTCAATAATCGTAGAATCCACTTTTTTATAACCCACGCGAATTAATTTCACGCTGGGCTCGCCTGGCGAATTAAAAGTAATGTTTGTGTAAGTACGATGGTGACATCGAAATAAGACTTATGTTTACTAATAGGTAGATCACTTACGACCACGAGACAAGCCATACTTAACGATGTCACTAAATGTTTACGTTGAAAACATGTATTTATTATCAGAGTACTGAAATTGACTCGTGCTATATTTAGAATATGACCTACATCGCTGGTTCCAAACGTAAGCTCAGCGGACCTGGGTTGAAATCTCGTCAGATCATCGGAAAGTATTTTCTTTATCATCTGTTATACTACTATTAATAATTAACCAGCATGACAAGGAGATATCGTTTTGGCAGTACGTTTTGCACAATTTCCTGTCATTGTCAACACTACATGGCAACACAGTGCTTTAACTTCAAGTAACTACATCACAATGCCACGACATCATAAACATAGTGACCTCACTATATATATATGCAATGACATCACTGTCTTGAAAATCTAGTGTTGTTGTGTTCAGAGATTTACATTTTTTCTCTGAGATGTCAAAAAGAGTGAATTTGGATGATAAATATATTGTCACCCTCGTGTATTTTGATATGAAATATACCAACAATCGTTGATGAATGTAAAACATATTCATAACTTTCAGCAATTCGTGTTGATAGAAATTAATTTTGTGAAGTTAACTTTGAGTAATACTTGTGTTAATATTAGTGCTGTTATCCAGTGTTGTATATTTCACTTATCCCCCGAATTGTTGGACAAATCACAATCTCCTTCATCTGCCTATGTGGCACCAAGCATGCCTTTTTAAAGGCTTTTCTTGTTAGTTCTAAGAATGAAAAAAATCCATTTTTACAAATCGAAACATTTCTGAAAGATTCTCACTGATTTGACATCATCAACGTTCCGATAATTCTCCACAACGCATTCTAGATACAGGGTGGCCTCCATGTGGTAATAATAATCTTTGTTGATTTTGTACTTTTGACTTACTATCTCCTGATGATTGATCGAGTATATGTAGAAACATTGTCAACACTCTCGTTTCGGTCGGTTCGCCATGTTGAGTTAAGACGTATCTCTAAACGCCCCATGGGCCCTTTTGGAAACGGATTACTGACCCCAGGGTAACGCGACGGAAGACTTGGTTCAAACATATTGTATTCAGGAACAAGTTATCCAACTTATAATACCCTCTCCTATGTCTTTACAAAAGTTTATTTTTACAAACAGATGACAGACCGTTAACAGGAGAGCAACATAAGAAACAGAATGGTACATACATACAAGGAATATTGGTCTGCTATAGGAAAGGAATGGTACATGCATAAAAGGGAATATTGGTCTGCTATACAAAGCGTTTTGTCTCACTAATGAATGAATGAACTAATTTGAATACACTTGTGTTTTGACATGGCGATAGGTCTGCACTTCCTTCTAGCATACGTTTATGGTTAACTGGAATATCTACTAATGTACAAATGTGCTAAACGTGTGACAATACTTTTATAAATGTTCTGTTGTTTATACAACGGACATGTAAACAAATAATGATACCAATTCTCAACCTGATTACCACATAAACAGCTAGAATCAGGTTTAATACCAAATCTACAAAAATCAAAGTTCAAGCAACTTACTGAGTAACGTAACTTAGTATGTATTGTATGAAGATTTCTTCTACCAAACGAATAATAATGAGCGCCGAGATGAGAAATAGATTATTTAAAAGTTGCAATATTCAGTGAGTTTCGAACACTGGTTGGTAAGTTGAAATAAATTCTTGCTGATCTAAATTACCTACGACATATGATCCTATCTCTGATGCTTTAGATGATGGACACATTCCGATGAAGAGTTTACCTTCATTTCACTAGAAGTTTCATCATTTCAAGAGATTAAGGAACATTTGAAAACAACAATGACTTCAAAAGATGATATTATGACATTGCTTTGAAATGGGACATTTTATAAAGCAGAATATTCAATTAATCTTGTTCACAGATTACCCAACCAGAATATAGCAAGTATAGATAGGATTCCTGTAAACACGAGGATAAGTGTATTTTTATCAACTTTGATAACAGAGAAAAGCTGCGAAGTAGTTTTTGTGTTATTGATATAAACTTTGGTTTCGTTGGTCCAGGAATCCTATCTATACTTACTTTGCAACCACAACTCTAATATTGTAACCAAATAACCAATCGAGCCCTAATATGGTAATCAAGAGAACTAGAATTGGAAGACATATTACTATCTATGGAAGGCAGCCAAATCTGTGAAACATCATTCATATGGTGACCTGCAAGGATATGGTAAAATAATGATGATCAAAGTAATCTTTAGTTGAGACAACACTACTATGTCTCTATACAGTGCATGTAAAAGACCCACCGGTTTTGGGGTCGACCATAAAGACCCTGTTCCTTCCCCCGTTGTCGTTGTGAGTGTAGTAAAGACCTGGGTGGGTGCGACTGGCCGCCAAGCCTGAGGGGTCGTCTATAAAGGCCGGCTTCACCGACCCCTGCATCACCGCCTTCTCGAACACGGGAGCTGCAACACACAGTTCACACCAACCTAACCAAAATACATTGATCTGTTGATAAACAACGCAATGTATGAAACTTATTTTCCTATTTTAATGAAGTGGCAATCTGACAATCCGATTGGCCGGCTTCAAAATGTTCTGATATAGTCAGCTTGACAGAGCAAAATTAAACATTGATATAAATCAAACGGAGTCAAATGGTATCAAGATTTACTTTCGACTTAAATCTATGTCAGTTAAATGTTAGACCATACGTAAGTACTTTGGGCTCTCACTCCGGACCTAAACCCCATTCAATTTGTTTGGAGCATGCTGTAGGTCGCAATTACATGACTCCAGGTTCAACTCAAAATCCCAAAGAACTCAGAACTTGTAGTGGAAAAATTGGACAACTTTTCAGTAGCGGACATCCGGGTTTTTCTAAAGAACATGAATTATCCATGTCAGACTGTCATTCAAGTTCTCGAAGACCATATCAATAACTGACAACAATTTTGTTATGGAAACAATTGCGATTTGGATGAACAGCACATTCTCCTTATATAAAGTATTAACACAGCTTATATAACACTGAAAAAAAATCCCTTGTGAGTTGATTTGTATTTGTATAAACTGATGAACACATTTTAATTGTTCATTCCACAACTTGCATTGTTTGTCTTCGTTTGTGATGAACTGATATACTGATCATGGACAGCACTGCCGAAGTTGGGAGGCATCATGGTATCGTGGTATAGGTCATTTTACTGAGTGCCTGAGATAGTTGATCCCACATAATGCCATGTTGAGCAAGCTGACATTCAAGGGAGCAACACGCCATGCTTCCTTCTCACCAATAGTTTTCACAAACTTCTACACACCCGTTGACTGATAGAGCAGGAGATTACTTAACAGCAGCCAGCCTGTAATGCCAATGTAAACTTGTAACCAGTATCTCACTAACAGGTCCTGCTGCACCTCAGAATCAAACTGCTCGTCCGCTGTCTGACATCGCTAGGGGGGTAGTGAAGTTGAAATAAGAGTCAAGGAGACCATTCACACACGTCTCATCTTATCATCTCATCTTATCCAACAGCACATGGAAAAGCGAAATGCATTTGGATTCACAGAAAACAAGCCTCAACAGAAATTCCTTTCAGCACAAGGAACTTGAGAAAGAGGAAGAAGGGGAGGGCGAGGATAATCTTAAAACATTTTCCCAAAATTGGGATTTTGTGCAACGCCGCGAACCTTCTATTTACCTTTGTTCAATTAGAATCGTGATTATCCACTCTCTTCATGTAGGGAAGTGCATGTGCTAACCATATTTCATTACATGTTGAATTAAGAAGGTCATTGTCTGCAACTAGCGAATCTTTCCCGTCATGCGTCCTTTCTACATATCTTTTCTGCTCTTTGCTTAAAACTCCCAATATATTCCTACATGGGGCGTAACTCTGTAATAAGTAATTGCGGCTCGGGCAACATTTCTACAAAGATGGTACATTAGACCGTATTACTCTCGTGAGAAGCAAACAACTTATAAAGTTTAGTTTCCTACGACAGAAATTTAACTTCAAACATGTAAAATTGTTTTCCCCAAGGTTGCGTTTTCGTGAACGGCACAAAAGCCAACTCTCGTATTGACAGTTATCTTAACGACAATATTATTAGCAACATTTGCTTTGGCAAGATAACATGAAATTCAATTTTCTGTTGAAAACTCAATTAATAACAAATAAATTAACGTTACACTTATTGGTAAAATAATCTTTAGAAAGAGAAGAAAGCGTGCCTTTTTTGAGGTTATTAGAATTTATAAACTGAACGCCAAAAGAAATGTTACACCTCTTTAAATTTGAATATCATAAAAAGTTACGTGTTCAGAGGAATTTGCTTTGTTGTGTTGTAACACTTCGTCAGTTTAGTACTTTGTGCTAAAATGGTAGTACCCCAAAACCCCTACAACCCATTTCCCCATCAGCTTATAACAACAAAGTTATGGTCCATTGCACTGCTTATCTCAAGCCTGATACCTCTGACAATAATGGACTAGCCAAGAACATAACATGAACATGACAAAGAGACAGTTAGCAGTTTGATGTTTTGATGACATATACATAGCAATAGAGAGACATATATTTTATCATATCATGATCATTTAATATCTTCAGTCTTTCATATTTCTTCACATACATACATTGAATTGTATGGGTATTGGGTAGTTTGTGAAATAGATCATCTATCATACTATTGAACAAGGTTGGTTATATGATACTTCCTTGTGGGGTTCCATTTTCTAAATTATAGTTGTCTGATATTTGATCATCTGTTTTAAGACGAAAAGTTCTGTCTGACATAAAGTCGTTTATAAAGTTTAACATTTCCCCTTGTACATGTATCGGTATGTCCTTTTTCTTAACTTTTTGTATCAAGCCTGTTTTCCAGAGCATGTCAAATGCCTTACTAAAGTCTAGGAAGACTGCTGTAGTGAATTTATTATTTTTTTGAGCTTTTCTAATAGAGTGTTGTAATCTAACAATATGGTCAGTGGTGCTATAGGATTTTCTATATCCTGATTGATTTTGTGTGATCAATTCGTTGGTTTCTAAATAGTGTTGAAATATTTTCGTTGCCATAGCTTCGAGTGTTGTATGATTGGCGGTCGGTATTTCTCAGTATTTTGAGTTTTGGTTTGTTCCTTTGTTCTCTAATCTATGTTTTGTGGTTTTGATTGTGTTTTTCTTGCGAACCTGATATCTTCAAGAAGTCTAAAATAGCAGACCTGTAACTTTAATGGTAAATAAGTAATCGCCAGTTCTTCATGGGTGGGATCAATTGTCCTATTTCAGATCATGTAAAAAACAGCAAAATCATTGAATAATCAATAATTTAATGACAAATTGTATGTGATCAGTATCTGGTATGTCCGCCGTTGGCATTCAAACATGCCTGAACTCTTCGTCTCACAGAAAAAGCCAATCGTCTGATGAAAGCAGGTGGTATCTGCCTCTATTCGGCCATCAATGCAGCAATAAGTTGTTGACGTGTGTGTGGTTGGTGTCGACGTTGGCGGATCCTTCGATCGATGTTATCCAAGAGGTGCTTGATGGGATTCATATCGGGCGATCTGGCAGGCCAAGGCAAAATGTGGACGTTGTTGACATTGAGGTACTGTAACGTCACTCTGGCTACATGAGGACGAGCATTGTCCTGTACGCAGCAGCGTGCCCCCCTCTCACCCCTGCGACGGTAGACCCTCCTTCTCTAGTCTGCTACGTGCATCTGGAACCGACTTCCGTCGGAAAATAACACTCTCTGCCAGTTTTGGTTCTGCCTCGTCGAACATTTCTTGCCCAAGCAACTCTTTTTTGTCGATGTCGGCGCGTCAACAGCATTGCTCACATCGGCCGGTATGACCTCAGTCCACGTTGTTGGAGCCTTCTTCTCACCGTCTGGGGACTGATTCGGTGTCCAAGTGCAGTAGAAGCTGTCGTTGTGGCGGCTTGAAAGCGGTTCCTGAGGTGCAGTTGAAGCAGGTACCGGTCTTCATTTGGGGTTGTCACTGGCGGCCTGCCTCTTCTAGCTCGGTCTCGAGTCGATCCAGTCTGTTGTAAACGTCAACGCAGCCTAAGAATGGTGAGACGATGACATCCGAATGCGGCAGCAACTTCTCCATCAGTGGACCCAATCTACAGCATTCCAATCGCTCTTTCCTGCTCTTCTGTTGTTAATCTCGGCATTGTAATCGAATTATGGTGTGAAATGATAAATGCATGGGCCTTTTATACCCGTTACCAACTGATTTAACGTGCATATCATGCGTAATTCTATGGCTACGTTTTGGTGACATGATCCTTCTGATGAAAACCAAAATGTTTAAGAAGTTCACTATTTAGAAAGTTTTAAAAACACATCTAGTCCGTAAACATGTGCCAAAGCTTCCTAAAACAGTCGATGCACATTTTAAACAAAAAAGTTTTCTTAGAATCTTATGGTTGTGTTTAGAAAAGAAAAATAACAAATCTAAATATTTCGTCATTTATCAGACAAAATAACGAACAAATATTTCCAAAAACGTAACTTATTTCCTTTTTTATGAATATGCATTCATTATCAAAGAAAAAAGTCAGTTTGGTTAATTTTTACAATTTTCACCTCAATTATTGCATGATCGGAAATAGGACAATTGACACCACCCATGAAGAACTGGCGATAACTTATTTATTAATAAAGTTACAGGTCTGCTGTTTTAGGACAAAACACTAAACTGATAGAGTGGTACAACACAACAAAGCAAATTCCTCTGAACACGTAACTTTTATGATATTCAAATTCAAAGAGGTGTAACATTTCTTTTGGCGTTCAGTTTATGTTGAAACTTGTTTAGGTATATTGCAAGAAAAAAATCATCACAAACCAAGTAACTTTTTTTCCATTATTCAAGAATGAATTTAATATTTGATAATTTTACTAGTGTATGGTACGTCTGGTTATGTTTTTTCTATGGACAGTGACTCGTACAGGCAATACATTCAAAAATTTCCTTTTAAGTTACAACCGATCACAACTAGGAAGTAAAAACCAAACGAGCAAATTATTGAAACAGATTTTTCAAGCCGAAGATTAACTTTTGCCAATCAGAGTACGATACGAATTTATCAAAACAATAAAGTTCTGGTTATGCTTCTTCTTGGAACAGTGAAGTTTACACAACAGGCGATAAATCTAAAAACATTAACTCCATGTTTTACAACTCCATGTTTTACAACTGATCACAACCTAAGATAAGGACCAAAAGGACAAAAAGATTCCAGTTAAGAGACACTTTATTATTGAATTGGGTTCCGTTTCAAGTTTGTATTCTCACATGGTAACGTATTTTAAAATTTATGCTAAATGAATGTATCAGTATCCGATAGAGAAAATGTTATATTTTGTATAACAAGTATTTGTTACAAAGGTGACAAGACCCCCTGCCGCAATTTGATGTTAACAAAAAGCATAATATATACATAGAAACACTTGTCTACACTTGTCTTGCTACTAGATGTCATTTAGACCACAACAAATCAACTGGTCTCTGGGTCTTCCAGATAAGAAGCCTTGTGCACACAAAAAAAGAAAATATAGAAAACAGTTCTTAACATATAAGCCTTATAATAAGCTTTAAACAAAACGTGTATCGCATATATAATACTGAATTTACTATAGTCACTAAAACAAATGAATAAAATAACATTACCCCTAGAGTTTCCGAAAGCAAGCCCAGGCCTTCTATGCGGAAGATTGGGGGTTTTGATAAAGTGACCTTTGACAAAACCAAGAAGCACGTGCTCATATTCGGAAGCATCCGTTTGTATCCGGAATGTTTAAAGTGACAGTCTTTTTGAATCGTTATCATAAGGCAATAGGCGAATGAAGTCTCTTACATGAGAAGATAGGGCGAATTTCACCTGGGAACGCATAGGCAGTTGTATGAACACTAAACTTCGATGCACGGGAATGTTTCAGTATTGGCAGAATATGGAATTTGTACATCATTCTCTGAATTTCATTCTCTTCGGATGTCCAAAAAGGTCCATAAAAAAGCAAATGATACTTTCCACTGGGCAATAAGATAATACAGGTTAATAGTGTAGTAGCTCGGCGTCAAATTTTGGCCAAATTGAAAAAAAATCTGGCTGAAAGTATGAAACTTGGCATGAATGATCATTGGACATGTATATATTCATTTTGCTAAGAAAAATATCAAAATTTCAGTTTTTGAAAACATTTTAGGTAGGCTTTCAATTCTTTCCACTCTTCATGATTAATGCGTGTATTTTCATGTAATTAATTTCATAACAACAATGAGATGTAAGTTTTATTTATTAAACATTATTTATGTTAATACCAATGATTAAAATGAAAAGTCTGCAGTAAACATGACATGACCTTTGAAAACCAGCAGAACACCTTGTTAAGGATGTCCCCCTATGTCTGTTATGTAGATAGTCATTAGAATATCCTTTTAGAAATATTAAAATGTTGAAATCAAACTGGACAAGTCAAGGTGAGTCTTGGCAAAGGTCAAGGTCATGGTATTTTTGTATAGATAAGGTCAATGTCAAGGTTGTCTCATCATTTTTGCACTGCGTCAGAATTCAATGTACATTGTTTACCTTATAGAAGCATACGGAAAGAGTAGCAATAAAATGGTTAATGTTTATATCGTGCTGAGGTTAAGACCTGAGTGTCACCTGTTCATATTATGTGTTAATTCATTATTGAGTGCAATAATTTATTTAAGTTTTTCAAAAATTATACCAACATTTTAGAAAGTGTGCAAAAGTACAAATGATTCCATGTTGTTGGGTAACTACAGTAACTTATGCCTTTTTATGCAAATTATATATGCATATCATTCCTTCTGATGCTATGTTGTGCCTCAGAGGCCCAGAGGTTTTATAATATCAAGTTTCTATGCATTCCTACAAAACCTTGAAAATAATCGCAACCATACTGAATCACTTAAAACATCTTCAGATGGTCAGTACTTCGCCAATTAAAGTAAAAGTTAAGTAATTTTGACAATAATAGTTCCCATCTTTACTTATCATGCCTCAGAATCATGAATGAAGATGCTATAGTTGCTACCCAAACAATCCCGCATTATTATTAGCAATTTAATGTAACGCTGGCCTCCAGGGAAGCACCACAGAGCAGTAAAATTGCGATGAATTGGGAGGGTTAAGTACTTTCACCTAATGTTTTCTTTAGCAAATACAAATTCATTATTAATGTTTAAAAATACTGATATGCGCGACAACATGTATGAGATTCAAGGTCGTTAAGGGTATGAAAAAAGGCATTTAAAAGTCTCCCCTCTGCTTCGAAAATGAAAATGAGATAAACATCAACTTGACATCTTAAATACGCAAGTTTCTTGCAGTTTGTGAACCAAAACTCATAGGGAATGTATTCAAGATTCTATTCCTGTTTACCTCAGTTAAAGGGGACCATATAAACCTCGTCGATTAGGAGAAGGGAACACTGAAAGCAGACACCGTCCGCCATTGTGATTAGTCCCCTCCTTACCTGGTACACGACAGTGTATAGGATATTCTATTGATTATCTCAGCGACATGAGGGAGATATCCTTTAACAAGGTGTACTGTTCTCAGTGGTCGTCACGCTACTGTTGCAATAGATACAATATAAGGCATATTGTTTTATTTTGATCATAAGAAATAACAATAACTATACAAAACCAATGTTGAATAAATTAAACGAACTTCTCATTATTGTTATGAAAATAAGTACACGAAAATGCATGCATTAAACACAAAGTGTGGAAAGAATTGAAAGCCACATTTTATGTTTTCAAAAACTGAAATTTTGATATTTTTCTTATAAAATATCCATCAAAATTGAAAAAAAAAGATTTTTATGTCAGAAAGTCCTTCTTTTGTCATAGTATTTATTCCATTAAGAAAGTTCACTGAAAAACGGTTGAAAAGGGTAAAAATGGATTTTTAAGATATTTGGCGGCAATTTTGGATTTTTGGTCACGTGACCAGGTTCCCGCGGTCGAAAAATTTGGATCCTAGGCAAAATGAATATATACATATCTAATGATCATTCATGCCAAGTTTCATACTTTAAGCCAGATTTTTTCATTTTGACACTAAGCTACTCCACTATAAGTCAAATATTGAAGCAATACCGAAGGTAAATATTTGCTTTTAGTATACTTTAGGGGTGGATACTTTAATCTGATACACTTTCAGAATAGTAGCCTATGAGCTTCAAAAAGGGAGGGTTTGCTTTCGGAAATCCCAAGTACGTATGTAGATATAGAGTATATAACCGTCTTATAGGCGAAGGAGAATCATAGAAAAGAGAAGACAAATTATTTATGCATTGAATTTTTAGATCTCAGTGAGGGGGAGAGGGGGAGGGGGAGATGCACTCATAAGGCACTACCGTAGTTTTTAATCCAACCCCACCACCACCTCCGTTACCTCCTAAGATATATCTGATAAATAAAGATATGAATGTCTATTCATAATTTTCAAATGTTGAAAAATCTATTTCTTGATATTTATCACTTATTGACCAGCCAGTTCACAAGTAGACAACCCTTTATTTACAATCTATAATTATACTGTATGTATTTATGTAAAAAATAGTTATAAACATAAACTTGTATACGAGTTTATTGTTAATGGCATTTATGTTGGATAGAAACGCAGACATCTCAAACTTCCGATAGAGATTTTAAGACACAATATGGCACTTATCATAAGTCCTTTTCGAAAAACAGAATGTAGATGTATAACAATCTTCCGACAATAGCTTTGTTTCGATTTATAACATTCAATGAACATATTAACAACATTTTTTTATAAAAACAGTTAATTGTTGCAATGCTTAATCTGTACTCGTACTCGAGCAGTACTTTGGCTGAAAGTGTCAAGGACTCTGTATTAGGACTCGAGCAGTATTTTGGCTGAAGGTGTCAGGGACTCTGTACTAGGAATCGAGCAGTATTTTGGCTGAAAGTGTCAAGGACTCTGTACTAGGACTCGAGCAGTACTTTGGCTGAAAGTGTCAAGGACTCTGTATTAGGAATCGAGCAGTATTTTGGCTGAAGGTGTCAAGGACTCTGTACTAGGAATCGAGCAGTATTTTGGCTGAAGGTGTCAAGGACTCTGTACTAGGAATCGAGCAGTATTTTGGCTGAAAGTGTCAGGGACTCTGTACTAGGACTCGAGCAGCATTTTGGCTGAAGGTGTCAAGGACTCTGTACTAGGAATCGAGCAGTATTTTGGCTGAAGGTGTCAAGGACTCTGTACTAGGACTCGAGCAGTATTTTGGCTGAAAGTGTCAAGGACTCTGTATTAGGAATCGAGCAGTATTTTGGCTGAAGGTGTCAAGGACTCTGTACTAGGAATCGAGCAGTATTTTGGCTGAAGGTGTCAAGGAATCTGTACTAGGAATCGAGCAGTATTTTGGCTGAAAGTGTCAAGGACTCTGTACTAGGAATCGAGTAGCATTTTGGCTGAAAGTGTCAAGGACTCTGTACTAGGACTCGAGCAGCATTTTGGCTGAAGGTGTCAAGGACTCTGTACTAGGAATCGGGCAGTATTTTGGCTGAAAGTGTCAAGGACTCTGTACTAGGACTCGAGCAGTATTTTGGCTGAAAGTGTCAAGGACTCTGTACTAGGACTCGAGCAGCATTTTGGCTGAAAGTGTCAAGGACTCTGTACTAGGACTCGAGCAGTATTTTGGCTGAAAGTGTCAAGGACGCTGTACTAGGAATCGAGCAGTATTTTGGCTGAAAGTGTCAGGGACTCTGTACTCGGACTCGAGCAGTAATGTGGCTGAACGTGTCAAGGACTCTGTACTCGGACTCGAGCAGTATTTTGGCGGAAAATGTCAGGGACTCTGTACTCGAACTCGAGCAGTAATGTGGCTGAAAATGTCAGGGACTCTGTACTCGAACTCGAGCAGTATTGTGGCTGAAAGTGTCAGGGACTCTGTACTAGGACTCGAGCAGTATTTTGGCTGAAAGTGTCAAGGACTCTGTACTAGGACTCGAGCAGTATTTTGGCTGAAAGTGTCAGGGACTCTGTACTAGGACTCGAGCAGTATTTTGGCTGAAAGTGTCAAGGACTCTGTACTCGGACTCGAGCAGTATTGTGGCTGAAAATGTCAGGGACTCTGTACTCGAACTCGAGCAGTATTGTGGCTGAAAGTGTCAGGGACTCTGTACTCGGACTCGAGCAGTAATGTGGCTGAAAATGTCAGGGACTCTGTACTCGAACTCGAGCAGTATTGTGGCTGAAAATGTCAGGGACTCTGTACTCGAACTCGAGCAGTATTGTGGCTGAAAGTGTCAGGGACTCTGTACTCGGACTCGAGCAGTAATGTGGCTGAAAATGTCAGGGACTCTGTACTCGAACTCGAGCAGTATTGTGGCTGAAAATGTCAGGGACTCTGTACTCGAACTCGAGCAGTATTGTGGCTGAAAGTGTCAGGGACTCTGTACTCGAACTCGAGCAGTATTGTGGCTGAAAATGTCAGGGACTCTGTACTCGGACTCGAGCAGTATTTTGGCTGAAAGTGTCAAGGACTCTGTACTCGGACTCGAGCAGTATTTTGGCTGAAAGTGTCAAGGACTCTGTACTCGAACTCGAGCAGTATTTTGGCTGAAAGTGTCAAGGACTCTGTACTCGGACTCGAGCAGTATTTTGGCTGAAAGTGTCAAGGACTCTGTACTCGAACTCGAGCAGGACTCTGTACTCGGACTCGAGCAGTATTGTGGCTGAAAGTGTCAGGGACTCTGTACTCGAACTCGAGCAGTATTGTGGCTGAAAATGTCAGGGACTCTGTACTCGAACTCGAGCAGTATTGTGGCTGAAAGTGTCAGGGACTCTGTACTCGAACTCGAGCAGTATTTTGGCTGAAAGTGTCAAGGACTCTGTACTCGGACTCGAGCAGTATTGTGGCTGAAAGTGTCAAGGACTCTGTACTCGGACTCGAGCAGTATTGTGGCTGAAAGTGTCAGGGACTCTGTACTAGGACTCGAGCAGCATTTTGGCTGAAAGTGTCAGGGACTCTGTACTCGGACTCGAGCAGTATTGTGGCTGAAAGTGTCAGGGACTCTGTATTAGGAATCGAGCAGTATTTTGGCTGAAAGTGTCAAGGACTCTGTACTCGGACTCGAGCAGTATTGTGGCTGAAAGTGTCAGGGACTCTGTATTAGGAATCGAGCAGTATTTTGGCTGAAAGTGTCAGGGACTCTGTACTCGAACTCGAGCAGTAATGTGGCTGAAAGTGTCAAGGACTCTGTACTCGGACTCGAGCAGTATTTTGGCTGAAAGTGTCAAGGACTCTGTACTAGGACTCGAGCAGTATTTTGGCTGAAAGTGTCAGGGACTCTGTACTCGAACTCGAGCAGTATTTTGGCTGAAAATGTCAAGGACTCTGTACTAGGACTCGAGCAGTATTTTGGCTGAAAGTGTCAGGGACTCTGTACTCGAACTCGAGCAGTATTGTGGCTGAAAGTGTCAAGGACTCTGTACTCGAACTCGAGCAGTATTGTGGCTGAAAATGTCAGGGACTCTGAACTCGGACTCGAGCAGTATTGTGGCTGAAAATGTCAAGGACTCTGTACTCGAACTCGAGCAGTATTTTGGCTGAAAGTGTCAAGGACTCTGTACTCGGACTCGAGCAGTATTGTGGCTGAAAGTGTCAGGGACTCTGTACTCGGACTCGAGCAGTATTGTGGCTGAAAGTGTCAAGGACTCTGTACTCGGACTCGAGCAGTATTGTGGCTGAAAATGTCAGGGACTCTGTATTAGGAATCGAGCAGTATTTTGGCTGAAAGTGTCAGGGACTCTGTATTAGGAATCGAGCAGTATTTTGGCTGAAAGTGTCAAGGACTCTGTACTAGGACTCGAGCAGTATTGTGGCTGAAAGTGTCAGGGACTCTGTATTAGGAATCGAGCAGTATTTTGGCTGAAAGTGTCAAGGACTCTGTACTAGGACTCGAGCAGTATTGTGGCTGAAAATGTCAAGGATTCTGTACTCGGACTCGAGCAGTATTGTGGCTGAAAGTGTCAAGGACTCTGTACTCGAACTCGAGCAGTATTTTGGCTGAAAGTGTCAAGGACTCTGTACTCGGACTCGAGCAGTATTGTGGCTGAAAGTGTCAAGGACTCTGTACTCGAACTCGAGCAGTATTTTGGCTGAAAATGTCAAGGACTCTGTACTAGGACTCGAGCAGTATTTTGGCTGAAAATGTCAAGGACTCTGTACTAGGACTCGAGCAGTATTTTGGCTGAAAGTGTCAGGGACTCTGTACTCGAACTCGAGCAGTATTTTGGCTGAAAATGTCAGGGACTCTGTACTCGGACTCGAGCAGTATTGTGGCTGAAAATGTCAGGGACTCTGTACTCGAACTCGAGCAGTATTGTGGCTGAAAGTGTCAAGGACTCTGTACTCGAACTCGAGCAGTATTGTGGCTGAAGGTGTCAAGGACTCTGTACTCGGACTCGAGCAGTATTGTGGCTGAAAGTGTCAGGGACTCTGTACTCGAACTCGAGCAGTATTGTGGCTGAAAGTGTCAAGGACTCTGTACTCGGACTCGAGCAGTATTTTGGCTGAAAATGTCAAGGATTCTGTACTCGAACTCGAGCAGTATTTTGGCTGAAGTGTCAAGGACTCTGTATTAGGAATCGAGCAGTATTTTTGCTGAAGGTGTCAAGGACTCTGTACTAGGAATCGAGCAGTATTTTGGCTGAAGGTGTCAAGGAATCTGTACTAGGAATCGAGCAGTATTTTGGCTGAAAGTGTCAAGGACTCTGTACTAGGAATCGAGCAGCATTTTGGCTGAAAGTGTCAAGGACTCTGTACTAGGACTCGAGCAGCATTTTGGCTGAAGGTGTCAAGGACTCTGTACTAGGAATCGGGCAGTATTTTGGCTGAAAGTGTCAAGGACTCTGTACTAGGACTCGAGCAGTATTTTGGCTGAAAGTGTCAAGGACTCTGTACTAGGACTCGAGCAGCATTTTGGCTGAAAGTGTCAAGGACTCTGTACTAGGACTCGAGCAGTATTTTGGCTGAAAGTATCAGGGACTCTGTACTCGGACTCGAGCAGTAATGTGGCTGAAAGTGTCAAGGACTCTGTACTCGGACTCGAGCAGTATTTTGGCTGAAAATGTCAGGGACTCTGTACTAGGACTCGAGCAGCATTGTGGCTGAAAATGTCAGGGACTCTGTACTCGGACTCGAGCAGTAATGTGGCTGAAAGTGTCAAGGACTCTGTACTCGGACTCGAGCAGTATTGTGGCTGAAAATGTCAGGGACTCTGTACTCGGACTCGAGCAGTAATGTGGCTGAAAGTGTCAAGGATTCTGTAATCGGACTCGAGCAGTAATGTGGCTGAAAGTGTCAGGGACTCTGTACTCGGACTCGAGCAGTATTTTGGCTGAAAGTGTCAAGGATTCTGTACTCGAACTCGAGCAGTATTTTGGCTGAAGTGTCAAGGACTCTGTATTAGGAATCGAGCAGTATTTTGGCTGAAAATGTCAAGGATTCTGTACTCGAACTCGAGCAGTATTTTGGCTGAAGTGTCAAGGACTCTGTATTAGGAATCGAGCAGTATTTTGGCTGAAAGTGTCAAGGACTCTGTACTCGGACTCGAGCAGTATTTTGGCTGAAAGTGTCAAGGACTCTGTATTAGGAATCGAGCAGTATTTTGGCTGAAAATGTCAAGGATTCTGTACTCGAACTCGAGCAGTATTTTGGCTGAAGTGTCAAGGACTCTGTATTAGGAATCGAGCAGTATTTTGGCTGAAAGTGTCAAGGACTCTGTACTCGGACTCGAGCAGTATTTTGGCTGAAAGTGTCAAGGACTCTGTATTAGGAATCGAGCAGTATTTTGGCTGAAAATGTCAAGGATTCTGTACTCGAACTCGAGCAGTATTTTGGCTGAAGTGTCAAGGACTCTGTATTAGGAATCGAGCAGTATTTTGGCTGAAGGTGTCAAGGACTCTGTACTAGGACTCGAGCAGTATTTTGGCTGAAAGTGTCAGGGACTCTGTACTCGGACTCGAGCAGTAATGTGGCTGAAAGTGTCAAGGACTCTGTACTCGGACTCGAGCAGTATTTTGGCTGAAAGTGTCAAGGACTCTGTACTAGGACTCGAGCAGTATTGTGGCTGAAAGTGTCAGGGATTCTGTACTCGAACTCGAGCAGTATTTTGGCTGAAGTGTCAAGGACTCTGTATTAGGAATCGAGCAGTATTTTGGCTGAAGGTGTCAAGGACTCTGTACTAG
This sequence comes from Steromphala cineraria, assembly GCA_916613615.1. NCBI lineage: Eukaryota > Metazoa > Mollusca > Gastropoda > Trochida > Trochidae > Steromphala > Steromphala cineraria. The sequence goes on along the minus strand of OU744723.1, from coordinate 28,773,195 downwards.
GAATCGAGCAGTATTTTGGCTGAAGGTGTCAAGGAATCTGTACTAGGACTCGAGCAGCATTTTGGCTGAAGGTGTCAAGGACTCTGTACTAGGAATCGGGCAGTATTTTGGCTGAAAGTGTCAAGGACTCTGTACTAGGACTCGAGCAGTATTTTGGCTGAAAGTGTCAAGGACTCTGTACTAGGACTCGAGCAGCATTTTGGCTGAAAGTGTCAAGGACTCTGTACTAGGACTCGAGCAGCATTTTGGCTGAAAGTGTCAAGGACTCTGTACTAGGACTCGAGCAGTATTTTGGCTGAAAGTGTCAGGGACTCTGTACTCGGACTCGAGCAGTAATGTGGCTGAAAGTGTCAAGGACTCTGTACTAGGACTCGAGCAGTAATGTGGCTGAAAGTGTCAAGGACTCTGTACTAGAACTCGAGCAGTAATGTGGCTGAAAATGTCAGGGACTCTGTACTAGGACTCGAGCAGTATTTTGGCTGAAAGTGTCAAGGACTCTGTACTCGAACTCGAGCAGTATTTTGGCTGAAAGTGTCAGGGACTCTGTACTAGGACTCGAGCAGTATTTTGGCTGAAAGTGTCAAGGATTCTGTACTCGAACTCGAGCAGTATTTTGGCTGAAGGTGTCAAGGACTCTGAACTCGAACTCGAGCAGTATTTTGGCTGAAAATGTCAGGGACTCTGTACTCGGACTCGAGCAGTATTGTGGCTGAAAGTGTCAAGGACTCTGTACTCGAACTCGAGCAGTATTTTGGCTGAAAATGTCAGGGACTCTGTACTAGGACTCGAGCAGTATTTTGGCTGAAAATGTCAAGGATTCTGTACTCGAACTCGAGCAGTATTTTGGCTGAAGTGTCAAGGACTCTGTATTAGGAATCGAGCAGTATTTTGGCTGAAGGTGTCAAGGACTCTGTACTAGGACTCGAGCAGTATTTTGGCTGAAAGTGTCAGGGACTCTGTACTCGGACTCGAGCAGTAATGTGGCTGAAAGTGTCAAGGACTCTGTACTCGGACTCGAGCAGTATTTTGGCTGAAAGTGTCAAGGACTCTGTACTAGGACTCGAGCAGTATTGTGGCTGAAAGTGTCAGGGATTCTGTACTCGAACTCGAGCAGTATTTTGGCTGAAGTGTCAAGGACTCTATATTAGGAATCGAGCAGTATTTTGGCTGAAGGTGTCAAGGACTCTGTACTAGGAATCGAGCAGTATTTTGGCTGAAGGTGTCAAGGAATCTGTACTAGGACTCGAGCAGCATTTTGGCTGAAGGTGTCAAGGACTCTGTACTAGGAATCGGGCAGTATTTTGGCTGAAAGTGTCAAGGACTCTGTACTAGGACTCGAGCAGTATTTTGGCTGAAAGTGTCAAGGACTCTGTACTAGGACTCGAGCAGCATTTTGGCTGAAAGTGTCAAGGACTCTGTACTAGGACTCGAGCAGCATTTTGGCTGAAAGTGTCAAGGACTCTGTACTAGGACTCGAGCAGTATTTTGGCTGAAAGTGTCAGGGACTCTGTACTCGGACTCGAGCAGTAATGTGGCTGAAAGTGTCAAGGACTCTGTACTAGGACTCGAGCAGTAATGTGGCTGAAAGTGTCAAGGACTCTGTACTAGGACTCGAGCAGTAATGTGGCTGAAAATGTCAGGGACTCTGTACTAGGACTCGAGCAGTATTTTGGCTGAAAGTGTCAAGGACTCTGTACTCGAACTCGAGCAGTATTTTGGCTGAAAGTGTCAGGGACTCTGTACTAGGACTCGAGCAGTATTTTGGCTGAAAGTGTCAAGGATTCTGTACTCGAACTCGAGCAGTATTTTGGCTGAAGGTGTCAAGGACTCTGAACTCGAACTCGAGCAGTATTTTGGCTGAAAATGTCAGGGACTCTGTACTCGGACTCGAGCAGTATTGTGGCTGAAAGTGTCAAGGACTCTGTACTCGAACTCGAGCAGTATTTTGGCTGAAAATGTCAGGGACTCTGTACTAGGACTCGAGCAGTATTTTGGCTGAAAGTGTCAAGGACTCTGTACTCGAACTCGAGCAGTATTTTGGCTGAAAATGTCAGGGACTCTGTACTCGGACTCGAGCAGTATTTTGGCTGAAAGTGTCAAGGACTCTGTACTCGGACTCGAGCAGTATTGTGGCTGAAAGTGTCAGGGACTCTGTACTCGGACTCGAGCAGTAATGTGGCTGAAAGTGTCAGGGACTCTGTACTCGGACTCGAGCAGTATTTTGGCTGAAAATGTCAAGGATTCTGTACTCGAACTCGAGCAGTATTTTGGCTGAAGGTGTCAGGGACTCTGTACTCGAACTCGAGCAGTATTGTGGCTGAAGGTGTCAGGGACTCTGTACTCGGACTCGAGCAGCATTTTGGCTGAAGGTGTCAAGGACTCTGTACTCGAACTCGAGCAGTATTTTGGCTGAAAGTGTCAGGGACTCTGTACTCGGACTCGAGCAGTATTGTGGCTGAAAGTGTCAGGGACTCTGTACTCGGACTCGAGCAGTAATGTGGCTGAAAATGTCAGGGACTCTGTACTAGGACTCGAGCAGTATTGTGGCTGAAAGTGTCAGGGACTCTGTACTAGGACTCGAGCAGTATTGTGGCTGAAAGTGTCAGGGACTCTGTACTCGGACTCGAGCAGTAATGTGGCTGAAAATGTCAGGGACTCTGTACTCGGACTCGAGCAGTAATGTGGCTGAAAATGTCAGGGACTCTGTACTCGGACTCGAGCAGTAATGTGGCTGAAAGTATCAGGGACCATACACGATGGTCTCATACGTGGTTCAGTACATTTGTGCGAATCGAGATCATCAAATCAGAAATTGACCAAAGCATGGCAAAATAATATCAAATACCTCGCAAAAGTAACAACTTATCTTTATTCTTGTTTATCATATCAAAATCGTCAGTGCCAGAAAAGGGTTTCGTTTTGACATTATATTTTTCGTGACGCTGTGTCATATCACATATACTCAGTGTTGCTGAGAAACTCAAAGTCAATGGTATTTTGTCTTCTAAAAGTCATGGGAAACAGTGTTTGAAGTACAACACAAACTTTCAAACTTCAAAGGCATAAACTAAATCCGAAGTTTTTGTTTCGTAGTAACAGTTCTTTAATTTATCATTTTGTGGGCTTAAACCTACATTTTAACATGACAAATCTCTGTTTAACCGTGTTGATACATACCGTTGTTCTCAATGATATTAGATAATATTACGTTCATATTGAAAGTATATCATGTTCTCTATATATGAAGTAAAATCCTCTCAACATTTCGCACCCTGATGGATTTGAAATTCAAGCTTTCCTGCATTGCACCGATTTGTCAATCATGCCAATCATGTCGCTCATACGACTACTTTGCATGAATTGCTTATATGTATAACTGAAATGTAATGTGATAAACGTAACTATTCACTATAGATAATTGGACAATAAGCACATAGCAAAACTATTACCCACCAGTACTATAGGATGAGAGAAGACAGGCGAATAAAGACACTAGTGACAGCATTGTTGCGAGAGGAAAGAGTTGAAGGTAGAGTAGTTCCTCTGCTATCGAGACAAGACGTCAGCTGGCCGTGTCCCAGGATTCTCGTCAGTCCTACCGACAGTCACACAAACCTCACTCGTGCAGAGATATAAACTAGACCTGCAGAACCAGCGATATCAACTAAAGGCTGCAAGCATGTTAACATTTGGAGAACAGAAGAAATAATGTGTCTGCATTGAGTACGTCTATGTGCGAGCAAATTAAAGTACTTGTGACATAGGCGTAGGAACAGCGGTTGAACTTTGTGACATAGGCGTAGGAACAGCGGTTGAACATTGTGACATAGGCGTAGGAACAGCGGTTGAACATTGTGACATAGGCGTAGGAACAGCGGTTGAACTTTGTGACATAGGCGTAGGAACAGCGGTTGAACTTTATGACATAGGCGTAGGAACAGCGGTTGAACATTGTGACATAGGCGTAGGAACAGCGGTTGAACATTGTGACATAGGCGTAGGAACAGCGGTTGAACTTTGTGACATAGGCGTAGGAACAGCGGTTGAACTTTGTGACATAGGCGTAGGAACAGCGGTTGAACATTGTGACATAGGCGTAGGAACAGCGGTTGAACATTGTGACTTAGGCGTAGGAACAGCGGTTGAACATTGTGACATAGGCGTAGGAACAGCGGTTGAACATTGTGACATAGGCGTAGGAACAGCGGTTGAACATTGTGACATAGGCGTAGGAACAGCGGTTGAACATTGTGACATAGGCGTAGGAACAGCGGTTGAACATTGTGACATAGGCGTAGGAACAGCGGTTGAACATTGTGACATAGGCGTAGGAACAGCGGTTGAACATTGTGACATAGGCGTAGGAACAGCGGTTGAACATTGTGACATAGGCGTAGGAACAGCGGTTGAACATTGTGACATAGGCGTAGGAACAGCGGTTGAACATTGTGACATAGGCGTAGGAACAGCGGTTGAACATTGTGACATAGGCGTAGGAACAGCGGTTGAACTTTGTGACATAGGCGTAGGAACAGCGGTTGAACTTTGGAAGTGGAGTCCAGATCTACCTGAGTAAAACTTTGCTTGATTAAGTTCCCTCTTTCGTTTCCACTACATCAGCGCAAATGCTGAAATATTGAAAGTAAGTAAGAATACGAGTTTTTGGGAAACATTGAGTATATTTGAAATACATTTTAACTAGAGATATTATTTAAAAGTAGCAAACTATAGAGAAAAGAATCAATAGAGCAAAAGACACTAGGTGCAGCACAACGCCCGACATTGGTTTTTTAAATAGGCAAAACACGAATATGAAATGAATTATTAACGCATCATTCGTTGGAACATTTGGCTTAAGTCATTTGAGGTGTCCAACATTACGAGGCAAGTAGAATTGAAGAGAGAGAAAAAGCATTATCGTGAAACAATGAATAACTGAGCAGTTGTCCGAAATTGGATAAACCAATAGAGAGTTTAGAAAAGAAAAGTCCTAATTGCAATGGTGTTGATATGTCTGTTCAAAATAATATGTATATATTCTCAATGGCGATGCTTGTATTGTTATATACTAATGATACAGTATCATTTGCTACGTCAGCGCCAGCACTACAGAAGTTATTGGACTGTTTTCATGTATATTGCGAGAAATGGAATCTGACTGTTAATAGTAATAAAACTAAGATTGTTATATTTGGAAGTGGTACACGTAGGGTAAATAAATTGTCATTTTCCTATGGCGAAGAAGAGATTAAAATAGTTGATAATTATAATTATCTTGGTTTTAATTTTCACAAAAATAGAAAAATTACTTTTGGACTGAAAGAGCTAGCAACACAGGCCAAAACATGTATGTATTTATTATTGAAAATGTCAAGGAACAACGATTTAACTCTTGATTGTGTCAGTAAAGATTTCGATGTCATGTGATGAGTTACACCAAGGTCGTTCTCACTACGTCCTACTCCGTCCAAAATTAAAAGCAAAACGGCCTCCGACGAGATGGAAACGAGTAACGATTGTCTATATTTTATCCAAACGTGACGCCATTTCGTTCATACACAGTTCTCAGCACGTTCATCTAGTCTTTATCCCGTACTCAGGCAGTTTCTAAAACGTTTAGATCGGATAGTATTGCCTGTTTCAGGACGTCTTCAACCAGTTCAATTCCGTTCTAAACTAGACCAATCTCGTTCGTGATACGAACAATTCCGTCCTAGCTATGACCAACTCGTTTTAAGACAGTTCTTTTCGTTTTCGCTACGTCCTGATTCCGTTCTCAGTGCGTCCTAATTGTAAAATCATCCAGTTCTGGCCCGTTTTCAATAAAAGCAAATCACGTCCTTGCCCGTTCTCATTAGCGTTCTCAATTTCAAGGTGAAAACATCATGCCTCCAAAGAAGAAGTATGGTCAGAGGAAGGTTGTTCACAGGAAATCAAATACCAGATCCACGAGCCCTGTAGAAGCCATAGTGGCCGAGGCAAACAACACTTTACATTGTTTCTCTGCTTCAATCACAAACTGTAGGAAACCCTTATTCATCATGCTGAGAACTTCATGTAACTTGCTTCATGTTTCTCTATTCACTTCTGGATCCCGAATGATAAAAGTATTAACATAATGTGTATTTATACCCGTCCTTAAATACCGAAATGGAAACGTAGTAAGATCTGTGTGAGAATTTTGCAAACGTACTAAGAACGAGTAGAACACAATGAGGACCTTATTAGAACTTTTATGACTGCGTAAGAACGTACAACACACAGAATCGGAACATTTTCAATATTTTACACTTATTAGGACGTACGAACAACTGACTATGGTCGTACTGAGAACGAGGTACACTGAGGCTGAGGACGGAATGGACGGGGTGGAAACTGTACACAAACGTATTGCAATCGATTCCCGACTGCGCTTCGTTCTTACTCGTCCTTAGGCAGATCGAAGTACGGCAGTTCCGTTCTCAGTAGGCCTACGGCAATCCCGTTTTCAGTACGTTTGTACTCAGTCCAATTTCAGGACGGGGAGAACGTTTAAAATGTCAAACGTTCTGGAGCACCTTCCCGTTTTTAGTACGTCCGAGCCAGTTCATAAAGTTCGTAAACAGTTGCCACAACGTCCATTTTGTCCTCGGACAGTTCTCAGTTTCAGCCCTTTCTGAGAAAAATCCAAGAACGTTCTGAGAACGGGCTTGGTGTAAAGGGGGTATAACCTATCATCTTATATGGATCCGAAATATCGGGTTATACTAATATTAATATCCTTGAAAATGTACATAGCAAGTTTTTAAAACAAGCTACGGGACTCAGAATGTCAACCCCTAATTTTATGTTATATGGTGAATTTGGAAGGTATCCAATCAGCATTTATGTTTCAAAGAGAATTATTGGTTTTGGCATAAACTGAACACATCCCTATCCTATCCTAAGTTATCATCAATAATCTTGAACTTCATGTCGCTTGATAGTGCAGCCAATAATCACTCTTATCCATGCCTCAATACTGTTGAAAATATCTTAAACTCATGTGGACTCAGTTATGTTTATTATTTTCCTGGTCGTTATGGTGGCAATAATGACCACTGACTGAGTGAACATCTGTGATAACCATCGAGCAATCAGCGAGATGGTTATTCCCGATATTCACGAAGTCAAGGTCATTATTTCATATACACCACATGGCAATGGTTGTTAGTTATTTAATAAAAGTTAAAACGTTGGTGTAAGTGTGTAATAGTTCAGTGAGCTCCGCTCCTTAACATTACTTTATTATTGTTTGCATTCTCATAAACACGCATTTCACGTGCAGATTGACAGTGTCCTGACTTGGTTGTCAGACAATTCTTAACCAGTAACTTATACTAACTTACTGTGTTGAACGAGTTCCTAAAAACCAACATTCTCAATCTAGAATTAAAATGAAATCTGTCAAAAACAATTTGTCAAAATGACACAGAAACTCCGTTTAATGTCTCAGGATATTCCTAAATTAAGCCGACATTCAGTCTATCAAATGTATGCTTATGTAACAATCAAATTTACGTGCCGCTGCGCGGATGTTGTTCATTTCACCTCGAGCTGCACGGAATTCATAAATTTCACGTGCAAACCATCGATGCAGCAAAACATCGAAAGCACATGGTGTTCAAAGAGGTTTGGGAAATTTGAGCTTTGTCCTGCCTCAAACCAAATTATATCTGTGTTTTAAGGTATTGTCAGGACGAATTTAAGGTGGGTTTTATCGTAAAGTATCGAGTGATTAGCTCTTTCAATTGTGATACTTGCAATTTGGTGAATTGGACTGTACAATTAATGATTTTTTGGTAACAATTGACAAGAATAAAACAAAAAATGTTTGCTTTTACTTTGAGCAATTATTTCGAGATGTGTTTAGAAATCACGTCAAGGGGAAGTTTTTTCCGAGGGACGATACGGCAAGGTCTGAGGCGAAAGCCGAAGATCTGCCGTATCGGGCCGAGGCAACCGTTCACATATTGTCGATAATCAACCCATGGTAGTTATCTCTGATAATCAACCCATGGTAGTTATCTGATACGTGGTGTATAGTCGAATATGGCTACTTAATAAAGTTGAAGAAATTCTTAAAGATCAGTTTTATCAAAATTGGAGGAGCGCTGTAGAAATAAGTTCCAAAGGTTACTATTATAAGTTGACAAAGGCCCGACGATCATTAGATGGATATCTGTGATTACCTTATATAAGTTATCCTTTATTAACATTCAGAACGTCTAACCATTACCTTCCTGTTGAGACAGGACGTTGGAAGAATATCCCAAGAGAAAATAGGACTTGTACATTATGTGCTTCGCCGTCAATCGCTGATGAATTCCACTATTTATTTCGCTGTCCAGCTTTTCATGAAACTAGAAGCAAATATATTCCTGAAAAACTCCTCAAATTCTCTTATAGGCAGATATTTACATCTTTTAACTTTATTGTTCTTAGAAACCTGGCAAAGTTTATAAATGTAATATCTTCCACTATACATAAAGCTTGAATATACCTGTGCATGTTGACGTGTCAATTTAATGTAAAAATCTTTTAGAGAATGAATGTATCCCATAAATTTTGTGTGAAACCACCGCCATTTTAACTGTTTGTACATAGACATTATATTTCTTTGTACTCTTATACCACCAATGGTGGTTTTTGGAGAATAAAGTGAAGTGAAGTAATTAGTGACGTCATTGGGTTATAGTACAGAGGTACCCGGATCAAAGGGCGTAGGTGGAGGTCATATGTTAAACAGCACCGTTGAGTTGTCATAAGAATAAATAGGGAATATGATTGGTCGAGAGTAAAACACACCCAGATGATGTTTCATGACAAGATGGATAAAAAAGTGGATTCACGAGTAGTTTGATGGAGTTTGAGACAAGAAATTAAAGGTTAAGCAGTTGGACAGTCCCAAAAAGCCATCCGCACCAGAGCAAGACAAGTCAGGGGATTCGGCAGTGTTGAGGAGAGGCTAGGATAAAGTTGCTAATGTATCGGTAAGTATGTAGGATAGAGTAAGTATGGGGCCGTCAAACATTTCAGTCGAAGCTGCGATTCACTATGCGCCATTTTGAATCACGTGACTTCGTACATACCAGAGGATTCCCTTCTAACATAATTTAAGATATGAATTTCATAATATGGTTGACCACACGGTTTAAAACTGTTTGAAACTTGTAAGATTAACTTGCAGAACTGGTAATGCTAAAGTTTATCTTACAAGTTTCAAACAGGTTATAACCGTGTGGACAACCATATCATGAAGTTCAGAAGAAGTTGTTTTAAATCATTCGAAAAGCGATTCTGTGGTTACTTATATCTGCTTGTCGCACGGACCTAGATAGCACTTCACCAAGACGGATCTCTCAATGCCTCTTGAAGGCCCGCCGATGTTAGACATATTGTCACAAGTCACGTCATTCAGAATGGAGATAAACTCATGCTTTTGAAATGTGCGTGGCTGTACATGCCCTTGTGTAACTTCGCACAGTATCCTCATTTCTGTGGCCGGAGATGTTAGTGTACAACTTTGTTTATTTGTAACTTAATGTTTATTCTTCAAACATCAAATACAAATTATTAGGGCGAGTGTTGCGAATAAACAGAAATAATATTTGTATAATGTGAGTCTAGGTGATGACCATCAAGACTGGGGTCAGGCTGGAATGTCTGTATGATCATGGGAACTTCCGAGATATGTAGTTCAGGCAGGATATATCGTATAACCTTCATTTACTGAAAGTTTTTTGTATAACCTGCAATTTAGGGTTTAGGGTATACTGGTCACATGAACTTGCCAGATGCAATCAGAATGGAGCATATCATTTACGTAGCAAAGTCTGAATTTATAGACGAATAAACGTGATGAACCAAATCTGAACGTAAACTTCGAAGAGAAAATAAACGTTATATTTTATTGAAGCTTGATAAACTATAATTGTTTCAAAGGACTACCGGTATCAAAGCCATTTACACCCCACAGTTGTGAAATATTTTTATACGATGAATAGAGCAGGCTTATTAAAATCATGTCTTAGATTTACTCGACAAGATAATTAGGGACATCGTTAACAGTTTAAAATATCTCCAGCTAAAGTTGTTTCAAATAAAACGGAAATCTAAACCACATAGAATTCTATACAGGATTCTTGGACAGTTCAATCTCATCGATTCGCTCCCTTGTTTCACATGTTATTTGTCACTCATCTGACGGAATTCCGTAGAGAACAATGTCCAGATGAACTTTGAACAGGAAATGATCCCAAATCCGACAGCCAATCAGTTAGTAGTGCGTATCCTAATGTGACCAATCCGATTCCAGCTGTCTTGGCCTATCGGTAAAACAGTAAACCCAACTATAGATGCTCTGTATCACATTATATATAGGCAAACCTACAAAAATGCACAATATTCGGGTGTGGGTTTATCCATGGTACATCCCCGTCTACGTATAGGAGAATGTCCTCAAACTGGAGATTATTTCGCACGAGGAGAGGGTTGGAGGACGTCAGACCGACAACCTGCTCCGCGTGCGAAAATAATCTCCAGTTTGAGGACTTTCTCCTACTTAAAACAAAGTTCGATCTCGCAGGAAACCGAGCAGATGCATTAATGATGCAGAGTTGTTTAAATAAACGCGAAGGCGGGACGCTGTGCTCAAACACACTTTACACCTGCACGTGCCTAACTATGGGAGAGTTGTTGGTATGAAAGGCAGTGACGTATCAGATTTCGTGCATTTCGACTGTCCACAACAATGTCTCCCGATTCCGATGACGTTATTTTTATCACCCAAAGTAGCTTTGGTTTCTTTCATCCCCAACTCTCAGTTTCAACTGGTCGACACCCAACACGGCAAGAAACAATTGCAATATACAGAGGATGTCTCCAAGACGAAGAGGGGACTCGAGCATCGCAAACAGGACAGAAAACGTTATTTATTCACCCAAACGAAGAACGCCCTGAACAATGTCTTGTCAGAAGTACATCTCATTGCGGAGAGTGACCAAATGAAATAGTAAGAATTTAAATTTGAATAATAGATTACTCATCTTTATTTTTTAAGATTATGATGGTGGTTTGCTGACAATAGCCTACTTGCATTATAACAGTATATATGGCTAGGCATTTTTCATTTTTAATGTACTTGCTTATGGTATCAGAAAAATGCCTTTGATTAACTAAAATAGATGATTTCTATATTTGTTAATGAAAAGCATATTTTTGACTGAACTTCATTTTGAAAGAATATCATTTCTTACTCCAGATCGAAGAATGGTAAATGTACCGCATTGTACCTCCGGCCCATGAGATACGTCAGTGCCGACAGGTGGTTTTCCCGACTGTGCACCATCCACTGATAGTATGAGGGGTACTATCGGACGTCTGTGTAAGCAAGCCAGCTTCCCTGGCTTCTCCAGCAACCACTCACTCCGCGCTACTACAGCTACCCGGCTCTACGGCAGTGGAATAGAGGAGCAGCTCACCGCAGAGAGGACGGGACACAAGTCTGTAGCAATCCGAGGCTACAAGGCGAGTTTGAACAGGCAGTTTATTGTTTAGATCTACTAATTGATACAGTAGGCTTACAGTACAAAGATGTTGATAACGATCGAAAACCGGACAATGAGTCCAACAGGAGCGCATCAGATCGATAAAGCATACATTTGTAAACAACTTCATGAATAAGCAGATGAATATCAGTTCACAAAGCATTTCTAGACTTTATTTTTGATTTTGCAGGAATGAAAAAAAAAACCTCAAGCTTTCAAAATTGGATCCTCATTTCGTCTAATATCCGATTTCAAATTTAATAAATTTAATTACGTTCTTCGTTATATTTGCCTAATTATTGTACCTACAATAGTGTTCTGGAATTCGAGATCTATATCTTAAATCTTATCTCGTCCTATTACGTATTCTGTGTCGTTTATCTTATTCATTTTTACCGGATACTTTTTGAGTTATAGAAGTCCACTCTACTATCATTTTCATCCCCATGTTTCTTTCAAATTCGAAAGTTGATTGACACCCAAAACATCTAAATTTAGCAATGAGCTCTAAGAAACAAAACGTAGTCACTTTATTCCCTTAAACTTTCTACAGTTATTGTCACCTTCTTGTTGCTTATTGTCTCATATTTTCTGCATTCATTACAGAGAACATCAGCGGAAATGGAAGCAACAGTTGATGCGATTATCTAATGAAAGGCGCCATCTGCATAGACCTTTGCGACATCGACGTATACGTCATCGACAGAATCTACATAGACAAAAGAACACCTGCCTCCTGCTGATCCCGAGATTTGAAACTCGTCTTGAAAGATGGCGTGACGCAGTCTCTTAAATCCTGAACTAAACAATAAAGTGTGAATTTGAATTTGTTGTGTTCATTTTCTTGTCACAGTATAACGAAACATGGCTTTTATTTTCAATATCCGTTGTTCTAGTCTGATTATAATCATTTCTTTGATTCGCTTTCTTAGTTAGACCTATTCAAATATTTCAACATCAAGCACAATGCTAAACTTAGTATCGAGAACGCATCAAAGATATGATTTAATGAGATTGATTTACGACACATGGTTGCGTTTTGTTGACATCCCTGGAGATTTCAGCAAATGATGAGTGATACCGAAAATATTACAACTATGGGAGGATACCATAAACTATGGGAGGATGAACATTAGTTGAAAACTATGGTACACCTAATTTGTTTTCGTTAAAATATAGGTCATTTCGCATATCATCATAGTTTTAAGAGTAAAACTAATGTTCAAAAAACTTTGCTTTAAGCACGGAGATAAGCTACCAAGGACTTCATGGTACATCCCAGTCTACTCATGGAGATAAGCTACCAAGGACTTCATGGTGCATCCAAGTCTACTCATGGAGATAAGCTACCAAGGACTTCATGGTGCATCCCAGTCTACTCATGGAGATAAGCTACCAAGGACTTCATGGTGCATCCCAGTCTACTCATGGAGATAAGCTACCAAGGACTTCATGGTACATCCCAGTCTACTCATGGAGATAAGCTACCAAGGACTTCATGGTGCATCCCAGTCTTCTCGCAGAGATAAGCTACCAAGGACTTCATGGCGCATCCCAGTCTTCTCGCAGAGATAAGCTACCAAGGACTTCATGGTACATCCCAGTCTACTCATGGAGATAAGCTATACCAAGGACTTCATGGTACATCCCAGTCTACTCATGGAGATAAGCTACCAAGGACTTCATGGTAGCGTCCGTACTGCAAAGGCGAAAGCGAATTTATTAAAAAAGATTCTTAATGATCTAGATTCTTTTTTAATTCGGCAATGATGAACAATTGGTTACTCTGATCATGGCGACATTGATTTTTGTAAAAGACTATTCATTCTTTTATATCCTGATGATACTGCACCTCTGGGAGAAAACTCCATGGAAACTTTAATATTCACTGGATAGTTTTAATACTGTGAACTTGAAATGAATGTAAATACCTCTAAAACGAAGATTGTTGGAAGTGATGTCGCATCCAATTCACAATGAATGATCTAGTCTTGTAAAAAGCGCAACAAAAGACATTCGTTCGCTTCTGAAAAGATCATGCAATTGTATAAGCATGTAATTTTTTAATTAGTTCAACATTGTAGTACTGTTTGATGGGTCACGCTTTCTGTTTTGATCATGTAAATAAACTGTGCTTAGAATCTCTTCTAGAATGTTATATTACTTGAATACCTAAGATGGCAGTTCTGATTTGAGTTTATCGTAGCTTTAAAGAGCATTCTCACTGTCGTGTACCCGGTATGGAGGGGACTTTTCAAAATGGTGGACGGGACAGGTCAACAGAGGTTGGTGTCTGCTTTCATTGCTCCCTTCTCCTAATCGTTGAGGTTTAGATGGTCACCTTTAACTGTGATAATCAGGAATAGAATTTTGAATACATTCCTTATGAGTTTTGGTTCACAAACTGCAAGAAATTTGCGTATTTTAGATGTCAAGTTGATGTGTATCTCACTTTCATTTTCGAAGCGGAGAGGAGACTTTTAAATGCCTCTTTTCATGCCCTTAACGACTTTGAATCTCGTACATATTGTCGCGCATATCAGTGTTTGGTTATAATAAAGATTTCTGTGCAACTTGACCTGATTTGGTTCAGAAACTACGAAGTTATTGACAAAACAACAAATCAACATGGCAGCGGAGTGGACTCGCCGAATAATCAGCGGAGCGGACCCAGAAGGTCGGGTAGGGAGAGGACATTTTTGAATATTTGGATATGGAGGGGACATCACTTTCAAATTGTACTGTAGTTGAGACAATACCCATGGTAATAATAATAATAATGGGCATTTATAAAGCGCTATATCCATACACAAGGTGCATGCTCAAAGCGCATTGAAAATAAAAAAATTTAAGGTGATGAGATGAAATGCTATGAAATAAAGCCTAAAAGTAATACTGGTAGCATTGATTAAGGATATTTATAATTCGAGTCTATGTGTAGAATCTATGAATAAGAGCTAGAAAATAGATGAGTTTTGAGCTGTGATTTAAAAACAGTCAGTGAGGATGACATTTTGATGACATAAGGAAGTTGGTTCCAAAGTCTTGGAGCAGTATACAGCTGAAAGATTTAAGTCCATAACTGGTGTTTTTATACTTTGGCATCTGGGGAAGCTTCAAATTCTGGGATCGAAGATCTTTTGCAGGGGTATAGTCCTCCAAGGAATTTAAAAGATATGCTGGAGCCATATTATGTTGACATTTGTAAGTAATACATAGAACTTGTGTGGAGCACAGTGGTGTAGTGGTTAGCATGCTGGCCTCTCACGCCGGAGACCCGGATTCGAATCCCGGTGGAGACCCCAACAATTTGTGACTTGGGTATCATCTTGTGTTGTGTCCCTGGGCAAGGCACTTCATCCACATTGTACTCAGTCCACCCAGCTGTTAAAATGGGTACCTGAAAATTGGATGTACTGACCTACATGGTCGCGATTAGCGCTTAGTAGCAGCTGTGAAAGTACACTCCTTCGGGGTAATAATGTAGCGCTTTGAGCATGTCTTAGGACGTGGAAAAGGCGCAATATAAGTATGCACATTATTATTATTATAGAACTTTAAATTTGATTCTCGCTTCGATGGGAAGCCAATGTAGACACTTAAGCACAGGTGTTATGTGACATGCTTTTGGTGTTCTGGTCACAATTCTTGCCGCTACGTTCTGAACTTTCTGGAGCTTGTACAACTGACGTTTACTGATTCCTATCAGTAAGCTATTACTATAGTCAAGTCTTGAATGAACAAGCATTTGCACAAGTATTTTGGCGGCATCTCTGGTTATAAGATAACGTATTTGACTGATGCAACGGAGATGATAATAGCAAGTTTTACAGAGTTTATCTATGTGTGAGTCCATTGAAAGTTTAGAATCAATGATGACTCCAATATTTCTTGCATGGTCAGTAAAAGGGATTGTAGCAGTTCCGATTTCAACAGAGGTAGCTTGAATATCACGCAAATTACGTTAAATTAATACACAAACTTCTTAGTAAAGTAAGCCAAATGAAACCCACAGAAGACCTTATCTAGTTTCATAAGAATTATCATCAACCTTTTCATTTACAAATGATTATAACAGAGGTTTCTCTTTTCTTTTGCAGAACTTATCTGGAGAACGTTTCCGTTGCTGCCGTTATCAAATCACTGCAAAACAGCCGCAACACATTATATAGATGCAATAGAGGAATATGTGCTCAATCTCTCATTAGACGCAGAAAGCCCTTTTGCCGATTGAACATTTCAATTGTTTTAGCAAAAGGGCATTCCGGGTCTAATGAGAGTTTGAGCACAGATTCCTCTAATGCCTCTACGGAATTGGTGATGCACAAACAAGTGATTCATCAACATTGAAAGTCTCGTCGATGCCTAATATATCATAAGACACTATTTGATAGTTTTTTGTTAAGAATCCATTTTTCACTTGACCGCTCTAAACATTCTATTTCCAATTTCAAAGTTTGTAATGGGTGGTCACGAATGCAGTTATATGATCTATGATGTGTTGCGGCTGATTTGCAGTGATTTGACAACGGCATGCAGCAACGGAAACATTCTCCAGATAAGGTCTGCAAAAGAAAAGAGAAACCTCTGTTTCAATCATTATCCCCCGCCCAACATAGTTGGCGTTAGATATTGAAATGGCCTCCGTCCGTCCCGATAATGTTTCCGAAGCACAACTCCAAGACCTAGCTCGACGAAACTTGGTATGTGCAACATGTGGAGATGTGCCTTTTGGGGGTTTCAACTTAATTGCAATTTAATTTTTACCCATTTCCATGGAAAAAGTAACATAGGATTTCGTTTCCGGAGTACAACTCCCTACCCTTTCCCTTTGGCGGGGGATATTGGCGACTCTGCTTGTTTGTAAATGAAAAGGTTGATGATAATTCTTATGAAACTAGATAACGTCTTCTGTGGGTTTCATTTGGCTAACTTTACAAAGGTGTCCCCTCGATATTCAAAATTGTCCTCTCCCTACCAGACCTTCTGGGTCCGCTCCGCTGATTATTCGGCGAGTCCACTCCGCTGCCATGTTGATTTGTTGTTTTGTCAATAACTTCGTAGTTTCTGAACCAAATCAGGTCAAGTTGCACAGAAATCTTTATTATAACCAAACACTGATATGCGCGACAATATGTACGAGATTCAAAGTCGTTAAGGGCATGAAAAGAGGCATTTAAAAGTCTCCTCTCCGCTTCGAAAATGAAAGTGAGATACACATCAACTTGACATCTAAAATACGCAAATTTCTTGCAGTTTGTGAACCAAAACTCATAAGGAATGTATTCAAAATTCTATTCCTGATTATCACAGTTAAAGGTGACCATCTAAACCTCAACGATTAGGAGAAGGGAGCAATGAAAGCAGACACCTACCTCTGTTGACATGTCCCGTCCACCATTTTGATAAGTCCCCTCCATACCTGGTACACGACAGTGATCTTGCTTCTTACGATTGCCTTAGCGATCATTTGCTGTGCCACTGTTTTTGACACACGTCGGATTCATCTACTATCAGGATCCACCGACTGTTTCTACATTCATCAACTGTGTGATTACATAGAACTGTTGAATATATTTAGCTAGCTAATTGTGCGACTCATTTGATATTGTATTTTAACTTGTATTCGCTTGACAACTGTAAACGTAAACTTAAAGGAGCAGTAGCACGTTTTAGGGGGCGTCAGGTGGTTTCAGGAAAATGAAAATAAATGGTTCTAATTTAAAGACAATGTTACTAAATTAAGCAATAATAAATAAAATATATAATGTAAAGTTCAGCCATGCGATTCCCTCTCTTAATGCCTTAAAGAATGTCTTCTGTACTTTCAGCTGACTGACATGTTTCTAATTAAATCTCAACATGACTTATGAGTGTGCGACTATAAGTATATGTAAACTTCAATGTAATGCTAATTTTGAGAAGGATACAGGCTCACTATAATCAGGTGATTTGTTCTCTTGTGTTTAGAATTACCAAAAACAATTGACCAACTTAAGTCTCAACAAGACCAAACCGATTTCGAGGATGTTTATTGTCTAAAACCCAGCACCAAAGACCATGTAAACACGTGTCAATGAACAAACCAGTCTGTACTAGCCACATCAGTGATTGACCTATGGCGTCCCTTCTCCGTCCCATGTCCATGCTCATACACTGTGTACTGTCCTCCGGTGGTCAGTATAGCGGACCATGCCCGGCAATCCGAGGAGAGACTGAGCCCCGACGTGTCGACAAAAAGCCGCGGATGATGAAGAATCTCGACTGCCACCTCTCCCTGTTGGTGCCACACGACTGTGCTGATGCTCATGTAACGTCGCATAGAGTTAGCATGGACCACGCCCACGCGCAGCTTCTTGCTTGAAGCCACGCTTGCAATGACCGCCAACCTCGACCCAAATATAACTGTACCGTTTCTGTCGATAGTAAGGACTTTCTTCCACGGACGGGTGTCAAGGAACCACGAGGGTTTCGAGCTGAACATCTCATGATGGCACGTTTGTGTTCGTCCCTCAAAAGATAAAGTTGACCAGTTCTGAGTTGGTGTTTGTGAGTTTGATTCAGTCGAAATGTTTTGAAGAGTGACTACAAAGTTTTTCTTGTAGATAAATACGTCTTCGGGCGAGAACTGTACTCCATTATCTTTTACAATGACCTCATGACCTTGCACTACCTCATCGATCAACTCCTGTTTGTGAAGGACATGTTGCCAACACGTGTCGATACACGGCTGGGCGAGTTCAGGCCCAACCCCTGCTAGTTTCAAGTTGGAGCTTCTCTGAAGGATGAGCGAGTCAGACATGGTGTTGATGAACCTGAGGAAGCCCTCGTCTGCTGGACTCAGACAAGAATCATTCTGGTACATCCACAAGGACTCCGACTGGAAGCTGCTCAGTTCTGTTGTTACCTTGTTATTCATCTGTACAACCGTCTTCTTTCCGCTGGTCGTGAAGCTATGCAGCTCCAGGGTCGGCTTCGACTCAAAGGTCTTCCAGTTTATTTTGGCAAGTCGAAGACGAGTGAAGCCCAAGTCTTCTGGTCCGTATTTTACAGCTTTTGTTGAGTAGTGTTTAGTTGTGGTAGTGCCCGTGCTCTCTTGAACACTGACAGTCGGTATGCAGACACGAGACTCAACAGCAGACACGTCCCGTTTCCTGCTATTAACATTTTTCATCGGGGTCCACGAACTTTCTTTGGCTGGAGAGACAAATAAGCATGTGTATGTTAAAAATGAATGGTATACATTTTATTTAATCAGTGCCAACTGTACAATAAAATACTGTTATAAATCAATGTTTTCCGTATTAGCCAATGTACAGGTCTGAGGTCTGCTGCCAATACAGCAACAATGCCAGTTCTATTGATTGACTTCTTTGTGATTTACTTGCATAACATTAGAGAGTTCATTTTCATCGAAATCAAAATTATAAATAAGATTTATGAACCGTCATGTGTGTTAGCCTATATTGACCCATCTTACCTGTATTGGCCTAGTAGTCGAATCGTTAGTCCCGGCCGTACAGAATAAATGGTGCTATATCAATGATAATTAATAAATAGGAAATTTGAACGCTTATAACTTGCCTTTGACGTTTACAAAATAATGTATAAATTAATGCAAGAAACAGGTTACCGATGCTGCAACAGAATACGAGCATTCTGAAAAGGTTAAACATGGACTCACGTTTACATACGAGAGGTGGTTTGCTCCAAACCCCGCCAGGCAGGCAGATGGTCCGGCCGAATCCCTGGGGATTGTATCCTTCTTTACAACTGTATGTAGCTTCAGCTCCAGGCAACATACTGCTGAAATCTACAGTCATTCGGGCTCGACTCGGGGCTGGGCCACACAGTCTAGTGCTGCGCTTTGTTTTACCTGTAGCAAGATTCAATTGAACATTAATTTTTTATGAAACGTCAAGATACTTGTAACAAATTCATACTTTGATGACTGCTGCTGAAACCAGACTGGACAACATAGGCGAGTTACGCTTCATGGCGGGTTTGGCTTTGTCTGGATATCAAAAGACGTTGGTGATACCCTAAACTTCTAAACTACGTTTAAACAAACGGCTAAAGGTGATGTAATGTATTCTTTTTAAGAACGACAGATGATTATCTAAATTCTACTATCTACTATTCTATCTATACAACTCAAAAGAAGTTAAGGGGGTCTATTCTATTTCTTCACGACATCTTAGAGAAAGAACCATTACGATGGTTCTACACCAGTTTTGCACAGGTGAGGTGAGGTGAGTTAAGGCGAGGTGATCTAGGATTAGCGCCGCTTTCAAGATTATTCACTTATATCCCGGCTGCTAGTAATATTGCAGGGAGAAAACCTGTAACACTATTATGACTATGCATTGCGGTGAAACCTGCAAAAATCGGCTGGAACAAGCGGACCATGGGTGGTACTGCGCTGAAATTCAGTGTAGCATTGCACCCAAACCCGACTGCGCGTAGAACAGTTCTCTACTGCAGACAAAGTTGCCGGGCCCCTGGCTGGATTCGTTTTGCACAGAGATTTGGGAGGAATCAACCAACTGCTTTCTAAACATTTTGGTCGTTATCGTATATTGAACACATTTCAACAAAATGTTTGCTTAGAAATTTGAATTCACATTTTTTTCTAAGCATAGAAATATGTCGGGCAGAAAAAGGTTGGATCCTTAACTTCTTTTGAGTAGTATATTTAAATGCAATGAGCATATAATCAAGACAATTCATTTTTATAAGGTTTTTTATTCGACATGTTATACCCTTTCTTGAGAATACCGCCGATTTTCACAAGCTTAACGCAAACGTAACTGGCTCCGCCCACGCAGGGCGTGTCGGCGTAGAAGCTAGTTCATTCCTTAATTTACTTATCTGTCGAAATTTATCGAGCCAAACGTTTCGCATGACAAAACCGTGCTTGTGTATACTCAAGCTTAATATAAAAGTCCAAATAGCACGGACGCCGTCATCCAAATAACAATAAAGTATCAACCTGTGGTCAAATTTCCGGCGGGATAACGTGTTGATTCGAAATCAATACTTTAGATACGTGAAGTGGTCTAAAATAACATCAAATTCGATATTTTTCTGTTTTACCAAACGCTATTTGGCTTAGAATACGATCTTCTAAACTGACGTCCAAAAGAAATTTACAATTTTCAAAATGAAATATCGAAAACAATATAATATTGATGCTCTCAGTTGTATTTGCAATGACATAGTTGAAACCTAAACTGTTATGCTTAAAACTTTTAATTGAGTAATTTCCATGCAGAAACAATCACGACCTTTTTTGTCTGGATGTATTATAAGCCTATTTTGATCTTCTCCGCTTAGTCGTTCTGTTTGTAACATTCATTTGTCAAATGGGCGGTGCGGGTTTGACTTGAATTTGACATTAATTGAAAACAACGGCACAAGTGTATTTCCTCTGCATACCAATTGTTTGACTATGTAAATGGGTTTTCAATTGCATCACGATCAGAATCATCACGTCTCCCAATAACTCTAATATCAAGAACCAGCTATGAACGCGTAGGTCAAGAGAGAATTTAGAACTTTCCGTCAGATCCAGTGCAGGAAATATTAGATAAGTCTGTGCAATGTGCTTTTACACGTATTGATTCGAGTAAAGTTTTTTTTTGTAAAGACCCTGTTGCATATAAGCTGGTTGATGAAACACGTGCACCTTTTAGTCAATGTCCTTATAAGTCTAAACACGAGTTACCGTTTCATTTGAAATGGTGAGAAGATTGACATTTGAACAGTGCACATACTGACACAGATGAAGGCGAGGTCCGTCCACTTGCCGCTCTCGAGACATTGTGAGAGGGGCATCCCCAGGCCAGTGAAGGGACTGTCACACGTGTACACGGCCACAGACATGAAGGTATCACCATCCACTTGCACCGTGCCATGCTCTGCAAAAGGAGGTTCCCCGCAAGCTCCCGCTGAAATACGAATGGGTAATGTCCAAAATAGACATTTTGAAGAGTGCAAATTTTATTACAGAGCATATATTGCAATCCTTTAGATTTTCTCTGTCAAACAGCAAACAAGGAAGTCACATTTGGCAGCCAGCGACCAGCCCTAAAATCTTCATCTGATCACACTTCCTTCTTTAATACTAATTACAATTTGAAGTCTACCGTAGTAACGATATTAGGGTTAATAGATGGTAGATTCAGAAAAAAACTCCTCTAAATAATGCAAAATATCAGATCTTTTGAGTTGCGTTTTTTGTTTTCAGATTGGTGATTTATCACTCAAAGTCGCTGTCAGACGACAAAAGTATTAAAACGTCGTTCAAGGTTCTAAACATTTTCTTGAGGAGTTGTTAGCTTTAGTAGGATAATATTAGTCTCACACGGTTATACATGTCCCAAAAAGTCTACAAGAAAACACTGCTCCAAAACGTTTAGGCAGAATGAATCACTTACCAATGAGTAATGGAACAGCCCAGTTGGGAAGATTTAAACATTCATTTCAGTAAACAATTGGTTAACAAACCAAGAGCGTATGTAAACACCGCCCCAAGATATAAGAATATAATAAGACTTTATAAGGGGATGAACTAGGTAAAATAAGAGGTTTGTGTGTATATTTTCAGCCTCTCCATTTGTGTATATAGTTTTAAAATAACTTTAAAGTTTGGTATATTTCCTTTTTCGTTTATTCAACAATGATACCTTAACTATTGGTAAATACGCGTGTCTGAGAGAGCCGTTTGCTGCAACCAGACATTGTTTTACAGGCTCATGGGATTAGTATCATAACATAAACGAAATTTGGTGGTATTATGCAGAATGGTCCATTTTACAGCCTGAATTTCGGGATCAATCTGGCTTCTTCATATATAAAGATATTAAAAAAATTTCTAACACCTAAACTACAAAATGAAAAAAAAATGAAAGTCTCAATTAATTTTGTAACCTTGAATGTCAAAGGTCAAGTTCACAAGGTCACAATATGGTTATTGATATGTACACTCATTTTGATATGACCCTCAAGTGGCAAATAGTTCACTTCTTGTTATCAAATATCCTACGGGTGTTGTCTTGGCACTAAATATCATCCAACAAGACGTCATTTAAACCATCTTAAACGACTAGTCCCTGCTTTATCCAAATAAGCTTTGTGAAAAATATGAAGAGAATCAAGAGAACAGTTCTTAACATCACTCTTACGAGCTGTAAATGCATTTTGGCCTCGCTGTGACCTTGAAAATAATGTGGAGGTCACAAAAATCAAATGGGCCAGATGTCTTTCTAAAAAGATGTATCACACAAACAAGCTTAACATGCACGTGACACTGTTGAAAGGTCAATGTTCTGCTGTCAGCTTGAAAATAATGTGAAGGTTACATGGATCGCCTGTGCCAAGCATCTTCCTTCAAAGGGCTATGAGTCAGTTATGAACAGTTTTGTTTTTCTGTCGATATTCAGCCTCGCTGTGACCTTGAAAATAATGAGAAGGTTACCAAATTAGACTGACTCCGGTACCTGAAATAGTTTTCAAGGGTGTCGCTCCTCACTCCTCACTAGTCAAGGAGAATTAATACTCACTAGTCAAGGAGAATTAATACTCACTAGTCAAGGAGAATTAATACTCACTAGTCAAGGAGAATTAATACTCACTAGTCAAGGAGAATTAAAACTCCTCACTAGTCAAGGAGAATTAATACTCACTAGTCAAGGAGAATTAAAACTCCTCACTAGTCAAGGAGAATTAATACTCACTAGTCAAGGAGAATTAATACTCACTAGTCAAGGAGAATTAATACTCACTAGTCAAGGAGAATTAATACTCACTAGTCAAGGAGAATTAATACTCACTAGTCAAGGAGAATTAATACTCACTAGTCAAGGAGAATTAATACCCACTAGTCAAGGAGAATTAAAACTCCTCACTAGTCAAGGAGAATTAATACTCACTAGTCAAGGAGAATTAAAACTCCTCACTAGTCAAGGAGAATTAATACTCACTAGTCAAGGAGAATTAATACTCCTTACTAAAGTACTCACGGAAATAGAAATAAAATTGTTTTTGGCGTTGATTTCTTTATAACTCAACTAATGTAAGTAAGTCTTACAGATGTTCAAATAACTAAGTTTTTCCCAACTAGGCCTTATGAAATCATTGCAAAAATATATCTTGAATTGCCTTCGTTCAGGTAAAACTGTCCAAAATTTGCATATTTTCAATACATTTTGAAACCTGCTAAAGCTTACGTCACTCTCAGCAATGCGTGCGACATTAAACCAGCAACGCTCTTTTCACTTGAATTTGCAGTTGCACGTGCGTTGTCACAGCAACTTTAAAATTGGCAACAAAAGTTATGAATGAACTCGTAAGAATAGTAGTTTGTAACACGCGTTTTTGTCTGTAAACTTAAAGGAAAACAAGTTCTTTTTCAATTATTTTATTAATTGTTAAATCCTATAAGATTTGATTAGTAGAGGACACAAGATATAAAATTAGTGTACATTAAAAGATATATTTTAGCGGATGGTCCTGAGATTACAGATCATTTGCATACTATAGCTTGTATCCGAAACATACATTTCAACTTTGAAATAATTTCGAGGTGTGAAAATGACACGTTTTTCTCTCCTGTAATTTCATATTATCTCTATATATCTCGGGGGTTATTACAAAATGTGTCTGAAACAAAAGTTGAGTAAAAAACATTGTTAATGAATATTTAGATAACAAATATGAAGTTAGTTTCAAATAAAGAAATAATCGACAAAAAGCATTTTATTTCTATTTCCGTGAGTACTATAGTCAATGAGAATTAATACTCCTCACCAGTCGAGGAGTCTGTACACTGCCTAAGAGTAATTGAAGGGTCCGAATGACGGTATCTAAAACATCAATAAAATGCAACCTACAGATGTATTCCTTGAAAATGATTAAATGACGGTATTCTGACAGCTGAGGTAGTTTACTATAAATCATCTATTTCCTTGAAACCTTGAGTTTGGTTGCATAACGTATCATCACAATGAAATAGAGTTATTTTAGATTTTGGTTGCAGTCCCAATAGTTAACTGCAACCAAATTATTTTCTAGCAAATGTCCATCATTTTTCGTGTCTTGACAAACACTAATTTGGTTGGAGATTGTAGTTGCGTGTTGAATAGCAAAGAGACAAGTTTGGTTGCTGGAGTTTTATGATTTACCTTTTTTGACGGGAAAACAAAAACAAATCAACAGTTCAATTTTGACAGGTTCCCTCTCGTACTATGTGACAAATGGCATGCGGTATGTAACGTGTCCTACAATTGGTTGATTCAGTCTAAATAATTTCGAACATTTTTTCAAAGTTCATATTAATTGATTTTTAATTGAATTTGTTCTGTTTTTGGATAGAAAGTATTCTTTAAACTAACTTAATGATGTTTATTTTCTATCAAAATCATTTTGCAATTAAAGAGATTTATGACAGCCAATGAGAATGTTTTTTAGAATTCGAATTCGCCCCGGGAGCACGTTGTACACAAAAATGGATTTTAGGGATTAATTTTGTCAAACAATGTCAAAAGTACCTACCATGACATGCTTTATGATAGCAATTTTTAACATAATCAAGGTCAGTGAAATATTTATATCCATAATGTCAAACGATTTAGAACCTAGAGTGACATGATCGAAAACCGGACTCGTTAGCGATCGGTAAGTTACTGATGTGTCATTGAAATGTAAATAAAAAGCCAGGTAAGTTTTCAACACTTGTCAAATCATCACAGTTTCCATCTACAACCAAATTTCGTCAAGCTAAGGCTCTTCTGTTTGATAAAAACGTGTATTTTCTTGGAAAATTCTGTATAGCTTTTACATAGGAATAGTCTTTCTGTCCCCAAATAGCAGCTCCATGTTATGATTGGCAAGACAAAGTTGTCATATAATTTGGTAAAAACATTAAAATTAACTCCTCCAATTCCTTTGCATTTTGCCATCACCAGTCCCAATGCTTTACCAGCTGTCTGAGAGACTGTTTTTGCTGTTACTCTGTAGTCAAGATGCTCGTCCAGAAGCAACCCAAAATAGGTATATCTCTCTGCTACTTTTAATTCAAGGTTTCCAACACTTTAAAAAAAACATTTTTGTGAACTGAGAGGTTACGAAAATGTATGACTTTGGACTTGTCTGCATATTGTTGGTGTCACATCAAAGTGGAGATTGTTGAGAAGGACTTACAGGTCGGACCCGTCGGGGCCACGAGTACAATATCGTCTGCATATAGTAACATGCAGACTAGCTCATCTTCAATCTCGATGCCTATGCACGTACGTACGGCCGGCCGAGCGGACGCTGCGTAATACTATATCACCCGATTTGCGCTAAATGAGCGGCGGGGGATAAATATTCTAATCGAATCGAACTTATTAGAACTTATCAAAAACAACAGAGTATTTAGGACCGTATAAGAATTAAAACGGATTAAAATCATAATGGTGAAATGATGTGTTGAAAACCTCAACATACGTGAGAACTTTCAATTCAACTTACAATTTCATCAAAAAGCTATCAGAGAAATACACTATTATTCAAAATGTCCATGTATCCCTAACAATACTACCCAAAAGAAGGAATATTCAATCAGTATTAATCCTTTGCCCGGCATGTGGTACTGCTCACATGATGAATCTCTGGCGCGTTCGGTCCAGCCAGGAGTTAGCCCCGCGCCGTGACCCGAGAGAAGGAAACTTACAACACCAGGTTGGATCTATCAATGATTAAACCAATCAGGTCCTGTCAACAGCCAAACACAGAAGTAAAAACTTCAACGTTCACACATTGCATTGTTAAGATAAGGTAATAACTCACAGAAAACAGCATTGGAATTCGCAGTACTTTCAATGGATGTTACTGGTTTGTCGTCGTACACGAAGTTGGAGTCTGAAATAGAGTTGGTAAATTTTATCAAATATAGCTTCTAGACGTTCGCAGCAACGTTTATTGTTCAGTATG
The DNA here is from genome assembly GCA_916613615.1 of Steromphala cineraria. Lineage (NCBI taxonomy): Eukaryota > Metazoa > Mollusca > Gastropoda > Trochida > Trochidae > Steromphala > Steromphala cineraria. The sequence goes on along the minus strand of OU744723.1, from coordinate 28,746,652 downwards.
CTTATATTTAGTATGAGTAATCTATGCCAGCAACGCCTCTCATGGGGCGACAGCAATCACTTGGTCAATATTTCGCAGATACAAACAAAAATATAAACAGAATTAAATAACGTACCGTTACGTGTTTGTTTGATGCATATGGTTGATGTGACTCTAAGCGTATTGATGAACAAGCTTGGTACTTACTGCACATGCGACAGGCCTGAGGACAGCTGGCTTGGTTGGACTTGGGCGAGCAGAAGCCGCCCTGTGCGATTGCAGTGCAGTCTCCCGCATCTATCTGCCCACAGTCGACTGAAACAGGAGTTTAGTCACGACAATGTCAAGTTTAGGTTTTGCCACCTCACCAAATCACAAATCTCGCAAACTGATATCGGAAAGATTTTAAGGAGGAGGCCGGAAAAGGTGACATAGGCCCGTTTCAGTATTGTCTTCGCAGCGTTACTCAAACAAGATGGCTACCATTAAAGACACTTATCTTTCTTCTTTTATCTGCCGTTTTGACTTTTTAACCATGCTTAATTATTTACAGTGTTAAATATAACAAAATGGTTGATAGAATGTGAGCATAGTTACAATAATTAAATGTAGCGGTTATGTCATTGTTATGCAATAGTAATGTGTTCATTACACGCGGCTCAGATGTTTGGTTTCATTTCATGTCGATTTTTCTTCGAGTGATGCGCTCTTTTCTTTGTCACATTGTTAAGTCTTGAACAACTGAAATGTTATTCTAAATAAAAACATATGTGAAGCCACGTATGAAATAATCCTGTAATAATAACGTGTTTGTATAAACAGCACCTGAATTTAGTTTCCACATGAAACGTCGATAGAACTGTCCCTTTTAAAATATATCCATGTCATGGCGACTGAGGGTACGACCCATGTCATGGCGACTGAGGGTACGACCCATGTCATGGCGACTGAGGGTACGACCCATGTCATGGCGACTGAGGGTACGACCCATGCAATGGCGACTGAGGGTACGACCCATGTCATGGCGACTGAGGGTACGACCCATGTCATGGCGACTGAGGGTACGACCAATGTCATGGCGACTGAGTGATTATGAGCAGCCAATGGCATCGTCCCAGCAACAGTTCCACAAGTGCCATTCAATATGTCAGCCCCCATTGCACACTCGCGACTTTGCCAATATATATTTTTAATATGTACTACCATAGAGTTTGAACATTATTTGTGATATTTCTATATATATATATATATATATATATATATATATATATGGTTCAAATCTAATTTTACAAACTTGTAAGCACGACAATGACCCGTTGAAATCTTACTTCCTGTGGCTTCACGGAACTTTAGGGGACTCCGTCAGATCGTAGATGAGCGACAAACAACAACACAATATGAAACAAGGGAGCGAATCAATGATTTGATTTCATTTAGATTGTATTTGTTTTGAACGCTTGGTCGATATATACTGATTGAAACGAATAAAGGAACGCATGTATTGATGGTGAAATATGTTTTATTGTCATGTTTTTTTTTATCAAGTACATTTCATTAAGTATGTACACCACAGGTGAAATTTCAGTATCTGGTGTGTCCTCCCTGTTTCCTGATCACTTCTTCACACCGTCGTTGAACACTTTTGATCAACTTTCGGATGACAGCCCGAGGATCTTCTCCTAACCCCACGTTACACAACATAACACAACACAATTGACTGGAATACGCTCGTGAATACACTTTAACTAACGCCACCTGGCGGAGTGACCAGTCACGTGACTGTTGTTACACAACGCTAGGAGAAAAAAATTTCCCACTAATTCATACTACAACGTTGGAAATTTCATTGCGCGCCACTATCCTTGGAGAGCCTGGAACATGGCATCAAGTGTCTTGGGTAGAACATCACGATCCCTCACCCGACGTCCAAGAACGTCCCAGAGGTGTTCAATGAGATTAATGTTTGGGCTCTTGGACGGCCATGGCAACACTGACGTTGTTCTGCGTGAGAAAATCCCTGCTGACGTGAGCCGTGTGGGGTCGAGCATTGTCATGTTGAAGCTCAAAGTTTACACTCACTCTATGGCGGAAAGGAAGAACAACATGTTGCAACACTTCGTCTCGGTAACGGACACCAGTCACCCTTCCATCAAGTCGAACAAGGTTGGTCCTATGGTCGTAGGTTATGCCGCCCCATACCATCACAGATCCGCTCCCGTAGGAGTCGTGTTGTTTGATGGTGCACTGATGGTGACGTTCACGAAGGCGTCGCCAAACGCGGATCCGACCATCTGCGAAGTCCAAATTGAATCTAGACTCATCACTGAACATGGTATTGCGCCAATGTCGAAGTTGTCTAACTCGATGTTGTGTAGCCCATGCTCTTATGAGACGTCTGTGTTCCGCAGTCAGCAATACCCCAACAACAGGACGACGAGCCTGCTGCTTTAAGTCTGTTTCTGACGGTACGGTCACAAATTCTTATTCTCGTTACTGCCCTGAACTCCGTTTATTTTCGATGCTTGTTTAAATCGGTTACGTAAGGACAGCAGTACCAGCTGGCGGTCGTTTCGGGGCGTTGTCTTACGTTTTGGACCACGACCTGGTCTAATCTTTAGGTTCCCCGTCTGACGGTATCAGTTCCACAGTCGCGAAATCACACTTTTAGACTTGGTAAATTGTCTGGCTGTCTGGCATATTGATTGACCGCTGTTTATGCACCCGATAGCCTGCCATTTCTCATTATCAGAAAGGTATGCTCTTGGCATGATTCTGAAGGTAAAGGTACACTGACATTCGTTGACTCCTTGAAGGTTAAATGGACGTTACCATGCATGAAGTTCATGGAAATCAATTTTTACGTGCACGGTACCTTTTTCAGTGAAAGTAAACTTCAACATTTTCAGTTTATAATGGCCCCACGCAGCCTCGAACAAACGGAACATGCCAGACATAAGTTAACAGTACTTAAGCGTTCCCTTATTCGTTTCCATCAGTATATGTAATTAATAGCACATACACTTGCTTACTTGCAGATCAAACAAGAAAGTGTTTTTACTCGTTAAAACAGATGTCCCCCCATTTCAGCTAAATTCTTCAAATAAAGATATTTCCTAAAAAACAAACTTTGTTTTGGTTCTGTCTATGAACCTTTCCTTTCAAAATGACAGAGTACAAACTGTTGCAGTGGAAACTCTAAGATTTTGAATTTGAAACCCGGAACCGGCACATCTACATGATGAGGAGGATTATAGCAAATGTGTTGAAGATTGGTCAAGTAGTTTCAGAGTTATGCTCCAGAAACTAACCATACCCTTCAAAATGACCAAGTCCAAACTGCTGCTAGGAAACAAAAATAAAATTGAAAAATGTTAAAACATCCGAAAGGCACGTCTATATGATATAAAGAATATGTATACCAAATTTGGTGAAGATTGAACAAGTAGTTTCAGAAACAAACGGGAATGCCAACGCGGACACAGACGCCGACGGGAACTCTGCCAAAACCATTATTTCTCCTGACCCTTCGGGGGCACACAATTCTGAAGGCGATTGATTTCGTTATGAGATTTGATGTCATAGAGAAACATAGCAGGGGTCAAAAATGAAATGTCGGGTGGTTTACGTTAAAAAAATACAATGCATGCTTGTCTAGGCGAAGGAATGCTTTAAAAGTGAACTTAGTAGAGAGAAGGTTAAAAGATATTTCCGTAAAATAGCGAATAACAATTTCACATTACAAAACTTATCGTAATTGTTATAAAAGTTTAAAATTTTATAAACAAGTAAAGAAGTGAGCAAAGCTCACATACCCCCGCTCCCCACTTTGTTAAAAAAAATTCAAATAGTAAAACTGATTAATAAAGTTGTCTGATAGTTGAGTATACAGTAACTCATTGTGTAAGTCTGCTTTCCACTGAAACCCCAATACCAAATTCATTAATAGGTTTTACAATTAAAGGGTACATCTAGGGATAATGGTTGATCATTGTTTCAAATTTGAGGTAGTTATGAATATTCTACGAGGACAAAATTATTTTTGTCAAGTCACTTTGTAAGTCATGTTTTCCAAAGAAACCGCAGAAAAGAAAATCCAAATATCGTTTAACTCTCACAAGGCATATCCAGCAACCATGATTGACATATGTAGCAAATTTGGTGAAGCTGAGATGTATATTTCAGGAAATATGTTTGGGACAAGGTTATTTATCATAGAATCACTTTTTAGTCATTTAACCATGGAAACTGCAAACAATAAAAATAATTTGTTGGTTTAACCTTCAAACGGCACATCTAGGGATCATGGTTGATAAGTGTATGAGGTTTAGTGAAGCTAGCATGAATAGTTTAGAAGAAATGCTCCGGACTATGGAATTGGTCATAGTCACTATTTTAGTTATGTTTCCATGGAAACCTCAAAAATTAAAAATAATGTGTTGGTCTAACCCTCAAAAGGCACATCTTGGGATCATGGTTGATAAGTGTATGAAGTTTGGTGAAGCTAGCATGAATAGTTCGGGAGATATGCTCCGGACAAACTTTTGTGACGGACGGACAGAATGAGCGCTATATACCCCCGCTTACGCTGTAAAGCGGGGGTATAATTAGTAGCCTCATGTTAAATATGCATATGGGTACTACAAAAACTTCAAAACAAACAGTTTCCTTTGAGTTGGCCCCCATGGAAATACTTCTAGATTTTGCAAATGATAAACTTTTAACCGATACATTTTCCGGTTATATTGTCCTTGCCACACTAAACCAATAAGATAATATACAATACCTCCCTTGAGGCTTTGGAACTGAAACAATAGAGCCATCGGCTCTGAAGCTCATCAGGCTTTACAGTTGATTTTGCTTTAGGGTGTGGCCAATGTGGTTCCCCCCTTCGTAGGGGACACAGGGTCACAAAATCTACAATTTATAATCCTCACTGATCAAGGAAATTGTACACTAAGTTTCAGCTTTCTAGACCAATGCTTCTGGAGAAGAAGATGGAAATAAGTTTTTAGAGTGTGGCCCCTGTGGTCCTTATAAGGTCACCAAAGCTACAATTTATAATCCTCACTAGCCAAGGAATCTGTACACCATGCTTCAGCTTTCTAGGCCTTATCGTTCTGGAGAAGAAGATGAAAATAGGTTTAAAGGGTGTGGCCCCTGATGCCCTTATTAGGGGCCACAGGGCCACCAAAGCTACAATTTATAATCCTCACTAGTCAAGGAGTCTGTACACAAAGTTTCAGCTATCTTGGCCTTATGGTTCTGGAGAAGAAGTCGAAATTCCACAAAGGTTACAGACTGATGGCCAGATAGGCTAAAAAGGCAATATAAATAATATTCATGTTATGCATTAACAATGCCTAGTTTGGAAACCCTGGTAATTTCAACATATAAAGGAAATAAACTTAAGTCGAGAAATAGAAACAAACGCCTAAAAGCATTTTAGTTCTATTTCAGCTATTCCAATAGTTCTTACCCCATTGCGGCGTGCACACACATGTTCTACCATATATTTGTAGGTCGCCTGCACAAACTGAGTTGCACGGTTTGCGATCTGTAAACAAGATTTCATTGTTAGACGTTTCTTCACGCATGAAAACAGTTTTAAGACACGTCCTAAAATTGCGGTTTAACATGTGTCAGTGCGTGTGGGTTTTTATTTATTCTACCTTATATTCATTAGGTCATACAACAAATGCATACAACAAAGAAACGTTAAAGAGTCGCGACATGTTCTCACCTTCGCACAAACAAGTCGCTGGTGATAAAATTTGATTCGTTAAACAGGTTTGGGTAGTATCGCACAGTTCTGAAAAATAAGATGACATTTTAAAATTACAGGAAAATGATAGTTTGACCTTTTGATATCATTAAATGACGTTGTTAAACCTGCTAAACCAAGGTAATGGTACATCACATTTTAAACATACAATACACTTGTATAAAAGTGAAAAACTCCCCCATAAAAACGAGACACAAAGAGTAAATTAAAACAAATTTACCTCCACATGCACACCACTTTAAAGATTTGCTTAATCAACATACGCAGGATGCACTAAATGACCCCCCCCCCCCCCCCCCCAATCACACACAAATTACAGGAGTTTCAGCCATCCCCTCCAACCCATATCCATCTGTATATTATATATTCACACCAAGTCTAAGTTGACTTCTTTACTAGACTCTCAGCCACCCCCTCCAAACCATTTATATTTACATCATGTTAACCTATCTAACCCAACAAGCCGTCTGACTAAGCATCCCTACCATGTTAGCCTATCTAACCCAACTAGCCGTCAGAGTAAGCATCCCTACCACACCATGTTGACCTATCTAACCCAACTAGCCGTCTGACTAAGCATCCCCACCATGTTAACCTATCTAACCAAACTAGCCGTCAGAGTAAGCATCCCCACCATGTTAACCTATCTAACCCAACTAGCCGTCAGAGTAAGCATCCCTACAACACCATGTTGACCTACCTAACCCAACTAGCCGTCAGAGTAAGCATCCCCACAACACCATGTTGACCTATCTAACCCAACTAGCCATCAGAGTAAGCATCCCTACCACACCATGTTGACCTATCTAACCCAACTAGCCGTCAGAGTAAGCATCCCTACCATGTTAACCTATCTAACCCAACTAGCCGTCAGAGAAAGCATCCCTACCACACCATGTTAACCTATCTAACCCAACTAGCCGTCAGAGTAAGCATCCCTACCACAACATGTTAACCTATCTAACCCAACAAGCCGTCTGACTAAGCATCCCTACCACACCATGTTAACCTATCTAACCCAACTAGCCGTCAGAGTAAGCATCCCTACCACACCATGCTAACCTATCTAACCCAACTAGCCGTCAGAGTAAGCATCCCTACCACACCATGCTAACCTATCTAACCCAACTAGCCGTCTGACTAAGCATCCCCACCATGCTAACCTATCTAACCCAACTAGCCGTCAGAGTAAGCATCCCCACCATGTTAACCTATCTAACCCAACTAGCCGTCAGAGTAAGCATCCCTACCACACCATGCTAACCTATCTAACCCAACTAACCGTCACAGTAAGCATCCCTACCACACCATGCTAACCTATCTAACCCAACTAGCCGTCAGAGTAAGCATCCCTACCATGTTAACCTATGAAACCCAACTAATCGTCAGAGTTAGCATCCCTACCACACCATGTTAACCTATCTAACCCAACTAGCCGTCAGAGTAAGCATCCCTACCATGTTAACCTATGAAACCCAACTAATCGTCAGAGTTAGCATCCCTACCACACCATGTTAACCTATCTAACCCAACTAGCCGTCAGAGTAAGCATCCCTACCATGTTAACCTATGAAACCCAACTAATCGTCAGAGTTAGCATCCCTACCACACCATGTTAACCTATCTAACCCAACTAGCCGTCAGAGTAAGCATCCCCACCATGTTAACCTATCTAACCCATCTAGCCGTCAGAGTAAGCATCCACACCATGTTAACCTATCTAGCCCAACTAGCCGTCAGAGTAAGCATCCCTACCACACCATGTTGACCTATCTAACCCAACTAGCCGTCAGAGTAAGCATCCCCACCATGTTAACCTATCTAACCCAACTAGCCGTCAGAGTAAGCATCCACACCATGTTAACCTATCTAACCCAACTAGCCGTCAGAGTAAGCATCCCTACCACACCATGCTAACCTATCTAACCCAATTAGCCGTCAGAGTAAGCATCCCCACCATGTTAACCTATCTAACCCAACTAGCCGTCAGAGTAAGCATCCACACCATGTTAACCTATGAAACCCAACTAATCGTCAGAGTTAGCATCCCTACCACACCATGTTAACCTATCTAACCCAACTAGCCGTCAGAGTAAGCATCCCCACCATGTTAACCTATCTAACCCATCTAGCCGTCAGAGTAAGCATCCACACCATGTTAACCTATCTAGCCCAACTAGCCGTCAGAGTAAGCATCCCTACCACACCATGTTGACCTATCTAACCCAACTAGCCGTCAGAGTAAGCATCCCCACCATGTTAACCTATCTAACCCAACTAGCCGTCAGAGTAAGCATCCCTACCACACCATGCTAACCTATCTAACCCAATTAGCCGTCAGTAAGCATCCCCACCATGTTAACCTATCTAACCCAACTAGCCGTCAGAGTAAGCATCCCTACCATGTTAACCTATGAAACCCAACTAATCGTCAGAGTTAGCATCCCTACCACACCATGTTGACCTATCTAACCCAACTAGCCGTCAGAGTAAGCATCCCCACCATGTTAACCTATCTAACCCAACTAGCCGTCAGAGTAAGCATCCACACCATGTTAACCTATGAAACCCAACTAATCGTCAGAGTTAGCATCCCTACCACACCATGTTAACCTATCTAGCCCAACTAGCCGTCAGAGTAAGCATCCCTACCACACCATGTTGACCTATCTAACCCAACTAGCCGTCAGAGTAAGCATCCCCACCATGTTAACCTATCTAACCCAACTAGCCGTCAGAGTAAGCATCCCTACCATGTTAACCTATCTAGCCCAACTAGCCGTCAGAGTAAGCATCCCTACCACACCATGCTAACCTATCTAACCCAACTAGCCGTCAGAGTAAGCATCCCTACCATGTTAACCTATCTAACCCAACTAGCCGTCAGAGAAAGCATCCCTACCACACCATGTTAACCTATCTAACCCAACTAGCCGTCAGAGTAAGCATCCCTACCATGTTAACCTATCTAGCCCAACTAGCCGTCAGAGTAAGCATCCCTACCACACCATGTTAACCTATCTAACCCAATTAGCCGTCAGTAAGCATCCCCACCATGTTAACCTATCTAACCCAACTAGCCGTCAGAGTAAGCATCCCCACCATGTTAACCTATCTAACCCATCTAGCCGTCAGAGTAAGCATCCACACCATGTTAACCTATCTAGCCCAACTAGCCGTCAGAGTAAGCATCCCTACCACACCATGTTGACCTATCTAACCCAACTAGCCGTCAGAGTAAGCATCCCCACCATGTTAACCTATCTAACCCAACTAGCCGTCAGAGTAAGCATCCCTACCACACCATGCTAACCTATCTAACCCAATTAGCCGTCAGAGTAAGCATCCCCACCATGTTAACCTATCTAACCCATCTAGCCGTCAGAGTAAGCATCCACACCATGTTAACCTATCTAACCCAACTAGCCGTCAGAGTAAGCATCCCTACCACACCATGCTAACCTATCTAACCCAATTAGCCGTCAGAGTAAGCATCCCTACCACACCATGCTAACCTATCTAACCCAACTAGCCGTCAGAGTAAGCATCCCCACAACACCATGTTAACCTATCTAACCCAACTAGCCGTCAGAGTAAGCATCCCTACCACACCATGCTAACCTATCTAACCCAATTAGCCGTCAGAGTAAGCATCCCTACCATGTTAACCTATCTAACCCAATTAGCCGTCAGAGTAAGCATCCCCACCATGTTAACCTATCTAACCCAACTAGCCGTCAGAGTAAGCATCCCTACCACACCATGTTGACCTATCTAACCCAACTAGCCGTCAGAGAAAGCATCCCTACCACACCATGTTGACCTATCTAGCCCAACTAGCCGTCACAGTAAACATCCCTACCACACCATGTTAACCTATCTAACCCAACTAGCCGTCAGAGTAAGCATCCCTACCACACATGTCGCCGGTGAAGCCTCCAGCACAGTTGGAGCAGGTGCAGTCGTCCTCTAGGGTTCCATTGTTGTTGCAAATCTTGCTACAGTCTGGGGGCAAACAACAGGATGTTATTGGAGTCAACACATAAACTGTCAAAAATCTCACCAATGGTAAATTGTCTCTAGTCTAAAATACCGTCTAAATAATAAACATTGGAAACCATGTACAAACATTTAATATTGCCAGTACTATATTGCCAATATTAATTAGATCATTTAAGGGACAACTGTACGAAACAAGCAGATATACTTAAGAACCGTTTGCGGTGACGTACGTTGTACTAGCCAGTATAATATTTACAAAAAAACTGCTGACCGCTGTGTCAAACGATATTTTATAAAATGACTTCCAACGGCAAAGTGAAAACATATCGAGCTACTTTCCTCGTTTTAGACCATGCCATCACAGCATAGAAGCTGGAGTCAGAATACGTTCCTGCATGGAACTATACGAAAAAGATAGATTAAAATTATACACATCATAATGACCGCCTAGGAAACTTCATACTTGAAATCATTTATTTTAAAAAACATGTCCTCGTTTAGTCAGTGGCAATGCATTACTGCACGAGTACGCGACAAGCTGTCTTGATTGGACAGACGGGCTGCTCTGCTTTAGCAATCACGGAAATAGAAATAAAATGCTTTTTGTCGATTATTTTTTTATTTGAAACTAACTGGATATTTGTAATCTCAATATTCATTCACAATGGTTTTTCCCAACTTTTGTTTCAGACAGTTTTTGTAAAATCCCCTGAAATATGTGAATTTACAGGAGAGAAAAACGTTTTATTTTCACGCTTCAAAATTATTTCAAAGTTGAAAAGTATGTTTCGGATACAAGCTATAGTATGTAATAATCTGTAATCTCAGTACCGTCTGTTAAAATACATTGTTTCATGTACAATAATTTTATATCTAATGTCCTATACTATTCATATCTTATAAGATTTAAAAATTAATAAAATAATTGAAAAACAATGTGGTTTCCTTTAAGTTTACAGACAAAAACGCGTGTTACAAACTACTATTCTTACGAGTTCATTCATAACTTTAGTTGTCAATTGCAGAGTTGCTGTGGCAACCCACGTGCAACTGCAAGGTTTAATGTCACACGCATTGCTGAGAGTGACGTAAGCTATAGCAGGTTTCAAAATGCATTGAAAATATGCAAATTCTGGGCAGTTTTACCTGAACAAAGGCAATATAAAGTATATTTTCGCAATGATGTCATAAGCCCTAGTTGGGAAAAACTTAATTATTTGAATATCTGTAAGACTTATTTACATTAGTCGAATAATAAAAAGATAAACGCCGAAAACTATTTTATTTCTATTTCCGTGAATACTTTAGCACAGAAAATGCGGTCCGTGAAGTCGAAGGCGACGCTGGGAGTTTTTATATCTTCGGCTTTGACGTTGTGAAGATGTATAAAAATGGTAAACCGCAAAACTAGGCGAAGTTTTGCCTCTCGGATGTCAAAATAAGTATTTCTATTGACATGAATCTATTTTGTCCGGAAATGGTAACTACCTCAGATGCAAATATGGAACTTCCATACCGTTCATCTATTAATGAGTGTAACGGGAAGATTGGATTTTAACTTTATTGACATTATTAATAGTGGATGGCGAAACGGGCGAGTTGGTTAGCTGTTGGTATGGTTGATTACAGCCTAATCCGTCGAATTTTCAAAACAGAACTGTACCTATCCGTCGAATAACGCTTAAGTGATTTTGTACCGATCGGTCTAATCTTGGCGATCAAGAGACCCTGGGAGAATCTAAGTTAATTAATGAAGGGGTGTACGGGTAGTTAACACGCAGATAGATAGATAGATTATTTATTCAGTCTCATCTCATATATACATATACATATACATATAAAACATACAAATAAAACGTAAATACACATGAGCCACCCTCAACTAGGGTTATGAGAGACTATTCATACAGGTAAAAGTACAATGGCAATGAATAAGAATCTTCATGTAAAAATCGAACAAGATAAAACAATACAATGCTAAAACTATATTCATAAAATACATAAATATATAAAGGCTTTACATTAAAGAAGGAAGGTAGAAAGAACATATTATAAATGGCATTACGATTGATGATTTGTAATAAAGTAAGCTGATTACATGAGAAGGTCTTATTTCTGAAACGTTAACGGACATATTACCGATATATGCATCATTTCCAAATCCTTTTACTTATTCTTTGGCATTACATTAGTTTGTGGTTGCTGGTTCTGAATTGTAATAATGGCATATATATCGATTTATCAAGATAGAGATATTTCTCAAAAGCAGGGTTTTTTAAAATAAAACCTTTTGAGCTCCATGTTTGAGTGAATTGATCTTTAAGGATTGAATTTACCATTGAAACAAACCATGTCGAGCAACTAGATGGGTTAAAAATAACATATGAAAGGCCGCAGTTATCGAGGATAACCAGAAGTTGAATCTCTTAGGTTCAGTGCCATAAAATATACATGATCTCGGAGATCTTACGATTCGAGGAAGAAGCAGCTTATTTATGCCAAAAAGATAACATTCTCTTGTAGAGACATGTAGTTATATACAGTGGGAATCGTTCAAACTCATCATACAGCATAAATGAAGGCGTAGACACGCTCAGACCTGCTAACTTAAATTTTAAATGAACTTTTTCAATAATATTCAGTTTTTCATGGCCATCCACCTACTCCAAAGTATGTTCTACTGTAACAACCCAATCACCTTGTAACCTACTTATTCGAATAAACTTGTGCCTTTATCTGGCTTCCCCATGCAATGTATACAATCCAATCACTTACATCAACCTATTCTATTGTTCAAGCGTACATCAACCTATTCTATCTGTAATCCCATACATGTCATGCCCAGTATCATATGCTTGACGGTGTTAGTACCTACACAGAAACGTCACATTCCCTGAAATAAAGACTTGGACAAATACATAGACCTTGTCCTTATTTATTCAAGGTAACAAACTTTAAACAAAAACACTTTTGTGATCCAAATACGAGTGAACGTACCGCAGTGTTCTCCACTCCAGCCAAAGTGGCACTGGCAGGTGCAGGTGTCCTTGTCCTGGTGTCCGTTGACGCAGGTGGGGGGGCAAGGGGGCAGGCTGCACTCAGGGCCTCTATACCCCCCCGTGCAGCTACATGTGCACCGATTCGCGTTCAGGCTACCACCATTCTTGCATTGCTTTCCACACGCTGGAAACAGTATTGCATTCTTCAATGGACCTTAAATCCTTGAGAAATTGACTTCAACTTAGGCCATGGACCTTAACAATTGTACTTATATTAATTACTAGTCTGGTGGAGAACTAGCTTGATATCCTGAAAGCTCTTTCAACTAAGGCCATGGACCTTAACAATTGTACTTATATTAATTACTAGTCTGGTGGAGAACTAGCTTGATATCCTGAAAGCTCTTTCAACTAAGGCCATGGACCTTAACAATTGTACTTATATTAATTACTAGTCTGGTGGAGAACTAGCTGGAGATAGGCTCATATAATCTAGTCTATTTGTAGACTCATTTGATGCAATGGTTATGTTCACCGTCTTCCGTTTCTTGTCTAGTTCTTGTGTATTTTATCAGTGTTATACTGCGGTATTTCACAAAATCATACCAAACCAGATTCATAAAAAATATGTTTAAACCAAATCAAAGCACTTGATATACAATGTATGATACAAAAATACATTACCAAATTAACAAGAAAGCGACTTAAGGAAATTAACATTCATACAAGAGATGTGCATTTCATTAGATGCCACGGTGAGGCATTGGTATGTGTATTTGTGGAGTTAATGACTTATCTAGTACTAGTGAACGAGCGAGTGTCACTGCATGAGTGCATCAGTATGTGAGCGTGCTTTCGTGCGTTGTGATTAATGGATATTGTTACGTGTATGCTTATACTTTTAGTATGAATGCTGTACGGCTATTATTGTGTGTGGATCATGTGCAATTAATTCAGTTTTAATGTGATTTAATTTTATTTTTGGTGTATTGATGCGATATTTAACGACTGCAGTGTCTCATAAGGCCATGTGGCCGGGTGCTTTTTACAATTTGTATATGTTTGTATGTATTGTATCTTATTTTAAAGTACGTGACACTTAAATAAAACATTTTCTGTTATAATACGGATTTCCCTATAAAAACAAACTATATATTCGGTTCATAGCGAGGCTACCCCTGCCTCCTAAAAAAAGAGGCCAACATAAGTAATCATAAGAGACATGTTTTCAAACCCATAAGGATTATGCACCAGGCTCATGCTAAGCTAAGAGATACGGGGTAAACAAGAGTTTCAAAAGTTATCATTGTGCTGTGATTACCAGGTTGAAAATAAGACAAGGATTATAATGGTCAAAGTGATGTGGTGACCTTGAAAATAATGTCATGGTCAGCCAAAGTGACTGGTGTCTGCAAGTTCCCTAATTGAAGGCTGTGAACAAATTAAACCGATGGGATAAAAAAATATATTAGTAGAAGATGTCTTTTCTATCCAGCCCTTATACAAGTACCTTATGAAATTAAAAATTTTCAAGAAAACCTCCAATTCAAAAATAAACTAGAAAGTGAATTTACCCGTAAAAACGGATGTCTCCCCCTTCCTCAAATGCTCCAAACCTCTAAACAATACTATCATAAAGCACCATTATTGAGATCTGCTCGGGAAACAAACACTACCCTTTAAAAAAGACTCAGTCCAAATTGTTGCATGGAAATAAACAAAATTATTTGTTTTAAATCTCAAACCTCCAAATGGCACATTTACATGATATGGAGAGACAATATACCAAGTTTGGCTAGATATCTGCTCAAGAAACGAACACTACCCTTGAAAAAGACCAAGTCCAAATTGTTGCCATGGAAATAAAAAAATATATAAAAAATTTAAGAAATCTATAACCTCCAAAAGGCACATCTACATGATATGGAGAGACAGTTTACCAAGTTTGGTGATGATCGGTCACATAGTTTTAGAGATATGCTCCGGAAACGAAATGGGAACGCCAACGCCAACGCCGACGGGAACTCAGCTCAAACCAATATGTCTCCCCGACCCTTCGGGGGGAGACATAACAAGAATACTGAATGAACTTCTTGAAATGATTAGTCAGGAAAACTGGTTGTGTTAAGTCATGGAAGGAATTAACTTGAAAGTTGATCATATTGAAAAATTATAGTCGAGAAAGCATAAAAACCCTGAAAAGCACGACCTCTAGTGATAATAAATACCAAGTTTCATGGAGATATGTTTTATGAAATAAATTTCTAAATAGTGCTTCCAGAGTAATTTACAAAACTCAAAATCTTCGAAAGTTGAAAACCCAAAAAGATACAATTGCGTGTTTTGATTAATCAATATACAATACAAACAATGATCACAGACAGAGAGCCAAGAACTATATATGATAATCCTAAGTACAGCAGTGAAAAGGCTGAAATATTTTTTTAATTTTATTTATACGGTAAGCATATTTATTATATTTTCATTTAAAAATGTTTATAAATACACTTATAAGCATATTCATATTTATTTTCATATTTTTCATCTATAATCTATTACTTGTCTAATTCTATAATTTGGCTAACTAAATTCTGTAATCAAACCATTAATTATGCTCCTTGATGTTGATCAAAACAAAATGCACATGTCAATGTTTATAAACAAAAGGTCAGCTGACCTTATTTGCATATCATCACAACTTGTGCCAGTTTGCACGCAAGACTCATTTTCACATTATTTTTCAATCTTGTTTAAAAAAATCAAACGGTAGAATCTCTTCTCATTTTCAATTATGGATTTTTACTTCCAAAAGTTAAGTTAATAAAATCAAGAAACACTTTTATTTGTTAAAAATATGTATTATTATTTGACCAATTAGAGTCTTGCTCAAGTCTAGATGGCTTAGGCTGTCATGGTGAGTATAATGTGACTTGGCCGTCTTTGCATGATTTTTTCATGCCGCATACAACTAACCTCACTTTGCATGATCTAGCTTTTTTTGTCCCACAGGCCTGTACTTAGGCATTCTACCAGTCTAAAGCTAACCTGTTACTATAGAAAAAGCCAGCAAGCGGGAGGTGGGAATTTTTAATTTTTTGACAATAACTTTACTTTTTTTAGGTTATTGGGTATTTATATATACTTAAAGGCAAAAGAAACGTCGCATTTCAAAAGAGATTCAAGACATGTTTCACATAATTGTAAAACTGATATTTGTATCCAAAAATCAATTTTGAAACATGTTCAAATCCATTTTTCTGAAAATAACAAATGGAAAAATGATCTTTGATGCTAATTTTTAAAATCCGTTTAATTCATCATGGTAATGATGGTACACGGTTTTCAGTGATTGTGATGAAAACCAAGGTGCGTGTGCATTTCTTATCAAACTTTACAGTTATATACCGCCCAAAATGAGCATCTCATCCAACTCATGTTTGTACACGGTGAAAAACAAAATGTCTGACAAAAGATAGCATCAACCTTGGAAGACCGTTGTGGCCTGTTAGGCATCATTGAATGCCATCAAACATGTTGATGGTCGTGTAAGAACATCAAATTGTTACGATCTCTGTATCATTAGAGGCACCAGTACTTGCCGCTAAAACAAAACAACTAGGTTACAACGTAAACAGAAAAACGTCATTTTTCGAGTCATTCAATGTCATTTTCGCTTTCAAAATGTTGTGAAATCGGCTTCACAAGTCGCTGTGACACGAGACTGATTGTTATTGATTCAGATTGTTAATGCCTGCACAAAAAATGCACTTTTCTGCTTTTTTAACATTCTTCCATTGTCCATTGTTAAAAATCACTATAAACAATCTCAAAGTATGGGAATGGGTATTATTTGCTGTAAAGAATTGTGCTTTACTCATGGCTCTAACATTTTGATAAAATCCTACATCTGGTTTAAATGACGTATAAAATTCAAGGTCATTGAACTGAGTCATAAGAGCGACGTTTCTTTTGCCTTTAAGTATATTTGAATATGAATTTGTCAAGCAAAAAAGGAGATTTTCAGTAAGAATTATTAATTCTAACTTTGGAATTGCTTTTTATTGCAGTGATAACATCTATCACAAATTAATGCTTCATTTGCAGATATTTTCAGTGGAAGTAATCTTTTACCTTCAGTTATTGTGTTATCAAGGTAAGCTTTATATTATTTGCTTATTGATAAAATATTCATATTTAATTGTATTTGTATAATTTATATAAAAAAATCTTGGTAATATTCATTTACTACTTGAGACAATATCTTGTATTTTATTGTCAATGAAGTTGTATTGTAAAATGTATCTTAATTAATGTTTTGTTTGTTCTGTAATTGTAAAAAAAGTAAGGAATCTTTTTTCTGTTTCTTTTGTAGTTTTTCAACGCCACCATTTGACAACAACTTGGTCACTTGGCTAAAGAATTCAAACTTGAAGCAAGGCAACATAATGGGAGCTGAATAAAACTTGGGCCCTTTTATTGCCATGATGTCCCCTGTAAATAATGTTGCCAACCCTTATTGCCAAACTATCAGTGCATAATATTGTCACCTCTGAGAGAAAAACTGTCAATGGAAATAAAGTGTTCATAATATGGTTCAGATGAATAAACTATAAATCTTGTGTTAACATTTGTCTGGTCTTGCTACAACAACCATGCATATTGAATAATTTCTTGAGATAAGGTTAGCTGTAAGATGAACAAAAAACAGAATATTGCATTGTACAAGTTAAAATACTGAGGACAAGACATAAGACACATTACTCATAACCATACTAAAAAAAACCTGAAAAATGTGCCCAAAACCTTTCTCACAACAATATTAACCACAGAGCTCTTTTCTTATACATTTGGGTAAATTTAAGGGACAATCTCTTGAAGGCATTGATAGTAGCTGCAATACATCTTGAACAAGTTAAATTTGTCCGTTTTAAATTCATAGAATTGTGATTTTTCATAAAGTAAAAATAAATAACTTATTTTAAAAGTAGCAAAATTCAATTGTCTTATTGTGCAAAAACAGTCAGGTATTCTTGTCTCCGTCCTATGCAATCCAAGTCTCAAAGATTGAGACATATTTTCTTGAATTATTGATGTGTCTGTCTTTAGAATTTGATTTTCAAACAGACAGGTAGATGGAGCAATTTGTAGGTAGGTATGTAGCTAAGATATGTCTGGCAAAGGCTTTATGAAATATACAATATTAACCCAAAATGATGTTATCATAGATTTTCAGAAGTCTGTCCCGTACAATGCCCTACATAACCTCATACACAATGCCAATAAATATTTCCAGAATTTTTAAGAAGGCAGAAAAATTTCAATAAATTTGAAGTAGGGTCTAAAAAACATGAAATAATGCACAGTATGAACCTAAATCCAAATACGGTCATGAATTGTTTCAGGGGAGGTAAAACGAAAAGCTCTAGATGGCATTGTTTTAAATTCCAGTAAATTACTGATAAATTCTATATGCAAATTAAATTCATCCATAAATAAAATGTGGAAGACTTCTACAGGTTATCTTAACTAATGCTCAGACATACACATAGAGGGACGGACAGAGCGTCATATACCCTCAATATTTTATAGATCCGAGAATAATAAAGTTCATCAATAAATATCAATACCAAAAAAAACCCATCAGTTAAACAAGTGGTAGAATTCAATAGTAATTTTGAAGAATGCCCGGACGGACAGACGGACGGACGGACAGGCGGAGCGCTATATACCCCCACTACTTCGTAGGTGGGGGTATAACAATATATATACCGGGCGAGATGAAATGCAAGTTATAACTGGCGGCAACTTGTTTGAACACTTCCAGCCTTACCACAGGTCGGTCCGCTCCAGCCCTCATCACAGATACACTGACAAGTAACCGGGTCATTACTCCCGTGAGCGCACACCCGTTTACATGGTTTAGCGCTGCACGTGGGTCCGCGCCAACCCCCCTCACAGTTGCACGTGCAGGTAGCCGCGTCCAGCTCGCCTCTGTAGCATCGTTTATTGCAGTCTGCAAAATACCAAAAAGCAATCCGTTCTGAATTTATAGTCGTTTCTTGTTATCAAAACTTTCAATTAGCAAGTCAAAAGTATCTCAACTTAAATCCAATATGGACCTTTAACCACTTTAATTACTACGGCTGTATTTGAAAATTGGTAGGCCTGAGAAACATTATTTTATTTTGGTGAAATCCGAGACTGTTGGTTGCTTGCATTGACATATATAGCAGTATACACAAATGAAGCTGTTAGAATAATAGATCTGTACAACAGCGACTATCTTATGAATAGGCCGTTTCGTCATTTTGATCAAATTTCATCGTAAAGTCCATCTTCATGAGCCGATAATCCGAGACATAACCCCATAGCGACAAGGCTTTTCCCTCTGTGACAATACATTTTTATGATAAGATATGAATTCGAAAAGGCAGGAATTCAAGTCAACTAATCAGAATCAACGACATTGTTAAAGTCATACTATCAACAAAACACAAGATGCCAGTTCGTTTCGTTCCAAATGCATTTCTTTGACAAGTTTTGAATTAAGGTCTGGAATCACAATTTGGTTCACCTAAATATATACATGGCAAAAGAAACGAAACTTTTATAATTAAAGTATTGCACTTAAATATGTTCAGCGTCTGCATAATTTATTGTTTCGGAGACAGTTAAGCGGCCAGTGGGAATCCACTCCTTCAACTTGGAGGCGGATTATACTAGACACGGCTACAACTTACTGCAGTCCGGTCCCTTCCAGCCAACTTGACACTTGCAGGAGCAGTCTGTCTGCAGCACTCGCCCGTTCACGCAGGGCGTATTGCAAGGTTCGAGGCTGCAGTCGGCTCCTCGGTAACCTTGTGCGCACTGGCACCTACAGTACCGTGTAAACAGCGTCCCACCATTCTCACAACTTAGACTGCAATCTGGAGATACATTAATGTAGAAAACACTTAGTACAGCAGTCTGCGAAATCCCCAGAACTCTTCTATACATGTCTGACCCGACCCCCCCCCCCCCCCCCCCCCCCCCCCATTTGAAAAAATCAACAATACAACAACATGAATTTACTGTTTGATATTCAATATTTAGTAACTTGATTGGTCAAATAGTTAAGAGTATTATTCTGGAAACGAAAAACAACGTTTCACAAAGACAAAGCCCAAATTATGCCCCAATTTGTCAATACCCCAAAGTTATACATGTTATGGAAAGGCCGAGAGAAAATCTTCTGACAATCGTCCAATAGTTCTGTTCCGAAAATTCCAAACTGTAGCCATGGCAAGACAAAACAATATCGAACAATTTATTAAACCAAAGAGGGACATCTACAGTATATGGTGTAGGAAGGTGGTATAGATTGTAGGATAGAATATTCGAGTTCTTTCTTTATATTTCTTTGTAAAGTTTACATTATCACTGAAAACATGATCGATATGTTTGTTAAACACTGATGGGGCCCCCCCCCCCCCATTTCAAACAATCAAAACGTCAGATTTCGTAATTGGAAACTCAATTTTCAATGTTCCACCTCATTGGTCGCCATCTTGAAGTGTCAGAACACCCGCTCACTACTTTGGTGGGGAGTAAACTAGTGTTACCCGTGTTTGGAATCGTGTTCTGCGCGAGACCTTTTTCTAAAGCGAGTGCGCGACAAGGGTTACTAGTGTTGTCTAATCGAACGCAACCATGATAGATGCATATGTGAACTAGGCCTATACAAGGTTTACCTTCAAGCAATCAAAAGTGATGAGCAAGGTTAAAGTTCTTGTGAAGAACAGACAGACAGATGGACAGGACAAAAACAATATACCACCGGCATTACCGATTCGCCTTCATAAAAACTGACATTCATTCTCTCCCCACAGAGGCAGCTCAGTCATACCCGCGTTAGCCTCTGTTCTATTACGGCTTATACATGGGATACAAAGGTAGAAATCTGATTGGAGGCAATCTAAGTTAGTTGTGCAATCAGCGACGCCGTTTCAAAAGTGGTCATGTTCTCCCGCGCAACACTCCTGCAATAATTTGTTTATATGCAATTAATTTTAAAAGGTTCTAGTGATATTATTCGCGGGTTAAACATGTCTTGATAAGAATAAATATTTAGACTACCTAAAATACCACCAGATTGGGGTTTTAGAACAAATCGCTTGATTTCTTACATTAATAACTTTTATTACGGTGTTTCAACTAAATTGGTTAACATACAAATAATTTATAAACGTTAAGTGATATATTTTGCGGGTTTGATATGGTTTGATAAGAATGCATATTTATATTACTTATGATAGCCCCTGCTTAGGGTTTTAGAACTAAAAACTTAATTCCTTACATTAAAAACTAGTGCATTGCTATATTAATATTTATTTATAGGCAAAAATAAAAATATAAACAAGACACAACAAAAATTACATTAACTGCCATGTATCCTCGTTAGCTCAACAGATCAGAGCGCTGCTTGACAACAGAGGTCCCGGGTTCGAATCCAGTCTTTCGTTGTTCATAAATCTTTACTTACTTCTTTGATTAAAAATCCAAATTTTACAAGTCCAAATGTTTGCAATTGTTTACAATCTTATAACCGACCAAGGTGGTTATGAGATAACCAACCTACGCGGATGAAGCACGGCATATAACATTCAACCTGAAATAAAGGCAATAACTTCCCAAGGGGTGTAAAGGGTAAACACCTATAGGACGGTAGTTGAGTTAAAACTTAAAAAAGGAGATATAACCGCCCAAGGGGTGCAATGAAAAATAAACATAAAGGCATGATACTTTCATGTCACTATACGACAGTTAAAACTCCCTAAGTCGTGGATATCCAAAAGGTGTTTTCATTGGCTGCAAATAAGGGAGATATCTCAAGTTACAACTTTTTGCCGCTAGGGCAATCCGCCGGAACCCCAGGATCTTGGCGTAATAGAACAGAGGCTAACTCGAGTATGACTGAGCTGCCTCTGTGGGGAGAGAATGACCGACATGAAGCGCACATGACCAATTGAACTGCAGATGGGTACAGTACCGGTACTACCGGACGTCGGTCATTTTGCTACTGCTCACGTACATAAACTTTATAAATGCAATGTCGAGTAGGACAAAACAAATAGCATTTACCATAATGAATGTGTTCTCGTACCCAGCGAGGAGATATTTAAAACGTGTCGAGTGTACATGAAATAAAACCATTTAGCCAATTGGACCAATTGGAATAGCCACATTTTGGCCAGCTAACAAATGCAAACACTTACCACACTTTGGCCCACTCCAGCCCGCGTTACATTCACACTGGCAGTTATCCTGGTTGACTGTTCCATTGAGGCACTCCGTCTTGCAGGGTTGACGCAGGCACTTGTCCCCCCTGTATCCATTCACACAAGCACACGTACATGTCTCTGGCTCCAGCACGCCGTCATTGTAACAATTCTTTTTACAATCTGCAACATAAATTCCTTTTTACTGTTTTATGTGCTTGTTTGAGAGAGCCAGGATCCTGAAACAAATGCATATTCGAGCACCGAAAGATATTGCTGACACTTACAAATAATTATCAAGTAACACCAGGGGCGGTAAAACTGCCATGCATTGCTATAGTCAGAATTATGAAAGTGTAACAGTTTTTTAGCGGACATTTGTTGCCAATTCAACATAATTTGTAATAAACTCAATGACAATTCTGACCACAAACAAAGGCTTATTTCCTGCATGGGTTAATAGCCATACAAACAAGATGTGGTTGTTAAACAATGATGACTCCGGATATCAGTCATCTAAAATAGGTGTTTATTTCAAGCATATCAAATAGAGTAAAATGCGTTTCTTTGTCGAATACGTTCTTCGCAGGTGAGAATAATCTACCTGTCTGTCAAAGGCACCAGTCTCACATGTGGGACATTTTAGGTCTTGAGCCCACTTTACCACAGAGCTGAAATCTCATTCTATGGTTTGGAACCAGATGGCAGTACGAGTCATGGCAGTACGAGTCATGGCAGTACGAGTAATTATGGCAGTACGAGTCATGGCAGGGCGAATTAGGTCTGTACAGTCTAGTAGCGTAACTCAAGTCAGAATTTTTTTTACCTTTTTCCATTCATATTTCTTTTGAACATGTCCATTGGCAATGTTATTAACAGGTAGTTTTATAGTCCATATTTATGTGTAGTTGATGTAATTTCACTGCTGATAGTCAATAGCCTGAGTTTGTTCGTGTAACTTCTAGCGATACTTGCACAGACTATATTCTTTGGGCCTGTGTTGAAAGGCATATTGAACAGGCGAGCGGCAAATTGAAGTTTACATGTATAGCCTATCAGTTGTCAAACCTATAGGTTTGCTATAGCACTTCATGTCGGCGATCTCTTCCGAAGACCTTGGGCACATCTTGCAAAGTATTTCTATGTCTTTTCTATTAGGTCACTGTCCTTCCCTTTAATGTCATTAAGTAATTCACATCCATAGAAACGGCCTTTTAATATTACGCTTTGCCATATCTCAGAGATATTTAATAGTACGTTATTCCTTGGGGCCTTAAGGAGTTAAGCCCATCCAGCTTTTCCAGTGTCATCCTTAAAGATGCTGTATCATACTTGCAAGCGGTTCAGGATGAAACTTAGCTATTGAGAAATGAAATACATCACTTTGTAGGACAATCTTTCGTCGAAATTTTGATATCATATTAAGATTGTTTAATCAACAATAACATACTTTTTTCGACGCTTCAAGCACAGTACCCCTCTTAGAAAGGGCATGTCATTTTGTGAACCCGCTTTCGGTGACGTAATCATTATGCGTGTAGGATTTACACCGTGTCTCAACTACCGTAATTGCGTTCGATGGGTATCAACTTTGACAGCAACGAATACCTTATTCGGAGAAAAAGAATATAAAATCTTGTTGAGCGCGACAAAGAGGGTTTTTAAGAAACCGGAAGTTGTGAAATGGCCACACTTGATTCGCACTTATCTCGACTGCCGTTTCGGTTTTATTTGGTAAATTATCTCCTATTTGATGAATTTTGGTCCGATTTTCTCAAGGTTGGTCGCTAAATTTTTCTAAAAATACAACGTATACATTAAAAATACTTTAAAAATTATTGCACTATGATATAGCATCTTTAATCTTTTTTTTCAGGATCGATTCTTTGTCGGTACTTATTACTCTTCCAAATGTCACTA
Source organism: Steromphala cineraria (assembly GCA_916613615.1). Classification (NCBI taxonomy): domain Eukaryota; kingdom Metazoa; phylum Mollusca; class Gastropoda; order Trochida; family Trochidae; genus Steromphala; species Steromphala cineraria. The sequence goes on along the minus strand of OU744723.1, from coordinate 28,722,713 downwards.
AATCTGATATATCTAGAGTTGTCGTTACAAGATGAGTGATCGGTTGTTGTTGAGATCTAGACTTCGAAAATATAATAAGGGTATTTTTTGCAGCATTGAAAGTCAGACGCCATCTTGTGACTTATGAATCAACTGCATCCACTTCAGATTTGAAACCTCTCGGTGATGTACTTACATGTACAAGGTTTGTATCATCAGCAAGTATTACTGTAGCTATTTCTTCTCCATGTAATTGGATGCCACAGTTTACTTCTCTCAGGCATGATACGAGGTCGTTTATATATACAATAAGCAGGCGGATAACACTCGACCTTCAACAGGATATATCGGATTTCTCACCCTTGTAGTCAACATATGCAAAACTATTGGTACGTACAGCTATGCTTTGAGTTTCCACATGTCGTTTTTATTTCATAAAACAATAATTTTGATAAAAGAATATGTAAATTTGCCAATCCATGTATCTGGTTGGTTAACAATATGCCAACAACAGACCTTCGCAAATGGTAATTATCCAACGATTCATTATGTTGATCTAAATAGATAAATGTTTGTTTACATTCTATTTGTGAATTGCAAATTTGATACCACATCGCACAGAAACTTAGGCGACGAAAAATAATCACAAAAATTAAAGTATGATTGATGTTAAAACTTACGAAAAACTAAAGGGAGGTCATTGTTTTATTCCAAAGTTGCTTGTTCTATTTTTTTCATTTCTATTTAAAGAATCAACATAGTATAAATCTTTAATCACAAAACCAAAAACATTCAATTTAACCAAAATGTGATCTAAAAACAGTTATCAACAAAGAAACAAGATTTGTTTCAATAACTAATTGGGAACAGGGCATATGATACCATACCTTAACACGATGAATGTGCGATTTGGAACCGTTTGCGACACCAAATTTGATAGATTCGCGGGTTCCTTAATTGCACCGTGACGACCTCACATACTGATCAATGCTAGATCGACAGTTGTAACACATACGAGTATATAATATAAATGGATTTAGATTGCGCTGAAAGAAAGATACATAATGTCTTGTCTTTAAGACCTTCAAAAGTGTTTCATCTATGACTTACCACAACGGGAACCCTTCCATGCGGGTTGGCAAGTGCACGTGCACGTTTCCCTATTGAGTTTGCCGTTCTCACACGTTAGATCACATGGTGGCCAAAGACACTTGGGACCTCCGTAACCTCCCTCACATGTGCATGTGCAACTGTCAGGGTTTAGTGTTCCGCCGTTGTTACAAACTTTGTCACAATCTAAGAATAAAGACAAAAATAAACACTGCTCACAAGGAATCGCCTGCTCTAGTATCAAATGATGTTAAACATAAGTATTGCGACGTCCGAGTGCTGAACAATTTGGGGCAATAAATATTCAAATTATTGAAACGGCATTCATACTTGCCAGTCATAATGCATCCAGGAATCCACTAGAAGTGTTTAATTAACGGATTGAACTCAACAGAATGATTATTCAGAAATCGTATGATTCTAGTATTTTCGTTAATAATTGACAATTACTATAATGACTACCTTATTTTGCAAGAAAAAAGATGATTTGATGTGTGATAATTGGTTTCACAGATGTTAGTATTGATATCTGAAACCCGATATTACCTGGTTTTGGGACTACAGCCATACTTATTTTGGTTAAGATTTTAATACAATTACAAATTCAATCGTTATTTCATTTAATTTCAAAATGGATCTGTTTGAATAAATTATATTACATAGTCTACATTTTTAGTCGTAAATTTATTCAAAGTATCATAACTTTGCCAAAGCATACATTTTTCGAATCCAGGTGGTGTGTAGCCTATGTATAGATGTTACTATTACCAGCTTTGGTCGTTCATATAATCTTGACATGACATTTCCCTGCCTTGGTGTTTGTGCATCGTTCAAGAGAACCTTTTTTATGTGCTTTTCTTTGAAGGCTTCTTACCACACGCCGGCCCTGTCCAGCCCTCGTGACACATGCACCGACAAGGCGCCATGTTCAACGTGCCATTCTCACACGCGATGGTGCACGTGGGCTCCTCGCATTCACTCCCCTGGTAACCCGCCTCACACCTGCACGTGCACGTGTCTCTCGTCAGGGTGCCGCCGTTTGCACATGTCAAGTTACAACCTTAGGAGTGACAACAAGAGTAGATTAGGTTATTTTAGATCTGCAAATTGTGACAAGTTTGTATAAAATTTGAATTATTTGGATGTGAACAATGTATCCAAGGAAGACCGGATTAATAGCATCAATGGACGGTCGAACATTGGAAATCTAAGTATAGTATTGGACTGAACGTGGAAGAGTAGTAATTGAGTTATCACAAGACTTTCATTAATATGCGAAAAGCTAGTTTATTGTATAACTATATTCACGCTTTTGAGTTTTACTTGATGGGAGGGCATGTTAGGGATTCACCGTTGCACTCAGGTCACACGGCGGAGTGATGCTCTCGAGTCACACGGGGGAGAGATGCACAGGGGAGAGATGCAAGGGAGAGAGATGCACTCATGTCACACGGGGGAGAGATGTTCTAGTAATAGCACTCAGGTCACACGGGGGAGAGATGCACGTAGGAGAGATGCACGTAGGAGAGATGCACGTAGGAGAGATGCACGGGAGAGAGATGCACGGGAGAGTGATGCATTCATGTCACAGGGGGGGGGGGATGCACGGGGGAGAGATGCACTAGAAGAAGTACTCAGGTCACACGGGGGAGAGATGCACGGGGGAGAGATGCACGGGGGAGAGATGCACGGGGGAGAGATGCACGGGGGAGAGATGCACGGGAGAGAGATGCACGGGAGAGAGATGCACAGGAGAGAGATGCACTCATGTCACATGGTGAGAGATGCACGGGGGAGAGATGCACGGGGGAGAGATGCACTAGTAGTAGTACTCAGGCCACACGGGGGAGATATGTACGGGAGAGAGATGCACGGGAGAGAGATGCATGGGAGAGAGATGCACGGGAGAGAGATGACCTAGTAGTAGTACTCAGGTCACACGGTCACACGGGGGAGAGAAGCACGGGGGAGAGAAGCACGGGGGAGAGAAGCACGGGGGAGAGATGCACGGGGGAGAGATGCACTCATGTCACGGGGGGAGGATGCACGGAGGAGCGATGCACTCTGGCCACACGGGGGAAGAGATGCACGGGGGTGAGATGCACTAGTAGTAGTACTCAGGTCACACGGGGGAGAGATGCACGGGGGAGAGAAGCACGGGGGAGAGAAGCACGGGGGAGAGAAGCACGGGGGAGAGAGGCACGGGGGAGAGAAGCACGGGGGAGAGATGCACGGGGGAGAGATGCACGGGGGAGAGATGCACGGGGGAGAGATGCACGGGGGAGAAATGCACGGGGGAGAGATGCACGGGGGAGAGATGCACTCATGTCACGGGGGGAGGATGCACGGAGGAGAGATGCACTCTGGCCACACGGGGGAAGAGATGCACGGGGTGAGATGCACTAGTAGTAGTACTCAGGTCACACGGGGGAGAGATACACGGGGGAGAGATGCACGGGGGAGAGATGCACGTGGGAGAGATGCACGTGGGAGAGATGCACGTGGGAGAGATGCACAGGAGAGGGATTCACGGGAGAGAGATGCACGGGAGAGTGATGCACGAGAGAGAGATGCACTCATGTCACATGGGGAGAGATGCACGGGGGAGAGATGCACGGGGGAGAGATGCACGGGGGAGAGATGCACTAGTAGTAGTACTCAGGCCACACGGGGGAGATATGTACGGGAGAGAGATGCACGGGAGAGAGATGCATGGGAGAGAGATGCACGGAAGAGAGATGCACTAGTAGTAGTACTCAGGTCACACGGTCACACGGGGGAGAGAAGCACGGGGGAGAGAAGCACGGGGGAGAGATGCACGGGGGAGAGATGCTCGGGGGACAGATGCTCGGGGGAGAGATGCTCGGGGGAGAGATGCACAGATGCACGGGGGAGAGATGCACAGATGCACGGGGGAGAGATGCACGGGGGAGAGATGCACGGGGGAGAGATGCACGGGGGAGAGATGCACGGGGGAGAGATGCACGAGGGAGAGATGCACGGGGGAGAGATGCACGGGGGAGAGATGCACTCTGGCCACACGGGGGAAGAGATGCACGGGGGTGAGATGCACTAGTAGTAGTACTCAGGTCACACGGGGGAGAGATACACGGGGGAGAGATGCACGGGGGAGAGATGCACGGGGGAGAGATGCACGTGGGAGAGATGCATGTGGGAGGGTGCACTCATGTCACATGGGGAGAGATGCACGGGGGAGAGATGCACTTGGGCCACACGGGGGAAGAGATGACCGGGGGTGAGATGCACTAGTAGTAGTACTCAGGTCACACGGGGGGGGGGAGAGATACACGGGGGAGAGATGCACGTGGGAGAGATGCACGTGGGAGAGATGCACGTGGGAGAGATGCACGTGGGAGAGATGCACGTGGGAGAGATGCACGGGAGAGGGATTTACAGGAGAGAGATGCACGGGAGAGTGATGCATTCATGTCACAGGGGGAGGGATGCTCCGGTCACACGGGGGAGAGATGCACGTGAGAGAGATGCACGGGAGAGAGATGCACGGGAGAGAGATGCACGGGAGAGAGATGCACGGGAGAGAGATGCACGGGAGAGAGATGCACTAGTAGTTGTACTCAGGTCACACGGGGGAGAGGCGCACGGGGGAGAGACGCACGGGGGAGAGATGCACGGGGGAGTGATGGACTCATGTCACAGGGGTGGGGGGGGAAGAGATGCACGGAGGAGAGATGCACTCAGGTCACATGGGGAGAGATGCACGGGGGAGAGATGCACTCGGGCCACACGGGGCAAGAGATGCACGAGGGTGAGATGCACTAGTAGTAGTACTCAGGTCACACGGGGGAGAGGTGCACGGGAGAGAGATTCACGTGGGAGAGATGCACTCATGTCACGGGGGGGGGGGGGGGGAGATGCACGGGGGAGAGATGCACTAGTAGTAGTATTCAGGTCACACAGGGGGAGAGATGCACCCAAGTCACACGGGGGAGAGATGCACTCGGGTTAGACGGGGGAGAGATGCACTCGGGTTAGACGGGGGAGAGATGCACTCGGGTTAGACGGGTGATAGATGCGCTCAAGTCAAGGGTTGGAATTTGTTTGGATCAATTTTGATAAAATTGAATTGACCAATTAAATTTGAAGATCACTACGTACAACCTTTGGTGACTTTGTACAGATATATCTGCGAGTAGACCTACTCTTTTGTGAACACAGGCCGCACTTGATGGGACAGAGGACAGGCTTGTAGGTGCAGACTGGAGCCTTATCCATGCCGGGACAGTACACCGGGTCAGCGTACGGACAGTCAACTGAAGTAAAAATGTTTATTGATGAACATGACTGATTCGAGAGCTCCAAGATCCCCGCCGTTTGTAAAACTACATTTGCAAAAATGTACTCTATGTAATTTAAATGATATTGGTGACGAATTCCATTACTTACTTATATGCCCCACGTTAGAATCAGAAAGAGTTAAATATATGCATAGATATTATAACAGACCAAATATGTACAAAATGAATATATTATTTAATTCCAATCGATTATAGGAACTATAAGGAAATTGTCTATCTTTTGTAAAATTATCATGTCTTTATTTAAGAAATAAGTTTTATAACGCATGTCATTAATAAATGTTTGTTGTATAAATGTAAATATGTACTGTACCTCTTATGCTGCAGTTTGCAGCCCGAGTGTAAATAAAGTTCAGTTCACCATCAAAAGTTGGCAAGTGAAATGCCTAAAGTCAAAGGTCTTAAAGTCATGATCTTTTGCATATCAAAGTATTATGAACTCTAGGCAAATATCCTTCACGCAATCTTTCAAAGACTTTAAAAATTAATGTGTTATGCCATGTCGGTATATGGAGGGCGAGCTTGCAGAGCAGATCAATAGCACCGCGGTAGTCACATCTGGTCGCCATATAATGAACATCTAAGAACTGCATCCCAATCCCATGTGCTTTACGTCATGACATTTGCGAAGTAATGTGGTTAGTCTAGTCGTAAAACAACGGAAGGCAAAAGGGAATGTTTCTATTCACAATTAGGGCTAGATTGCGCGCAAAACCCTTTGGTTACAAACGAGAAAGGCGACTGTAAATGAGGAATTGTTTAAACTTTGCCTTAAAAAACGAGACATTCACCGATAGAGAAGTCTCCAATAACCCTGTTTCTATTGGGGATTTTAAATCGAAAATACAAGTAGCAGCTTTTAGAAAAACGTTTAACTTCTAGGCGCATTTATAAACGAATAATGATGAGAATACTTGACTCATGCCCACTTTAATTACAATGTGAAACTGCTTCAACCATTGTCCGATAGTTGGCAACGGTTTAGTGTTTATCTGATTGAAATTAAATCATTGATTCGGTCACTTGTTTTCATATGTTGTCACTGGTTACTCATTTATGATCTGACGGAATCCCAGAGAGGTCCGTGTCCACCGGAAGTAAGATTTTGACCCGTCACTACCGTGCTGTCAAATTTGTGAAAGTAGATTAAAGTTTGAAGCATCATCGCTTTTCTATGTAGCGCGGAAAATGCAGAGGTTTTGTTCATGTTTGGGTACACTTGATTTGCTACATCAACATGACAGAAGTATCTTTGTTAACATCATTGTTAGAATGATTAAAATCTAATCTACAAATTGACATTTCAAATTAGGTCAACGGAAACGATAAGATATTTGTATAAATATTACCTGTAATTATAATTATAAATTACATGTAAAATCAATCATGCTATGATATATTACAATCTAGACTGATCTGAATCAAAGGATAGGAGATTGAGAAAATTTTATGAAAAAACAATGTTTTTCTTTGAAGTAGAGCCTTTATCTTTATCACGCTTGATCAAAATCATTTTTGCCATCTTGCTGTTAATATACATGAATCATTAGTTCACCCGTGGACTGCCGTTGGCGGTCTCTTGGTAATACGAATTGATTTGACCGACACCTGTCCCAAGTCTCGCATAAATAGTTACAGGATACAAAGATTCCTTCAAAAAACACGAATTTTGATTTAGTTCTTAAAATACTCTTCAAATTCATGTCGATAAAAATGCATACAACTTTCGATCCTATTCATTATCAAACACCGATTATGTTATCACTATATATATATATATATTTAGAATTCTATCCTATGCTTGACTTAAACTTTCCGGATTGTTATAGGTTTGTAATGAATTCAGAAACGTTTTGTCAGTGTCCGTGACGTTATCCGCTTTTAAACAAATTATATTTAATGAACCTTTTATGATAATTGCAAAACTCATTAGTTGCAAAACACACAAATGGAATCGGTTTATCCAAAACAAGGGTTCTAATCTGGTTGCAAGTCAAATAAGCCCCTTGCAATATCGACGCGCTTATTCAGCCCTCGGTAGCTTATTTCCACGAATAGACAGTGATTTACCATGTATAACCCGACACGCCAAAGCGTGTGCACATCTTGGTAGATATTGTGATATGAACTATTACCGAGTTTCTATAGCGGGGTTTAATTATAATTTAATACGCCGAAATGATGTAGCTGATGAAGCTGGAATCCGATTGGTGACATCAGGATCAACCCGACAAACAGCTCGTCAGATTCGGGGTCATTTCCTGTTCACCCGGACATGGTTCTCTACGGATTCAGTCAGATCTTAGATGAGTGACCAGTAACAACATTATATAAAAAAAGAAGCGAATCAATGATTTGAATTCAATGAGGTAGGTTTGGTGTAGGATTCTTACGCTGTTCACACGTGTCTCCCTGGGTATGAGGCGGGCATGTACAGGTGCACGTAGACGCATCCAAGCTCCCCCCTCGGCAACACACTCTGCCTCCACAATCTGTCAATATATCAAGTATTTCTTGTAACAGTTACATCACGATAAAAGTTCCACCGATGTTCTCGCAGGTGGCCCTTGTTCATCATTGTTTATGCCCTATCATTCCAATATTCGAGTACATTTCATCATCTCAACAAACACGTATGGGTCAACCACTCAATGTTAGCAATGTCTACAACTGCCGATCGCATGGGACAAATTATCGTATTCAGTCAGATTATCTCTAATCAATTCTAAATAAGCTCTAATGATTTTAGTCATTCATTGGTGTATTACAAGTGGTTAAAACATTTACAAGTTGGAAACCTAATCCCTTGTAGTTAATTCTTGAACATACATAGAAGTATTTGTAGAGAGAGGATTGGACTGGACTGAATGTCACATACCACACAGACCCGTGCTGTCGTCCAGAGAAGCGCACGTGGGACAGGCCTCGCCTCTACAGTAAGGATTCGTCAGGTTCGTTTGGCTGCAACATGTCCACTTGATTAAAGCTAGGCTATAAGAAGCGCACTTCAACATCTAAGGGTGGTAGGAACATGTACAATGGACCATAGCAAGCATTGTCCATATGATCTTAACTTGACATGCAGTTCCACCTGTTATCAGTCAATGAGACTTGTTTCAGATAAATGCAAATCACTTAATATAAACAAGAGAACAAACGGTTGACATGGTGGATCAATATCCCCCACAAATGAAACAATATGTATAGATTCTACTTATCAATTTAAGCTGTATCTATCGGTTTTGATGTAGATTTCATTTTATAATATTGCAGATGCATGTGTCCCCCCCCCCCAAAAAAAAAAACAAGTTTTCAAGGATATGAAGGAAACATATAATCAAAATACTAAATGAAACCAACAATATGTTCACTGTCTGGCACAAATCATGTAAACGGCTGACGAAATATAAAAAAACAATAAAAAGATACGAGTTCCTTTTCTTAAAATGTTATGATGATTATGTATCTCCTTATCAAATTTGATGAAAATGTGATACGTTATAGAAGTTCTATGCCGGGCAGGACTTAACAGTTTTCTTTTCTTTCAGTTTTTTTTCTTCAGAAATCCTATTTTGTATGTAGATATTCTCAAAATTGTTACTCAGGACACATTACATGTTTCTGCATTTCCAATGTGAATTTGTATTGAAATGGTTGATTACTTAGAAAGTTATGAGCCAGACACAAAGTGTAACGGACGGTGCCCACATTAATACCCCCTGCAACTTCGATGTTGCGGGGGATAATAGATACATTTAAACGAGCTTTACGATTTTGAGTACTTTTCTTTGAATTAGAAGATATGATTATTCCAGTGCCCAAAGGAAAGAATTCAACCGTTAAAGAATGACCAGTAACTTCTCGGTTCATGTGTGTGGCCCCGATAGCTTCGTACTAGCGGTAATGGATAGTAATTGCCCTGACAAGTTCTTGCTTTTTTATAATAAGTCGTCTTACTAAAAGGGTCATAGTACTTACATTGGTGCATAGTTGCAAACGTAATACTTGAGACCATCACACAAAGCTTGCCCGCAACCAATTCTTGAAGTCTTCCCGAATATGATCTGCAAATGGTACAGGTAAGTGATTACTGAAGATTCTCCGTGTTCCTATATGGTACTGACAGTGGCAGCTTCTTTCTAAACTATGCTTCTTGTTTACACTTTGCTCAATTATCAAAACACTTTTTTAAAATGGTTTACGAGTGATGCCGTGACAATTATGGGAGTGCAGATTCTAACACCAGAGCCAACATACGTCAATAATCGAGGGGCGACAAAAGAGCAGTTACCTAAAGTGTTGAAAGCATTCTAGCAAGTTTATTTCTTTTAGCTTGTTCACGGTCCAGTACGACAAGGTCTGTACTGAACCTTATAATTGTTGTAACAGTTGGAGTATAATAAATGTATTCAATATCAAATGTATGGTATGTTATATGGACGTGGGTATACACTAGATAAACGTATGGTCTGTTACATGGACGTGGGTATACACTAGATAAACGTATGGTCTGTTACATGGACGTGGGTATACACTAGATAAACGTATGGTCTGTTACATGGAAAGGGATATACAATAGATAAACGTATGGTCTGTTACATGGACGTAGATATACACTAGATAAACGTATGGTCTGTTACATGGACGTAGATATACACTAGATAAACGTATGGTCTGTTACATGGACGTAGATATACACTAGATAAACGTATGGTCTGTTACATGGACGTAGATATACACTAGATAAACGTATTGTTTGTTACATGGACGTAGATATACACTAGATAAACGTATGGTCTGTTACATGGACGTGGATATACACTAGATAAACGTATGTTCTGTTACATGGACGTAGATATACACTAGATAAACGTATGGTCTGTTACATGGACGTGGATATACACTAGATAAACGTATGTTCTGTTACATGGACGTGGATATACACTAGATAAACGTATGTTCTGTTACATGGACGTGGATATACACTAGATAAACGTATGGTCTGTTACATGGAAAGGGATATACAATAGATAAACGTATTTTCTGTTCCATGGACGTGGATATACGATAGATAAACGTATTTTCTGTTCCATGGACGTGGATATACGATAGATAAACGTATTGTTTGTTACATGGACGTGGGTATACACTAGATAAACGTATTGTTTGTTACATGGACTTGGGTATACTATAGATAAACGTATGTTCTGTTACATGGACGTGGTTATACAATAGATAAACGTATTGTTTGTTACATGGACGTGGGTATACACTTTATAAACGTATTATCCGTTACAAAAACTCAAACTCTTATTCTTAAAAACCACGCTTTGTGGTACAAGAGATACAGTAACAATTATACATTATAAACAAAAGCAAGATAGCAGGCTAAAATATACATTTTCATACATACAAATTCCAAATTGTTATCATTCAGTTATGGGTTTTAATAACTTTTTCAATAACATTGAGATAACGAGATAGATTTATTAAATGTACAAAAGTTTGGTTCGCAAATATTTTCTTGTAGGCTATTAAATTGGGAATGTTAAGAGATTATTTGGGATAAATTTACTTCTTTCATCTGTAAAAGCTTGACATTTAAAGAGATAATGAAATTCGTCTGCTATGGCAGGCGATTTACACTGATTGCATGATCTTTTTTCACGGTCAATGCCCTGCCAACGGCCCACTTCAACAGGTAAGTTATGGTAAGAGGTTCTGTATTTCAGAATTGGTAAATGCAGATAAAAGGGAAGGAGTAAATAATTTTCCAAATTCGGGATGGTTTTAATGTATTTATAGTAGAACCCTTTTCAACGATCTCCGCTTTCCAGCATTGGTAAAATTGATCTTTAAGAACCGTTTCTACCTGCGCCGTTAGCCATTGGCATGAGGCATTTACAGGGTTGTGAAATATATAAGTCAATCCACGTTTGTCAAGTATGTCTTTCACATACTTAGTCCAGATATCATATTCATTGTCTCTAGTGCCTTTGATAAGCATATAATTATAAATCATTTTTGACAATTTGGGGGTAGTTCCAAAAGAATGTAATTTATACCAGTAGCAGAGGTCTCTTTTGGCAACTAGTATATTAAGAGGGGCTCTTCCTTATTCTCCATACACCATGTAGTTTGGTGTAGAGTTTCGTAAACCGCTGGCTAATTTTAGAAATTTCAGATGGGTTTTCTCAATAATTTTCAGGTTTTCATATGCCCAAGTTTCGCAACCATAAAGCAAAATCGGAGAGACCATGATATCAAATGCTTTTAATAAACAATCTAATGGTATATTGAAATTTCTAGATTTTTTCAGAAGGCAGAACATAGCTTTAGATGCACTCTCAGAAAGTCTTTTAATTGCTTTATTAAATTCTCGGTTTCTGGTAAAAGTCACCCAAAGATATGTGTATTCATCTACAATTTCAATCATTATATTACCATAAAGAAACTTTAGCTTGGAGGATTTTGCAGGGCCACTCCCAATATATAAGTACCTTTGTTTTTTCCAGGTTTACTTCTAAATGCCACATGTTACAGTATTTATAGAATGAGTCGAGTGTACATTGAAGTTCAGGACATGGACGTAGGTATACACTACACAAATGTTTTGTCAGTTACATGGACGTGGATGTACAATAGATAAACGTATTGTTTGTTACAATTGCATTAGTGTACACGAAAGTATGGCAGTTTCTGTTAAGCGGGCGTTGACGTACAATCAACGATGGTCTCTGTGGACATTAAGGTTTAAAACAAAGGCAACCAAGATCGTTTGAGTGTGATGTTGACCATATGGGTATTGCCAGCGAGTACTAGAGTGTGATGTTGACCATATGGGTATTGCCAGCGAGTACTAGAGTGTGATGTTGACCATATGGGTATTGCCAGCGAGTACTAGAGTGTGATGTTGACCATATGGGTATTGCCAGCGAGTACTAGAGTGTGATGTTGACCATATGGGTATTGCCAGCGAGTACTAGAGTGTGATGTTGACCATATGGGTATTGCCAGCGAGTACTAGAGTGTGATGTTGACCATATGGGTATTGCCAGCGAGTACTAGAGTGTGATGTTGACCATATGGGTATTGCCAGCGAGTACCTGAGTATAATGACCGACCACCTGGTCAGGCGCTGCGTCCTCTCCATACGTGAAGTGATGCCTCTCCTCTGCCCAGGCCACAACCGCTGCTGTGAAGTTCACTGGACCTGATCGCCGCGCCACGTTCTGCCCCGTTAAAACTCCTGGCAAACCTGTAAACATATTGCTTATGGTATTCGCAGACCAATTATGAATAACTAACGAGACCAATAATATAAGAAAAACAAAAGTTTGGACAGCGTAAAAACCTACAAATGTAAATGAAAACCAGAACATGAACACATCTGACATGCTTTAATGGATCAATAGTGAAGGTATTTATTGTCACCTTTTTCAATGATTGAACATATTAAATCATCTTTAATACTAATTTGCTGATTTGCATCAAACTTGAAACACATCTGAAATGTTTGAAACAAAAGAAAATGTTCGTCAAAACAGAATTAAACAGTTTCATTGCATGGGATAGTTCAACTTACCTTACAATAGTTTTTACTTCCGGTCCGGAAACAATTACATTTCCATAGAAACGTTTAAATAAAGGAAAGACGTTGAAAAACCAAAAAGAACCACTACACATGAATATTAAGTGAAAGGCTTTATAGTGTGAGAGTTCCATTCCGAAAGCTGAATTCCAAGTTACGTTGCCATTAAAACAGCCCAAAAATAGTTCCATGGGCTCTGTGGCTCATAGGGCTCCATATTTATAGAGGTCACATGAGATTACGAGTGCGCATGCGCCAGATCATTCTTTAAAGTGCGTTTATGAAGGAGTAAATATGGAGAGCTAGAGTCACATGCCATAAGGGAGGGAATAAGGGTGGGCATGTGACCTCTTGCACTCCAGACTGGTTGGCAGAATTAGGGTCAAACTTCACCTTACAGGTAAGTCTCGTTTAACCCTTCAATTCTACCAACCAGTCTCTCGCTAACGAGGCCCCATGAGACTTCAAAGAATTTACTTCTGAGAAAACGCTGGAATAATAAGCAGCGGTAAAAGAGAGACAAGATGTGGAATGTTCAATCATGTTTATATAACAACTCTGTTACAACTGACAGCAAACATGATACACTTCAGAACATATGACAATGACAAAATTTATCTAATGCTTTGTACTAATCACGGCTTGCTCGAACGAGCTGTCCCTCTGAATTGGTTTGTTATAGTATTTCGCAAAAGTCTTCGTGGACGACCACCCTGCCTTGGCAAGGATAGTGTCAACAGGCACTAGGGTACAAGCTGCCGAAACGGAGGCTGCACGAGTCGTGTGAGCTCCATATATGGAAATATCAATCCCTGCAGATTTCAGACCTTGCTTGACCCACCTACTGACTGTCACGAGACACCGGCTTATGTGGTTTAATGCATGATAGCAACAGCTTACTTTCGGTACCTCTGATACTATCTGTTCTCGAGAGATATTCATTTAAAGCTGTAATACGACATAGCCTTCTATCTTGGGCATATGCCTTGATTGTTAGGTTTCTGTCCCTAGACACTGTTTTAACACCGTCTTGCTTGCGGTGTTCGGATAACAAAAAGGTCACGTTAGAACACTTGTTTGAAATGATAATATCATCTAGATTCATTAAACACAATGTTTGCCCTCTCTGGGCTGTAGTTAATAGGATTAACAGACAACTTAATTGTCAGTTTCAGGAGTGGCAATTTCCGCACAGGAGACAGTCGTCTCAAACATGACAGAACGATTCCTAGTTCCCAAGTGTCGGAGTATCTCGGCCTGGTTGGTCGGGATTCGAATACACTTCATGAACCTGGTAATCAGGGGGTCCACACCCAGAGGCGGCGTGTGTGGAATAAACACATATGGCACTCCTTGCCGTGTTGATAGTACTGTAACTGAGTCCTTCAGAGTACAACAGAAATAAAAATAGAGCCATGGGCTCTGTAGCTGATCAGACTTTTGATGGAAAAAGGTTTTGACCCCTGTGACCCCATTTAGGGTCATAAAATCTACAAGTTTTTAATCCCCATTGGCCAAGGAGTCTACACACAACTTTTTAGCTCTCTAGACCATTTGGAACTGGAGGAGAAGATGAAAATAGGTTTTGAAGGTTGTGACCCCTGTGACCCCATTTGGGGTCATGGGGTCACCAAACCTAAAATTTAGAATTCCCATTTGCCCAGGAGTCTACACACAACTTTTCAGCTGGAACTGGAGAAGAAGGAGTAAAATATGTGTTTAAGGTTTTGACCCCTTTGACCCCAATTGGGGTCAAGGGGTAACCAAACCTAAAATTTAGAATCCCCATTGGCCAAGGAGTCTACACACAACTTTTTAGCTCTCTAGACCACATTTGGAACTGGAGGAGAAGATGAAAATAGGTTTTGAAGGTTGTGACCCCTGTGACCCCATTTGGGGTCATGGGGTCACCAAACCTAAAATTTAGAATTCCCATTTGCCCAGGAGTCTGCACACAACTTTTCAGCTAGAACTGGAGAAGAAGGAGTAAAATATGTGTTTAAGGTTTTGACCCCTTTGACCCGAATTGGGGTCAAGGGGTAACCAAACCTAAAATTTAGAATCCCCATTGGCCAAGGAGTCTACACACAACTTTTTAGCTCTCTAGACCTTTTGGAACTGGAGGAGGAGATGAAAATAGTTTTTTAAGGTTGTGACCCCTGTGACCCCAATTGACCTTGAAAACATTGTGAAGGTCACCAAAATCGACTGGACCTGGCGCCTTCCCAATAAGATGCATTGTGTAAGCTATGAAGAGAATCCAGTGAATGGTTCTTGAGATATCCCGCTGACAAGGGTAAAATGTCAAAGTCTCGTAATGACCTTGAAATGAAGGTCAAGGTCTTCACCAGGGGAAGCTATATGTAAGATATGAAGAGAATCAGGTCAACAGTTCTTGAGATATTGCGCTAACAAGGGTAAACATGCAAGTTCACATGTCCAAAAATTCAAAGTTCTGCTGTGACCTTGAGAATTATGTCAAGGTCACCAAAATCTAATCAGCCCAAGGTCTTCCCCAGGGGAAGCTATATGTAAGATATGAAGAGAATCCAGTAAACAGTTCTTGAGATATCGCGCTAACAAGGGTAAACATGCAAGTTCACATGTCCAAAAATTCTAAGTTCCGCTGTGACCTTGAGAATAATGTCAAGGTCACCAAAATCTAATCAGCCCAAGGTCTTCATCAGGAGAAGCTATATGTAAGATATGAAGTGAATCCAGTAAACAGTTCTTGAGATATCGCGCCAACAAGGGTAAAATGACAAAGTGTCCTTGTGACCTTGAAATGAAGGTCAAGGTCACGAAACCCATTTGGACAATTACTCTCACTGAGGTGAACCTATATACAAAATATGAGAAGGATGTAGAGAATAGTACTTATGTTATTCCATTTCGTACGTACGGACGTACGGACGGACGCTGCCGGCGGGGGATAAATAGGTTTTTATGGTTTTGACCCCTGTGACCCCATTTGGGGTCATGAGGTCATGAAATCTACAATTTAGAATCCCCAATTGCCAAGGAGTCTCCACATCAAATTTGAGCTCTCTAGAGTCATTGGTTCTGGAGAAGTCGAAAATGTGAAAAGTTTACGGATGGACGGATGGACGGACGGACAGACGGACGGCGGACGCCATGCCATGAGCCCATCGGGTCTTTTCAGGGACTCTCTGTCTGCCTCTCCCACCCCTCCCCCCCCCCCCCCCCTCTTTCTTGTCCTGGCCTCTTCTTGGCCCTAAATTGACCTCATGGGCTGCCGCTGGGGGTAGTATCCATAGGCCTGGCCTCTTCCGCGTCCGCGGTAGTTGTTTGGCGTGTACCGACCCCTGCCTCTAAACCAGTTAGATGGTTTTCCAAGCCGTTGAGCTGTGCCAATCTCGCGCACGTTTTTCATGATGTCCTCGCCAAACAAGTCTGGGGTTGTAACAGAGCTGGGAGAGCACAAACTTCTGTATTCGGGTCGAATGTCATTTCTGAGAGAGTCTTTTTTCTTCTGAATAATGAGTTGGTTAGTGTGGCCCAATATCTGCAGTGTGTCACCGTAAAGCTTCATCAGTGATTCGAATAAGTCTCCAGGGATTTCTTCTTTTCGTTTGAAGACCATCTCGAGCGAACGTTGCTATGGAGCCTTTAAGAACGCCAGCCTGAATAGCTTGTAGCTTCTTGTCACTGTTTCTCGCGATGCCGGAGATATTATCCCATACTATCTTGTTCAATGTGGGCACGTTGAGCACTGGGCCGTTTTCTGGTGTCGAGTCCGACGAGTGAGATTTGAACTTCTCGTTAAGTCCCATATCGTTATCACTCTTCTCGTTATGTGCGTAGAGAACAAACAAGTCCTTAATCACACTGACCAAGTGACTATCAAGGGGCTCTCCCTTGTCTACAGTTAACCCAAGGTTATCTCGAAACTGTGCAAAGTATTTTCTGTCGCCATTGTTGTCACCCAGAGCTTCCGTCTCGTTAAGATCTCGCGCCTGCGCAGCAGGTGGTAATTGACCGCATGGGATTTCGTCATTGTCGCTATTTGTATCAAAATCATTTGATATGTCAAAATTAGTTTCTGGAAACTCTAATTGGTCTTGCATTCTTTCAAAGCCCTCAGACATTGTTTTATTCATCGACCCTAATCCGCCGTTGACTTTACGGATTTCAGAAAGCAACTCAGTCATGACGCCGTCATAATTCTGGGTCTGGCTTGTGTTACTGTTAGGAATTGTAAACTGTACACGTTTGTTAGACTTCTTAGTCTTGCTTTTGTCATGTTTCTCTTTGGAAGTACCTGCCTCGGCAGTATTCCGTTTAGGGGAACCACTGTCCGCCATGTTACGTGAGCTGGCTGAGTGAATAGCTTGAAATAAATGTTCAAAGTCAGGTAAGGCGCCGCAGGCCTGAATATTATCAGAATATGATAATATAAGCTAGGAAATAATGATAAATTATCTGTAAGTTCGTTCTTAGGCTTCCTCGGAAGCACAACGCTTAAGTTGGAACACGTGGTTAACCTTGTCCACTGACGAGATTTTCATACCACGTCTTGTCTGGCTGAAAGCATGCTTCGCTATGATCTGGCGCATGCGCACTCGTAATCTCATGGGACCTCGTTAGCACGAGACTGGTTGGTAATTTTCCTTTCAGGTGTGGCAAATGTGGTTTCCACCTTCTGGGGGCCACAGCGTTACCAACCATTTCATTAGAAGCCCCATTACCTGAGGATTCTCTACCCTAAATTTCCTCATTCTAATCCTTGTGTTTCTTGAGAAGAAGATGTAAATGATTAAGTAGAGGCCACTGGCTTTCCAACACTTATTCTTAACAATATAGACGATCTAGGGGTTTTGAGTTGATTCTAAAGTGATGATCATGCGAGTCAATGCACCACTGCAGAAAAATGCTGGCTATACGCATACCAAGGGCGACGCGTTTTTTTTCGTGCGATGCGTTTCTCAACCGAAAACATATTGGATCGACTCTCAATGACACGTTTTTTTTACTGTGTCCACCACCTTAAATCTAAGTACACAATTGTTTTCCCGCTGTTTCTGTCGGTTTGTAAGTTAGATAAAACATGACCCGTGGCATTATTGATTATTGATACGCCCGTGGTAATTTCCCAGGGGCATCGGGAATACTTTTCAACAATGCCCGCGGGTCATGTTTTATCCTACACATAATCCTCACTAGTCAAGGAGTCTGTACACAATATTTTAATTTTCCGAGCATTTTTGTTCTGGAGAAGAAGCTGTTTTTAGGGTTTTTAGGGCACAGTCCTGTGGTCCTAAAGAGGGGGTCAAATGGTCACCAAGTTACAAAACAATCCCTTCTGCATTTGGTCCGAAAAAATCTAATCCTATCATATGGCTATTAGTAAGTCTTGTAATTTAGCACTTCATCTCTCCAAATAAGGTAAAAGACATGTGCATAATTTGAATATATCTGAAATAAGTTTTTTGCAATTTGACAAAGCATAGAAATTCTTTTTAAAAACACCAGAATAAAACAAAATTGCAGGTAAACTGGCACTGCATTTCTCCTAGTATGAACCAAATGCCATATTCAATCAAGTATGTAAAAATAGGGCCATGGGATCTGTAGCTCATCAGGCTTTACATTTGATTTCGCTATAGGGTGTGGCCAATGTGGTGCCCCCTTAGTAGGGGCCATGGGGCCACCAAAGCTACAATTTATAATCCTCACTAGATAAGGAGTTTGTACACAAAGTTTCAGCTTTCTAGGCCTTCTGCTTCTGGAGAAGATGAAAATAGGTTTTTAGGGCATGGTCCCTTAGATTCTTAGAAATAATTGCGGTCACAGGGTCACCAAAGTTACAAATCAGAATCCCCACATGCCAAGGTACCTGTACACACAATTTCAGCTCTCTAGTGTATATGGTTTATGAGGAAAAGTCGAAAGTGTAAAAAGGTTAACGGACGACGGACGACGGATGGACGAACGCCGGACGACGGGCCACGCCATAAGCCCATCTGGCCTTTCAGGCCTGATGAGCTAAAAAGGGGACAGGAAATGTGCAAAAGTTGAAATGAGAATTCTAATGATGGGAAAATAGCTTGGTCAACACTATGGAATTTTTTTAATAGATATTAAAGATAACGAAATCTGTTAATATTGTGAATTATTTTTCCGTAAAAGGTCGGCAAAAATTGTCCTCGGACGAACAGAAGCACGGACGGTATTACTATAGACCCTCGAACATTCAGCGGGGTATAAAAACAGTTTATAACAGTGTTAGAGAGATGGGTTTTTTCGCCTTTTGTTCCCCCAAAAATTGCACAGCTGACGACCTTGCATCCTGTTACATGAGCGTATATGTGTCCGCTAATGCTACAACCTATCATCCTGTTACATGAGCGTATATGTCTCCGCTAATGCTACAACCTATCATCCTGTTACATGAGCGTATATGTCTCCGCTAATGCTACAACCTATCATCCTGTTACATGAGCGTATATGTGTCCGCTAATGCTACAACCTATCCCCTGATATCCTCCTATCATGCAGCAGGATGACGACCTTGCATCCTGCTACATGAGCGTATATGTGTCCGCTAATGCTACAACCTATCATCCTGTTACATGAGCGTATATGTCTCCGCTAATGCTACAACCTATCATCCTGTTACATGAGCGTATATGTCTCCGCTAATGCTACAACCTATCATCCTGTTACATGAGCGTATATGTGTCCGCTAATGCTACAACCTATCCTGTTACATCAGCGTATATGTGTCCGCTAATGCTACAACCTATCCCCTGATATCCTCCTATCATGCAGCAGGATGACGACCTTGCATCCTGTTACATGAGCGTATATGTCTCCGCTAATGCTACAACCTATCATCCTGTTACATGAGCGTATATGTGTCCGCTAATGCTACAACCTATCCTGTTACATCAGCGTATATGTGTCCGCTAATGCTACAACCTATCCCCTGATATCCTCCTATCATGCAGCAGGATGACGACCTTGCATCCTGTTACATGAGCGTATATGTCTCCGCTAATGCTACAACCTATCCTGTTACATCAGCGTATATGTGTCCGCTAATGCTACAACCTATCATCCTGTTACATGAGCGTATATGTCTCCGCTAATGCTACAACCTATCATCCTGTTACATGAGCGTATATGTGTCCGCTAATGCTACAACCTATCATCCTGTTACATGAGCGTATATGTGTCCGCTAATGCTACAACCTATCCCCCGATATCCTCCTATCATGCAGCAGGATGACGACCTTGCATCCTGTTACATGAGCGTATATGTCTCCGCTAATGCTACAACCTATCATCCTGTTACATGAGCGTATATGTGTCCGCTAATGCTACAACCTATCCTGTTACATCAGCGTATATGTGTCCGCTAATGCTACAACCTATCATCCTGTTACATGAGCGTATATGTGTCCGCTAATGCTACAACCTATCCCCCGATATCCTCCTATCATGCAGCAGGATGACGACCTTGCAGTCAGTTTACATAGTTTTTCCGTCGCAGTCGGGCTATTTCTATTTGATGTCAATTGCAAAGTTTGAACTTTTCAATTTAACCGTTTCCGTTTTCAATGTTTGCATACTGCCAATGCAACCTGGAAACAAATTATTTTATTGACAAGTGAAAGGTTTATTGTAAAAGTCTTTAGTCTGGCAGTTTTTATCATATATATACTCTTTAAAAAAAACAAATTGAAGATTGGTCTTCATATAAGTTCATTACCAACCGGTTTCACAACATAGTGATCATCAGGGTAACTTATACATTGTGTTGCTAATGGTATAGCGTTAACAATGGCAAGGGACGTAATTCATGACGTCATATGCATACCACTAAAAATATATATAGTAAATGCGACGTCAACATGATTTCATATTAGTTGCAGTTCAAATTCGGGGTATATCCATCCATAAAAAATCGTTCTTTTATTTCCTCAGCTCTCCATTATCTGTGAACATTTTCTATATAGGACAGATTGTGAACTGGGGATTGCAGTTGGTTTTTATATCAAATAAATGATTGCAGAAATAAGGAAATCTGTATGTGAACATTTTGACCCGATGCCTCTTTTGGGGAATGCCAAAATTGTTTCCAATTGAAACATTGTTTTAAAATTTTGACTTATATTGTTAAGTAATGGTGACGGAGACGCAGCTCAGTGGTAGAGTGTCCACTCGTCACCCGGAAGTCCGGTACTAGATTCCCTGTCGGGTCATACCAAAAGACGTTAAAAAAAGTGTGCCTGCTTGGTGCTTAGGCACAATTAGACTTCCCGATGTGCTTCTACTTAGGATAATTTAGAATTATGATTAACTCCTTTTTTCAAGAGAGCTTTTATGAAACATCAAAATTAACAAAGAATTCGTATGAGATATCAAAATTATCATTAATCAATAGAAAAAATAGATCACCACTAGAGCAATAGAGCACCACTAGAGCAATAGATCACCACTAGAGCAATAGATCACCACTAGAGCAATAGAGCACCACTAGAGCAATAGAGCACCACTAGAGCAATAGAGCACCACTAGAGCAATAGAGCACCACTAGAGCAATAGAGCACCAATAGAGCACCACTAGAGCAATAGAGCACCACTAGAGCAATAGATCACCACTAGAGCAATAGATCACCACTAGAGCAATAGAGCACCAATAGAGCACCACTAGAGCAATAGAGCACCACTAGAGCAATAGATCACCACTAGAGCAATTGAGCACCACTAGAGCAATAGATCACCACTAGAGCAATAGATCACCACCAGAGCAATAGATCACCACCAGAGCAATAGAGCACCACTAGAGCAATAGATCACCACTAGAGCAATAGATCACCACTAGAGCAATAGATCACCACTAGAGCAATAGATCACCACTAGAGCAATTGAGCACCACTAGAGCAATAGATCACCACTAGAGCAATAGATCACCACCAGAGCAATAGATCACCACCAGAGCAATAGATCACCACCAGAGCAATAGATCACCACTAGAGCAATAGAGCACCACTAGAGCAATAGAGCACCACTAGAGCAATAGATCACCACTAGAGCAATAGATCACCACTAGAGCAATAGATCACCACTAGAGCAATAGATCACCACTAGAGCAATAGAGCACCACTAGAGCAATAGAGCACCACTAGAGCAATAGAGCACCACTAGAGCAATAGATCACCACTAGAGCAATAGATCACCACTAGAGCAATAGATCACCACTAGAGCAATAGAGCACCACTAGAGCAATAGATCACCACTAGAGCAATAGATCACCACTAGAGCAATAGAGCACCACTAGAGCAATAGAGCACCACTAGAGCAATTGAGCACCACTAGAGCAATAGATCACCACTAGAGCAATAGATCACCACTAGAGCAATAGATCACCACTAGAGCAATAGATCACCACTAGAGCAATAGAGCACCACTAGAGCAATAGATCACCACTAGAGCAATAGATCACCACTAGAGCAATAGATCACCACTAGAGCAATAGAGCACCACTAGAGCAATAGATCACCACTAGAGCAATTGAGCACCACTAGAGCAATAGATCACCACTAGAGCAATAGATCACCACCAGAGCAATAGATCACCACCAGAGCAATAGAGCACCACTAGAGCAATAGATCACCACTAGAGCAATAGATCACCACTAGAGCAATAGATCACCACTAGAGCAATAGATCACCACTAGAGCAATTGAGCACCACTAGAGCAATAGATCACCACTAGAGCAATAGATCACCACCAGAGCAATAGATCACCACCAGAGCAATAGATCACCACCAGAGCAATAGATCACCACTAGAGCAATAGAGCACCACTAGAGCAATAGAGCACCACTAGAGCAATAGATCACCACTAGAGCAATAGATCACCACTAGAGCAATAGATCACCACTAGAGCAATAGATCACCACTAGAGCAATAGAGCACCACTAGAGCAATAGAGCACCACTAGAGCAATAGAGCACCACTAGAGCAATAGATCACCACTAGAGCAATAGATCACCACTAGAGCAATAGATCACCACTAGAGCAATAGAGCACCACTAGAGCAATAGATCACCACTAGAGCAATAGATCACCACTAGAGCAATAGAGCACCACTAGAGCAATAGAGCACCACTAGAGCAATAGATCACCACTAGAGCAATAGATCACCACTAGAGCAATAGAGCACCACTAGAGCAATAGAGCACCACTAGAGCAATTGAGCACCACTAGAGCAATAGATCACCACTAGAGCAATAGATCACCACTAGAGCAATAGATCACCACTAGAGCAATAGATCACCACTAGAGCAATAGAGCACCACTAGAGCAATAGATCACCACTAGAGCAATAGATCACCACTAGAGCAATAGATCACCACTAGAGCAATAGAGCACCACTAGAGCAATAGATCACCACTAGAGCAATAGATCACCACTAGAGCAATAGATCACCACTAGAGCAATAGATCACCACTAGAGCAATAGATCACCACTAGAGCAATAGAGCACCAATAGAGCACCACTAGAGCAATAGATCACCACTAGAGCAATAGATCAGAATAACCAAAATAGCAAAAGCCACCACTCCAGTACTAGATCTAACCACATACCAAGTTTCATTAAAATATATTGAACAGTTTTGAAGATATGGTCCGGAAACGAAAGCATCCCCCAATATGTACTAAGTTCAAAATGTTTCCATGAAAACCAGAAAAAATAAAAAATTCAGAATAACCAAAATAGCAAAAGGCACCACTCCAGTACTAGATTTAACTAAATACCAAGTTTCGTTAAAAAATATTGAACGGTTTTGGAGATATGGTCCGGAAAAAAGTTCAAATTGTTTCCATGGAAACCAGAAAAAATAAAAAAATCAGAATAACCAAAATAGCAAAAGGCACCACTCCAGATCTAACCACATACCAAGTTTCGTTAAAAAATATTGAACAGTTTTGGAGATATGGTCCGGAAACGAAAGCGTTACGGAATTACGGACGGAACCGAAAACATTATGTCTCCCGCAAAGCTTTGCGGGGGACATAATAAGTACTGGTAGGAGAGGGTTTAGTTTCAGAGTTACCAATTTTATAAGCAGCAAATATAGTGAAAGTTTTCCTGTATTTTTTTAAATTGATATTAAAAATTAAGTATAAAGATATATTATAGGGTGTTGTTTCATTTAGAAACGCATATATTTTCTTTGACTTTACATATTTAGTTTGATAAATCATATATTTTGCTTTATCCCTAAACATTTGCCGTATAGGCAAGTCTGACAGAGATTAGATGTTTATAAAATGTTAAATTTGTCTTTCAAACCAATCAATGTCTTTTTTTCTTTCATATATTTACTGGTTTCTAGTAGTAAATGAGTTGAGATGTCAAGACTCCCATAGTTCTTAGGAATTCGTAAATAGTAATCATGTAAATTTTTGGATAAGAACTTCGAGAAAATAGGTCCATGGCATATTATAGCATATGTTGTCCTTTGCATACTGAGGCTATTGTTTGTTTAGTTTCCATAAGGGTTCCTGTGAGCTGCATGGCACTTAAACTTTTTTGTATGGTAATGGCTTATCATAGGTATTGACATATAACATTTGTGTGTCTTTCCGCATGGTGCGCTTTGCCAAAAACTACGGGGCAAAGTGCACCGACTTTGTCGAAATACATTTTCGTTAATATCTCTTTGTGCAGGCATGGTAGGTAAAAACGTATTTGTCATACAATAGTTTATCTGATGAGAATTAGAGACATGCTGCAAGTTGCATTCTAAACATGTTAATATACCCAGAAAACATGTTAGGGGCGCGCTTTGCCCTTGTCCCCCTTACTCACCTAGCGCCGTTCTCTCCTGGAACTGGTCATGAGCAAGCTCACACTGCTGGGCCCATTTAGCCGCTATCTTGGACAACTCCTCATCCCATATCTGCAACAGAAGTACGGCTTAAACTCATCATATAAACTTGATTTACCATGTCACATGTCATTTTTTTTCAGAGATACTGCCTTAAAAGGAAGAAGATTCATTATTGTTGTGTTCCGTTGAAAATGGTATGTTTTTACACTCAACTATTAGGTTGTTCGTTTTACGGAATAAAATCAACCACCTGCGAAAGTATAACGCCTTACTTTTTTATGAGGGAGTTTTTAGGTAACCAAGGCTGAATGGGAATACACCAAATGCCGATTTGTTTGTTAGTTTGTGTCTTTAGTTGTCATTTGTAGTAAATCTCGACATACAGCTACTTTACGAACAGCTTTGTTACCACAAAACATTTTCGAGTAAAATAATGTTACTGATTTATTGTCGATGAATTTAATCAAAATCGCGACTTTATTCCTCCAGTGAATATTGTTACTCTACTTAAGAGATTAACTGATATGATGACGATTTACAGAAGAAAAAATAGCTACAACGTTTGTATTATGAGTTATCCTATAATACCTATTAAATTGAGGGCGAGCTACGTACCAGTTTTAAGACATTGCCAGGGTCCGTGACTGCGCCCCTGAATGAGTTGTGGAGAGTTACAATACTGGACTTCTCTTCTTCCTCCAGTGGCAGGGGAACGCCGGTGTTTCCCAGGCACATGGTGTGGTGCTCGTGCAGGGTCTGGTAGGCAGGGTCGCACTGAAACATGGACAGTCATACAGTGGAACAGGGACAGTCATGCAGTAGAACAGGGACAGTCATACAGTGGAACAGGGACAGTCATACAGTGGAACAGGGACAGTCATACAGTAGAACAGGGACAGTCATACAGTAGAACAAGGACAGTCATACAGTAGAACAGGGACAGTCATACAGTGGAACATGGACAGTCATACTGTAGAACAGGGACAGTCATACAGTGGAACATGGACAGTCATACTGTAGAACAGGGACAGTCATACAGTAGAACAAGGACAGTCATACAGTGGAACAGGGACAGTCATACAGTAGAACAGGGACAGTCATACAGTAGAACAGGGACAGTCATGCAGTATAACAGTCATACAGTGGAACAGGGACAGTCATGCAGTATAACAGTCATACAGTGGAACAGGGACAGTCATACAGTGGAACAGGGACAGTCATACAGTGGAACAGGGACAGTCATACAGTGGAACAGGGACAGTCATACAGTGGAACAGGGACAGTCATACAGTAGAACAGGGACAGTCATGCAGTAGAACAGGGACAGTCATACAGTGGAACAGGGACAGTCATACAGTGGAACAGGGACAGTCATGCAGAAGAACAGGGACAGTCATGCAGTAGAACAGGGACAGTCATACAGTGGAACAGGGACAGTCATACAGTAGAACAAGGACAGTCATACAGTAGAACAGGGACAGTCATACAGTAGAACAGTCATACAGTGGAACAGGGACAGTCATACAGTGGAACAGTCATGCAGTAGAACAGGGACAGTCATACAGTAGAACAGGGACAGTCATGCAGTAGAACAGGGACAGTCATACAGTATAACAGGGACAGTCATACAGTATAACAGGGACAGTCATACAGTAGAACAGTCATACAGTGGAACAGGGACAGTCATACAGTAGAACAATCATGCAGTAGAACAGGGACAGTCATACAGTAGAACAGGGACAGTCATACAGTAGAACAGGGACAGTCATACAGTAGAACAGGGACAGTCATACAGTAGAACAGGGACAGTCATACAGTAGAACAAGGACAGTCATACAGTAGAACAGGGACAGTCATACAGTAGAACAGGGACAGTCATACAGTAGAACAGTCATACAGTGGAACTGGAACAGTCATACAGCAGAACAGTCATGCAGTAGAACAGGGACAGTCATGCAGTAGGTTAGCTGTAAGATGAACAAAAAAACTGAAAATTGCATTGTACAAATTAAAATACTGAGGACAAGGACATACGACTTTCTTATACATTTGGGTAAATTAAGGGACAATCTCTTGAATGCATTGATAGTAGCTGCAATACATCTTGAATATAGTTAAATTTGTCTGTTTTAAATTCATAGAATTGTGATTTTTCATAAAGTAAAAATAAATAACTTATTTTAAAAGTAGCAAAATTCAACTGTCTTATTGTGCAAAAACAGTCAGGTATTCTTGTCTCCGTCCTATGCATTCCAAGTCTCAAAGATTGAGACATATTTTCTTGAATTATTGATATGTGTCTGTCTTTAGAATTTGATTTTCAAACAGACGGGTAGATGGAGCAATTTGTAGGTAGGTATGTAGCTAGGATATGTCTGGCAAAGGCTTTATGAAATATACAATATTAACCCAAAATGACGTTATCATCAAAGATTTTCAAAAGTCTGTCCCGTACAATGCACTACATAACCTCATACACAATGCCAATAAATATTTCCAGAATTTTTTAAGAAGGCAGAACAATTTCAATAAATTTGAAGTAGGGTCTAAAAATTGCACAGTATGAACCTAAATCCAAATAAGGTCATGAATTGTTTCAGGGGAGGTAAAATGAAAAGCTCTAGATGGCATTGTTTTAAATTCCAGTAAATTACTGATAAATTCTTTATGCAAATTAAATTCATCCATACATAAAATGTGGAAGACTTCTACAGGTTATCTTGACTAATACTCAGACATACACATAAAGGGACGGGCAAAGCGTCATATACCCTCAATATTTTATAGATCCGAGAATAATAAAGTTCATCAATAAATATCAATACCAGAAGAAAAAAAATCATCAGTTAAACAAGTGGTAGAATTCAATAGTTAATATTGAAAAATGCCCGGACGGACACGCCCGGACGGACGGACAGACGGACTGACGGACAGGCGGAGCGCTATATACCCCCACTACTTCGTAGGTGGGGGTATAACATTATAAATGCTATCTTTCGATGGACCATGGTATTTACAGGCAATGTTACTTATATTGTTCTATGCGAATTGGCTTTCGATCTTAGTAGGTCGCGAAACGTGTTGAAACGTTTTGGTACCGAATCGATCATATGTGTCAGTATTGTCTTTCTTTAGTAACACGTCGCATTCTTTTCTTTTTCTGCACTGCAGGACATCGATGATCAACTGTAGAAATGTATCCGTCATTTCATTTCTTGTACAAACGTGGGTGAATAAAAATATCCAAATAATACTTAGGTGTACTCAGTCTGCTAGCCAGTTTGATTGGCAATTGTTGTTTATTTCTATTCAAGAGCTTGCAGTGGCATATGCTGGCTTGCAAATACTTCTGGAAAGGTCTGCAGCATATCACTGCTAATTGATTACCATATTCGTGTATGATAACGATTTCAGTACATGTATGTCATGCTTTGTCAAAAAGTGCATTTGAAACAAAAAGCTAGGTGCAAGTTATGGATCATAGTCTTTTCCTCAGTCAAGGAATGGTGGCAAATTTTCAAAATCGGAAATAGTAATTGTTTATGGATGTTTTAACATATCCATTGAATAGGATTAACCCCTATCGGCCATTACATGGTCATGGACCATATGTGTCCTTATCATTGTATTTTTCTAAAAAATTGATTTCTGTATTAATATGCTCAATAGTGTAAAAGTGGTATCAAATTGATGTTTTTGTTACTGGGATTATTTGAAAATGGGTGTAACTTGAATTGGTTAATATAACGTTTCATTTGCATTGTAGAAAATTGACCCCGGTGGCCATTGCCGAGGGCCATATATGTCTTTATGGAATTAGTTTATGAACACCTTAATATCTCCGGTGACATTGTGTTCTATATTATGAAAGTGGTATCAAATTGAAGCAATGTTTATTGAGATTCTGAAAAAAATGACTGTCAACTTGAATAGATGCAGTTTTTAAGTGCTATGGCTGCATATTGGGTTCTGGCTAGGGACCATACATGTATATGGTTCTGCGGCATTATGGCATATTGAATTGTGACTGGAAAGATGCATAACAAGCATGGTGTGTACATTTATCAAACTGTTATTCCGTGAAAAGGGAAGTATATTAGTTGGTACAATAACAAATATAAACAATCAAAAAAGTGAGCGTGGCTCACTAATACCCCCGACCTTGCATCCCTGACCAACTGATTTTTTTAAACTCCCATGTAGATGTCTCTTGCACAGCATTTAAGGTAAAAGAAATGTGCACAATTTAAAAAAAATATTAGGATAAATAGTTTTCCGCAATCAGTCAGACAATTTCTGATATTTGAAAATGACTACCGGTAAGTACAAAAATTGAAAAGTTTCTCCAAAAGATTTAAACGCAATTGGTTCGTATTTAGCTAGTGGAATTGAGTGCATGTACAAACACTGAAATCAAATAGATAAATGTTTTCTGCTAAAGGTCGGACAAATCGGATTGACAATGACTAAGTTAAAAACATGGAAATTTTCAAAAAAATCAAATATTAACGAAATTTGTTGTAATGGGGTCGCACTGCACCCCCTCCTAATAAGGTTAAAAACTTGTGCCAAATTTTAAAACAATCGAATGAATAGTTTTTCCGAAATAGGTCGGACAAAAAGTGTCCTCGGACGCACGGTAGGTAGGAAGGAATCGTTGGTATTACTATATACCCTCGACCGTTGGTCGGGGGTATTACAACCAATCCGTTTTCTATAATAACATGTACACCGCTGGTGTGAATTTGGGGGTGATCTTATTACTGATACAAGCTGTTTATTATCATTTGATAAATTTTTGATTGGCATAATTTTCAATATGTATCAAATACCCCAACCGACACTCTGCATCATGACTTGGTGAGTGGCAAATGACAATTTGAATGATTCAAAACTTTAAATGATCCTTAATATCTATACCTGAATGGGTCCAAGTCAATTACGTTAGTTTTATAGCTTAAACGGTTGTATATTTATAAAGGGCTTTGTACTCTCAAAATGTTTCACAATTTCTCCAAACACACCATCTAAAAACTATACAAGTAATTAAAGAATTATCAGATACCTTCATTGCTGACGTAGGTAACGAAGAAGTGTACGAAGGTGAGGTAATGGAAGTAGGCGATGTCCTTGACGTTGGAGAAGTAGAGGATGTCGGCGAGGAAGTGGAAGTAGGTGATGTCGTGGAAGAAGGCGATGTCTTGGAAGTAGGCGAGGTAGTGGAAGTAGGCGAGGTAGTAGAAGTTGGCGAGGTAGTAGAAGTTGGAGAGGTAGTAGAAGTTGGCGAGGTAGTAGAAGTTGGCGAGGTAGTAGAAGTTGACGAGGTAGTAGATGTGGGAGAGGTAGTAGAAGTTGGCGAGGTAGTAGATGTGGGAGAGGTAGTAGAAGTTGGCGATGTGGTGGAAGTAGGCGATGTGGTGGAAGTAGGCGATGTGGTGGATGTAGGCGAGGTAGTGGAAGTAGGAGAGGAAGTGGAAGTAGGGGATGTGGTGGAAGTAGACGAGGTAGTGGATGTAGGCGATGTGGTGGATGTAGGCGATGTGGTGAAAGTAGGCGAGGTAGTGGATGTTGGAGTGGTAGTGGGAGTAGGCAAGGTAGTGGATGTTGGAGGGATAGTGGATGTAGGAGCGGTAGTGGATGTAGAAGCGGTAGTGGATGTAGGAGCGGTAGTGGATGTTGGAACAGTAGTGTATGTAGGAGTGGTAGTGGGAGTAGGTAAGGTAGTGGATGTTGGAGGAATAGTGGATGTAGGAGCGGCAGTGGATGTTGGAGTGGTAGTGGATGTAGGTGCGGTAGTGGATGTTGGAGGGATAGTTGATGTAGGAGCGGTAGTGGATGTTGGAGGGATAGATGATGTAGGAGCGGTTGTGGAGGTAGGAGTGGTAGTGGATGTGGGAGTGGTAGTGGATGTAGGAGCGGTAGTGGATGTTGGAGCGGTAGTGGATGTAGGAACGGCAGTGGATGTAGGAGTGGTTGTGGATGTTGGAGTGGTAGTGGGAGTAGGCAAGGTAGTGGATATTGGAGGGATAGTGGATGTAGGAGCGGTAGTGGATGTTGCAGGCATAGTGGATGTAGGAGCGGTAGTGGATGTAGGAGCGGTAGTGGATGTAGGCAAGGTAGTGGATGTAGGAACGGTAGTGGATGAAGGAGTGGTTGTGGATGTTGGAGTGGTTGTGGATGTTGGAGTGGTTGTGGATGTTGGAGTGGTTGTAGGCAAGGTAGAGGATGTTGGAGGGATAGTTGAGGTAGGAGTGGTAGTGGATGTAGGAGCGGTAGTGGATGTTGGAGGGATAGTGGATGTAAGAGTTGTAGTGGATGTAGGAGCGGTAGTGGATGTAGGAGCGGTAGTGGATGTAGGAGCGGGAGTGGATGTAGGAGTGGTAGTGGATGTAGAAGAGGTAGTCGATGTAGGAGTGGTAGTGGATGTTGGAGCGGTAGTGGATGTTGGAGCGGTAGTGGATGTTTGAGAGGAAGTGGATGTAGGAGCGGTAGTGGATGTAGGAGCGGTAGTGGATGTAGGAGTGGTAGTGGAAGTAGGCATGGTAGTGGATGTTGGAGGGATAGTGGATGTAGGAGCGGTAGTGGATGTTGTTGGGATAGATGATGTAGGAGCGGTAGTGGATGTAGGAGAGGTAGTGGATGTTGGAGGGATAGTGGATGTAGAAGTGGTAGTGGATGAAGAAGCGGTAGTGGATGTTGGAGCGGTAGTGGATGTAGGTACTGTAGTGGATGTAGGAGCGGTAGTGGATGTTGGAGGCATAGTGGATGTAGGAACGGTAGTGGATGTTGGAGGCATAGTGGATGTTGGAGCGGTAGTGGATGTAGGAACGGTAGTGGATGTTGGAGTGGTAGTGGGAGTAGGCAAGGTAGTGGATGTTGGAGGGATTGTGGATGTAGGAGTGGTAGTGGATGTTTGAGGGATAGTGGATGTAGAAGTCGTAGTGGATGGAGGAGCGGTAGTGGACGTTGGAGCGGTAGTGGATGTAGGACCGGTAGTGGATGTAGGAGTGGTTGTGGATGTTGGAGTGGTAGTGAATGTAGGAGCGGTAGTGGATGTAGGAGAGGTAGTCGATGTAGGAGCGGTAGTGGATGTTGGAGCGGTAGTGGATGTTGGAGCGGTAGTGGATGTAGGAGTGGTTGTGGATGATGGAGGGATAGTGGATGTAGGAGAGGTGGTGGATGTTGGAGCGGTAGTGGATGTAGGAACGGTAGTGGATGTAGGAGCGGTAGTGGATGTTGGAGGGATAGTGGATGTAGGAGCGGAAGTGGATGTAGGAGCGGTAGTGGATGTAGGAACGGTAGTGGATGTAGGAACGGTAGTGGATGAAGGAGTGGTTGTGGATGTAGGAGCGGTAGTGGATGTAGGAGCGGGAGTGGATGTAGGAGCGGTAGTGGATGTAGAAGAGGTAGTCGATGTATGAGTGGTAGTGGATGTTGGAACGGTAGTGTATGTAGGAGTGGTAGTGGATGTAGGAACGGTAGTGGATGTTGGAGGCATAGTGGATGTTGGAGCGGTAGTGGATGTAGGAACGGTAGTGGATGTTGGAGTGGTAGTGGGAGTAGGCAAGGTAGTGGATGTTGGAGGGATAGTGGATGTAGAAGTCGTAGTGGATGGAGGAGCGGTAGTGGACGTTGGAGCGGTAGTGGATGTAGGACCGGTAGTGGATGTAGGAGTGGTTGTGGATGTTGGAGTGGTAGTGAATGTAGGAGCGGTAGTGGATGTAGGAGAGGTAGTCGATGTAGGAGCGGTAGTGGATGTTGGAGCGGTAGTGGATGTTGGAGCGGTAGTGGATGTAGGAGTGGTTGTGGATGATGGAGGGATAGTGGATGTAGGAGAGGTGGTGGATGTAGGAGCGGTAGTGGATGTTGGAGGGATAGTGGATCTAGGAGTGGTAGTGAATGTAGGAGCGGTAGTGGATGTAGGAGCGGTAGTGGATGTAGGAGCGGTAGTGGATGTAGGAACGGTAGTGGATGTAGGAACGGTAGTGGATGAAGGAGTGGTTGTGGATGTAGGAGCGGTAGTGGATGTAGGAGCGGGAGTGGATGTAGGAGCGATAGTGGATGTAGAAGAGGTAGTCGATGTATGAGTGGTAGTGGATGTTGGAACGGTAGTGTATGTAGGAGTGGTAGTGGATGTTGGAACGGTAGTGGATGTTTGAGAGGTAGTGAATGTAGGAGCGGTAGTGGATGTAGGAGCGGTAGTGGATGTAGGCATGGTAGTGGATGTTGGAGGGATAGTGGTTGTAGGAGCGGTAGTGGATGTTGTTGGGATAGATGATGTAGGAGCGGTAGTGGATGTAGGAGAGGTAGTGGATGTTGGAGGGATAGTGGATGTAGAAGTGGTAGTGGATGAAGAAGCGGTAGTGGATGTTGGAGCGGTAGTGGATGTAGGTACTGTAGTGGATGTAGGAGCGGTAGTGGATGTTGGAGGCATAGTGGATGTAGGAACGGTAGTGGATAATGGAGGCATAGTGGATGTTGGAGCGGTAGTGGATGAAGGAACGGTAGTGGATGTTGGAGTGGTAGTGGGAGTAGGCAAGGTAGTGGATGTTGGAGGGATAGTGGATGTAGAAGTCGTAGTGGATGGAGGAGCGGTAGTGGACGTTGGAGCGGTAGTGGATGTAGGACCGGTAGTGGATGTAGGAGTGGTTGTGGATGTTGGAGTGGTAGTGAATGTAGGAGCGGTAGTGGATGTAGGAGAGGTAGTCGATGTAGGAGCGGTAGTGGATGTTGGAGCGGTAGTGGATGTTGGAGCGCTAGTTGATGTAGGAGAGGTGGTGGATGTTGGAGCGGTAGTGGATGTAGGAACGGTAGTGGATGTAGGAGCGGTAGTGGATGTTGGAGGGATAGTGGATGTAGGAGTGGTAGTGAATGTAGGAGCGGTAGTGGATGTAGGAGCGGTAGTGGATGTAGGAGCGGTAGTGGATGTAGGAACGGTAGTGGATGTAGGAACGGTAGTGGATGAAAGAGTGGTTGTGGATGTTGGAGTGGTTCTGGATGTAGGAGTGGTTGTGGATGTAGGAGTGGTTGTGGATGTTGGAGTGGTAGTGGGAGTAGGCAAGGTAGTGGATGTTCGAGGGATATTGGAGGTAGGAGTGGTAGTGGATGTAGGAGCGGTAGTGGATGTTGGAGGGATAGTGGATGTAGGAGTGGTAGTGGATGTAGGAGCGGTAGTCGATGTAGGAGTGGTAGTGGATGTTGGAATGGTAGTGTATGTAGGAGTGGTAGTGGATGTTGGAGCGGTAGTGGATGTTTGAGCGGTAGTGGATGTAGGAGCGGTAGTGGATGTAGGAGCGGTAGTGGATGTAGGAGTGGTAGTGGAAGTAGGCATGGTAGTGGATGTTGGAGGGATAGTGGATGTAGGAGCGGTAGTGGACGTTGTTGGGATAGATGGTGTAGGAGCGGTAGTGGATGTAGGAGAGGTAGTGGATGTTGGAGGGATAGTGGATGTAGAAGTGGTAGTGGATGAAGAAGCGGTAGTGGATGTTGGAGCGGTAGTGGATGTAGGTACTGTAGTGGATGTAGGAGCGGTAGTGGATGTTGGAGGCATAGTGGATGTAGGAACGGTAGTGGATGTTGGAGGCATAGTGGATGTTGGAGCGGTAGTGGATGTAGGAACGGTAGTGGATGTTGGAGGGATTGTGGATGTAGGAGTCGTAGTGGATGGAGGAGCGGTAGTGGATGTTGGAGCGGTGGTGGATGTAGGACCGGAAGTGGATGTAGGAGTGGTTGTGAATGTTGGAGTGGTAGTGAATGTAGGAGCGGTAGTGGATGTAGGAGAGGTAGTCCATGTAGGAGCGGTAGTGGATGTTGGAGGGGGAGTGGATGTTGGAGCGGTAGTGGATGTAGGAGTGGTTGTGGATGTTGGAGGGATAGTGGATGTAGGAGAGGTAGTGGATGTTGGAGCGGTAGTGGATGTAGGAACAGTAGTGGATGTAGGAGCGGTAGTGGATGTTGGAGGGATAGTGGATATAGGAGTGGTAGTGAATGTAGGAGCGGTAGTGGATGTAGGAGCGGTAGTGGATGTAGGAGAAGTAGTCGATGTTGGAGTGGTAGTGGGAGTAGAAAAGGTATTGGATGTTGGAGGAATAGTGGATGTAGGAGCGGTAGTTGATGTTGGAGCGGTAGTGGATGCAGGAGTGGAAGTGGATGTAGGAGCCATAGTGGATGTTGGAGCGGTAGTGGATGTTGGAGTGGTAGTGGGAGTATGCAAGGTAGTGGATGTAGGAGCGGGAGTGGATGTTGGAGTGGTAGTGGGAGTAGGCAAGGTAGTGGATGTTGGAGGGATAGTGGATGTAGGAGTGGTTGTGGATGTTGGAGCGGTAGTGGATGTAGGAGTGGAAGTGGAAGTAGGCAAGGTAGTGGATGTTGG
Organism: Steromphala cineraria; assembly: GCA_916613615.1. Lineage (NCBI taxonomy): Eukaryota > Metazoa > Mollusca > Gastropoda > Trochida > Trochidae > Steromphala > Steromphala cineraria. The sequence goes on along the minus strand of OU744723.1, from coordinate 28,687,456 downwards.
AGGGATAGTGGAGGTAGGAGTGGTAGTGGATGTAGGAGCGGTAGTGGATGTTGGAGGGATAGTGGATGTAGGAGTGGTAGTGGATGTAGGAGCGGTAATGGATGTAGGAGCGGTTGTGGATGATGGAGGGATAGTGGATGTAGGAGAGGTGGTGGATGTTGGAGCGGTAGTGGATGTAGGAACGGTAGTGGATGTAGGAGCGGTAGTGGATTTTGGAGGGATAGTGGATGTAGGAGTGGTAGTGAATGTAGGAGCGGTAGTGGATGTAGGAGCGGTAGTGGATGTAGGAGCGGTAGTGGATGTAGGAACGGTAGTGGATGTAGGAACGGTAGTGGATGAAAGAGTGGTTGTGGATGTTGGAGTGGTTGTGGATGTAGGAGTGGTTGTGGATGTAGGAGTGGTTGTGGATGTTGGAGTGGTAGTGGGAGTAGGCAAGGTAGTGGATGTTCGAGGGATATTGGAGGTAGGAGTGGTAGTGGATGTAGGAGCGGTAGTGGATGTTGGAGGGATAGTGGATGTAGGAGTGGTAGTGGATGTAGGAGCGGTAGTCGATGTAGGAGTGGTAGTGGATGTTGGAATGGTAGTGTATGTAGGAGTGGTAGTGGATGTTGGAGCGGTAGTGGATGTTTGAGCGGTAGTGGATGTAGGAGCGGTAGTGGATGTAGGAGCGGTAGTGGATGTAGGAGTGGTAGTGGAAGTAGGCATGGTAGTGGATGTTGGAGGGATAGTGGATGTAGGAGCGGTAGTGGACGTTGTTGGGATAGATGGTGTAGGAGCGGTAGTGGATGTAGGAGAGGTAGTGGATGTTGGAGGGATAGTGGATGTAGAAGTGGTAGTGGATGAAGAAGCGGTAGTGGATGTTGGAGCGGTAGTGGATGAAGGTACTGTAGTGGATGTAGGAGCGGTAGTGGATGTTGGAGGCATAGTGGATGTAGGAACGGTAGTGGATGTTGGAGGCATAGTGGATGTTGGAGCGGTAGTGGATGTAGGAACGGTAGTGGATGTAGGAGGGATTGTGGATGTAGGAGTCGTAGTGGATGGAGGAGCGGTAGTGGATGTCGGAGCGGTGGTGGATGTAGGACCGGAAGTGGATGTAGGAGTGGTTGTGAATGTTGGAGTGGTAGTGAATGTAGGAGCGGTAGTGGATGTAGGAGAGGTAGTCCATGTAGGAGCGGTAGTGGATGTTGGAGGGGGAGTGGATGTTGGAGCGGTAGTGGATGTAGGAGTGGTTGTGGATGTTGGAGGGATAGTGGATGTAGGAGAGGTGGTGGATGTTGGAGCGGTAGTGGATGTAGGAACAGTAGTGGATGTAGGAGCGATAGTGGATATAGGAGTGGTAGTGAATGTAGGAGCGGTAGTGGATGTAGGAGCGGTAGTGGATGTAGGAGAAGTAGTCGATGTTGGAGTGGTAGTGGGAGTAGAAAAGGTATTGGATGTTGGAGGAATAGTGGATGTAGGAGCGGTAGTTGATGTTGGAGCGGTAGTGGATGCAGGAGTGGAAGTGGATGTAGGAGCCATAGTGGATGTTGGAGCGGTAGTGGATGTTGGAGTGGTAGTGGGAGTATGCAAGGTAGTGGATGTAGGAGCGGGAGTGGATGTTGGAGTGGTAGTGGGAGTAGGCAAGGTAGTGGATGTTGGAGGGATAGTGGATGTAGGAGTGGTTGTGGATGTTGGAGCGGTAGTGGATGTAGGAGTGGAAGTGGAAGTAGGCAATGTAGTGGATGTTGGAGGGATAGTGGAGGTAGGAGTGGTAGTGGATGTAGGAGCGGTAGTGGATGTTGGAGGGATAGTGGATGTAGGAGTGGTAGTGGATGTAGGAGCGGTAATGGATGTAGGAGCGGTAGTGGATGTAGGAGCGGGAGTGGATGTAGGAGCGGTAGTGGATGTAGGAGTGGTAGTGGCTGTAGGAGTGGTAGTGGATGTTGGAACGGTAGTGTATGTAGGAGTGGTAGTGGATGTAGGAGCGGTAGTGGATGTAGGAGCGGTAGTGGATGTAGGAGTGGTAGTGGAAGTAGGCATGGTAGTGGATGTAGGAGCAGTAGTGGATGTAGGAGCGGTAGTATATGTAGGAGCGGTAGTGGATGTAGGAGTGGTAGTGGGAGTATGCAATGTAGTGGATGTTGGAGGGATAGTGGATGTAGGAGCGGGAGTGGATGTTGGAGGCAAAGTGGATGTAGGAGCGGAAGTGGATGTAGGAGTGGAAGTGGAGGTAGGAGCGGTAATGGATGTAGGAGTGGAAGTGGGAGTAGGCAAGGTAGTGGATGTTGGAGGGATAGTGGATGTAGGAGCGGTAGTAGATTTAGGACCGGTAGTGGATGTAGGAGCGGTAGTGGATGTAGGAACGGTAATGGATGTAGGAGTGGAAGTGGATGTAGGAACGGTATTGGATGTAGGAGCGGTAGTAGATGTTGGAGGGATAGTGGATTTAGGAGTGGTAGTGGGAGTAGGGGTGGTAGTGGATGTAGGAGTGTTAGTGGATGTTGGAGGGATAGTGGATGTAGAAGTGGTAGTGGATGTAGGAGCAGTAGTGGATGTTGGAGGGATAGTGGATGTAGGAGCGGTAGTGGTTGTTGGAGGGATAGTGGATGTAGGACCGGTAGTGGATGTAGGAGCGGTAGTGGATGTAGGAGTAGTAGTGGATGTAGGAGCGGTAGTGGATGTAGGAGCGGTAGTGGATATTGGAGCGGTAGTGGATGTAGGAGCGGTAGTGGATGAAGGAGTGGTTGTGGATGTTGAAGTGTTAGTGGGAGTAGGCAAGGCAGTGGATGTTGGAGAGATAGTGGATGTAGGAGCGGTAGTGGATGTAGGAGCGGTAGTGGATGTAGGAGCGGGAGTGGATGTAGGAGCGGTAGTGGATGTAGGAGTGGTAGTGTATGTAGGAGTGGTAGTGGATGTTGGAACGGTAGTGTATGTAGGAGTGGTAGTGGATGTTGGAGCGGTAGTGGATGTTTGAGAGGTAGTGGATGTAGGAGCGGTAGTGGATGTAGGAGTGGTAGTGGATGTAGGAGTGGTAGTGGACGTAGGCATGGTAGTGGATGTAGGAGCGGTAGTGGATGTAGGAGCGGGAGTGGATGTAGGAGCGGTAGTGGATGTAGAAGAGGTAGTCGATGTAGGAGTGGTAGTGGATGTTGGAACGGTAATGGACGTAGGAGTGGTAGTGGATGTAGGAGTGGTAGTGGGAGTATGCAAGGTAGTGGATGTTGGAGGGATAGTGGATGTAGGAGCGGGAGTGGATGTTGGAGGCAAAGTGGATGTAGGAGCGGTAGTGGATGTAGGAGCGGTAGTGGATGTAGGAGTGGAAGTGGGAGTAGGCAAGGTAGTGGATGTTGGAGGGATAGTGGATGTAGGAGCGGTAGTAGATTTAGGACCGGTAGTGGATGTAGGAGCGGTAGTGGATGTAGGAACGGTAGTGGATGTAGGAGTGGTAGTGGATGTAGGAGCGGTAGTGGATGTAGGAACGGTAGTGGATGTAAGAGCGGTAGTAGATGTTGGAGGGATAGTGGATGTAGGAGCGGTAGTGGTTGTTGGAGGGATAGTGGATGTAGAAGCGGTAGTGGATGTTGGAACGGTAGTGGATGTAGGAGTGGTAGTGGGAGTAGGGGTGGTAGTGGATGTAGGAGTGGTAGTGGATGTTGGAGGGATAGTGGATGTAGAAGAGGTAGTGGATGTAGGAGTGGTAGTGGATGTTGGAACGGTAGTGTATGTAGGAGTGGTAGTGGATGTAGGAGCGGTAGTGGATGAAGGAGCGGTAATGGATGTAGGAGTGGTAGTGGAAGTAGGCATGGTAAGTGATGTAGGAGCAGTAGTGGATGTAGGAGCGGTAGTGGATGTAGGAGCGGTAGTGGATGTAGGAGCGGTAGTGGATGTAGGAGTGGTAGTGGGAGTATGCAAGGTAGTGGATGTTGGAGGGATAGTGGATGTAGGAGCGGTAGTAGATTTAGGACCGGTAGTGGATGTAGGAGCGGTAGTGGATGTAGGAACGGTAGTGGATGTAGGAGTGGTAGTGGATGTAGGAACGGTATTGGATGTAGGAGCGGTAGTAGATGTAGGAGGGATAGTGGATGTAGGAGCGGTAGTGGTTGTTGGAGGGATAGTGGATGTAGGAGCGGTAGTGGATGTTGGAACGGTAGTGGATGTAGGAGTGGTAGTGGGAGTAGGGGTGGTAGTGGATGTAGGAGTGTTAGTGGATGTTGGAGGGATTGTGGATGTAGAAGTGGTAGTGGATGTAGGAGCAGCAGTAGATGTTGGAGGGATAGTGGATGTAGGAGCGGTAGTGGTTGTTGGAGGGATAGTGGATGTAGGACCGGTAGTGGATGTAGGAGCGGTAGTGGATGTAGGAGTAGTAGTGGATGTAGGAGCGGTAGTGGATGTAGGAGCGGTAGTGGATGTTGGAGCGGTAGTGGATGTAGGAACGGTAGTGGATGTAGGAGCGGTAGTGGATGTAGGAGCGGTAGTGGATGAAGGAGTGGTTGTGGATGTTGGAGTGGTAGTGGGAGTAGGCAAGGCAGTGGATGTTGGAGAGATAGTGGATGTAGGAGCGGGAGTGGATGTTGGAGGCAAAGTGGATGTAGGAGCGGTAGTGGATGTTGGAGGGATAGTGGATGTAGGAGAGGTGATGGATGTTGGAGCGGTAGTTGATGTTGGAGCGGTAGTGGATGTAGGAACGGTAGTGGATGTTGGAGTGGTAGTGGGAGTAGGCAAGGTAGTGGATGTTTGAGGGATAGTGGATGTAGAAGTCGTAGTGGATGGAGGAGCGGTAGTGGATGTTGGAGCGGTAGTGGATGTTGGAGCGGTAGTGGATGTAGGAGTGGTTGTGGATGTTGGAGGGATAGTGGATGTAGGAGAGGTGGTGGATGTAGGAGTGGTTGTGGATGTAGGAGGGATAGTGGATGTAGGAGTGGTAGTGAATGTAGGAGCGGTAGTGGATGTAGGAGCGGTAGTGGATGTAGGAGAAGTAGTCGATGTAGGAGTGGTAGTGGATGTAGGAATGGTAGTGGGAGTAGAAAAGGTAGTGGATGTTGGAGGAATAGTGGATGTAGGAGCGGTAGTGGATGTTGGAGCGGTAGTGGATGCAGGAGTAGTAGTGGATGTAGGAGCCGTAGTCGATGTTGGAGCGGTAGTGGATGTTGGAGCGGTAGTGGATGTAGGAGTGGTAGTGGGAGTATGCAAGGTAGTGGATGTTGGAGGGATAGTGGATGTAGGAGCGGTAGAGGATGTTGGAGGCATAGTGGATGTAGGAGCAGTAGTGGATGTAGGAGCGGTAGTGGATGTAGGAGTGGTAGTGGATGTAGGAGTGGTAGTGGGAGTAGGCAAGGTAGTTGATGTTGGAGGGATAGTGGATGTAGGAGCGGGAGTGGATGTTGGAGGCAAAGTGGATGTAGGAGCGGTAGTGGATGTAGGAGTTGTAGTGGATGTAGGAGCGGTAGTGGATGTAGGAGTGGAAGTGGGAGTAGGCAAGGTAGTTGATGTTGGAGGGATAGTGGATGTAGGAGCGGTAGTAGATTTAGGACCGGTAGTGGATGTAGGAGCGGTAGTGGATATAGGAGCGGTAGTGGATGTAGGAACGGTAGTGGATGTAGGAGCGGTAGTAGATGTTGGAGGGATAGTGGATGTAGGAGCGGTAGTGGTTGTTGGAGGGATAGTGGATGTAGGAGCGGTAGTGGATGTAGGAGCGATAGTGGATGTAGGAACGGTAGTGGATGTAGGAGCGGTACTGGATGTAGGAGTGGTAATGGGAGTAGGCAGGGTAGTGGATGTTGGTGTCATAGTGGATGAAGGAGCGGTAGTGGATGTTGGAACGGTAGTGGATGTAGGAGTGGTAGTGGGAGTAGGGGTGGTAGTGGATGTAGGAGTGGTAGTGGATGTTGGAGGGATAGTGGATGTAGAAGTGGTAGTGGATGAAGGAGCGGTACTTGATGTTGGAGCGGTAGTTGATGTTGGAGTGGTAGTGGGAGTAGGCAAGATAGTGGATGTTTGAGGGATAGTGGATGTAGAAGTCGTAGTGGATGGAGGAGCGGTAGTGGATGTTGGAGCGGTAGTGGATGTAGGACTGGTAGTGGATGTAGGAGTGGTTGTGGATGTTGGAGTGGTAGTGAATGTAGGAGCGGTAGTGGATGTAGGAGAGGTAGTGGATGTAGGAGCGGTAGTGGATGTTGGAGCGGTAGTGGATGTTGGAGCGGTAGTGGATGTAGGAGTGGTTGTGGATGTTGGAGGGATAGTGGATGTAGGAGAGGTGGTGGATGTAGGAGTGGTTGTGGATGTTGGAGGGATAGTGGATGTTTGAGCGGTAGTGGATGTTGGAGGGATAGTGGATGTAGGAGTGGTAGTGAATGTAGGAGCGGTAGTGGATGTAGGAGCGGTAGTGGATGTAGGAGAAGTAGTCGATGTAGGAGTGGTAATGGATGTTTGAACGGTAGTGGATGTAGGAATGGTAGTGGGAGTAGAAAAGGTAGTGGATGTTGGAGGAATAGTGGATGTAGGAGCGGTAGTGGATGTTGGAGCGGTAGTGGATGCAGGAGTAGTAGTGGATGTAGGAGCCGTAGTCGATGTTGGAGCGGTAGTGGATGTTGGAGCGGTAGTGGATGTAGGAGTGGTAGTGGGAGTATGCAAGGTAGTGGATGTTGGAGGGATAGTGGATGTAGGAGCGGTAGAGGATGTTGGAGGCATAGTGGATGTAGGAGCAGTAGTGGATGTAGGAACGGTAGTGGATGTAGGAGCGGTAGTGGATGTAGGAGTGGTAGTGGATGTAGGAGTGGTAGTGGGAGTAGGCAAGGTAGTTGATGTTGGAGGGATAGTGGATGTAGGAGCGGTAGTGGATGTAGGAGTGGTAATGGGAGTAGGCAGGGTAGTGGATGTAGGAGCGGTACTGGATGTAGGAGTGGTAATGGGAGTAGGCAGGGTAGTGGATGTTGGTGTCATAGTGGATGAAGGAGCGGTAGTGGATGTTGGAACGGTAGTGGATGTAGGAGTGGTAGTGGGAGTAGGGGTGGTAGTGGATGTAGGAGTGGTAGTGGATGTTGGAGGGATAGTGGATGTAGAAGTGGTAGTGGATGAAGGAGCGGTACTTGATGTTGGAGCGGTAGTTGATGTTGGAGTGGTAGTGGGAGTAGGCAAGATAGTGGATGTTTGAGGGATAGTGGATGTAGAAGTCGTAGTGGATGGAGGAGCGGTAGTGGATGTTGGAGCGGTAGTGGATGTAGGACTGGTAGTGGATGTAGGAGTGGTTGTGGATGTTGGAGTGGTAGTGAATGTAGGAGCGGTAGTGGATGTAGGAGAGGTAGTGGATGTAGGAGCGGTAGTGGATGTTGGAGCGGTAGTGGATGTTGGAGCGGTAGTGGATGTAGGAGTGGTTGTGGATGTTGGAGGGATAGTGGATGTAGGAGAGGTGGTGGATGTAGGAGTGGTTGTGGATGTTGGAGGGATAGTGGATGTTTGAGCGGTAGTGGATGTTGGAGGGATAGTGGATGTAGGAGTGGTAGTGAATGTAGGAGCGGTAGTGGATGTAGGAGCGGTAGTGGATGTAGGAGAAGTAGTCGATGTAGGAGTGGTAATGGATGTTGGAACGGTAGTGGATGTAGGAATGGTAGTGGGAGTAGAAAAGGTAGTGGATGTTGGAGGAATAGTGGATGTAGGAGCGGTAGTGGATGTTGGAGCGGTAGTGGATGCAGGAGTAGTAGTGGATGTAGGAGCCGTAGTCGATGTTGGAGCGGTAGTGGATGTTGGAGCGGTAGTGGATGTAGGAGTGGTAGTGGGAGTATGCAAGGTAGTGGATGTTGGAGGGATAGTGGATGTAGGAGCGGTAGAGGATGTTGGAGGCATAGTGGATGTAGGAGCAGTAGTGGATGTAGGAACGGTAGTGGATGTAGGAGCGGTAGTGGATGTAGGAGTGGTAGTGGATGTAGGAGTGGTAGTGGGAGTAGGCAAGGTAGTTGATGTTGGAGGGATAGTGGATGTAGGAGCGGGAGTGGATGTTGGAGGCAAAGTGGATGTAGGAGCGGTAGTGGATGTAGGAGTTGTAGTGGATGTAGGAGCGGTAGTGGATGTAGGAGTGGAAGTGGGAGTAGGCAAGGTAGTTGATGTTGGAGGGATAGTGGATGTAGGAGCGGTAGTAGATTTAGGAGCGGTAGTGGATGTAGGAGCGGTAGTGGATGTAGGAGCGGTAGTGGATATAGGAGTGGTAGTGGATGTAGGAGCGGTAGTGGATGTAGGAACGGTAGTGGATGTAGGAGCGGTAGTAGATGTTGGAGGGATAGTGGATGTAGGAGCGGTAGTGGTTGTTGGAGGGATAGTGGATGTAGGAGCGGTAGTGGATGTAGGAGCGATAGTGGATGTAGGAACGGTAGTGGATGTAGGAGCGGTACTGGATGTAGGAGTGGTAATGGGAGTAGGCAGGGTAGTGGATGTTGGTGTCATAGTGGATGAAGGAGCGGTAGTGGATGTTGGAACGGTAGTGGATGTAGGAGTGGTAGTTAGAGTAAGGGTGGTAGTGGATGTAGGAGTGGTAGTGGATGTTGGAGGGATAGTGGATGTAGAAGTGGTAGTGGATGAAGGAGCGGTACTGGATGTTGGAGCGGTAGTTGATGTAGGTACTGTAGTGGATGTAGAAGAGGTAGTGGATGTAGGAGTGGTAGTGGATGTTGGAACGGTAGTGTATGTAGGAGTGGTAGTGGATGTTGGAGCGGTAGTGGATGTTTGAGAGGTAGTGGATGTAGGAGCGGTAGTGGATGTAGGAGCGGTAGTGGATGTAGGAGTGGTAGTGGAAGTAGGCATGGTAGTGGATGTAGGAGCAGTAGTGGAGGTAGGAGCGGTAGTGGATGTAGGAGCGGTAGTGGATGTAGGAGCGGTAGTGGATGTAGGAGTGGTAGTGGGAGTATGCAAGGTAGTGGATGTTGGAGGGATAGTGGATGTAGGAGCGGGAGTGGATGTTGGAGGCAAGGTAGTGGATGTTGGAGGGATAGTGGATGTAGGAGCGGTAGTAGATTTAGGACCGGTAGTGGATGTAGGAGCGGTAGTGGATGTAGGAACGGTAGTGGATGTTGGAGTGGTAGTGGATGTAGGAACGGTATTGGATGTAGGAGCGGTAGTAGATGTTGGAGGGATAGTGGATGTAGGAGCGGTAGTGGTTGTTGGAGGGATAGTGGATGTAGGAGCGGTAGTGGATGTTGGAACGGTAGTGGATGTTGGAACGGTAGTGGATGTAGGAGTGGTAGTGGATGTAGGAGTGTTAGTGGATGTTGGAGGGATAGTGGATGTAGAAGTGGTAGTGGATGTAGGAGCAGTAGTAGATGTTGGAGGGATAGTGGATGTAGGAGCGGTAGTGGTTGTTGGAGGGATAGTGGATGTAGGACCGGTAGTGGATGTAGGAGCGGTAGTGGATGTAAGAGTAGTAGTGGATGTAGGAGCGGTAGTGGATGTAGGAGCGGTAGTGGATGTTGGAGCGGTAGTGGATGTAGGAACGGTAGTGGATGTAGGAGCGGTAGTGGATGAAGGAGTGGTTGTGGATGTTTGAGTGGTAGTGGGAGTAGGCAATGCAGTGGATGTTGGAGAGATAGTGGATGTAGGAGCGGTAGTGGATGTTGGAGGGATAGTGGATGTAGGAGAGGTGGTGGATGTTGGAGCGGTAGTGGATGTTGGAGCGGTAGTGGATGTAGGAACGGTAGTGGATGTTGCAGTGGTAGTGGGAGTAGGCAAGGTAGTGGATGTTTGAGGGATAGTGGATGTAGAAGTCGTAGTGGATGGAGGAGCGGTAGTGGATGTTGGAGCGGTAGTGGATGTAGGACTGGTAGTGGATGTAGGAGTGGTTGTGGATGTTGGAGTGGTAGTAAATGTAGGAGCGGTAATGGATGTAGGAGAGGTAGTGGATGTAGGAGCGGTTGTGGATGTTGGAGCGGTAGTGGATGTTGGAGCGGTAGTGGATGTAGGAGTGGTTGTGGATGTTGGAGGGATAGTGGATGTAGGAGAGGTGGTGGATGTAGGAGTGGTTGTGGATGTTGGAGGGATAGTGGATGTTTGAGCGGTAGTGGATGTTGGAGGGATAGTTGATGTAGGAGTGGTTGTGAATGTAGGAGCGGTAGTGGATGTAGGAGCGGTAGTGGATGTAGGAGAAGTAGTCGATGTAGGAGAAGTAGTCGATGTAGGAGTGGTAGTGGATGTTGGAACGGTAGTGGATGTAGGAATGGTAGTGGGAGTAGAAAAGGTAGTGGATGTTGGAGGAATAGTGGATGTAGGAGCGGTAGTGGATGTTGGAGCGGTAGTGGATGCAGGAGTAGTAGTGGATGCAGGAGCCGTAGTCGATGTTGGAGCGGTAGTGGATGTTGGAGCGGTAGTGGATGTAGGAGTGGTAGTGGGAGTATGCAAGGTAGTGGATGTTTGAGGGATAGTGGATGTAGGAGCGGTAGAGGATGTTGGAGGCATAGTGGATGTAGGAGCAGTAGTGGATGTAGGAGCGGTAGTGGATGTAGGAGCGGTAGTGGATGTAGGAGTGGTAGTGGGAGTAGGCAAGGTAGTTGATGTTGGAGGGATAGTGGATGTAGGAGCGGGAGTGGATGTTGGAGGCAAAGTGGATGTAGGAGCGGTAGTGGATGTAGGAGTTGTAGTGGATGTAGGAGCGGTAGTGGATGTAGGAGTGGAAGTGGGAGTAGGCAAGGTAGTTGATGTTGGAGGGATAGTGGATGTAGGAGCGGTAGTAGATTTAGGACCGGTAGTGGATGTAGGAGCGGTAGTGGATGTAGGAGCGGTAGTGGATGTAGGAGTGGTAGTGGATGTAGGAGCGGTAGTGGATGTAGGAACGGTAGTGGATGTAGGAGCGGTAGTAGATGTTGGAGGGATAGTGGATGTAGGAGCGGTAGTGGTTGTTGGAGGGATAGTGGATGTAGGAGCGGTAGTGGATGTAGGAGCGATAGTGGATGTAGGAACGGTAGTGGATGTAGGAGCGGTACTGGATGTAGGAGTGGTAATGGGAGTAGGCAGGGTAGTGGATGTTGGTGTCATAGTGGATGAAGGAGCGGTAGTGGATGTTGGAACGGTAGTGGATGTAGGAGTGGTAGTGGGAGTAGGGGTGGTAGTGGATGTAGGAGTGGTAGTGGATGTTGGAGGGATAATGGATGTAGAAGTGGTAGTGGATGAAGGAGCGGTAGTGGATGTTGGAGCGGTAGTTGATGTAGGTACTGTAGTTGATGTAGGAGCGGTAGTGGATGTTGGAGGGATAGTTGATGTAGGACCGGTAGTGGATGTAGGAGCGGTAGTGGATGTTGGAGGCATAGTGGATAAAGGAGCGGTAGTGGATGTAGGAGCGGTAGTGGATGTTGGAGCGGTAGTGGATGAAGGAGTGGTTGTGGATGTTGGAGTGGTAGTGGGAGTAGGCAAGGCAGTGGATGTTGGAGGGATAGTGGATGTAGGAGTGGTTGTGGGTGTTGAAGTGGTAGTGGGAGTAGGCAAGGCAGTGGATGTTGGAGGGATAGTGGATGTAGGAGAGGTGGTGGATGTTTGAGCGGTAGTGGATGTAGGAACGGTAGTGGATGTAGGAACGGTAGTGAATGTAGGAGCGGTATTGGATGTAGGAGCGGTAGTGGATGTAGGAGCGGTAGTGGATGTAGGAGCGGTAGTGGATGTTAGAACGGTAGTGGATGTCGGAACAGTAGTGGATGTAAGAGCGGTAGTGGATGTAGGAGGGATAGTGGATGTAGGAGTGGTAGTGGATGTTGGAACGATAGTGGATGTAGGAGCGGTAGTGAATGTAGGAGTGGTAGTGGATGTAGGAGCGGTAGTGGACGTAGGAGCGGTAGTGGATGTTGGAACAGTAGTGTATGTAGGAGTGGTAGTGGGAGTAGGTAAGGTAGTGGATGTTGGAGGAATAGTGGATGTTGGAGGAATAGTGGATGTTGGAACAGTAGTGGATGTTGGAACGTCAGTGGATGTAGGAGCGGTAGTGAATGTTGGAGCGGTAGTGGGAGTAGGCAAGGTAGTGGATGTTGGAGGGATAGTGGATGTAGGAGAGGTGGTGGATGTTGGAGCGGTAGTGGATGTAGGAACGGTAGTGGATGTAGGAGTGGTAGTGGATGTTGGAGGGATAGTGGATGAAGGAGTGGTAGTGAATGTAGGAGCGGTATTGGATGTTGGAACGGTAGTGGATGTAAGAGCGGTAGTGGCTGTAAGAGCGGAAGTGGATGTAGGAGGGATAGTGGATGTAGGAGTGGTAGTGGATGTTGGAGCGGTAGTGGATGTAGGAGCGGTAGTGGATGTTGGAACGATAGTGAATGTAGGAGTGGTAGTGGGAGTAGGTAAGGTAGTGGATGTTGGAGGAATAGTGGATGTAGGAGCAGTAGTGGATGTAGGAGCGGTAGTGGACGTAGGAGCGGTAGTGGATGAAGGAGTGGTTGTGGATGTTGGAGTGGTAGTGGGAGTAGGCAAGGCAGTGGATGTTGGAGGGATAGTGGATGTAGGAGTGGTTGTGGATGTTGAAGTGGTAGTGGGAGTAGGCAAGGCAGTGGATGTTGGAGGGATAGTGGATGTAGGAGAGGTGGTGGATGTTTGAGCGGTAGTGGATGTAGGAACGGTAGTGGATGTAGGAACGGTAGTGAATGTAGGAGCGGTATTGGATGTAGGAGCGGTAGTGGATGTAGGAGCGGTAGTGGATGTAGGAGCGGTAGTGGATGTTAGAACGGTAGTGGATGTCGGAACAGTAGTGGATGTAAGAGCGGTAGTGGATGTAGGAGGGATAGTGGATGTAGGAGTGGTAGTGGAAGTTGGAACGATAGTGGATGTAGGAGCGGTAGTGAATGTAGGAGTGGTAGTGGATGTAGGAGCGGTAGTGGACGTAGGAGCGGTAGTGGATGTTGGAACAGTAGTGTATGTAGGAGTGGTAGTGGGAGTAGGTAAGGTAGTGGATGTTGGAGGAATAGTGGATGTTGGAACAGTAGTGGATGTTGGAACGTCAGTGGATGTAGGAGCGGTAGTGAATGTTGGAGCGGTAGTGGGAGTAGGCAAGGTAGTGGATGTTGGAGGGATAGTGGATGTAGGAGAGGTGGTGGATGTTGGAGCGGTAGTGGATGTAGGAACGGTAGTGGATGTAGGAGTGGTAGTGGATGTTGGAGGGATAGTGGATGAAGGAGTGGTAGTGAATGTAGGAGCGGTATTGGATGTTGGAACGGTAGTGGATGTAAGAGCGGTAGTGGCTGTAAGAGCGGAAGTGGATGTAGGAGGGATAGTGGATGTAGGAGTGGTAGTGGATGTTGGAGCGGTAGTGGATGTAGGAGCGGTAGTGGATGTTGGAACGATAGTGAATGTAGGAGTGGTAGTGGGAGTAGGTAAGGTAGTGGATGTTGGAGGAATAGTGGATGTAGGAGCAGTAGTGGATGTAGGAGCGGTAGTGGACGTAGGAGCGGTAGTGGATGTTGGAACGATAGTGAATGTAGGAGTGGTAGTGGGAGTAGGTAAGGTAGTGGATGTTGGAGGAATAGTGGATGTAGGAGCGGTAGTGGATGTTGGAGCGGTAGTGGATGTAGGAGTGGTAGTGGAAGTAGGCAAGGTAGTGGATGTTGGAGGGACAGTGGATGTAGGTGCGGTAGTGGATGTTGGAGGGATAGTGGATGTAGGAGCGGTAGTGGATGTTTGAGGGATAGATGATGTAGGAGCGGTAGTGGATGTAGGAGCGGTAGTGGAGGTAGGAGTGGTAGTGGATGTAGAAGTGGTAGTGGGAGTAAGCAAGGTAGTGAATGTTGGAAGGATAGTGGATGTAGGAGTGGTTGTGGATGTTGAAGTGGTAATGGGAGTAGGCAAGGTAGTGGATGTTGGAGGGATAGTGGATGTAGGAGCGGTAGTGGATGTAGGAGAGGTTGTCGATGTAGGAGTGGTAGTGGATGTTTGAACGGTAGTGTATGTAGGAGTGGTAGTGGGAGTATGCAAGGTAGTGGATGTTGGAGGGATAGTGGATGTAGGAGCTGTAGCTGATGTTGGAGGCATTGTGGATGTTGGAGCGGTAGTGGATGTAGGAGCGGTAGTGGATGTAGGAGCGGTAGTGGATGTAGGAGCGGTAGTGGATATAGGAGTGGTAGTGGATATAGGAGCGGTAGTTGATGTAGGAGTGGTAATGGATGTAGGAGTGGTAGTGGGAGTATGCAAGGTAGTGGAAGTTGGAGGGATAGTGGATGTAGGAGCGGTAGTGGATTTTGGAGCGGTAGTGGATGTTGCAGTGGTAGTGATTGTTGAAGCGGTAGTGGATGTAGGAGTGGTAGTGGGAGAAGGCAAGGTAGTGGATGTTGGAGGGATGGTGGATGTAGGAGCAGAAGTGGAGGTAGGAGCGGTAGTAGATGTAGGACCGGTAGTGGATGTAGTCGTGGTAGTGGGAGTAGGCAAGGTAGTGGATGTAGGAGGGATAGTGGATGTAGGAGCGGTAGTGGATGTAGGAGCGGTAGTGGATGTTTGAGAGGTAGTGGATGTAGGAGCGATAGTGGATGTAGGAGCGGTAGTGGATGTAGGTGTGGTAGTGGGAGTAGGCAAGGTAGTGGATGTTGGAGGGATAGTGGATGTAGCAGCGGTAGTGGATATAGGAGCGGAAGTGGATGTTTGAGAGGTAGTTGATGTAGGAGCGGTAGTGGATGTAGGAGCGGTAGTGGATGTAGGAGCGGTTGTGGATGTAGGAGCGGTAGTGGATGTAGGAGCGGTAGTGAATGTAGGAGCGGTAGTGGATGTTGGAACGGTAGTGGATGTGAGAGCGGTAGTGGATGTAGGCGGGATAGTGGATGTAGGAGTGGTAGTGGATGTTGGAACAGTAGCAGATGTTGGAGGGATAGTGGATGTAGTTGCGGTAGTGGATGTTGGAGGTATAGTGGATGTAGGAGCGGTAGTGGATGTTGGAGGGATAGATGATGTAGGAGCGGTAGTGGATGTAGGAGCGGTTATGGATGTAGGAGCGGTAGTGGATGTAGGAGCGGTAGTGAATGTAGGAGCGGTAGTGGATGTTGGAACGGTAGTGGATGTAAGAGCGGTAGTGGATGTAGGCGGGATAGTGGATGTAGGAGTGGTAGTGGATGTTGGAACAGTAGCAGATGTTGGAGGGATAGTGGATGTAGTTGCGGTAGTGGATGTTGGAGGTATAGTGGATGTAGGAGCGGTAGTGGATGTTGGAGGGATAGATGATGTAGGAGCGGTAGTGGATGTAGGAGGGATAGTGGATGTAGGAGCGGTAGTGGATGTAGGAGCGATAGTGGATGTAGGAACGGTAGTGGATGTAGGAACGGTAGTGGATGTAGGAGTGGTATTGGATGTAGGAGTGGTAGTGGGAGTAGGCAGGGTAGTGGATGTTGGTGGGATAGTGGATGTAGGAGCGGTAGTGGATGTAGGAACGGTAGTGGATGTTGGAACGGTAGTGGATGTAGGAGTGGTAGTGGATGTAGGAGTGGTAGTGGGAGTAGGTAAGGTAGTGGATGTTCGAGGAATAGTGGATGTAGGAGCGGTAGTGGATGTAGGAGTGGTAGTGGAAGTAGGCAAGGTAGTGGATTTAGGAGTGATAGTGGGAGTATGCAAGGTAGTGGATGTTGGAGGGATAGTGGATGTAGGAGCGGGAGTGGATGTTGGAGGCATAGTGGATGTAGGAGCGGTAGTGGATGTAGGAGCGGTAGTGGATGTAGGAGTGGTAGTGGATGTAGGAGTGGTAGTGGATGTAGGAGCGGTAGTTGATGTAGGAGGGGTAGTGGATGTAGGAACGGTAGTGGATGTAGGAGCGGTAGTAGATGTTGGAGGGATAGTGGATGTAGGAGCGGTAGTGGATGTTGGAGGGATAGTGGATGTAGGAGCGGTAGTGGATGTAGGAGTGGTAGTGGAGGTAGGAGTGGAAGTGGAAGTAGGCAAGGTAGTGGATGTTGGAGGGATAGTGGATGTAGGTGTGGTAGTGGATGTTGGAGCGGTAGTGGATGTAGGAGTGGAAGTGGATGTTGGAGGGATAGTGGATGTAGGCAAGGTAGTGGATGTTGGAGGGATAGTGGATGTAGGTGCGGTAGTAGATGTTGGAGCGGTAGTGGATGTAGGAGCGGTAGTGGAGGTAGGAGTGGTAGTGGGAGTTGGCAAGGTAGTGGATGTTGGAGGGATAGTGGATGTAGAAGTGGTAGTGGATGTAGGAGCGGTAGTGGATGTTGGAGCGGTAGTGGATGTAGGAACAGTAGTGGATGTAGGAGTGGTTGTGGATGTAGGAGTGGTAGTGGATGTTGGAACGGTAGTGTATGTAGGAGTGGTAGTGGGAGTAGGCAAGGTAGTGGATGTTGGAGGGATAGTGGATGTAGGAGCGGTTGTGGATGTAGGAGCGGTAGTGGATGTAGGAGCGGTAGTGGATGTAGGAGCGGGACTGGATGTAGGAGCGGTAGTGGATGTAGGAGAGGTTGTCGATGTAGGAGTGGTAGTGGATGTTGGAACGGTAGTGTATGTAGGAGTGGTAGTGGGAGTATGCAAGGTAGTGGATGTTGGAGGGATAGTGGATGTAGGAGCGGTAGTGGATATAGGAGCGGAAGTGGATGTAGGAGTGGTAGTGGATGTAGGAGTGGTAGTGGATGTAGGAGTGGTAGTTGGAGTATGCAAGGTAGTGGATGTTGGAGGGATAATAGATGTAGGAGCGTGAGTGGATGTTGGAGGCATAGTGGATGTAGGAGCGGTAGTGGATGTAGGAGCGGTAGTGGATGTAGGAGTGGTAGTGGATGTAGAAGCGGTAGTGGATGTAGGAGTGGTAGTGGGAGTAGGCAAGGTAGTGGATGTTGGAGGGATAGTGGATGTTGGAGGGGTAGTGGATGTAGGAGTGGTAGTGGATGTAGGAATGGTAGTGGATGTATGAGTGGTAGTGGGAGTAGATAAGGTAGTGGATGTTGGAGGGATAGTGGATGTTGGAGGGGTAGTGGATGTAGGAGTGGTAGTGGATGTAGGAATGGTAGTGGATGTAGGAGTGGTAGTGGGAGTAGGCAAGGTAGTGGATGTTGGAGGGATAGTGGATGTAGGAGCGGTAGTGGATGTAGGAGCGGTAGTGGATGTAGGAGCGGTAGTGGATGTAGGAGCGGTAGTGGATGTAGGAGCGGTAGTGGATGTAGGAGGCACAGTGGATGTAGGAGCGGTAGTGGATGTTGGAGGGATAGTGGATGTCGGTGCGGTAGTGGATGTAGAAGTGGTAGTGGATGTAGGAGCGGTAGTGGATGTAGGAGCCGTAGTGGATGTAGGACCGGTAGTGGATGTAGGAGCGGTAGTTGATGTAGGAGCGGTAGTGGATGTAGGAGTGGTAGTGGGAGTAGGCAAGGTAGTGGATGTTGGAGGGATAGTGGATGTAGGAGCGGTAGTGGATGTAGGAGCGGTAGTGGATGTAGGAGCGCTAGTGGATGTAGGAGCGGTAGTGGATGTAGGATTGGTAGTAGGAGTAGGCAAGGTAGTGGATGTTGGAGGGATAGTGGGAGTAGGCAAGGTAGTGGATGTTGGAGGGATAGTGGATGTAGGAGCGGTAGTGGATGTAGGACCGGTAGTGGATGTAGGAGCGGTAGTGGATGTAGGAGCGGTAGTGGATGTAGGTGCGGTAGTGGATGTAGAAGTGGTTGTTGATGTAGAAGTGGTAGTGGATGTAGAAGTGGTAGTGGGAGTAGGAAAGGTAGTCGATGTTGGAGAGATAGTGGATGTAGGAGCGGTAGTGGATGTTGTAGGGATAGTGGATGTAGGAGCGGTAGTGGATGTAGATGTGTTAGTGGATGTAGGAGAGGTAGGTGATGAAGCGGTAGTGGATGTAGGAGCGGTAGCGGATGTAGGAGCGGTAGTGGATGTAGGAGGCACAGTGGATGTAGGAGCGGTAGTGGATGTAGAAGTGGTAGTTGATGTTGGAATGATAGTGGATGTAGGAGCGATAGTGGATGTAGGACCGGTAGTGGATGTAGAAGTGGTAGTGGATGTAGGAGTGGTAGTGGGAGAAGGCAAGGTAGTGGAGTTTGGAGAGGTACTGGATGTATGAGAGGTAGGTGATGTAGAAGCGGTAGTGGATGTAGAAGTGGTAGTGGGAGTAGGAAGGGTAGTGGATGTTGGAGGGATAGTGGATGTTGGAGGGATAGTGGATGTCGGTGCGGTAGTGGATGTAGGAGCGGTAGTGGATGTAGGAGCGGTAGTGGATGTAGGAGCCGTAGTGGATGTAAGAGCCGTAGTGGATGTTGGAGCGGTAGTTGATGTTGGAAGGATAGTGGATGTAGGAGCGGTAGTGGATGTAGGACCGGTAGTGGATGTAGAAGTGGTAGTGGATGTAGGAGTGGTAGTGGTAGTAGGCAAGGTAGTGGAGTTTGGAGAGGTAGTGGATGTAGGAGTGGTATTGGATGTATGAGAGGTAGGTGATGTAGAAGCGGTAGTGGATGTAGAAGTGGTAGTGGATGTAGGAGCGGTAGTGGAAGTAGGAGAGGTAGGTGATGTAGAAACGGTAGTGAAATTAGTAGAGGTAGTGGATGTAGGAGTGGTAGTGGGAATAGGCAAGGTAGTGGATGTTGGAGGGATAGTTGATGTAGGAGCGGTAGTGGATGTTGGAGGGAAAGTGGATGTAGGGGCGGTAGTGGATGTTGGAACAGTAGTGTTTGTAGGAGTGATAATGGGAGTAGGCAAGGTAGTGGATGTTGGAGGGATATTGGATGTAGGAGAGGTATTGGATGTAGGAGAGGTAGTGGATGTAGGAGTGGTAGTGGGAGTAGGCAAGGTAGTGGATGTTGGAGGGATAGTGGATGTAGGAGCGGTAGTGGATGTAAGAGCGGTAGTGGATGTAGGAGAGGTAGGTGATGTAGAAGCGATAGTGGATGTAGAAGTGGTTGTGGATGTAGGAGAGGTAGTGGATGTAGGAGCGGTAGTGGATGTAGGAGCGGTAGTGGATGTAGGAGCGGTAGTGGATGTAGGAGCGGTAGTGGATGTAGGAGCGGTAGTTGATGTAGGAGCGGTAGTGGATGTAGGAGCAGTTATTGGAGTAGGCAACGTAGTGGATGTTGGAGAGGTAGTGGATGTTGGAGCGGTAGTGAATGTAGGAGCGGTAGTGATTGTAGGAGCGGTAGTGGATGTTGGAGGGATAGTGGATGTCGGCGCGGTAGTGGATGTTGGAACGGTAGTGGATGTAGGAGTGGTAGTTGGAGTAGGCAGGGTAGTGGATGTTGGAGGGACAGCGGATGTAGGAGCGGTAGTGGATGTAGGAGCGGTAGTGGATGTAGGAGCGGTAGTGGATGTAGGAGCGGTTATTGGAGTAGGCAACGTAGTGGATGTTGGAGCGGTAGTGGATGTAGGAGCGGTAGTGATTGTAGGAGCGGTAGTGGATGTAGGAGCGGTAGTGGATGTAGGAGCGGTAGTGGATGTAGGAGCGGTAGTGGATGTAGGAGTGGTAGTGGATGTAGGAGAGGTAGTGGATGTAGGAGCGGTAGTGGATATAGGAGGGGTAGTGGATGTAGGAGAGGTAGTGGAAGTAAGAGAGGTAGTGGATGTATGAGCGGTAATGGATGTAGGAGAGGTGGTAGATGTTGGAGCGGTAGTGGATGTAGGAGAGGTAGTGGATGTTGGAGCGGTAGTTGATGTAGGAGGGGTAGTGGATGTAGGAGGGGTAGTGGATGTAGGAGGGGTAGTGGATGTAGGAGCGGTAGTGGATGTAGGAGGGGTAGTGGATGTAGGAGGGGTAGTGGATGTAGTAGGGGTAGTGGATGTAGGAGGGGTAGTGGATGTAGGAGCGGTAGTGGATGTAGGAGCGGTAGTGGATGTAGGAGGGGTAGTGGAATTATGCGAGGTAGTGGAATTATGCGAGGTAGTGGAAGTATGCGAGGTAGTGGAAGTTGGAGATGTGGTAGAAGTAGGCGTAGTGGTGGAAGTAGGCGAGGTATTGGATGTTGGAGAGGTACTGAATGAGTGGTTGATCGTAGATGATTGAGACGTTGCAGATGAGGGTATTTGAAAGGAGGCTGGTGTTACAAGAGAAACCAGCAGTGGAGATGAAGAGGTTACCGATCTTTTTTTGTTGAGATAATCAGATGGGTTTGTGGAATACACTTGGATTACAGGTGTTTCTGGCAAAGTTGTTTGTGTCTTAGTATTGAACACTGATGTTTCTGTTTGCATCTTTGATGTTGTTTGTGACGTTGTCAGTTCAGTTGCGGTTGTGGTAGTGGTAGTTAACAAAGTCGTTGTAAATTTTGATGTGTTTTCAATACATGGGAAAAGTTGACCAGTCCAAAGTTCTTCAAATGAATTGTAGTCAAAAACTGACAGTTCAATTCCTTGTATTTTGGAGGCAGACCTTTTCCATGGAACAGAGTTTTTCGTTTGGAAAGAGATGTCATTTTGAAATATGCACTTGTTGAAGGGATTTCCATATATGTCAATAAGTAAATTGGCTGGCTTGCTCTCTATGACATTAAGGTATACTGTCTGATCACATTTAACAAGTACAACCACCTTAGAGGCTTGTGGAAGAAAAGAGGCAATCGCCGAATTATCATTGTTACAAATCATTGTGACTATAGATTCAGGAATGGGACCAGACCGATGATAGAGTGAGTACTGTGGGAACGGGTCTGTGTTGACCTCTGAAGCTTGTATTGGAATTTGGCACGTCAGGTTGAACTCCTGCAGCACTTTCAAGTCATAGGAGAGTGCATCAAACACCAGGGTATAGGTGTTCGACCCTTCTTCCATCAGACATTTCCTGGATGAATTTCCTTCGTAGTATACGTTGATAACAGCTGGTAGGAGGAAATATAGATCCGGAGCCATTGAGCCCGAGCATCTCGGCTTGATGACGATGGACCCATACAGAGGGTGAAGCTCTCTGCCTACCCTGAGGGTAGAGGCGTCTTCTGCGGTGCCTGCACAGGTTAAGCGGACTGCTTGATCATTCAAAAACACACAACTTGAGTACGGAATCTGAAACATGACAATGAGACTATTTTGATGATCGATCAATCTACGAAATCTGGGTCTTATACTTTTGTGGGTAGTTTTGCTCTGGAATTCCTAAAACTGAAATAATTTGATTATAGCTCGATTGTCTTGATTGATGGTTTCATAACCTGAAGCAACCACTCTAGCAAGATGGACCTCATAGGTCGGATTTGTTCTGCACCAACAACTGTACAATTTAGAATCCTCATTACCTAACTAACACAAGCACTTGGCCATGGGTATTGCTCATATATAGTACATATAACAAATGCCCCATCTTTCATTGGACATCGAGGTTATATATATATATATATATATTAAAAAGATAAGTCAGAAGTTGAATGAATCCATTTAATAACAGTTACATCCAGAAAACTGAGGTTGGTATCACTGGTTTCCATAGTAAAGTTAAAGATGGATTTAATGAGTTCAGAATATCATGCAGTTCACACAGTTCATCTTTTGTTCCCATGAATGGCATAAAACAGTCATCTAAAAATCTTTTCCAGTGGAATTCTATATGCTCTTGCATAGATTGTCCTCCATCTTGCTCCTACACTTTCCTTTCCTATTGTTACTTACGCTGTGACGTAATAATGTAATGACGTCATGTTGTACACGATGACTTCGCCTGGCGACGTTCATATCCGTTATTTGTATATGGCCTGAAGATGCTCCTAAATTGAGCTGAAAGTACTAGCCAGTAAAATGGATTCATTCAACTTCTGACTTATCTTTTTAATATATAATACCTGAGAGCTGAACAACGATCTCAAGATTGTGAACTTTTTGTATATATATAAATATATATGTCACCCTCTTATTGAAATATCATTGAAATGTGATGTTTGTCCATTACATGGTATAGTCAAGTAAATATGTCAGAGTACCCACCACACATTGTAACAAATGATTTCAACTGATTTACACTTTATGATTATCCCTGTCTTGCATGTAGAAAATCTAGGAAAATATCGGTGGTGGATCAAATGTGGCTTCAAGGTCATAGGCGTCGCGGGAACAGATATCGTATCTGATGTAAGTATATCGTCCTCTTATTCGTATCATGTTGCATATCAAATGAAAGCTTATTGCTTTTCCTATTCAAATATGTCACTTATAGTCCAGTAATTCTAGCAAAATATTCAGTCAACCCACCACAAATTGCAACAGAAATGATTTCAACTGATTTACACTCTATGACTATCCCTTTAGGACATACAGAAAATCTAGGAAAATCTAAGTGGTGGATCAAGAACAAATGTGGCTTTCAAGGTCATAGGGGTCACAGGAACAGATTTCGTATCAGATTTATTTATATTTTCCTCTTATATGTATCATGTTGCATATCGAATGAAAGCTAATTGTTTTTCCTTTTCATATATGTCACTTATATTAGTCTACAATATAACATATTGTTAAAAAATCTAAATATTTGATTTTCAACCTTGATTTTATCTTTTCATTCAGATTAAGGTAAGAGAGACTTATTGCAGTATATGCCTACACATTGTTCTCAAAGATTTATAATACAGTCACAATATAATTTCTTCCCTATCCTTTCAGGGTTCGTTCAATCTTTCAAACCAAATTTGAGGCTTTTAGAGGCCATTTGCAAGCCTTTACGGCAAATATTAGGGCATTAATTCAAGCCAGTGAGATCAAGTACGACTGACCTTGGGACTGAATAGAGAAACCACACAAAGGTTTATGGATGTATTAACATAATGCACCAGACAGAAGCAAATAAACTCTGAGATGATTGTTAGTGACTTTTTAGGCTTTTACGAGTTTTTTTGTCATGTTCCAGGCCTTTGAAGACTAAACAGGGTTTTAGGGCTTTTTAAGGTAATGCGCTCATGTTCAGGGCCTTTAAATCCAGGCGTGTACGAACCTTGCTTTCCAAAAGGAATGTCAGAATGAAGAAATTGAAATACAGATATCCAGGGCATGAACTGTTTACTTTTTTAAATGTGTATAGAAACAAACAGTAAAACTGTATCATAGATGTTATGAAAGTACCAGGTTTCATATCAGAAGATAATTGTTTTTGTATTCTAATCTTAATTCCTAATATTACAAATAGGATCTGATAAATATTAAGGACAATTAATATACTGATTGTCATTTAGTATATTTTTTGTCATTTTGCCTTTTACAAAGTCGTGAATGTAAATCCCCAAAAAGTTCCTTGTGATTGCACATATAATGATGTATATGCTATCAGTGCTGTATTTACTGAACTGACAATACCTAAAGTGAATCAATCTAATATTCTCTGCATTATGGAAAAGTGATAAAAGTGAACAAAAACTATCTTTTTCTACAAGAAGAAATTTTAAAACAGATAATGTATGGACTAGATGTGAACATGCATGCTGCGTATATTAATGTTCACTTACCTGCGTTTTAATTGCAAATATCATGTAATTTGGGTTGTCTTTGAGGCATCCTAGCATTGCGAAAACGAAACGGATAATGTTGAAATTTGAGTACACAATTAAACGTGTTTGCGTCAACATATTGGTATATTATATCAAATATGGTTTGGTAATGATTATTTTACAAATGGATAATTGGTTGTCTTTTGTAGGTGCTCCTGTAGTTATTTTATGGACGTCAAAATGAAACCCAATTTACATGATACCTGCTCTAAGATACACAAGCAAGTGAACAAACTTAAGATATGCAGCTGTACTTATTTTATTAATGGTGAGGAGATGATTATCAATTCATAAACTGATTATTTTTGTAGATCTACTTCCAAAGCCAAATCTAAGGAAGGTCTAAAAATATTATATATATCATGATTGTGCACACGGTTTTATTAATACAAAAGATACGAAGATGGATATTGCTGCATCTGTATAACTAAAACATACCTGCTTAGCAAAAGTCTGTTTAACTACTTTTGAACTCAGTGGAAATATCAGGTAACAGCTATGTTAATCTGTTTGATGCTTTTTAAGATAAAGATAGTTTTGTTTACAATGAACTGTTCATTGATACCAGAAGGAAGCATGTGCTTGCAACTGTAAATAACCCAGGGTCATTTGACTCTGTAGTTATACGTGCATGCCATATCTTTAAGAATGAAGAATACAGTTCAGTTAATAAAATTTTGCAAATAGGGTCGCTAGTATTGCACGGGTAATCATCAAATTTACAATACATTGTATTTAATTGAAAATTATGTAGATCTACATACAATTTTAATATTCCTTCGTTTTACCTATGAAGAAGGAAGATTAAAGGTTGATCAATATTAGCCAAAATTTGGCACATTTTACATTAGGAATCGATTCTGTCTAAAATTCAAATAACATTAATAACAAATTTATGGATTATAACGCCAGCTATATTCACCGTACCTCATCCCTCCCATGTATGCCAAGTCAAACACTAGGCTAACCGTTTAACTAGACTCTAGCCTGACCGTAACTCAAGGTAACTGCTTGAACACTAGTCAAACCGTAAAATGGAATCTGGCCTGAATGAAACTCAAGGTAACTGCTTGAATACCAGTCAAACAAAAACTCTTACTTTGTAGCCATGCAATACTCTATTGATATGAAATGTACATTCTTTAGTCTTCCAATAACAATTCTGATATTCTCAAAATATGAATTTCTTATGCTAACTGGTATTGGAAAAAGTCATCTTAAGGTTTTATGGATTATCCTACATAGCCATTGTTGAGGGGGCAGGGCCCAAATTTATTATTCCTGGGATGCAAAAGTTCCTCCCACCTACAAAAAGCAAATGTGTTGCAGAAATGTAGCCCATAGAAACACTTATATTATCAAAATATGAACATCCTATGCAAACTGGGATTGGAAAAAACCATCGTAAGGGACAATGTGGCCATTTTTGAAGGGGCAGGACCAAAACTTTAACCATTATCCCTGAGGTGCAAAGGTTCCTCCCACCTAGTAACAGCAGTCCTGAAGAATAAATGTAGCCAACAGGTACACTGGTTATAACAATTACATGAAGAAGGAAATCAATTTTAGCTTTTCCTACTTCAACTCAATACCTGTTGATTGGACGATGTGTCTCTGAATAGTACTTTTTAATATATTGATACATCATTTTGAATATATATATGAATATCAAAACATTTGGTTAGCTTCCCCATGATTTACTTAAAATTGGTGCATGTAAATGTCTCTTAATAATAATGAGATATTCTTTGTAATATTAAGGATGGCATATTCTAATGATCTTTAAGATAAGAATACACATTAATGAAAAGAATTATTCGCTGATATGAAATCTGGTACGTTCTCAAGACCATTACATCTATGATACAGTTCTACTGTTTGTTTGCTTCTATATACGTTTTATGCTATAAACGTAAACAGCTCCTGCCATGGACATCTGCATTACAGCTGCTTAATTCTGACATTCCTGGATAAAGCCTGGAACATAGGTAGGTGGCCTTATAAAGCCTCAAATCCCAGTTTTAGCCTTAAAAGGCCGGGAACATGACTAGAAAAACTTGAAAAAGCCTAAAAATAGAACCTTTGGCTCTGTAGCTCATGAACGAAGTTTCAGCTTTCTACGCCTAATGCTTCTGTAGAAGATAAAAGTTTTAAGGACATGGCCTCTGTAGCCCTAAAGATGGCCACAGGGCCACCAAAATTGTAAATCAATCCTCACTGTCAAAAAGTATATGCAGAAAGTTTCAGCTTTCTAGATCTTATGCTTTTGGAGAAGATGAAAATATATGTTAAAGGAGTGGCCCCTGTGGCCCTTATTATGGGGCACAGGGCCACCGAATTAGAATTTTTAGAATCTTCACTAGTAAAGGAGTCTGTACACAAAGTTTCAGCTGTCTAGGCCTTATGCTTTTGGAGAAGTCGAAAATGCACAAAGTTTACGGACGGACGGATGGACGGACACCATGCCATGCCATGCGCCCATCGGGCCAGATGAGCTAAAAAGTCACCGACAACAATTTCTAAGTTTATGTGCTCGTGTCCGGTGCAACATGAACTTGGAGTTATTCTCTTTATTGTTAATACATCCAGAAACCTTTGTGTGGTTTCACTATTTCTGATTATCGACTTAGTCCATGGAGCCAGGTCAATCGAATTTGATCTCATTGGCTTGAATTAATGACCTAAATTTTGCAATAAAAGCTTCAAAATGTACGAACTCTTGAAATTATATGAAAAAAAGGAACTATATTGTGGCTGTTTTATCATTCTTAAGAGAACAATGTGTAGGCATACACTGCAATAAGTATCTTACCTTCATCTGAATGTAAACATAAAAACGAGGTTTAAATTCAAATATTTGGATTTAATAAAGATCTGTTATAATGTAGACTGATATATGTGACATATTTGAAAAGGAAAAACAATTGGCTTTTATTTGATATACAAAATGATACCCTTAAGACGACAATTTTATTAAATCTGATACGAAATCTGTTCCCGTGACCTCTATGACCTTGAAAGTCACACTTGACCTTGATCCACCACTTAGATTTTCTAGATTTTCTAGATCTTATAAAGGAAGGCATAGAGTGTAAATCAGTTGAAATCATTTCTGTTGCAAATTGAGGTGGGTTTGACCGATTATTTTGCTAGAATTACTGGATTAATACTACTGCGAAATATCTATTTACATTGTACTATTGGTCTCCGAGCCATATATACAAATGAAATCTGTCTGCCACCCTCCAATTATTAGAGCCGAGTGTCCCAAGTATTTTTTTTTACCTTTTGAGTATTTATCTCCTGTTTGGTAACAATTTTGTTGGTGTACATGGTAAAACTGAGTGTACTCCCGATTTCGGACAAATGGTTATTTCATATGAGAAACGGGATTATATACTCATGAATTTATATGAATTGGTATATCCCCGATATAAACATTATCTTTACAATGTAATGATACAAATGAACATGTTAAAAGCAATCAATGAACTCTTAACGCGATAACACTCCCTATGACGTAAAGAAGATGCCCAAGCACTGTTGTCGAGTACAAATGTACGTTCCAGTACGCCGGTTCTTACAACTTGCTGCGTACAGTACGCAAGCTTTTCAATTCTTTTGGGTTTTAATGAAAATGACTGTACTTATTTTTAATAGTTACTTTTCGAATGATTTTACTGCTTAAATTGCGCAGAACGCTGCTTATGTGAAGCACTTGAGCTAATTTTAAGTTTACGGAGTCCCAACAAGACGGGAAGTGTTCCAAGTAGCGTCAATGGGTCGCGACCTCCTCATGTCTAAAACCGGAACGTAAGAACGTGAACGCTGACTGAAAATGAGTGCTGCATCTTTCCAATTCGGTTCGGTTTTGTCCAACAAAGGACTTTCTTATTGGACTATGACTTTCTCTTATATAGGTAGCTGACGAGCACAGAAACATCGAGGGTCGACAGTAAGGCTTGAAAAGGCCTTGAAATCGAACCCACGGTAACAAATTGCGACAGCATTGTATTGTCAATTTATCCAAAATTACTCTTTACTGAAATAATGGCCTATCCGTACACTGAGGCAAAACTCTTGAATATAACGCAACGCCTTTCTAACGGTCGTTTTACGACATGCCGTATTGTAATTGAAATGATAACAAATTCCGCTGACCCACTATTGTTTTTATTGAATACGTTTTGTTACTCAAATGAGCACACATGTAATGAGCAATATTTAGAATATGCGCATTAATTAAAAAGCCTGTTGAATACGCAAACACAAATAATAAAAATACCGTTTTACTATAGAGTGATTATTTTTTTTAAAGTGATCACATTGTCGTTATTTTTCAAAATGCATGTTCCCCAGACATCCCTGTACCTATTCAAATGGGTTTGATATAGTTTATTCATAGAAAGTACTCAAATTCTTAAAGTTCAGGATACAGATTTTTTGTCATTTTGCACCTCGTTCGATATTGTTGGATTAACGGAAATATGGAGTAACTGTTCAAAAGAAACAATAGAGCAACATTTTCCTGATTTTACAGTTTACTTTCATAGGAGAGACTATAATAACAGAGGTGGTGTTTTACTTCTCATCAGAAACATTTGGATGAAAGGTGTTAAATATGTCAACGTTTCCTTTAGTGATAGCATTTATATCCTTTTAGATGCTAAAGTATTCGGTTTAAAGAAAGATGTTTTACTTGGTATAGTTTATATTCACCCCCAGTCTTCTTCTAATAAGACTGATACTCGTGACGTGAAAGGTATTGATTTCATTGAGTCATGTCTTGTAGAGTTATTGTCTTTGCTCGGTGACGTCAATATTCTAATTGCAGGGGATTTTAATGCCAGGACAGGTTTACTTGAAGATTTTATTGTACAAGATGATAAAAGTGATGCTTACATTAATATTCTAAATGACATGAATTACAGTGCAGATATGTTCAGTAAATCAAGGAAGTCTAAAGAGAAGGATGTGAATACTTTTGGTAAAGATTTGATTAATTTGTGCTGCACGTATGGAATACATATGTTGAATGGTCGTTTCCCTGGCGATGCCCATGGTAGTTTTACTTACTATTCTCATAATGGAGGTAGTCTAGTTGATTACATGTTGTGTTCTAGTCTGATGTTTGATTCAGTCGAAAGTTTTGAGGTTCACACACGTACAGAATCCGATCATTTCCCTTTGTCGTGCTGTCTTAAGTGTACAGCTGATCAGGTGCATGCATATGACGAAGATGTCGTTAACCAAATTGAAAGATATAGATGGAAACCTTCAAATTCAAACTTGTATCTAGAGTGTCTCGATAAGAATATATCTCAATTAAGTATGAATGATTTTATTGCTTCAGCAAATATTGACACGGCTTCAGCTGCAACTACACTTATTAACAGTGTACAAACTAGTGGTAAGGAAGCAGGCATACTTTCAAGAAACAGTCAAATTAAAGAAAGATCCCATATATGGCATGATGCACAATGTAAAGAATTAAAGAAATTGAAGTATATATGTCTGGATAAATTCAGGATCATAGGAAACATCGAATATCTTTATGAATTTCGCCGTAATCGCAATAAATATAGACAACTCTGTCGAAAGAAAAGTGACTTACATTATGAGTCTGTGACTGTGGAATTACTTCAATCCTGTAAGGATGGTTACTATAAGAAATTTTGGTCTGGTGTTAAATCAATTTTGGGTAAATCTGTTACTAAGACCTCAGACATAAGCAACAGACAATGGGTTGAATATTTTCAGACTACTCTTAATATCAATGATGTAACTATAGATGAGAATTTTGCTTCTTTTGCTGAACAATATATATTACAAAATGAATATTTACTTTCTGATGATGATTCAAATAATATTTTGAATAAGGAGATAAATTTAGACGAAATTTCAAATGCCCTTTCTGCTTTAAAACCTCGCAAAGCATGTGGTCCTGACGGACTTCCTCCCGAAATGTGGAAACACGGGGGCAACATTCTACTACCTTACCTACATGTACTTTTTAATTGTATTTTGTCTCCGGTGACTTCCCATCTGATTGGTCACGAAGCATTATATTCCCTCTTCATAAGAAAGGGAGACTGAATGATGTGAATAACTATAGAGGCATTTCTCTCATGGACATTTGTGGAAAATTATTTACTTACATTTTGAATGAAAGACTAAAATCATTTGTAGAATTAAATAATTTGAATCCTGAGTGTCAAGCTGGTTTCCGCTCTGGTTATTCTACGGCTGATAATGTTTTTACCTTGCAGGCTTTGATTCAAAAATATTTATCTAAGTCAAAGGGTAGATTTTACTGTTTATTTGTGGACTTTCACAAAGCCTTTGATTGTGTAAATAGAGACCTTTTATGGTTTGTTCTTGCTGATAATGGCATACGTGGTAAAATGTTGTTTATCGTGCGTGATATGTACAAAAAATCAATATCTGCTGTAAAAATATCAAACTTTAGTGTAACAGATTATTTTAACTCCTTGAGTGGAGTTCGACAGGGATGTATACTAAGTCCTTTACTTTTTAGTATGTTTGTTAACCAACTTGAGGAGCATTTAATGATGGATTATGACAGAGGTATTTTTTTGGGACAAGACTTTTTAGAACTCTTTTTGTTACTTTATGCTGATGATCTGTTTGTTTTCTGATACTGTTGTAGGATTGCAAAAGAAAATAAATGTTTTGTCCCAATTTTGTACGAAATGGGGTTTGAGAGTAAATTTTTCCAAAACAAAGATACTTGTTTTTCGTAATGGAGGCATTGTAAAGAAGACAGAAAAATTGCTACTTGATAACGTCACAATAACAACTTCAACATATTATAGTTATTTGGGATTACTCTTTTCAAACAGACTTTCTTGGTCAAAAGAAGTCCAAACCCTTATTCATAAAGCTAATAAAGCTCTTATTCCAATCAAACAACTCAATTATAAATTAAAAAATCTCCCTCCTACAATTTTATTTCAAATGTTTGACACACAAATAATGCCTATAATTCTTTTTTGTTCAGAAATATGGGGTATTCATGAATGGAAAATGTTGGAAAGCTTTCATGTCAAGTTTTGTAAATATGTTCTTGGTGTAAATAGGAACGCCACAAATGTTGCTGTGTTATCGGAATGTGGACGTCAAAATATTTTTTGTAATACAGTTATAAGATGTGTAAAATTCTGGTGTAAATTATTGTGTATGAATGAAAATAGATACCCGAAACAATGTTACCTTATGTTGAAAAGACTTGACGAAAATGATCGTAAATCGTGGGTTACGAATATAAGAAACATAATATGTACATATGGTTTTAATTATGCATAGGAGTTTCAAAACATTGTCAATATTGATATATTTATTAAACAATTCGCTCAGAGAGTTAAAGATTGTAATACTCAAAATATTCTCTCTTTTAAATGAACATTCAAATTTGGAGTTCTACTCATCTGTGAAAGTATTCTTTAAAATGGAATCATATTTGTTGGTAATTCGCAATAAAGATTTAAGAAGATTTTTAACACTTTTCAGAATAGGTGAATTGAATATAATGAAAAATAACGGTAGGAGAAATAATATTCCGAGAGAGTTTAGATTTTGTCCTTTCTGTAAAAATGTTTTAGAAAACGAATTACATTTTATGCTTTTGTGTCCTTTATATAAAGAAGTAAGAATGAAATATTTGCCTAGTATTCAATGTAAAAGTAATGCATCTCTAATTTCTCTTATGCAAAAAGAAAATGTAAATTGTCTATATTTGTATGCAAACTATATCAAAGAAGCTTGTATGTTACGCTCTTCATTACTTAAGTTGTATACTTAAATTTCATTAACCTGTTAAATATAAGGATGTTTCATTATCTTGCACCAAAACCGTAAATTATTATAATCTGTAATGTATACAATGTACATGGGCCTGTGGCCTTTATACTGAATAAAGTTCTTCTTCACTCAAATTCTTAAGACACGCGATATTTGTCGTCAGGTAGCAGTGATATCATTAACGCCGATAACTAGAAAAATTATTCGTTGACCCCTAAATTTTTTAACATTTTCGAATTAATAACAATGTAAATTTGCTATTTTGAAAACATGAAGACATTCTAAAATATCATAATTATCCGCCCCATCTATCTATCATCACTGTTACAGTTACTCGTTTCATTTATTCTCTTACTCTCCATATCACTATCAATAGTGAAGCTCAAAATA
The DNA here is from genome assembly GCA_916613615.1 of Steromphala cineraria. Taxonomy (NCBI): domain Eukaryota; kingdom Metazoa; phylum Mollusca; class Gastropoda; order Trochida; family Trochidae; genus Steromphala; species Steromphala cineraria. Next base: position 28,655,900 of record OU744723.1, on the reverse strand, counting down.
TGTATAAAAATAGAACTAGAAATATGCATGTGATGCACTGTGATGTCCCCGGTTTAAACTTTTAATCAGAAAATGACCCTAAACCCAAAATGTACTAAGTTCAAATTGAGCTATAGCTTGGAAATGGACATTCTCCAAAAATGCACTTAGTTCAAATTAATGCCATGGAAACCGCCAAAAAGTCATTAATTCAGAATATCCAAAATAGCAAAAGGCACGACATTAACACTAGATCTAACCTCATTTAAAATCTTGTAAAATAAATATTGAATAGTTTGAACAGGCCCTACCCCCTAAATGCACTAAAATTCCAAACTGCTTCCATTGAAACCAGGGAAAAAATCTAGAATAACAAAAATAGCTAATGGCACCACACCACCGTAAGGTCTAACCACATAGCAAGTTTTGTAAAAAAAATATTGAAAGGTTTTGAAGATATGGCCCGGAAACGGACCCTACATGTACCTCCTATATGCACTAAGTTCAAACTGTTCCCATGGAAACCAGAAAAAATCCAAAAAATCAGAATATCCAAAATCGCAAAAGGCACAAGTCCATCACTAGATCTAACCACATACCATGTTTCGTAAAAAAATATTGAACGGTTTTTGAGATATGGTTCGGAAACGAAAGCGTTCCGGCATTACGGAACCACGGACGGAACCGAAAACATGTCTCCCGCAAAATTTTTGCTCACAATCCAACAGATTTATTAATGTTACCTTACAGATTTTTTTGTTGTTGCTTTAATTTAAATGTATATCGTATTTTAAATATAATTATATTATATATATAAATATATTATGCATAAATGGATATATTTGCAAGTCAAAGTGATGAGATATGAACTTCAATCAGCAGATTGGATATTTTGTAGCTTATCGAAACCAAATTAAATTTCAAGAAAGATACTGTGTCACTTTAAGACTCATAAATTTATTTGCCATAGCATCATTTTTAGTTTTCGAATTTAGGGGGTGCTTAACTTTATTCCGTATGTATATTTAAAAAGAATTATGTTAATTTTAAAAGTTTGTTTATATTCTGAACATACCTTTAATTTCTTAAGTATGTACGGAAAGCTGTGACCACACTTCGAATAAATGTTCAATCAAACAATCTCAAAATATTTTGACGATTTGAAAATGTCTGTTTCCACAGATAATGCAAGCGTTCCTTCTTATAAAAAGTTTCAAGCACAGTATAATCAGATAATATTCTTTAAATTTCACTCTCATCAATAGTAACGGTATTAATTGTGGACTTGCTTTTTCTAAAATCTATGACCATTTCTTTTGTTTTTTTGCACATTCAAAACTGAAATTTGCTTTACACCATTCAACAAAATTTGGATTGAAAATAGACATTCTGACATAGGTACCACACCTTTCAAAATGCTGAAATATACTGCGTAAATAAAGACATTCTGACATAGGTACCACACCTTTGCAAATGCTCATATATACTGCGTAAATAAAGACATTCTGACATAGGTACCACACCATTCCAAATTCTGAAATAAACTGCGTAAATAAAGACATTCTGACATAGGTACCACACCTTTCCAAATGCTCATATATACTGCGTAAATAAAGACATTCTGACATAGGTACCACACCTTTCCAAATTCTGAAATATACTGCGTAAATAAAGACATTCTGACATAGGTACCACACCTTTCCAAATTCTGAAATATACTGCGTAAATAAAGACATTCTGGCATAGGTACCACACCTTTGCAAATGCTCATATATACTGCGTAAATAAAGACATTCTGACATAGGTACCACACCTTTGCAAATGCTGAAATATACTGCGTAAATAAAGACATTCTGACATAGGTACCACACCTTTGCAAATGCTGAAATATACTGCGTAAATAAAGACATTCTGACATAGGTACCACACCTTTCCAAATGCTGAAATATACTGCGTAAATAAAGACATTCTGACATAGGTACCACACCTTTGCAAATGCTCATATATACTGCGTAAATAAAGACATTCTGACATAGGTACCACACCTTTGCAAATACTCATATATACTGCGTAAATAAAGACATTCTGACATAGGTACCACACCTTTGCAAATACTCATATATACTGCGTAAATAAAGACATTCTGACATAGGTACCACACCTTTGCAAATTCTGAAATATACTGCGTAAATAAAGACATTCTGACATAGGTACCACACCTTTGCAAATGCTCATATATACTGCGTAAATAAAGACATTCTGACATAGGTACCACACCTTTGCAAATGCTGAAATATACTGCGTAAATAAAGATATTCTGACATAGGTACCACACCTTTGCAAATGCTGAAATATACTGCGTAAATAAAGACATTCTGACATAGGTACCACACCTTTGCAAATGCTGAAATATACTGCGTAAATAAAGACATTCTGACATAGGTACCACACCTTTCCAAATGCTGAAATATACTGCGTAAATAAAGACATTCTGACATAGGTACCACACCTTTGCAAATGCTCATATATACTGCGTAAATAAAGACATTCTGACATAGGTACCACACCTTTCCAAATGCTGAAATATACTGCGTAAATAAAGACATTCTGACATAGGTACCACACCTTTCCAAATTCTGAAATATACTGCGAAAATAAAGACATTCTGACATAGGTACCACACCTTTGCAAATGCTCATATATACTGCGTAAATAAAGACATTCTGACATAGGTACCACACCTTTCCAAATTCTGAAATATACTGCGTAAATAAAGACATTCTGGCATAGGTACCACACCTTTGCAAATGCTGAAATATACTGCGTAAATAAAGACATTCTGACATAGGTACCACACCTTTCCAAATTCTGAAATATACTGCGTAAATAAAGACATTCTGGCATAGGTACCACACCTTTGCAAATACTCATATATACTGCGTAAATAAAGACATTCTGACATAGGTACCACACCTTTCCAAATTCTGAAATATACTGCGTAAATAAAGACATTCTGACATAGGTACCACACCTTTGCAAATGCTGAAATATACTGCGTAAATAAAGACATTCTGGCATAGGTACCACACCTTTGCAAATGCTCATATATACTGCGTAAATAAAGACATTCTGACATAGGTACCACACCTTTGCAAATGCTCATATATACTGCGTAAATAAAGACATTCTGACATAGGTACCACACCTTTCCAAATTCTGAAATATACTGCGTAAATAAAGACATTCTGACATAGGTACCACACCTTTGCAAATGCTGAAATATACTGCGTAAATAAAGACATTCTGACATAGGTACCACACCTTTCCAAATTCTGAAATATACTGCGTAAATAAAGACATTCTGACATAGGTACCACACCTTTGCAAATGCTCATATATACTGCGTAAATAAAGACATTCTGACATAGGTACCACACCTTTGCAAATGCTCATATATACTGCGTAAGAGAAATATCGCCTTGCCCAGTATTCAAATTGAAAAGGGTCAACTTCGTGATTGGCTTCACCTTGAGAGGGTGTAGACGCTTATCAAGATAATGTTGAAACATTCAATTCATTTTATAGCATAACATTATCGAAATCTGTTTCCAAGTTCAAGTTAACCAATCATTTCGAAGTTTCCCATATGCTGACGTGTTTAATAATTTGCTACAGATCTGTCCATTTATCGTTGGAAACACGAGGATATGCTTTAAGAATTGTTGGCTGGAACCTCTCTCTGCTCTTTCATAGAGATATAAACTTTAAGAGAAAAACGTCTGCGATAAATTTTCATTATCACTTGTTCCACAACTTTAGGATATCTGCGTTCCAAAAGTAGGATCCGCACAACATGATGAAACATACAAAGATGTTTGCACGGGGAGGTGCATGTTGCACGTGCGTTACCACGTGACAAGAGTCCTAAGAATAGTGTTTTGTAAAAGGCGTTTATCACTTTACACTCTGAAAAACAACGTGATTTTTTATTAATCAATTTCAGTTAATCCTAATATATTGGGTATGACTAAGATATCAAGATGCATTTGCGCAAAACGACCCTCGAATAATGGGATAAAACCACTTTGGTAGGCATCACAGCACCGCGCGTGACATTTGAGGAGCAATCATTAACTTACATTCTCTAGTTCCGAGCAATCTGCCTCGATAGATTCATTATCGATTGCAAGTACATCATAAAAACGTTCAAGTTAAGCTTATTATAAGATCATAAAAACGCGTGCATGAATGGGTTTTTTTATACTTTAGGCATAATTCTAGAACAATAATTGAAAAAATGTTGTCTCACAAACGTTTCCATCGAAAACATCAAAATACGAAAATCTGAAAGGAATAAAAGGCACCAGAGTGGTCGGTTGGTTGCTGCAGTGTGTTAGTAGGATATAATCAACTCTTCAGTAAGATATAATGAACGCTTTCGAGTTCCGCCAGGAAACAAGGCTATCTCTGTACAGATACAAATTGCACCTAGAGCTAGACTAGGTGAGCAGAGGGATTCACATACAAGCTTTCCTTAAGGTGTGGAATGAAATGATTTATTCTATAAGAAAAGAAACGATTAAGGACGGTCTGACAGACGTCTATATAACCAATGGTATTTACATACCGATTGAATAAAAATCAACGTATCATTGATTAAAAAAATAATTGAATGTTATGACACTAGCTGATGATCTATTCAATTAATTGATCAAACAATTAAATCAATCGATCAATATAATAATTTTTACTTACCAGCAATGTGGCTAAGACAATCACACGTAACGACATTTTTTAGCCACAACAACTTGTGCTCGCTAAAGGCGCCGTCCTCAAAATGAGCATCAAAAAGTGCGCGAAAAGCACGTGCTTTAAATATGTAGTGTCAGCTGCGTTCGAGTGGCGTTCTCCCTAACTGTCTGTCTCCCGGCCCCATAGAGCGTGTTGACAGTCATTTTGTTTTGTAGGTATTTTCATGCATTATCGGAACAGATTGAATATCTTACAGCAAATACGGACATGTTAACTCGCTTTAACTTTTTATTGGTGCAACGAAATACTTATAATACCAAATCACTGTATTGAATAATAACAATAATGAGATAGGACGGCCGAAGAGACTGAGGGATAGAAAAATCGTATGCGTCGATATCACTAAATTGAAAAACTACAACAATGTTAAAAATGGCAATGTAGGAATGTGTGCGGCTTTTAAACCAAACTTTCCTCTCGTAGAAACTAGTTCACTTCCTTGAGCAACTACATGTAGTTGCCGGCGTATACATGTTCCTGCGATGTTTCACATTTTATGAAACCTATATAAAATATTTGCACTAGACAATCCTGTTGAATACGCTTAAAAATTATGATTAAAATGCCGTTTTTCTTCGAATCAAGAGTGGATGATTTAACTTTATGTCCGCTAATGTTGTAATACTTGAATTTTTCTATATAAATTCTGGAATAAATTATTTGTGAAATAGTTACTCATTTATTAATTTATATATTATATTTTAAAAAAATGGATATGCTTAGTGAATTCATAGAAAGCTTTATTTAAGAACGCAAATCGGTAAGAAATAGCGTAATTTGAAGACGGCAATATAATTTTTAATGCCGATTACTCTTCAAACCTTTCGGAAACCCCATGATTTAATGACATTTTCAAAAACCATTAATCATAAATTTGCTCTTTTGAAATAGGTTAACGAATCCTTTATATTTTTTGTTCGTCCCCTCTCTCCCTAATGGCATCGAAAGGGTAACAATACGTTTACGTCATAACGCTGACGGCTTCACAATGCTTCAGATGCCCGCTGTCATTTAGTGTCTTAGTTATGTATTGTTTTGATAACTGTTGAAAAAGGATTGATGATCGATACACAAATCTCAACTTGTAATTCCTGATATCAAATATATCCACACTCTTTGATTAAAGTAAAATCGCCTCGACATGATATTTTTTAACTTTAATGTGCTCGTGTTCATATATTTGACATAGAGGACTTTGTATTTATGTATTTGTGAACACCGGCTATAAGTAAAAGCACTAAAATCAGTCTCCCTGTCTCCTACCTTGCCTTCTCGGCAAACAACTGTGAGACGAAGCAGCGACACCTTTCGTGGTCTCGAGTAACGTCCCCTACAAGTTTCTTAGATAAAAGCCAATGAAATCGACGTTTACATTGGGAACAAATTCAAACCACTAACAGGCAATCTTTTGAAACTATCCGAGTGAAATTTAATTTCAACCTTCAGTCCGGTGGATTGATTTCATTTTTTACTGAACTCCTAGAATGTTAAAAAAACTAAATAGTAATAATTGTATTGTAATTATAATCAAAAAAAGTTTTTCTCTCTATTGTGAAAAAGCATAACATTTATTTGTTAATCAAGGACTCAACTCCGGCCTCTCAGTCCTAATTGACCATCGTAAACTACGATTATCATGATCCCATTTGCTTCACAAAGAAACCGGTCGACACAGCAGTATTCGAGTTCCTCGCAACGAACGCCTATGTACGTTCTGTAACCTCATGGAAGTGGCGGATGAATTCTATTTTACACTTCTTTGCCCAAAATACGCAGAATAACGCAAAATATATCTGAAAAAGTATTATATCACCAAACCATCCTATTACAAATTTATATCATTAATGCAGACATGTAATGTAAAAGAAATGAAAATGTTAGCAAAATATTGTTTTGAAGCATTTAAAGCCAGTTTTAACTAATTCTCTTTCAGTGCATCCTCGCCAACCTGTGTGTATTGAATAACAGAGGCCACATTTTATGAAACCTATATAAAATATTTGCACTAGACAATCCTGTTGAATACGCTTAAAAATTATGATTAAAATGCCGTTTTTCTTCGAATCAAGAGTGGATGATTTAACTTTATGTCCGCTAATGTTGTAATACTTGAATTTTTCTATATAAATTCTGGAATAAATTATTTGTGAAATAGTTACTCATTTATTAATTTATATATTATATTTTAAAAAAATGGATATGCTTAGTGAATTCATAGAAAGCTTTATTTAAGAACGCAAATCGGTAAGAAATAGCGTAATTTGAAGACGGCAATATAATTTTTAATGCCGATTACTCTTCAAACCTTTCGGAAACCCCATGATTTAATGACATTTTCAAAAACCATTAATCATAAATTTGCTCTTTTGAAATAGGTTAACGAATCCTTTATATTTTTTGTTCGTCCCCTCTCTCCCTAATGGCATCGAAAGGGTAACAATACGTTTACGTCATAACGCTGACGGCTTCACAATGCTTCAGATGCCCGCTGTCATTTAGTGTCTTAGTTATGTATTGTTTTGATAACTGTTGAAAAAGGATTGATGATCGATACACAAATCTCAACTTGTAATTCCTGATATCAAATATATCCACACTCTTTGATTAAAGTAAAATCGCCTCGACATGATATTTTTTAACTTTAATGTGCTCGTGTTCATATATTTGACATAGAGGACTTTGTATTTATGTATTTGTGAACACCGGCTATAAGTAAAAGCACTAAAATCAGTCTCCCTGTCTCCTACCTTGCCTTCTCGGCAAACAACTGTGAGACGAAGCAGCGACACCTTTCGTGGTCTCGAGTAACGTCCCCTACAAGTTTCTTAGATAAAAGCCAATGAAATCGACGTTTACATTGGGAACAAATTCAAACCACTAACAGGCAATCTTTTGAAACTATCCGAGTGAAATTTAATTTCAACCTTCAGTCCGGTGGATTGATTTCATTTTTTACTGAACTCCTAGAATGTTAAAAAAACTAAATAGTAATAATTGTATTGTAATTATAATCAAAAAAAGTTTTTCTCTCTATTGTGAAAAAGCATAACATTTATTTGTTAATCAAGGACTCAACTCCGGCCTCTCAGTCCTAATTGACCATCGTAAACTACGATTATCATGATCCCATTTGCTTCACAAAGAAACCGGTCGACACAGCAGTATTCGAGTTCCTCGCAACGAACGCCTATGTACGTTCTGTAACCTCATGGAAGTGGCGGATGAATTCTATTTTACACTTCTTTGCCCAAAATACGCAGAATAACGCAAAATATATCTGAAAAAGTATTATATCACCAAACCATCCTATTACAAATTTATATCATTAATGCAGACATGTAATGTAAAAGAAATGAAAATGTTAGCAAAATATTGTTTTGAAGCATTTAAAGCCAGTTTTAACTAATTCTCTTTCAGTGCATCCTCGCCAACCTGTGTGTATTGAATAACAGAGGCCAAATTGGTCTGTGCTGATACAAGTATCTGTCTGTCTGTCTGTTGATGAAAGCGTTGCCGTTTTTCTTAGACGGGTTGGGATCATGTGCTACACCGTGCACTGGGTACCGGCTGATAGATGTACGTCAATTTAGTTAAAACCCGACGAATTTCCCATTGACTTTCAGGTTAATTACATGTTGCAAGAATTATTTTCCTTAATTGAGTGTTGATCGAATTACAGCCGAAAGTTGCTGATAAATTTAGAAATGATCTAAGCTACAAGTTCATAATTTTCATTATGTTATATGATGACATGTAAGAATATTTTATCATACTTTAGGCTCTATATATGTCGATACTTTCTACGAAAGATACCTTTAATTGTTATTAAATCACCCATAACGTTATGTTTAGAAACATGAAATTTGAAAATGGCCTGTTCAGTACCATTTTTTCCGTGAAGCGATGAGATGCATTGAATGAACGATCAGCCATTGACACGGCGGAACATTCAGCGCTCGCGTTATAGTAAAAAAAATTGAGGAAACCGAATTCCTAGTTGATACAAAAATGGAATGTCGTTTCCGAATGTGGAATGCCAAAAAATACACCTAATAACTACAAAACAGCTTAAGGCATATGAAAAATTGATATTTATTAAGGGTGTAAACGCTCATCCATATATTTTTTTAAAATTACGACATATTTTACATCATAACATTATTATAATAATCAGTTTCCAAATTAAAGCTTGCCAATTATTTCGTACCACCCACATGGTCACGTGGGTATAAAGTTGCTACAGCTCTGTCAATTGGTCGTTCGAAATACCAGGATATGCTTTAAACAAATAGGATTGGCTGAAACTTCTCTTTGAAGTTTCCAAGAGTAATATATAGAGAAACGTCTGCCATTAGTTTTCAATATCAAATGTTTACATAACCCCAAAGCAATTATAACATCACCACAGTACAGTATTGAATAACTTCATTGAAATGTACTTGTTTCTTAACTGGCAGAATCCTCTTCAGAAATGTAATTGTACCTTGTCGAGTGTTTAGTTTTTTAAGATAACAGAACAAATAGTTATTATCCTACGGCAATGTTCTAATTTTGTGATTTAGACACTTTAACAGTATTTGTGATGAAAAAGTTTGGGAAAAACATCCTCGGCAAAAAAGTACGAAGAAAAGTTTTAAATTTGACAAGTCCTATATTGACTTTAGGTAACATATTATATTACGAAAAATATATACATTTGGTTGTTATTCATTTTATTCAGATAAAAGATGCGATAATCCAATAACACGATACAATACATATATAAATAAGTTTATTGTTGGCCCTAATTTTGATTTAATAAGTTCTGAAAAACATTCTGTAGAGAGCCATGATTTATATACCATTCTACATGGTGACCATAATTACCAATAACTTTTTTTCCATTAATCCATCCAAACATATCAAACCTTCAATTAATCGGTAGTTTAATAAATCATCTGAGTTTTCAGGTTGAAAACTCGAAAAAGGTTTATATTCTGTTCTGAAACCGCAACTTGAACTTGAAACATACCTAATGTCCCTTCCCCAAAATAAAGCTATCCCATTACTACTGTTTCGAACCTCTTGCCACCATTTACCGATTGAAAAAGGAAGATGGAATAAGATACATAAGTCTGAAAGAAAATGTAAATTGTGTTGTATGAATGATGTTGGAGATGAGTTCCATTATGTTTTTAGATATGAATATTTTACTTTAGAAAGAACCTGTACATTCCTTTACATTTCTCAAAGAGACCTAATATGCTAAAACTTCAAAATCTTTTCATGTGTTAAAAAGGTGTCTATATTAAAAAAAACTTAGCAAATTTTGTAAAATCATAATGCAAACTGTAAAATGTTCCGGCTTATCCCTTATCATCTTCCTACGCAGAGCCTAAAAGGCCAGTTTCCAAACTGTCATTTTATGCAGTCTCTGCAGCAAGGCGTAACATGACAGTTTGGAAACTGGCCTTTTAGGCTCTGCGTAGGAAGATGATCCCTTATCTGCTTGTATGATACATTTACTGTCATGTTGTACCTCATATGCCGAGTTTATCGGCCTGAGCGTAATAAAGTTCTGTTCTGACAATTCAAGTTCTTTCGATGAATATGTAAGATAATGAATAAAGACGATGTTGTGCGCATAATCCTACAGCATGTAGCTGGTCTCGCTTTGCGCAATATTGTCATAATAACGCACGTCGGAATTTCGGAAGTTTTTTCTTTTCGTAATAACCAATGCTTACGTGTGAACTGCTACATCTTCGTGCACAATTGTTGTTTCCTTATTTAGAAATATCCCTTTATAAGTTCAGCAATATAGACTCGTCCAATTCAGAGAGTGACATTATCACTTTCCATGGAATCTAGAAAATTGTTATCCCGTTCAGAATTTCTACATTCAAATAAAGGGAGCGAAGTTTTGCCTTACCTATACGAGCCAAACGACAAATCAAGCGACATGAAAGAGTCTACATGCGATGGAAATGGAGAGATTGAACAACACCAAATGGTACGACTTTCAAGATGCATTTCCGTTACTGTTTTATTTTCATGATGTTAACAAAAGAACATTAAAACTGAATCATTGCAAGGTCTTATATTCAAACCAATTTTACAATATCATTTTGAATACGAACCTACCACAATCATCGCGGATTCGGCTTATAGGATTCGCTTTTTAGGCTTCGCTTCCACACGATTTGGACACGACATTTGGAAGTTTGGAGTAATGTTAACAAGGATGTTTTACAGAACAATTTTACAAATTACAGTCTTCATTATAACTTTATGACTATAACAATAGAGATCGACTTACTGTTATGATAAAAAAAAAACAATTGGATATTGGTGTGAAGAGAAATAACAATATATAGTGATTGTATTTTTCTCATTTTGGATGCAAAGTTTTTATGTGTTTTTGATGTGATTCTAGGATTTGTTTATATCCACCCTGAAACCTCATCTCATGTGACTACCAATAGAGATAAGAAGGGTTATCTTGAAAGCGTTATTTTAGATTTTTGAAATGTCATTATAAACTATAAACTATTCATTTGATAAAGTGCTTATTTTGATAAAAACAAATGTTCAATAGCGCTGTACATGATATTCTTGCTGTGCAGAATCAGAAATAGTCAAAGAGGTGAGTTTGAAGGGCGGGTTCTCGATTTGCCGGACAGCCGACTTCTCCATTCAAAGTTACCGATGCGCGGTAATCTATGAACAATAACTAAAAGTCACTTTATTTTCATTTGAAATGATCTTGTTGTTAGGAGTAGCATGGAGCAGGAAGTCATCGTTTGGTGGCCGTCTTGATGAGGACATCGGGGAGGTTGATGTCATCGCGCTGTCGTGGCAACTTCGGCATTTCCTTTGCACGGGCTCGGTACAGACTCGAATGTGCGCCGTAGAAATTAGGCACTGCAGGCATAACTTCGGGAACATCTGCGCGGAGTTCTGAAATTAAAAAAATATATAATTAAAATTAAGAAACATAGAATTGTATCACATGAAATGTTGGATATCTCGCATTAAAAGAGTGTCTTGGAAGAGTGTGGTAATTTTCATAAATGCTTAAAAGCTTTTGACTTCGATTAGACAACATCCAGGTTATATCTGAAGTGTTACTGACTGTGAAGTTCCTCATCGTAAATGTCTTGGACTGGCCTTGAATCGTTCCGTACTTTGGTCTTCACAACAGCAAGGAAAGTGTCAATCTGAAGTTGGACTTCATCCTGATGATGGTTGTGAATGTTCCTGCAACTACTGAGAACATCATCGACAGTATTAGCCGTAGCAGGGCAGCCAGTCTTACAACATTTCCAATGAACGCGATTTCGTTTGGTGCTCTTGACCCGATACTTGTGACCGAGATAAACCAGATGTCTACCTCCTCTTGAATTTGGAATGAACTGAACGTTAACCTGTGCGTTTGCCATTTTGCAATGATGGAACCAAATGTCTCGGGTCTATATATATGGGCAGTGAACATCATAATAATTTGAATTATTGTTCACTCCATCTAACTTATAATCGTGAACAATTCACTCACTGTCAAGTAATCAAAATCTGGATCAGTCAGCGTTTGATTATTTGAAGTCGAGTTCACTCATATAACCATCACCAACATGTAATCAGTGAATACAAGTTCAGTCTGTGAAATGCCTACGCTTATTACTGACAAGTTACAACTACTCACTGGAATAGACTATAGCCGGCAAGGCTTCCGTTAATCCGTTATCATAACATCAGCTGTCCGGAAGATATGATCGTTTGAAGGCTGGTACAGTTTCTGATTTCTTAATCTTGTTTGGTAGCCAGTTCCACCATATTGCTCCAATCACATTGAATGCACGGTTGGCAAATGTTTTTCTACGCACTAGAGGAAGCCGAGTTTCAAATAGCTATTGGCGGAGCGCATATTGGGCAACGATTATATCCCAAAACACCTACAACCCATTACCCCTACAGCCCAGTTCCCCTATAGGTTGCTAAAACAACACAGTGAGTTACCCTTCTGGCATAATAGACTCGCCCTAACAAGTGATTAAGTATGGAGTAGATTTGTTTGTGCGAGTGGTTGAGCAGAAGGGATTACAGGAATTAAAGTTAGAGATGGATTATGAATTAAAGATAGAAAACTTATTTGGTGAGAAGATATATATATATAGGTACATGTTACAAACAAACATGACACATAGGAAAAACACACACAAAAAGATGGAGAAAATGTAGAAAATGTTGAACATAGACTTCTTGAAGATATCAGGTCCGCAAGAAAAAAACAATCAAAACCACAAAACATAGATGAGAGAACAAAGGAACAAACCAAAACTCAAAATACTGAGAAATACAGACCGCCAATAATAGAAATGTCAAACGTCAAATCTGTATACAACACTCGAAGCTATGGCAACGAAAAGATTACAACAGTATTTAGAAACCAACGAATTGATCACACAAAATCAATCAAGATATAGAATTTCCTATAGCACCACTGACCATATTGTTAGATTACAACACTCTATCAGACAAGCTCAACAAAATAATAAATTCACTACAGCAGTCTTGCTAGACTTTAGTAAAGCATTTGACATGCTCTGGAAAAGAGGCTTGATACAAAAAGTTAAGAAAAAGGACATGCATGTACAAGGGGAAATGTTAAACTTTATAAACGACTTTATGTCAGACAGAACTTTTCGTCTTAAAACAGATGGTCAAATATCAGACAACTATAATTTAGGAAGTATCATGTAACCAACCTTGTTCAATATTATGATAGATGATCTATTTCACAAACTACCGAAACAAGTGAACACCTCACAATTCGCTGATGACGGGGCCCGTTGGGTCAGTCACAAACATCAACATGTAGCTGCAGAAATATTACAAAAAGCCTTAATCAAAGTAAATAAAAGGACCCGAAACTGGGGATTTCAATTATCCACAAGCAACACTGTATCAATTCTCTTTCGGGCAAAATGTAAATATGTAAAAAAAAAAATTTAATGTTTAAGTACATAGAATGAAGATATTTAAATGTATATATAGTAATATAGTAGTAGTAGTGTAGTATACAGTATAAAATGAATGTATGTGATGAAATGTGAAAGACTGAAGATATTTAATGATAATGATATGATAAAATATACGTCTCTCTATTGCTATGTATATGTCATCAAAACATCATATTCATGTTATGTTCTGGGCCAGTCCATTATTGTCAGAGGTATCAGGCTTGAGATTAGCAGTGCAATGGACCATAGCTTTGTTGTTATAAGCTGTAGGGGAAATGGGTTGTAGGGGTTTTGGGGTACTACCTGGGCAACTGTTTATTGCTCCTCAATGTACATTTGATACATCAACTACCATGCATTGAGCTTGACGATGATGTAATAACTTGGATTGTTTTTTGTTTCTTCATTATTAAAGCATATATATCTTACCTCATTCTGATCAGAATGTTTGAAAACATCACTAAAATACTGTCTTATTTTTGTATGACCCACCCCTAAAGGCTGTCTTATTTTGTTGTGACCCACCCCTAAAGGCTGTCTTATTTCACCCCCTAAAATCACCGGCCCACCACGTCCCCCTAAAATCCCCCCCCCCCCCCCTATAATAAATGACCGGTCCCTAACTTGAACCCGAGGTCGAGGTTAGTAACTATTTTACACACTAGCTCAAAGCTAAATCAATCCAAATTCAACATGACATCAGTTTTGATATTGCGGATAAGTTGGGTAAGGCATTATTGTCTTAGATATGATGGGAAGATAAAACATTGACTCTAATTGGAGGAACAATGTCTATTTCAAGTAGATGACATTGGCATGAGCCTCTCGTGCTGCACGTGCAATCCGTGCGGAACCGTACAACCTACAGATTAGATTGTTTACCCATATTGATATGAGAACAGCTTACACAAACTTTGATATGCATACATTTGATACCAATGTTGTTGTTTTTTTTATTAATTGATAAAATATTAACAATAATTCACGGTTATGTTTCTTGTCAGGAAAAATGTGAAACTTCATCATGTGGTCATGAAAAACTTATTTTCAACTGGCCTCCGTGGTCTAATGGTTTAGTCACTGGGCTTGAAATCAACAGGACGCAGGTTCGAACCCATGTTTGAAGTGAAAAATTTGTAAATGTATTGTATTTGAATATTGCAATTTTAATGATTGTATTTAATTTGCAAAGCAAACTTTGAACTTATATAAATTTCCGAAATACAAAAAATAATTGTTCACATCAGGTGTTCATCA
This sequence comes from Steromphala cineraria, assembly GCA_916613615.1. Taxonomy (NCBI): domain Eukaryota; kingdom Metazoa; phylum Mollusca; class Gastropoda; order Trochida; family Trochidae; genus Steromphala; species Steromphala cineraria. The sequence goes on along the minus strand of OU744723.1, from coordinate 28,640,853 downwards.
TGAACACCGGATTTGTCTGATGAACACCCCGGCACGTGCATTTCACAGACATGAGTTGGTATGAAAAATGAATACTCGAATAAAACAAAGGAGCTAGTGTGTAAATGTAACCGATATCGTGGGGTGTCAAGAAGAACCAACACTGGTTACGGGTTGTGAGGGTTTATTCACTCAAGTGCGATGGAAGCACTAGCAACTGATATAGTTACCCTGCAACACATAATGTTATACAATGTAAAATACATCACAATCCAACATAAACATGTTTAAAATAAATATCACATTTCATAAAACAGTACCGCAAAACATGTTATGCTATGCCTCATATATAATACACAAAAACATTATGCATTGCCACCAATCATTACGTTATACATGATTATGACAGAGATGTGTGGCATAGTACACATAGCAAAGGGAGATAATAAATGAAGCTTGCATTTATTATTATAACACTTATTGAAGTAATACACAATAAGCTCAATATATACATTACGAATTAATTACCACAATTTGATAATCAACAGTACCAATACATACATCACATTATGCATGATATGCATAATAGCAGAAATATATAAACACACATGAAACATTAAAATATTCAAACAAGCATACCCTGAATGTGGTTCCGGGGTGATCAGTCCTTAACCACAAGATACTGCGTTATCATCATCATCATGTCCTGAATACAATATGTACATTAAATATAAAACAATTCACGATTCAGACATGATGATAAATAATACATGAGTAAGAAGTGATAATGACTTAACATGTCGAAAGATTAGTTCACACACGTCAATTAAATAAGATAATCATTCACTCACCTTTCTTCACAATACTCAAGAAACATTCATACAAAGAAGAGAAAGAAATAAAAGCCTACTTTAGAATAAAAGAGTATTGATGAAGTAAATAATTTAGATTGTAAGATTTATTCAAAATGGCGGCAATCACCATTACCTTTACAATGATAATTTACACTAAGTTAAGTTTTATAAAAGTTATGAAATATAAATGATTTATGCAATACAAGTGTTATACTTTACTCTAAACCACTAAATACATTTATGATATCAATTACATTGATTACTAACCTTAGAATATCATAGATTTCTCTTTACTCGTCTGTCAGTCTATCTGTGCTGAGTGCTGTGACAGTTGTGCAATATGGAGGTAAGTGCACTGATTTGAATCAGCCAATAGGAGGACAGATTGGGGTTAATTGGAAGAAATATACATGATAAAATGGAATAACCCAACCTCCCTATTATATAGCTAATAGACTGATCCACTGCATGAGAAACCTTAAGCTAACAATACTACTTGCAGAACTACTGGAAACTATTAACCTACAACTAAAAGCATATCAATAAAAACAGAAAGACTTTACATGAACAACAAGTTTATTATAAAAAGCTATTTACAAACGCCTGCCACATACTTCCCCCCATCGGGAAATGACGTCCCGTCATTTCTTCTTGCCTGCAACAAGATCCAGGAGAGTATCCGACAGTTTGTGGCGCTGATCCTTGAATCTGTCGTCAGCTATGAGGGAGCTGAGAAATTTGGCCCGAGCAAGCCAATCCGGTGATTCTGAATCAGCACTCGACACAGCAGAGAACACATAATCACCACTCCGCATCCAGTTGGGCTGATTCCTGGTTCTGGTAGAGCGCCTTGGATTTGGTTGGTCGTCTTGCTGTTCCTCTGTGTCGTCATCTTCTGCCTCGTCACCACCTGCTGCCACAGATTCATCTTCTTGCTGCTCATCCTCAGGATCAACAGTATCAGTTGGCTCTTCCTCCCCTCCCTCAGTAGGAGTCCCATCTCCTTCAATAGCTCCTGTCGGCTCCTCTTCAGCTGGCCTTTCCACTGGAATCTCAGTAGAAGCTGAAGGTCTTGAAGGTAGGGTGATTAACACAACTGATTCTTCATCCGATGAATCTTCTCTGATGCTGGCATCTCTTATCTTAGTCCTCTGTCTCGGTTTGGGCACAGGTGGTAACACTTGTCTTGTCCGGGGTTTTGCTGTCACTGGTGGCTCCTTGATGGGTATGGATCCCACTGGAAGTAGAAGGTTCCTGTGCAGCACTCGCTTCCGTCCATCTCCACTCACCTTTCCCACTTCAAACACAGGAATGGATGGATTCGGCTGGCGGAGTACCACATATACATCTTCCTCCCACTTGTCAGCTAGCTTGTGTCTCCCATCAAAGGCCACTATCTTCACTAACACACGATCACCTTCCTCTAGCATGGCAGCTCTAGCACGCTGGTCATAATTTGTCTTCTGCTTGCTTCTTGACTTCTCAGCAGCTGTTGTTGCCAGGTGATAGGCTTCTTCCAGTCTTTGCTTTAGTGATCGTGTGTACTCAGTTGTTGATCTTGATTCCTGGCTCTCTAGATCCAATCCGAATGCAAGATCCACAGGAAGTCTTGGATGACGTCCGAACATCAAAAAGAACGGAGACACTGATGTTGAGTCATGCCGGGTGCAATTGTAGGCATGGACGAGTGGACCTACATGAGCCTTCCAGTTCTTCTTTTCCTCTGGATCTAGCGTGCCAAGCATATCACAGAGGGTCCGATTGAATCGTTCAGTCATCCCGTTTCCCATAGGGTGATATGGTGTGGTCCTTGACTTTTCAATCCTCAACAACTGACACAATTCCTGCATGAGCTTGCTGGTGAAGTTCGCACCCTGATCTGAATGGATTCTCTTGGGAAGGCCGTAATGAACCACAAAGTTGTTAAAGAAGGTCTCTGCTGTTGTTTTAGCTGACATATTCCTGGTGGGGTATGCCTGGGCATAACGGGTGAAATGATCCGTCACCACCAACACATTCTCTATACCTCCTTTTGATGGTTCCAAAGAAAGAAAATCCATACACACAAGCTCGAGGGGTTCTGATGTCCTGATGTTGGATAATGAAGCCTTGATGTTAGTGGGTGTTTTCCTTTTCAAACATCGTTCACAAGCTTGGAGATGTTGATCTACGTCGTTTGCCATCCCTGGCCAGTAGAATCTATCCCTTAGAAGTGATAAGGTTCTGTCACGTCCAGGATGTCCCACGTTGTCGTGCAAGCTACGTAGTGCTGACCTCCTTACTGTTGATGGAAGAACGAGTTGTTCCCTTGAAGCTCCGTTGACACTTGTCACTCTGTACAGAACACCTCTCTTGAGCTTAAGGTGGCTATAGCTCTTCATGATAGAAGTCATGTCCGGATCCTTGAGTTGGGTATTCCTGTCTGGTTTTGATCCATTCCTCAAGTGGGTAATGACTTCTGTCAGTATTGGGTCCTTGGCTTGAGCTTTCCTCCAGTCCCTGGCATTCTGTTCACATCTGTCATCACTCAGATCAAAGTCATCTTGGTCAACAACATCAGCAGAGAGACATAAACTTTCCACAAAATTGCTGGCGTACACAGACTGACAGATGGCAGAAACAGATTCGATCCCAATCTGTTCCATGTCTTCAGAATCTTCCTTGACAGGTAGGCGAGACAGAGCGTCGGCATCCATGTTGGCTTTGCCGGGACGGTACTTGATGGTAAAGTTGTAACTTGACAATGAAGCCAGCCATCGATGACCTGTTGCATCCAACTTTGCTGTTGTTAGGACGTACGTCAGAGGATTGTTGTCTGTGACAACCACAAAGTCATGGCCCCACAAGTAGTCATGAAACTTCTCCGAGATAGCCCACTTCAGACACAAGAACTCAAGTTTATGTGCTGAGTAGTTTCTCTCGGATCGGCTCAATCCTCTACTCGCGTAGGCTACAACCCGTGGCTGTCCTCCCTGTTCCTGGTATAACACTGCACCAAGTCCATGTCCACTGGCATCGGTATGAAGCTCGAAAGGTTTAGCACAGTCGGCATATCCCAGGATTGGTGGCACAGAGAGACGATGTTTCAGTTCCTGAAAAGCATGTTCCTGTTTGTCTCCCCAGATCCAGTCGACTTGCTTGGCAGCTTTGTTTTTCTTGGATGCAGACTTGGGCATTAACTCCGAAAGTGGCTTGGCTATTTTAGAAAAGTCCTTGATGAATTTCCTATAATATCCAGCAAATCCAAGAAATCTGCGCACTTCCTCTGGATTGGTTGGAGTTGGCCATTCCTGAACTTTATTGATCTTTTCTGGATCTGCTTCGATTCCATGTTCTGAGACTATGTAGCCGACGTAGCGAACTTTCCTTCTGAAGAATTTGCATTTCTTCGTTGCCAGTTTGAGACCTGAATCCTTGATCCTTTGAAATACTTGCTGGAGACGTTCAAGGTGTTCCTCATAAGTTCTTGAAAAGATGATGACATCATCCAGGTAAATTAGGCAGGTGTTAAGGTGTAAGCCTTCCAAGCATTGCTCCATTAGACGTTGGTATGTTGCCGGCGCATTGGAGAGTCCAAACGGCATCCTGTTATACTCGTAGAAGCCGAGTGGTCCAACGGTGAAAGCTGTGCGTTGCTTGTGTGATTCCTCAATTTCTACCTGGTGATAGCCACTTTTCATGTCAAGTACAGTAAAGAACTTATTTCCTCCCAAACAGTCCAGCAATTCTTCAATTCTCGGCAGCGCATAACTGTCCTTGATAGATCGTTCGTTCAGCTCGCGAAAGTCAACACACATGCGCAGTCTTCCATCCTTCTTCTTTACTAGCACGATGTTGGATGCCCAAGGACTGTGTGACTTCCGGATGACACCAGCTGAAAGTAGAGTCTGAAGATGATTCCTAACTTCATCATACATCGCTGGGGGAATTCTTCGGTGGCGCTGCTTGAATGGTACTTCGTCAACGAGATCTATCCTATGCCGTACCATGTGACTGCAACCAATATCATCATCATCCTTCGAGAAGATGTCAACATACCTCTTGATGACATCAAGTCCCTGACTAAGTTCTTGCTTGGTGAGGTCACTGTCATCCAAGTCCACTTGTCTTATGATGTCATCCAACCTACTGACTTCTTCTGGAGGTGGCTCAGGAATCGAGACAGGCTGGATCTCACATAGTAGCGCTCTTGGTGGTATGACGATAGTCCGGGTGGTGACATTGGATATGTGGACATCAACTGTTCCTTGGTCCTGGTGGTTGTAGGTGATCAAGGTTGGAGCAATGTCTAGATCCTGTGGGAGTGGAGAGTTCAAGGTTGACTGAAGTAAGGCACATGTGATAGGTAACTTGAATCCTTTGGTTACTTGTCCTTTGATAACCATACTGGAGTTAGGTGGGACTATCAAGTTCTTGTCATCTGTACTCCTTACCAGTCCTAAACAGTGTCCACGTTTCTCAAGTTCCTTGTCTCGTAGCGTGATGGTTCTGTATGCGATGTACCAAGGCGTGTGCAGGTTTGCCTTCTGTAGAAACCTGACTCCATGTTGCTCCTTACATAGGTCCAAGAAGAAGCGAAGCACATTCGTTCCTAGCAGAGCTGGTACCTTAGCGTTGTATCTTGTATCCGGTACTATGAGCATCAGGCAAGATACAAATCCATCATCTGACAACATACCTCCTCCAACAGGACTAATGTTTACCTTGACATATCCAAGATAGGGAAGCTGGTCTCCTCCGGCACACTCTATGTCTAAGATGTCTCCAATGGGCTGCAGTGGAATGGTACTGAAGTTATTCCGGTAGAAGCTCTCAGACATAATGGAAACGGTGGCTCCTGTATCCAGTAGTGCTGTGACTTGCAGACCTTCAATCCCTATTGTTACCTCTGTTGAGTCACCAACTAGTCTGTCTGATATATCCGTTGTGTAGGGGCGTGTCTTGTAGCCTAAGGGTAGCCCCTTCCCGTAGGCCTGTCCAAGTTTAAAGGTCGCTTAAGATGGTCTAGGCGCACACGACATCCAACGGCGATATGTCCTGGGTAGCCACATCTCCAACACTTGATTGGTTCTCTCTCCTGAAAGCCTTGTTCTCCCTGACCTGTGTGCTGGAGTGGAACTTGCGGCAGTGGTGGCATCTGATACTGAGGATACTGTGGAGGTGGTCCTGGTGGGTTATAAGGCGGCTGATGTACAAGAGGTGGTTGTACTGGAACCTGAAAGGCTGGCTGGTCCTGATAGGGAGGTCCATTAGGCTTGCCTTGTCTCCTTCCTCTTCGCCCATATTGTCCACTTGCTTGAGAGGGAGTTGGTTGATGAAGTAGAACTTGTGCAGACTGTCGGTCCTTAAGTTCAGCAAGCTCTGCCTTGATGTCCATCATCATAGCTTTTAAGTCGATTACCTCGTCCTTTGTTACCACAGTGGAATCCTGAGTAGCCGTCATCTTGACTGTCGCTGTTTTCTTGGTGCCGGTACCTGTTGGTGACTTGTTCCTCCTCAAGTCAAATTCCACCTCACGCAGACACAATCTCAGTTCGTCGAAGTTGAAGATGCTCTCATACTTGTGGGCTGCAAGGCTCTTCAGTTCCGGCCTAAGTCCTTCCCACATCTTGCTTCGGAGCATCTCATCCTGGTCTTGAGGTGTGAGGGCGCGCTGTAAGGTAATCTGGTAAAGGATCTTCTCCAGACGACATCCCCAGGCTGATACATCCTCATTCTCCTCTTGCCTTGCTCCATAGAACTGGGACATGAGTGTCTCCTTCCTCCTTAAAGTCCCAAAGGCACTCCTCAACTTGTTGGTGATGTCCAGTACAGTGGCTGTGTGACCAAGCTTCATAGCACAGAGAGCTGCCTCACCCTTCAAGGATTTCCTGACGGCTTGTAGGATGACTTTATCACTGTAGGTCTTCGACTGAAGAAGACAGTCCACCTCGTATTTCCACAAGTCGTAGGGGGTATCCTTGCCACTCTCACCACTGAAGATAGGTATCCTAGGGAAATGGTTAATGGAGGATGCTGTAACCTGAGTAGGAACCTTGCTATCTGGAACTGTTAGCACGGCATGGGACCCTTCAACCTTGATGCTTGGGGCTGTTCCGTGAGTAGGAGGATCTCCAATCTTCAACAAGGCCTCTGGCACAGTCTCCACGAGAGGTCCTTCTGCCTGTGCAATGCCACTGATCCAAGCCTTGAAAGCCTCAGGTGTATCATGCTTAGGAGCTAAACCCATCTTGGCAAACACTGTCAAAAGACTATTCATATCTTCCTCGCCGAGATCCATCTTGGAATAAGCACTCTCACAAAATCCAAGAAACAATTCCAAGAAATCCCGAAATATGAATGAGGCACAATTGAAACACAAAGTTTTCACACAAAAAGTGAATCACAATTTCACACAAGCACTGGTAAATTCACATGATGGCACTCCTTTGTGTGAATGAATAACAAAAATGAACAATGTGAATTGATGTGAAGTGGAATAAGGGAAACAGAAAATGAAAAGTTAAAGTTAATCAAAGTAAATTAAGTTAATTAGGGTTAGTTGTTAAAGGAAACAATACTTGTGATAATAATTCACAAGTGGAACAAGGTGAACAATAACACGTTGAGCAATTAAGACTATAGCGAAATTGCAAACACAAATAAAGAATGTGAAGTTGTTAGGACATTATGAAATTGCAAACAATAAATGGCAACAGGAATTCAGAAAATTTAACAGATTAAATGAACTTAAGGTTTAAGGGTGCTATAAACAGGTGTTGAAAACTAAGTTATATTTGCAACACAACAACAATGCAATATTGAAATGAATTAGAGAAATAACATGGCAGTATGATATGCAATTAGGACATTAATCCACCTGTAACACAAAGGGACTGTGTAATTGTAATTGATAATTAGGACATGGTGGTCACTGAAACACAAAGGGGATGTGTAACTGTGGAAGGTAATTTAGGACATAATTTCACATCTGAAACACAAAGGGGATTGTGTAAATTACAATGCACAAAGTGGAAGTATGTAACATGATGTAAATACAAAATGTCAATATGTGTAATGCAAATGCAATTAATAATAACTAAGTGGATAATACCTTATAAAACCTAAGTACTAACCATAAAGTAATTAAAGAAATTTAGTAATCTAAACCTGAATTTAACCCAAGCAAATTAACCAGCAAAATTAACCAAAGTAAATGAACAAAGCAAAAGTTACCAAGTTAATTAACCAAAGAATCTTACCAAAATAACCTGACCAAAGATAACCTAGCCAAACCTAATTTACAAAATTAAACTAACCGAGCATGATTAACTAAGATACACTAACCCAAGTACTATCCCAAATACACTAACCCTAGAGATAAGGAAAGGCAAAGGATAAAGAATGAACTAAGGCATGGTTATAAGAAGATGTATCTAAGTGCAGTGCTACAGGCAATACTAAACAGTCGGTCGTTAGGCAGTCAAATAAATTGAAGACTTACATATTAAATTTTATTTGAACCTATCTTAAATTACTAATTTAAATGAATAGGACAGCAAAGAATAGCAATAATTCAATCACACAAACTCACATGGTTGCATACACAAAAATCCTAAGTGTGTGAATAATCAATTAACTAATTAACTAAGTAATTAACCAATGTATTAATTAACTAATTAAATAATCTTAACGTAAGTTAATCTAACAACTGAAGGTTAGATAAACCTAAGTTTAGATGAAACTTATCAAAGTGTAGGCCTACATAATGTAAACAAACAATAGCAAAGTAAAAAAAATACTAAAGGTGATCACCAAATGTTAACACAAACGATGAACAAATTAAACGCTACATGATATTTGTAAACAAAGCAAATATTTTCAAAGTTCACAAAAGGTGTAAACAGTAGCAAGTTATTACAAAATAATTACATGTTAAATGGCTGCAGCAAACAATTACAAAATTCAAAAATAGACTAAGCCGGCAATAGGAGTAGAAAGCAGACAATAATTACATTATTAAACAATGATAAGCTGAATTATAATATTGCTAAACTTTTAGAGTCTTTGATATAAGAGTCAAGGTCACTTCAATCACATGTTATAAACAAGTCTCAAAACACAAAGGTAAATACCGTGAACAGTCCAAGAATAACACAAGTCCAAGAATCACAATATCACAGACGACGAACGCGTATAACCATGATGATATCACTGATGATGAGGACGTCTCGAATCCAAAGTGGAAAAGCGGCATTTCCTCACTGGGGGCTCCAAGTTGTAACCGATATCGTGGGGTGTCAAGAAGAACCAACACTGGTTACGGGTTGTGAGGGTTTATTCACTCAAGTGCGATGGAAGCACTAGCAACTGATATAGTTACCCTGCAACACATAATGTTATACAATGTAAAATACATCACAATCCAACATAAACATGTTTAAAATAAATATCACATTTCATAAAACAGTACCGCAAAACATGTTATGCTATGCCTCATATATAATACACAAAAACATTATGCATTGCCACCAATCATTACGTTATACATGATTATGACAGAGATGTGTGGCATAGTACACATAGCAAAGGGAGATAATAAATGAAGCTTGCATTTATTATTATAACACTTATTGAAGTAATACACAATAAGCTCAATATATACATTACGAATTAATTACCACAATTTGATAATCAACAGTACCAATACATACATCACATTATGCATGATATGCATAATAGCAGAAATATATAAACACACATGAAACATTAAAATATTCAAACAAGCATACCCTGAATGTGGTTCCGGGGTGATCAGTCCTTAACCACAAGATACTGCGTTATCATCATCATCATGTCCTGAATACAATATGTACATTAAATATAAAACAATTCACGATTCAGACATGATGATAAATAATACATGAGTAAGAAGTGATAATGACTTAACATGTCGAAAGATTAGTTCACACACGTCAATTAAATAAGATAATCATTCACTCACCTTTCTTCACAATACTCAAGAAACATTCATACAAAGAAGAGAAAGAAATAAAAGCCTACTTTAGAATAAAAGAGTATTGATGAAGTAAATAATTTAGATTGTAAGATTTATTCAAAATGGCGGCAATCACCATTACCTTTACAATGATAATTTACACTAAGTTAAGTTTTATAAAAGTTATGAAATATAAATGATTTATGCAATACAAGTGTTATACTTTACTCTAAACCACTAAATACATTTATGATATCAATTACATTGATTACTTACCTTAGAATATCATAGATTTCTCTTTACTCGTCTGTCAGTCTATCTGTGCTGAGTGCTGTGACAGTTGTGCAATATGGAGGTAAGTGCACTGATTTGAATCAGCCAATAGGAGGACAGATTGGGGTTAATTGGAAGAAATATACATGATAAAATGGAATAACCCAACCTCCCTATTATATAGCTAATAGACTGATCCACTGCATGAGAAACCTTAAGCTAACAATACTACTTGCAGAACTACTGGAAACTATTAACCTACAACTAAAAGCATATCAATAAAAACAGAAAGACTTTACATGAACAACAAGTTTATTATAAAAAGCTATTTACAAACGCCTGCCACATAAATACTGTGAACGGCAGATCTGAAAGTGATCCACATGGTGCATATACTTGTATTGCTAACAGAGGAAGCAGTCTTGTTGACTATGTATTGTGTTCAACTTATATATTCAATTCAATAAGTGATTTTAGTGTGTGTTCTAGAACAGAATCTGACCATTTTCCTATTTTTGCGAGTTAAAATGTTCCTTACATAAGACTGTCGAGATGAATGATGGTAACCCCGTTACAATTAAGAAGTACAAGTGGCGACCACTTTATATTGACAAATAAAAAATATAAACTTTTACAGACTAACTTATCGTCATTGCCTCTAGATGAGCTTTATGCCATATCCACAGATAACCCATCTATTGGCGCAAAACCGTTGACTGATATTATCCAAGAAACTGCATCTTGTTGTGGAAGGAACATTATTTCTGGAAATACATTTAAAAACCGTAAACATCAATGGTTAGATGATGACTGTGGAAAGTTAAAGCACTATAAATGTTCACTGTTGGATAAATTTTGTCTGTCTGGAGATAATTCCTACTTACGAGACCTTCATAAAGTGAGAAACAAATTCCGAGAAGTGTGTCGCGACAAGAAGGAACAATTTACGATATCAGTTACTAATTCAATATTGTCAGATTTTTCAAGCGGTAACAGGACTAACTCATTTTGGTCTCATGTGAGACATTTTTGTAGCGCTTCATTTAAATCTGTACCATCAATTGATTGTTCAATGTGGGTTGAATGTTTTAAAAGTGTTTTAAATATTCAAGATGTTTATATTGATGAGGATTTTCTATCTTGTGCTAAAGATTACCGTATAAATCATGATATGACGACAGGCTTTTGTGGAACCTGTAACGATGATGATATCAATAATGTTGTTAACAGGGATATAAGTATTGAGGAGGTGGATGATGCTATTTGTAGTTCAAGGCCCAATAAGAGTCCAGGACCAGATGGTATTTCACCTGAGATGTATAAATACAATAAGAACACTTTGCTCTCATATTTATGCACTTTATATAATGGTATATTTAAATCAGCGAGGTTTCCAGACCAGTGGTCACTAAGCATTATAGTTCCGTTGCATAAAAAGGGGAACATCATCAAGTAGATAATTATCGTGGTATCTCTCTTATGGACATTTGAGGTAAAATATTTACTTCCATTCTCAATAGGCGTATAAAGGATGTTGTAGATATGCTAGGCATGTACCCGAGTGTCAAGGTGGTTTCCGTAAAGGTTACTGTACAGTAGGTAACATTTTTACACTCCAGAGTGTCGTTCAGAAATATTTGTCTCAAAAGGTGGTAGATTTTATTGTTAATTTGTTGATTTCTGTAATGCTTTTGATTCGGTTAATAGAGATCTTCTTCGGTTTGTTCTGTTATCAAATAACATACATGGTTCTATTTTTAACATGATAAGGGATGTATTCAAAGACTAAGGCTAGTGTTAAGTTGAATGATTTTAAGGTTTCAGAATATTTTGATTCTATGGGTGGAGTAAGACAATGTTGCATCTTTAGTCCTTTATTATTTGCGTTGTTTGTTAATCAGTAACACACTAAACTAAATGTTAGGGGAGAAAGGGGTATTTTCATTGATCCAGAGTTTCTGGAATTATATTTGTTATTGTATGCAGATAATTTGTGTTTGTTTGCCGATTCGGTCATAAGTCTGCAAAAAATATATAAAAATATATTTCTTTTGTAAAATATGGGGTTTGTCTGTACATCTTAAGAAAGCGCAGGTGTTGGTTTTTAGAAATTTTGGTAAATTAAGGCGGTATGAAACTTGTTTTTTTTGTGATCATAAGTTGAATATTTCCTCATACTACAATCCTTTGGGCTTGCTATTTTCTAATAGAATTTTATGGTATAAGTCTGTCCAAAACCTGCTAAATAAAGCGAATAATACGTTGTCTTCTGTTAAGGCTTTTGGTATTACATTCAAGAATATTTCCCCAACTATTTTGTTTAAAAAATTTTATGTACAGATAAAACCAATCGGTTTGTAAGCTTCTGAAATATGGAGTTATCAGTAATGGTATGTCGTTGAACAGTTTCATAAAAGGTTTTGTAAGTTCGTGTTTGGTGTAAGTTATAAATGCTACAATGCTGCTATTTTGGCTGAACGTGGTAGAAATTGTATTTTTGTTGATACTCTTTTGCGTGTTTTAAAGTATTGGTTCAATCTGTTACATTTCAATAGAGATAGATACCATAAGCAGTGCTATATTATGTTACATAAGCTAGACAAAGTTGATAGAAAAACTTGGGTTTCGGTTTTGTGTGGGATGCACAAGGTGTTGGCAATGAAGAAGAGTTATTAAAAGAATTTTATACTAGAGTTGGTGATGGTCATAAACAATCAATATTTTCTGAAATACATCAATATTCACCGCTTGATGTTTATTCAAGTATTAAAAATGTTACCACTATGGAACCATATGTAAAATATTTGAAAAATAAGAGTTATTGAAATGAGACAAAGGACCGGAAGTGCCTCGAAGATTTTCGGAAATTCAGAAATTATAACTGCTTAAATCAGAAACATTTGGCGGAAACGAAAGATACTGTGGAGTTAATCAATAAACCAGTTTATAAAACAAACATAATTTGGTTAAGTGGAGCTTTTCAGTTAACGAAGAAAAGCCTTTCTCAGAATAACGTTTTTCGTGACTTATGCCCCTAACTGCACCAAAGATGGTCCAAGGAGCGTCTAAATGTAATTTATCTAACAAATAAGCTTGCTCTTTATTGCAGTTTTCCCAGATGGTATCACAATAGTCAAAGATGGGCAAAAGAAGGACTTTCTTTGTAGTATATTTTCAGTTTGATGCTGTCATTATCCATTTTCTTGTAGAGTTAGACCCGGGTGTTATTGTTCACAAACTTCATGAATTAAAGTATTGTTTAGTGTTAATGGAAGTTTCGGACTTGCATTACCCTTCTTTGAAAATAATATCACTTCGGTCATTTCCGGACTGAATTTAACCTGCCACTGAAGTTTATTTTAAATCACTGTTGAGCAAGGTCTGAGTCTGGAACGGTCTTCTATAACAAGGTATAAAGAAGTGCAAAGAGCTTAACATTACTTACCAAACCATCTGGTAAATCATTTATATAAACAAGAGATAGTAGTGGCCCCAAGACCGCGCCTTGGGGAACACCAGAAAATATTTATTTTGTATTTGTATTACGACCACTTATTACAACCGACTGTTTTCTGTCGCTATGATAATTCTTTAACCAGTGTGAATCCGGTGATTCCAATGGATTCAAGTTTTACTAACAAGCCTGCATGCCAAACAAGATCGAAAACTTTACTTATATCACCAAAAACTTGAAAAAAGGCTCGGACTTCTTTATCATCCTCCTTGCTTTTGGAATCACATGGTAAAGTTCAGTTAATTGATAAACTGTCAAGTTGTCAGGTTTTACTCCAGACTGGTGTTTTCATATGATTATATTTTCTATAAAAAAAAGTGTCTACATGCTTGAATATGCACATTTTTGAATACTTTGGCCAAACAGGAGGCTAACGCGAGTGGTCTGTCATCATTACAGTCATTGATGCTCTTTTCTTGTAGAGAGGCACAAATGCTGAATATTTAAAAAAAACAGGGTATTGACACAATTCGGGGATAAATTATAAAGCTCTGTGATGAGACCGACCTAAAACTTTCAGTAGTTTGTTGCTTATGTTATCTGGACCCTTAGATTTATTAGTATTTAAAGAAAGCAAGATATCACAAACTTCATTTTCAGTTAAATGTAAGTTTTCTATTATTTTCACTGCAAGTGGGGGCTGGGGGTTGGATCGACATTAGGTTCTTCTTTTGCTATATGATATACGTTTTGTAAAACAACACCATTACCTGAGTTTCTATATTCCTCAATATGCTTATTAACTAGGCTTATTCACGAATGTGTTCCTCTCTCAGTGTTGATAATGTCATCAAGTTTTGAATCATATTCCTTTTTCGCCTTTCTTACTTCATAAATGACTTTTTTTCTGGCGACTTTTATCGATCCCAATGGTAAATGTTATTCCTTCTTTTAGCAACTTTATGTAGGCTGGTTTTTGTCCTCATTAATTTCATCAGATATCCGTTCATCCAAATACAGTCTCCAGGTCAACAATGTCTTTGTTTGTTTTGAATATAGTCCGTGATGAGGCCAATAATTGTGTTAGTAAACAATCAAAGTTTATTTCTCGAAAAACCACCCACGGTGGTACAAGAGAATGCAAAAATACATATATACATAATAAACAGACAAGAATGGTGGCATTAAAGATAACAATCATTTTAACTTGTTATAAACAATACGCAGATATCTCGATAGGTTCTTAACTTCTGATAGCTTTGTTGAAGATAGTAATTTTTTGTACTTGTACATATTTGGCCATGTTAGGAAAGATTGATTAATATAGAGACGACGTTCTGTTTCAAAGGCTTTACATTGAATAAATAATGTATTTCATCTGCGATGGCTGGGGAGTCGCAGAGAGGGCATGTTCTATCCTCACGGGGTAGACCACGCCATCTGCCGGTTTCAACAGGGAAGTTATGGTTACACGTTTTTAATTTTAATATAGGGATATATGATGACTTTTGTGGAAGTAGAAATCGTTCGAAATTGGGGGTTTCTTTAATCAGTTTATAATGTATTCCTTTGGAGCTATTGCGGAAAGAACTTCGCCAGGATTGATAAAAATGGTCTCTCAATGTTAATTCTACTTGTGCGGAGATCCATTTGGACGAATACATATACGGGTTCATAAACACTCCACTCAAGCCGCATCTATTCAGTATATTTTCTACATTTATAAGCCAATCGTTACGGTAGCAGAACTGTTGATACCATCGTTAAACAGATAATCCCAGACAGCAGTAAGAATACTATCATTAAGTTCATCATAGCCCGCATGGTTATAGTCATAGATGGTTCTCTTAATTTTGCTTTCCGAGTTGTAATGTAACGAAAACTGGACACTGATCACAGCAAATCGGAGTAAGAACACCCGAAGTTTGAACACCCTCTGATTGCTTTCATGTCTTCTATCCTACTAGGAGAGGTGCAGTGCGAAAATACAATAAATTTCGTTAATATTTAATTTACAAATGTCGATGTTAGTTGTTTTTCTAATATCAGAATTTGTCCGACCGATTGCAGGAAAAATTATTTATCTGATTCAATTCAATATTTGCACATGTCTTCTAACTGAAGGATGCAGTGGAAAATCAAAACAATTTTGATTAAAAAAATCTTTTAACAATATTCAATGTATTTTTCTTAGTCATTTTCCATCAGAGTTTGTCCGACCTATAGCAGAAAAGCTGTTCATCTGTTTGATTTCCAATTGTGTACATGCACTTTACCCCACAAGACATAGACTTTGACTTCAACCCAAATAGCTTCTAAATCTGGAACATCAAGATAAGTTGCAAGTTTAAAGTGCAAATTAATTTCAAGATAGATTGCAACCCCTCCTCCTCATGTTGGTCTACCATTACGAAATGGTGAGTGAAAACCTGGCAACATAATAGAACCATGTAGTCAATTGGAATTAGCCAAGTCTCAGATAAACAAATAATACTAGCATAGTGCCTGAACTCTGCTACAAGTAAATCGGTTTGTCCCTCACACTACGAATGTTTAAGTGAATTATGCTAAGATCAGGGCCTGGGTGAGGGTGAAGGTCATCACAGCAAATTAGTAACAAAGATATGATTTAGAAGTAAAGTACCCTCAAGCAAACAAAAGCAAGTAAATCTATCAAAGCTGTGTTTTTTTCTCCTAGCGGTGGATGCAGCAAACAGACAAGCTATCCTATATTGAGCTTTGTCAACCCCCACGAGACTGTCTTACAATAGTAATCATAGTAAAAATGAAGAAATAGTTAAGGAAATAAGTGAAGTGAAACATGATTTGGAAGATATAGCAAGACAAAAGACAAAAGGTTTATAGGTTTATACATGAGATCCAATTCAATTCAATTCATTTTATTTCGGTTTTGTAGGCCATTGGCCCATGTACAATTGGAATATAATTCACAAAACAAGAGTAGCAAATCAAAGTATAAACAATAGTTTAGTTAGAAGACACAGAATTACAAAAGACATAGCACGCTTTCTAAGAGCAAGAGCTTCCTTACAATAATTTGCACATTTAAATAATGAATTACTACATTTGCTGTTTATTAACTTAAGATTGAACACTGTCTCATACCTATTCTTGTTCATCCTTACTTTAGATTTTTGTTTAAATTAATGTAAATGACAACTTTATTTTCGATAGATCTACAAATGAAATATCCTGTGACAATTAACCAGTTGTATCAATAATTTATATCATAATCATGTACATATTTCACATACCCCAAAAGAACTACTTTTAACAATGTTTCACACTGTCCTTGGTAAAACGAAATATAGCTTTATCAATGGTGTTTGATAATGATTCTCACATTTTTCATAGAAATGTACGAGAGAGAAGGTTTCCTAAGACAAATAACCAACTCAAAATGTATAGCATGACTGTTTTTGGTGTTTTTTTGTGTTTTTTTAAATTTCAAAAGTTTTTTGGGTCAAATTTAATATTCAATTCAACTAATCTAGCATTTGTCTTTGAGATCCAATCCAGTTTGAGCGAAGGGGGTTATAACGGTGTGTTGACCGTAGTTTTTGGCAACCCTAGTTTGGCGATAAATTGGAAGAGTTGCACACTTGTGCTCTTCCTTCTATAGTTGAGGCATAATCAGAAGGAAGGACATTAAACATTATTTGCCTGTGGATAAATACATGCCTTGTTTTACGCAAAATGCACCCATCACGCCAACAGAAGAGTGTTATTTTGGGATGTCAATAACATCAATCGAATTGCCTTATAGGACATGTCTCACACTCATTCAACCATTATCCAATATAGCCTCATCAAAATAACTTGGCGTCACTCTCATTCAACCATTATCCAATATGGCATCATCAATATAACTTGGCGTCACTCTCATTCAACCATTATCCAATATGGCATCATCAATATAACTTGGCGTCACTCTCATTCAACCATTATCCAATATGGCATCATCAATATAACTTGGCGTCACTCTCATTCAAGCATTATCCAATATGGCATCATCAATATAACTTGGCGTCACTCTCATTCAACCATTATCCAATATAGCATCATCAAAATAACTTGGCGTCACTCTCATTCAACCATTATCCAATATGGCATCATCAAAATAACTTGGCGTCACTCTCATTCAACCATTATCCAATATGGCATCATCAATATAACTTGGCGTCACTCTCATTCAACCATTATCCAATATGGCATCATCAATATAACTTGGCGTCACTCTCATTCAACCATTATCCAATATGGCATCATCAATATAACTTGGCGTCACTCTCATTCAACCATTATCCAATATAGCATCATCAAAATAACTTGGCGTCACTCTCATTCAACCATTATCCAATATAGCATCATCAATATAACTTGGCGTCACTCTCATTCAACCATTATCCAATATAGCATCATCAAAATAACTTGGCGTCACTCTCATTCAACCATTATCCAATATAGCATCATCAATATAACTTGGCGTCACTCTCATTCAACCATTATCCAATATAGCATCATCAATATAACTTGGCGTTATCTAAAGGTTTCACAATAATCTTTCAACTTTTCAAAATAAGTAAATCAAGGTTGACTGCCTGTCCCAGTCTCTTGACACTGTATTAACAGATAGCAGTTACTCGATCATTCACGATTATACGTTGAAAGCCGTACATCTAAATAGGATCTGCTTTAAAAAAGGTAGCGTCGATACAAGACATGCAATTTATTTCCTTCATGTATAAACTAGTCTTAGTAGAAAACATGACAAGCTCACTGTATATACAGCTTTGAGTTAAAACTAATCTAAAGTCAATAAATCTAGAAGCTATTTAGCGCTGCTAGGATTTCTTTTTTCGCCGTTTAAGGTCATCTTCTTCGGAACCAATTTCCAGCCTCTCTTTGGTTGTATGTACCGAGTTCTTCTTCGAGCACCGACGTCCGTACTTGGAGTACAAGAGCGTTGTCATAGCTACCAGAATTGCCAGTCATACCGGAACCAGGATTGTTGGTACCAAAACGTTTGTTAAATCATTCTCACTCATGTATTCGTTCCGTAAATTGCAATCCGAAGCATCTCTCCTCTCCACTTGCCCCGACACTTATACACGTCTGTTGAGCTTCATTGTTAGGAAGAAACAGCACATCAGAAATACACCTCTTAGCGCCAGTTGACGACACGTCAAAAACCTCGGTAGAACCGTCTTTTGACAGTAAAGGGCATTGGCCAGCCATGTTCCGGTCAGTGTAGAACAGAACGTGACATGGAGTGTTGCTATAACAGCCGATTGTGCTTCCGCTCGGCAGGCTAGGCTGGATGGCAAAAACTTGGGCAACCCAGATGCAACGTGTACTGCTGTGTGATCTGCGATTACGTTGTAGCAACGTTCATCTACATCAACCCAAGCCGCCTGTATGTGGACACAGACCGTATGTGAACCTTACGAGGAGGGGGTCAAGGTCAGAAGAGAATAGAATGTGTGGTGGAGGCCAAGGTAGGTCTCTGGTACTGGACCAGTCACACCGGTGATAACCTTATCTTCATCACCGGTTACAGAAATCAAAAGGATATTCTCCGAGGAGTGATAAATATAGAGCTCATCTTTACAGGTTTCATCAACATCACACGATATTTCAGATCCATTGGCGAACGTTAACGTTGGGACAGTGAAGCTTGCTTCGTGTATGGCTTCACCAGACGCTCCATCTACCAACACATCCGACTGGCAGAGTGTTCCCGTATACCGGAGTGGACAGTGGCAGATCGGTTCCTCGCCTACAACTCTACACGGACCACCGGTAGAACATGTCACACAGAGTCCCACCTGCTTCGTGTCTCGCAGCGTTCTCCTTTATATCCATCTAGACATTGACACTGTACGGAGTTGATCCCGTATTTACATACACTGTTGCTGGAGCAAGAGTCAGGTTTGCAGTCGTCTAAACTTTCCTGTAAATCCAGTTTGACATTTGCAGAACGGTCGGCCCATAGCATCCAAGCATTGTCCATCAGGTTGGCAATGCTTGCTGTCGCATGAATCTGCCTCAGTATCGCATGTGGGCCCTGTATATGCAGCTTGACAGTGACAGAAGAACTTCTCGCCCTTCCGTTCACACCATCCTCCATTCATACAGGGGATGGAGTCAGAGGGATCTGGGGTCTCAATGACTACCAACATGTATTCCTTCTTCGACTTGGTACCGCTGTCGTCAATAGCACAAAGACATAAGACAACCTTCAAGAGCTCTGTAAAACCGTTCCTGTTTAGAGACGCATTTAAATATGTAATATTTCTCTTGTTCTGCGCCATTGAGCAGCTTAAGTTAGAAAATACGCGCTATACAAATGAATCATTATATTATATATATTAGAATTGCGAAGATCCTCCGGAACCGGAAGTGAGTGTGACCTGACTGAGGAAGACTTCCTGTCCGTTGTGGGACATCTGTATTTGTGTAGACAGGTCCACATCCGTGAATGGGGTTACGGGTAAACTCAACCTCGGAGATCGTCCTGCTGGATAATGCAGAAGCACATTTTACAAAAGCGGAATGAGGCAAGAAGGCAATGTATGGGACAGCCTCTACCGGTTTTGTAAAGCTCGTGAGAGGTTCTTCTTTCACAACAACGATGTAACTCCTATCCAGTCCCTGAGAGCTGACGAAAAAAAAATTATAAAAAATTAAATGGACTTTTATCGGTTGTTTTAAATGATGAGCGACCAACATGCAAAGATTTAGACAAATTCGGTTTTCTCACTTTCTGACACGTTTTCTTAAGTAGGGATAACTTCATTTTTCTTGAATGTCATGAATGAGAAAGCATCATAAGCAAATATTTCGAACACAATGCAACACGATTTTTCGTATCATTTGGTTCGTGTTGAACTGAAACATGGATAAAGAGGTTTTCTATGAGTTGGATATCAAACAACTAGAGATGTTAAACATTCTCATCATTTGTTTTATTACGAGAAGCAAATCCGTCACGGTTTCGTACAGAAAACCCCTTACATAACTCACGTGACTAGGGGTCGATGGGGTTATATTCCATATAAACATAAGAAAGCGGGTTTAATATTAACCAACTTATCAGTTACATACTTTTGGAAAAAAATGAATATTTTACAAACGAAGAAAAGAAGTTATGAGATGAGATAGGAGCCTCGTAACTTTGTAGAAACAGATTGCTGCTTGGTCTCTATAGCTAGTGGGTCTTGAATGAAGGGAGTCATTTTCTCATAGAATCAATGTGCGGATGAAGCGTACTCTGGCTTACCTTGGCTTATATGTCAATATAACTCATCAAAAAGATCTAATATTTTATTTTTGAAATGCTTTAAATTTTATTGCTTTAGTGATATTGTGTTATATATTGATTAACATATAATGCTAGCCATAGAATGTTCAATTTTCTTGATTTTTGGCTATAATAATGAGATTGAGGCATAAGAAGCATTTTGTGCAATATACCTATCCAACAACTATTACCGTATTCCACGTGATAGGCACTGCGTGAAAACACTTTCAAAATTGGGAAGAGGCTCTTACAAAGATAACTTTATTGTCATTAGCAATAATATAAAGGATTATGAAGCTAAACTTAAAATTAGTGACAGTTTATTCTTGGAAACTTTTCTGATGAAGGTTAGAGGTAAATCAATCTCTTTCTCAACTTTTCTTAAAAAGACAAAAAAAGATAAAACCAGGGAATTAGAAATTAAAATAAAAGATTGTGAAGATACAATTAGAAGAAATTTTCAGAACATAGAAGAATCTCTACTCTCAGATCTAGCAAAGTTAAAATTAGAATTAGAGCAAATTAAGGAAGAAGAAATAAGAGGAATTCAATTGAGAAACCGAATCCTTTGGTACGAAGAAGGAGAAAAACCAACAAAATATTTCTGCCATTTAGAGAATAGAAACTTTGTCAGCAAATCAATAAACAAAATTATCACGGATAATGATGAAGAAATTACAGATGGTGACTTGATTTTAAATGAAGTTAAGGGATTTTATAAAAAACTGTATTCCTCAGATGGGAAAGAATATGAAACTGACTCTCATTTAAAAAGTGTTGTGACCCCAATCTTGAATGATGAACTAAGGGATAAATTGGAAAAGGAAATAGACATGAATGAATTATCATCTGCAGTCAAGAATATGAAAAATAATAAAAGCCCTGGAATAGATGGTTTTCCAATTGATTTTTTTAAATACTTTTGGAAAGAACTAAAGTTTTGGGTTCTTAGATTTATTAAAGATGTTTATAGAAGAATTAATGACACTATCTATGAAGAGATGAGTTATCACCTGTATTCCTAAAACTGATAAAAACAGAACTTTATTAAAGAACTGGAGGCCAATAACTTTATTAAATGCATTATATAAAATTGTAACTGCATGTATAGCTAACAGGTTGAAGATTACCTTAGACACTTTAATTCATGATAATCAGACAGGATTTATTCCAGGAAGAACACTAAGTGAAAATACCAGACTATTATATGATATTATGTTTGAAACTAAGAAAAGAAACATTAAGGGATTATTGATTTTAATAGACTTTGAAAAAGCTTTTGACTCTGTTTCCAAAGATTTCATCAATGCGGTTTTACTAAAATTTGGTTTCGGTCCAGAGATTATACACTGGATTAATTTATTAACTTATGACACAACATCATGTGTTTTTCAAAATGGACATCTATCAGAATTCTTCTCTAATGAACGAGGCTGCAGGCAAGGAGACCCTCTATCACCATACCTGTTTCTATTTGTAGCTGAAATCCTGGGTTGTATGATCAGACAAAATGACAAAATAAAAGGTATTGTAATTGATGATCAGGAATATAAATTAGGCCAATATGCTGATGATACTGAATTACTTCTTGATGGAACAGAGGATAGTCTGTATGCTGCTATTGATACTATCAATATATTTTATAACATGTCAGGCTTGAAAATAAATATTGATAAGACTAAGGCAATCTGGATTGGCTCAAAGGCAGGTAGTGGAGATGTACTCTGTAAAGATTTAGATATAGAATGGCAAAGGAATGAATTTGAAGTTTTAGGAATTAAATTTACCCCCCATTTGAATGAAATATGGGTCATCAACACAAGAAAAAGACTTGAAGAAATAAAAAGATTATTGGGATCATGGAGAAAAAGACATTTGACACTGACAGGCAAAATTACTGTTATAAAAACTTTGGCTCTTTCAAAACTGGTGCACATTTTTAATAGTTTACCTAACCCACCTGATGAATTTATTACCTCCCTTGAAAGATTATTTTTCAAATTTATTTGGAATGGCAAGATTGACAAGATTAAACGAAGCAATCTGAAAAAAGATTATAAAGAAGGAGGGTTGCGTATGATTGACATTAAAACTTTTATAAATGCCATGAAATTATCTACTCTCAAACTTTATATCCGAAAACCGAATGTAAGTAATCCATGTAATTTTCCACTAAAAGATATATTAAAATTTGGGGCAAATATTCAGGATATTGTTGAAACTGAGAATCCTTTTTGGAGGGATGTTACTAGAGCTTGGAAAATCTACTGTCGAAAATTCATGATTGATGATGACATAAATGAAATCCTATCCCAACCAATATGGCTAAATCATAACTTTAAAAATCAAAATCACATTATCAAACACTGGGCAAGTAAAGGAATTTGGACTATTAAGGACTTATATGATGAACAAGGTTTGATTAGTTTTGAAGATTTGAAAATGAGATTTCGGATTAGGGGAACATATATGGATCTTGACTATATCTTATATATTATACCAAATTCATGGAAAAGGACTTTAGAAGATTACAGACACATAAATGTTAATCATTTCCATGTCAACTCCCTATATAAGGACTTCATGACTCCAAACAGGGGCTCTAGAAAATACTATGACAAACTGCTCTCTGATAACACTATGCCTCTTATTTGCCTTCGATGGGAAAATTTGTTTCATGATATTGATCTTAACTGGAACTTGATTTTTAGTGTTCATAGAAAAAACATAAAGGATATCAAACTGCTTGATTTTCAATTTAAGTTTCTGCATGGAATTATTTATACTAAAAAAGAACTCATGAAAATGAAACTTGTTGACAATATCAGATGTACATTCTGTCATGCTGCTGATGAAAATTTATGTCATGTATATTGGGAATGCGAGGAAACAAAACACTTTTGGAATAAACTTCAAAATTGGATTAAACAAAACACTTTGGATTTGCAATTGACAAAATCTCTTGTTTGGTTTGGAACTTCAAATAATGACCCTTTATTAGATCACTTAATACTTTCGGCTAAAAGACATATTTATATTTGCAACCTTAAAAATTCCATACCTAACTTAAAACTTTTTGAAAAATTTTTTAAAGACATATTCACGGTTGAGAAATTCATAGCTATTCGAAATCATAAATTAGATATTTTTACAAAAAAATGGTTTCCTCTACTCCCAATATTCGATCCAGATAGATGAGCCTGTAACCAACATTATGCTGTACATGAAGTTTATGGGATCAATAAAAAAAAAAAAACAAAAAAAAACAACAACTTTATTGTCATTTGCACTTGAAAGATCAAACCATCATTGGAGAGTCGGGTGTACGGATGCTTATGATTCTAGCAATTATCGTTCATCAGAAAACAAAGGGTTAAAAAGACCCACCTCCTTTTATATATCCCCACACTTCGCGGAAAACATTAGAAATTGGGCGCCAAAACCCTGATCGCTTCCGTCATGAATGAATAGATATAAATAACATCGTGCTGACAAAATGTACAGTTTTCAGTCTGTGTAGATTATCCATATTGTGTCTTGTACATTTTTAAAAAGTATATGGACAAGATATAAAATATACCATAATCAACCCTGTAATGCCCTCTGATAAAACTGCTATGGACAAGATATAAAATATACCATAATCAACACTGTAATGCCCTCTGATAAAACTGCTATGGACAAGATATAAAATATACCATAATCAACCCTGTAATGCCCTCTGATAAAACTGCTATGGCACATCCTAAAGCAAAATTGATTTGTAGCCTGGTGAACTACAAAGCCAACGGCACTATTTTTATTGACACAACTTAGGCTTGAAGGAGATGGTTTAAATTAATTGTACATCGGCCAAGTTCAAGGTGGTTAGCGCGTTCGGCTTCGGATCAAGAGGTCCGTGGTTCGAATCAAGCCAGGGGCTCGGCAACTTTGTCTGCAGTAGAGAACTCTTCTACACGCAGAAAGGTTTGGGTGCAATGCTACACTGAATTTCAGCGCAGTACCACCCATGGTTCGCCAGTTCCAGCCGTTGCTCGCAGGTTTCACCGCAATGCATAGCCACAATGGTATTGCAGGCTTTCTCCCTGCAATAATACTAGAAGCCGCGATATAAGTGAATAATCTTGAAAACGGTGTTAAACCCCACATCACCTCACCTAACCAAAAAACAGGTGAGGATTTAACGAAACTCGTGGGTTATATTGTTACCCAGAAGCATCTTCAAAATAATCATCTGAAACTTTGTAAATGCGCATACGGACTATATACACGAGTAGATATTTCCTCTTTAAGTATCTATTATTTTTTTCCGAAAAGAAGATTTTGTTTCGGGTGTGTATAGGTAATGATATATAGGTATTGATCATGTGTATGTGCACGTTTAAAACATAGAGAATGGAATGAAATGACCACAATAAATGAGGGATTCTACCCTGAAACATGAACACACCATATCATTGAGGTAGATGTCATCTGTGTATTGAAATTTGTTGAAACATATTGAACATTTTAAGACCTTTGGTAAGAAAACGGAAAACATTTACTATTATCACTTTTTATCAAACTTTAAAAAATGATAAAATAGCTTACATATATGAAGCAACCCAATCACAGGTATCACAATGATGAATATTAAAAATACAACTAGGCCAGGGTTTACATTAACCACAAATAGCATCAGAAGTGTGTGTGGATGGGTGTTTGCCTTGTATGTTTATCATGATATTTGCTTGGCGATCTCTATTCATTCATCGAGATCATTCAATTCCGTAGGTTTATTTACATTTTGGACGCTGGAAAGGATGTTTTTAAAAGGAGCGTTTTGTTTATAGAAAGGTGTAAGACCTGGCCATTGAAACAAAGGAGCGTTTTGTTTATAGAAAGGTGTAAGACCTGGTCATTGAAACAAAGGAGCGTTTTGTTTATAGAAAGGTGTAAGACCTGGTCATTGAAACAAAGGAGCGTTTTGTTTATAGAAAGGTGTAAGACCTGGCCATTGAAACAAAGGAGCGTTTTGTTTATAGAAAGGTGTAAGACCTGGTCATTCAAACAAAGGAGCGTTTTGTTTATAGAAAGGTGTAAGACCTGGTCATTGAAACAAAGGAGCGTTTTGTTTATAGAAAGGTGTAAGACCTGGTCATTGAAACAAAGGAGCGTTTTGTTTATAGAAAGGTGTAAGACCTGGTCATTGAAACAAAGGAGCGTTTTGTTTATAGAAAGGTGTAAGACCTGGTCATTCAAACAAAGGAGCGTTTTGTTTATAGAAAGGTGTAAGACCTGTGCGTTTTGTTTATAGAAAGGTGTAAGACCTGGTCATTGAAACAAAGGAGCGTTTTGTTTATAGAAAGGTGTAAGACCTGGTCATTCAAACAAAGGAGCGTTTTGTTTATAGAAAGGTGTAAGACCTGGTCATTGAAACAAAGGAGCGTTTTGTTTATAGAAAGGTGTAAGACCTGGCCATTGAAACAAAGGAGCGTTTAGTTTATAGAAAGGTGTAAGACCTGGTCATTGAAACAAAGGAGCGTTTTGTTTATAGAAAGGTGTAAGACCTGGTCATTCAAACAAAGGAGCGTTTTGTTTATAGAAAGGTGTAAGACCTGGTCATTGAAACAAAGGAGCGTTTTGTTTATAGAAAGGTGTAAGACCTGGCCATTGAAACAAAGGAGCGTTTTGTTTATAGAAAGGTGTAAGACCTGGTCATTCAAACAAAGGAGCGTTTTGTTTATAGAAAGGTGTAAGACCTGGTCATTGAAACAAAGGAGCGTTTTGTTTATAGAAAGGTGTAAGACCTGGCCATTGAAACAAAGGAGCGTTTAGTTTATAGAAAGGTGTAAGACCTGGTCATTGAAACAAAGGAGCGTTTTGTTTATAGAAAGGTGTAAGACCTGGCCATTGAAACAAAGGAGCGTTTTGTTTATAGAAAGGTGTAAGACCTGGCCATTGAAACAAAGGAGCGTTTTGTTTATAGAAAGGTGTAAGACCTGGCCATTGAAACAAAGGAGCGTTTTGTTTATAGAAAGGTGTAAGACCTGGTCATTCAAACAAAGGAGCGTTTTGTTTATAGAAAGGTGTAAGACCTGGTCATTCGAACAAAGCTAGTCTATTCCTTCACAAGGAGCAAAGGACAGGGATCTACCTTTGTGTTGTATAATTATCACTGTCTTACACATTTCATTCATAAAATATATGTGAACATAAGAAACTGCAAAGAAATGAAACATTATAGGAATGCCACTCAAACAGTTTGTCATTGAGTTTGACAGATGCATTAGAGGATATTATCATGTCTTTCATGTAAGTAGGCAAAGGGAGTATAAGTTATATCCCTTTCTTTTCTTTTCTTTCCTGTTAATTTTTTTATTGGTGGCATGTACCTGATAGAGAATGGTCCATAGATGACTGGTCACGCCCCCTTTTTGTGACGTCATAAACAGAATCAGCCTCGTTATCTATACATCTATCGTAACAATACCACAGAAAAAGCCAACAATTAACGATTTACAGAAAATGTTTTTCACTCAGTTAGATAAATGATTTGACGATGTAACACTTCTAAGCATTTGGTGTAACAAAGGTATTCTCATCAATGGTAATTAAACAATTATTTAGGCGGTATTTCAGTTAAAATAATGATGCGTTACTCTGTTTAGTCTGTTTATTACGTCACACCCGCGCGAGTTTTATGGCCCTAACCCAGGTGCGTTTTTCACAGCCGATAATTACGCTGTCCGAATGAAAGGCTAATTAAAGGTGTTTATTGGACAAATTAACCAAAATCAAGTCCAGTTTTTATTTTGTTGAACATCTTGAAGTGGTAAAGTCGATGTTAGTTGATGTTTAAGTTTCAAGCCATGATTTGCCAGACACCAGGAGTTGATGTGGTGCTGGGGCGGGGTTGAATCATCAAATAAAATCCCGCATTCTGTACATGCTGTGACCAAGATAAAAAGGTCCTGACTCCTCGCTTGAAATGGAAGCTGTTTCAATGTTGTCTGAGCTGTGTTCACCTTCAACATAACGACTGATGGTCTGAAGTTGCAGAGTTGACTATTATCTCTGTCTGCTGTTGTTGCTGAGTTCCGCCCTGCTGACCGTAGTAGAGGACAACATGTTTGGATGGAGTCTGTTTTTCTCGCTAGTACCACAGTCAAGTTTCCATTAGGTGCGTCAATTGCTTTTTCATACAGGCCCCTGAATTTAGTGATATCTTCGGGAGATATTCTTCTAGCAAATACCTTCTATTGTTGTCTAACTACAGGTGAATTGAATAGGGTCACATAATGAGAATTAAGGGTAATGTCCCGCGATTCCGTGCCTCTTGGGAACAGATTTTGCAATAGTAAAAAGATTAGTTCATTTTTGTGGTGAGACGTCTTGGTAAACAGACGGGATATGCTTGGCTTCCACTAGAAAGTCGTCCAAGATCAACACGTTGTGTTTGCAGGTATCAAAGTAATTGTCCTCCTCGAGATTGTAGGATAGTCCTTTCACAAAGTGTACTTGAGGTAAGGCTTGTTGAATACTCTTGTATAGCGACTGCCACACGGAATAACACCAGATGATATGCTCAGGAGAAGGTTGAATCAAACCCTGTCGTTGGAGGTTGAAAACAAACACTGATCTACCACTTCCGGAAGGTCCAACCACAGTTGTGTTAGAGGGAATCAGAAATGTTAATTGTTGCACCCGAGGAGCACGAGACTTAGTCTTCTGAGGAGGAACCTGGGCTCTCCACCGATGCCCGAGAGGAGGAGAGTTGAGTACGAATTCCATCCATGTTTCTGTTTCAGATGTGTCTCAAGAGACTGTCATTGCATGTGAACCTTTTTTCCGCAATCTGAACAGGTGACATGCTCCATCCTGATCTAATACAGGTATTGCAATTACAGAGTGAAACATTTCCTTATATACTCTTAAAGTCTGTCTTTTCAAGGCAGCTACAGCCCTGTTATGATTTTGAGGCAGTCGGTTTTGTCTTCAAAGGGACCTGTGTCTTTGCTGGAGTCTTTAGCTTTTCTTTAAAGGTCTTTGTTTTTCTTGGTTTGTCGAACATGGAGGAATATCTCTTGAGACAACGCTGTCCTTCAGTTCTCTTCATGTTAAAAATTCTTCTCTGTCCACAGTCTAGAGGTAAAAAGATAACCTTAGCCTTATGTTGCACTCTTTTATACTGTTTTGCTATCGTCATGGATGCATAGGGGATAGTGAACAGAAAACTTTCTTCTCACTGTACACTTGTCACTCTACACCAAGAAGTGGTGATGAGTGTATTTCAATTGGGTCTTGCAGTGCACACAGATAAAGAGTCCACTGGCATCATCCCCATGAGCATCCAAGAAATATCAATGAACTGACTTTATTTCCAATGAGTTAGGTTCAACTTGGCGGATTTCTTATATAAGCTTCTTTGCCTTTGCAGTCTTCTTAATCTCTAAAGGGAGAGATCTCTCTTGGTTGTTTTTGTTTTCAGTCCGGTACTGTTGCTGCGGTAGAAGCTGAAGCCATGTTTGTGTAGTGAAACAGCAAATCTAATACAGCAGGCGTTTCTCTTCCACTTCTTATCATCCTCTCACTCATCTACATGAGAGGAACGTTATAAAACTCACTTCTGTTCATCCTCTCACTCATCTCCATGAGAGGAACGTTATAAAACTCACTTCTGTTCATCCTCTCACTCATCTCCATGAGAGGAACGTTATAAAACACACTTCTTTTCATCCTCTCACTCATCTCCATGAGAGGAACGTTATAAAACTCACTTCTGTTCATCCTCTCACTCATCTCCAAGAGAGGAACGTTATAAAACTCACTTCTTTTCATCCTCTCACTCATCTCCATGAGAGGAACGTTATAAAACTCACTTCTTTTCATCCTCTCACTCATCTCCAAGAGAGGAACGTTATAAAACTCACTTCTTTTCATCCTCTCACTCATCTCCAAGAGAGGAACGTTATAAAACTCACTTCTTTTCATCCTCTCACTCATCTCCAAGAGAGGAACGTTATAAAACTCACTTCTTTTCATCCTCTCACTCATCTCCATGAGAGGAACGTTATAAAACTCACTTCTTTTCATCCTCTCACTCATCTCCAAGAGAGGAACGTTATAAAACTCACTTATTTTCATCCTCTCACTCATCTCCAAGAGAGGAACGTTATAAAACTCACTTCTGTTCATCCTCTCACTCATCTCCAAGAGAGGAACGTTATAAAACTCACTTCTTTTCATCCTCTCACTCATCTCCAAGAGAGGAACGTTATAAAACTCACTTCTGTTCATCCTCTCACTCATCTCCAAGAGAGGAACGTTATAAAACTCACTTCTTTTCATCCTCTCACTCATCTCCAAGAGAGGAACGTTATAAAACTCACTTCTTTTCATCCTCTCACTCATCTCCATGAGAGGAACGTTATAAAACTCACTTCTTTTCATCCTCTCACTCATCTCCATGAGAGGAACGTTATAAAACTCACTTCTTTTCATCCTCTCACTCATCTCCAAGAGAGGAACGTTATAAAACTCACTTCTTTTCATCCTCTCACTCATCTCCATGAGAGGAACTTTATAAAACTCACTTCTGTTCATCCTCTCACTCATCTCCAAGAGAGGAACGTTATAAAACTCACTTCTTTTCATCCTCTCACTCATCTCCAAGAGAGGAACGTTATAAAACTCACTTCTTTTCATCCTCTCACTCATCTCAATGAGAGGAACGTTATAAAACTCACTTCTGTTCATCCTCTCACTCATCTCAATGAGAGGAACGTTATAAAACTCACTTCTTTTCATCCTCTCACTCATCTCCAAGAGAGGAACGTTATAAAACTCACTTCTTTTCATCCTCTCACTCATCTCCAAGAGAGGAACGTTATAAAACTCACTTCTTTTCATCCTCTCACTCATCTCAATGAGAGGAACGTTATAAAACTCACTTCTTTTTATCCTCTCGCTCATCTCCAAGAGAGGAACGTTATAAAACTCACTTCTGTTCATCCTCTCACTCATCTCCATGAGAGGAACGTTATAAAACTCTCTTCTTTTCATCCTCTCACTCATCTCCAAGAGAGGAACGTTATAAAACTCACTTCTTTTCATCCTCTCGCTCATCTCCATGAGAGGAACGTTATAAAACTCACTTCTTTTCATCCTCTCGCTCATCTCCATGAGAGGAACGTTATAAAACTCACTTCTTTTCATCCTCTCACTCATCTCAATGAGAGGAACGTTATAAAACTCACTTCTTTTCATCCTCTCACTCATCTCCAAGAGAGGAACGTTATAAAACTCACTTCTGTTCATCCTCTCACTCATCTCCAAGAGAGGAACGTTATAAAACTCACTTCTTTTCATCCTCTCACTCATCTCCATGAGAGGAACGTTATAAAACTCACTTCTGTTCATCCTCTCACTCATCTCCAAGAGAGGAACGTTATAAAACTCACTTCTTTTCATCCTCTCACTCATCTCCAAGAGAGGAACGTTATAAAACTCACTTCTTTCATCCTCTCACTCATCTCCAAGAGAGGAACGTTATAAAACTCACTTCTTTTCATCCTCTCACTCATCTCCAAGAGAGGAACGTTATAAAACTCACTTCTTTTCATCCTCTCACTCATCTCCAAGAGAGGAACGTTATAAAACTCACTTCTGTTCATCCTCTCACTCATCTCCAAGAGAGGAACGTTATAAAACTCACTTCTTTTCATCCTCTCGCTCATCTCCATGAGAGGAACGTTATAAAACTCACTTCTTTTCATCCTCTCACTCATCTCCAAGAGAGGAACGTTATAAAACTCACTTCTGTTCATCCTCTCACTCATCTCCAAGAGAGGAACGTTATAAAACTCACTTCTTTTCATCCTCTCACTCATCTCCAAGAGAGGAACGTTATAAACCTCACTTCTTTTCATCCTCTCACTCATCTCCATGAGAGGAACGTTATAAAACTCACTTCTGTTCATCCTCTCACTCATCTCCAAGAGAGGAACGTTATAAAACTCACTTCTTTTCATCCTTTCACTCATCTCCAAGAGAGGAACGTTATAAAACTCACTTCTTTTCATCCTCTCACTCATCTCCAAGAGAGGAACGTTATAAAACTCACTTCTGTTCATCCTCTCACTCATCTCCAAGAGAGGAACGTTATAAAACTCACTTCTGTTCATCCTCTCGCTCATCTCCATGAGAGGAACGTTATAAAACTCACTTCTTTTCATCCTCTCACTCATCTCCAAGAGAGGAACGTTATAAAACTCACTTCTTTTCATCCTCTCACTCATCTCCATGAGAGGAACGTTATAAAACTCACTTCTGTTCATCCTCTCACTCATCTCCATGAGAGGAACGTTATAAAACTCACTTCTTTTCATCCTCTCACTCATCTCCAAGAGAGGAACGTTATAAAACTCACTTCTTTTATCCTCTCACTCATCTCCAAGAGAGGAACGTTATAAAACTCACTTCTGTTCATCCTCTCACTCATCTCCATGAGAGGAACGTTATAAAACTCACTTCTTTTCATCCTCTCACTCATCTCCAAGAGAGGAACGTTATAAAACTCACTTCTTTCATCCTCTCACTCATCTCCAAGAGAGGAACGTTATAAAACTCACTTCTTTTCATCCTCTCACTCATCTCCAAGAGAGGAACGTTATAAAACTCACTTCTTTTCATCCTCTCACTCATCTCCAAGAGAGGAACGTTATAAAACTCACTTCTGTTCATCCTCTCACTCATCTCCAAGAGAGGAACGTTATAAAACTCACTTCTTTTCATCCTCTCGCTCATCTCCATGAGAGGAACGTTATAAAACTCACTTCTTTTCATCCTCTCACTCATCTCCATGAGAGGAACGTTATAAAACTCACTTCTGTTCATCCTCTCACTCATCTCCAAGAGAGGAACGTTATAAAACTCACTTCTTTTCATCCTCTCACTCATCTCCAAGAGAGGAACGTTATAAACCTCACTTCTTTTCATCCTCTCACTCATCTCCATGAGAGGAACGTTATAAAACTCACTTCTGTTCATCCTCTCACTCATCTCCAAGAGAGGAACGTTATAAAACTCACTTCTTTTCATCCTTTCACTCATCTCCAAGAGAGGAACGTTATAAAACTCACTTCTTTTCATCCTCTCACTCATCTCCAAGAGAGGAACGTTATAAAACTCACTTCTGTTCATCCTCTCACTCATCTCCAAGAGAGGAACGTTATAAAACTCACTTCTGTTCATCCTCTCGCTCATCTCCATGAGAGGAACGTTATAAAACTCACTTCTTTTCATCCTCTCACTCATCTCCAAGAGAGGAACGTTATAAAACTCACTTCTTTTCATCCTCTCACTCATCTCCATGAGAGGAACGTTATAAAACTCACTTCTTTTCATCCTCTCACTCATCTCCATGAGAGGAACGTTATAAAACTCACTTCTTTTCATCCTCTCACTCATCTCCAAGAGAGGAACGTTATAAAACTCACTTCTTTTATCCTCTCACTCATCTCCAAGAGAGGAACGTTATAAAACTCACTTCTGTTCATCCTCTCACTCATCTCCATGAGAGGAACGTTATAAAACTCACTTCTTTTCATCCTCTCACTCATCTCCATGAGAGGAACGTTATAAAACTCACTTCTTTTCATCCTCTCACTCATCTCCAAGAGAGGAACGTTATAAAACTCACTTCTGTTCATCCTCTCACTCATCTCCATGAGAGGAACGTTATAAAACTCACTTCTTTTCATCCTCTCACTCATCTCCATGAGAGGAACGTTATAAAACTCACTTCTGTTCATCCTCTCACTCATCTCCAAGAGAGGAACGTTATAAAACTCACTTCTTTTCATCCTCTCACTCATCTCCAAGAGAGGAACGTTATAAAACTCACTTCTGTTCATCCTCTCACTCATCTCCATGAGAGGAACGTTATAAAACTCACTTCTTTTCATCCTCTCACTCATCTCCATGAGAGGAACGTTATAAAACTCACTTCTGTTCATCCTCTCACTCATCTCCAAGAGAGGAACGTTATAAAACACACTTCTTTTCATCCTCTCACTCATCTCCAAGAGAGGAACGTTATAAAACTCACTTCTTTTCATCCTCTCACTCATCTACATGAGAGGAACGTTATAAAACTCACTTCTTTTCATCCTCTCACTCATCTCCATGAGAGGAACGTTATAAAACTCACTTCTCATCATCCTCTCACTCATCTCCGTGAGAGGAACGTTATAAAACTCACTTCTGTTCATCCTCTCACTCATCTCCATGAGAGGAACGTTATAAAACTCACTTCTTTTCATCCTCTCACTCATCTCCATGAGAGGAACGTTATAAAACTCACTTCTTTTCTTCCTCTCACTCATCTCCAAGAGAGGAACGTTATAAAACACACTTCTTTCATCCTCTCACTCATCTCCATGAGAGGAACGTTATAAAACTCACTTCTTTTCTTCCTCTCACTCATCTCCAAGAGAGGAACGTTATAAAACACACTTCTTTCATCCTCTCACTCATCTACATGAGAGGAACGTTATAAAACTCACTTCTTTCATCCTCTCGCTCATCTCCAAGAGAGGAACGTTATAAAACTCACTTCTTTTCATCCTCTCGCTCATCTCCATGAGAGGAACGTTATAAAACTCACTTCTTTTCATCCTCTCACTCATCTCCATGAGAGGAACGTTATAAAACTCACTTCTTTTCATCCTCTCACTCATCTCCAAGAGAGGAACGTTATAAAACTCACTTCTTTTCATCCTCTCACTCATCACCAAGAGAGGAACGTTATAAAACTCACTTCTTTTCATCCTCTCACTCATCTCCATGAGAGGAACGTTATAAAACTCACTTCTTTTCATCCTCTCACTCATCTCCATGAGAGGAACGTTATAAAACACACTTCTTTTCATCCTCTCACTCATCTCCGTGAGAGGAACGTTATAAAACTCACTTCTTTCATCCTCTCACTCATCTCCAAGAGAGGAACGTTATAAAACACACTTCTTTTCATCCTCTCACTCATCTCCATGAGAGGAACGTTATAAAACACACTTCTTTTCATCCTCTCACTCATCTCCATGAGAGGAACGTTATAAAACTCACTTCTTTTCATCCTCTCACTCATCTCCAAGAGAGGAACGTTATAAAACTCACTTCTTTTCATCCTCTCACTCATCTCCAAGAGAGGAACGTTATAAAACTCACTTCTGTTCATCCTCTCACTCATCTCCATGAGAGGAACGTTATAAAACTCACTTCTTTTCATCCTCTCACTCATCTCCAAGAGAGGAACGTTATAAAACTCACTTCTTTTCATCCTCTCACTCATCTCCAAGAGAGGAACGTTATAAAACTCACTTCTTTTCATCCTCTCACTCATCTCAATGAGAGGAACGTTATAAAACTCACTTCTTTTTATCCTCTCGCTCATCTCCAAGAGAGGAACGTTATAAAACTCACTTCTGTTCATCCTCTCACTCATCTCCATGAGAGGAACGTTATAAAACTCACTTCTTTTCATCCTCTCACTCATCTCCAAGAGAGGAACGTTATAAAACTCACTTCTTTTCATCCTCTCGCTCATCTCCATGAGAGGACCGTTATAAAACTCACTTCTTTTCATCCTCTCGCTCATCTCCATGAGAGGAACGTTATAAAACTCACTTCTTTTCATCCTCTCACTCATCTCAATGAGAGGAACGTTATAAAACTCACTTCTTTTCATCCTCTCACTCATCTCCAAGATAGGAACGTTATAAAACTCACTTCTGTTCATCCCCTCACTCATCTCCAAGAGAGGAACGTTATAAAACTCACTTCTTTTCATCCTCTCACTCATCTCCATGAGAGGAACGTTATAAAACTCACTTCTGTTCATCCTCTCACTCATCTCCAAGAGAGGAACGTTATAAAACTCACTTCTTTTCATCCTCTCACTCATCTCCAAGAGAGGAACGTTATAAAACTCACTTCTTTCATCCTCTCACTCATCTCAATGAGAGGAACGTTATAAAACTCACTTCTTTTCATCCTCTCACTCATCTCCAAGATAGGAACGTTATAAAACTCACTTCTGTTCATCCCCTCACTCATCTCCAAGAGAGGAACGTTATAAAACTCACTTCTTTTCATCCTCTCACTCATCTCCATGAGAGGAACGTTATAA
Organism: Steromphala cineraria; assembly: GCA_916613615.1. NCBI lineage: Eukaryota > Metazoa > Mollusca > Gastropoda > Trochida > Trochidae > Steromphala > Steromphala cineraria. The sequence continues at coordinate 28,604,823 of OU744723.1, read as the reverse complement.
AACTCACTTCTGTTCATCCTCTCACTCATCTCCAAGAGAGGAACGTTATAAAACTCACTTCTTTTCATCCTCTCACTCATCTCCATGAGAGGAACGTTATAAAACTCACTTCTGTTCATCCTCTCACTCATCTCCAAGAGAGGAACGTTATAAAACTCACTTCTTTTCATCCTCTCACTCATCTCCAAGAGAGGAACGTTATAAACCTCACTTCTTTTCATCCTCTCACTCATCTCCATGAGAGGAACGTTATAAAACTCACTTCTGTTCATCCTCTCACTCATCTCCAAGAGAGGAACGTTATAAAACTCACTTCTTTTCATCCTTTCACTCATCTCCAAGAGAGGAACGTTATAAAACTCACTTCTTTTCATCCTCTCACTCATCTCCAAGAGAGGAACGTTATAAAACTCACTTCTGTTCATCCTCTCACTCATCTCCAAGAGAGGAACGTTATAAAACTCACTTCTGTTCATCCTCTCGCTCATCTCCATGAGAGGAACGTTATAAAACTCACTTCTTTTCATCCTCTCACTCATCTCCAAGAGAGGAACGTTATAAAACTCACTTCTTTTCATCCTCTCACTCATCTCCATGAGAGGAACGTTATAAAACTCACTTCTGTTCATCCTCTCACTCATCTCCATGAGAGGAACGTTATAAAACTCACTTCTTTTCATCCTCTCACTCATCTCCAAGAGAGGAACGTTATAAAACTCACTTCTTTTATCCGCTCACTCATCTCCAAGAGAGGAACGTTATAAAACTCACTTCTGTTCATCCTCTCACTCATCTCCATGAGAGGAACGTTATAAAACTCACTTCTTTTCATCCTCTCGCTCATCTCCATGAGAGGAACGTTATAAAACTCACTTCTTTTCATCCTCTCACTCATCTCCATGAGAGGAACGTTATAAAACTCACTTCTGTTCATCCTCTCACTCATCTCCAAGAGAGGAACGTTATAAAACTCACTTCTTTTCATCCTCTCACTCATCTCCAAGAGAGGAACGTTATAAACCTCACTTCTTTTCATCCTCTCACTCATCTCCATGAGAGGAACGTTATAAAACTCACTTCTGTTCATCCTCTCACTCATCTCCAAGAGAGGAACGTTATAAAACTCACTTCTGTTCATCCTCTCACTCATCTCCAAGAGAGGAACGTTATAAAACTCACTTCTTTTCATCCTCTCGCTCATCTCCATGAGAGGAACGTTATAAAACTCACTTCTTTTCATCCTCTCACTCATCTCCATGAGAGGAACGTTATAAAACTCACTTCTGTTCATCCTCTCACTCATCTCCAAGAGAGGAACGTTATAAAACTCACTTCTTTTCATCCTCTCACTCATCTCCAAGAGAGGAACGTTATAAACCTCACTTCTTTTCATCCTCTCACTCATCTCCATGAGAGGAACGTTATAAAACTCACTTCTGTTCATCCTCTCACTCATCTCCAAGAGAGGAACGTTATAAAACTCACTTCTTTTCATCCTTTCACTCATCTCCAAGAGAGGAACGTTATAAAACTCACTTCTTTTCATCCTCTCACTCATCTCCAAGAGAGGAACGTTATAAAACTCACTTCTGTTCATCCTCTCACTCATCTCCAAGAGAGGAACGTTATAAAACTCACTTCTGTTCATCCTCTCGCTCATCTCCATGAGAGGAACGTTATAAAACTCACTTCTTTTCATCCTCTCACTCATCTCCAAGAGAGGAACGTTATAAAACTCACTTCTTTTCATCCTCTCACTCATCTCCATGAGAGGAACGTTATAAAACTCACTTCTGTTCATCCTCTCACTCATCTCCATGAGAGGAACGTTATAAAACTCACTTCTTTTCATCCTCTCACTCATCTCCAAGAGAGGAACGTTATAAAACTCACTTCTTTTATCCGCTCACTCATCTCCAAGAGAGGAACGTTATAAAACTCACTTCTGTTCATCCTCTCACTCATCTCCATGAGAGGAACGTTATAAAACTCACTTCTTTTCATCCTCTCACTCATCTCCATGAGAGGAACGTTATTAAACTCACTTCTTTTCATCCTCTCACTCATCTCCAAGAGAGGAACGTTATAAAACTCACTTCTGTTCATCCTCTCACTCATCTCCATGAGAGGAACGTTATAAAACTCACTTCTTTTCATCCTCTCACTCATCTCCATGAGAGGAACGTTATAAAACTCACTTCTGTTCATCCTCTCACTCATCTCCAAGAGAGGAACGTTATAAAACTCACTTCTTTTCATCCTCTCACTCATCTCCAAGAGAGGAACGTTATAAAACTCACTTCTGTTCATCCTCTCACTCATCTCCATGAGAGGAACGTTATAAAACTCACTTCTTTTCATCCTCTCACTCATCTCCATGAGAGGAACGTTATAAAACTCACTTCTGTTCATCCTCTCACTCATCTCCAAGAGAGGAACGTTATAAAACACACTTCTTTTCATCCTCTCACTCATCTCCAAGAGAGGAACGTTATAAAACTCACTTCTTTTCATCCTCTCACTCATCTACATGAGAGGAACGTTATAAAACTCACTTCTTTTCATCCTCTCACTCATCTCCATGAGAGGAACGTTATAAAACTCACTTCTCATCATCCTCTCACTCATCTCCGTGAGAGGAACGTTATAAAACTCACTTCTGTTCATCCTCTCACTCATCTCCATGAGAGGAACGTTATAAAACTCACTTCTTTTCATCCTCTCACTCATCTCCATGAGAGGAACGTTATAAAACTCACTTCTTTTCTTCCTCTCACTCATCTCCAAGAGAGGAACGTTATAAAACTCACTTCTTTCATCCTCTCGCTCATCTCCAAGAGAGGAACGTTATAAAACTCACTTCTTTTCATCCTCTCGCTCATCTCCATGAGAGGAACGTTATAAAACTCACTTCTTTTCATCCTCTCACTCATCTCCAAGAGAGGAACGTTATAAAACTCACTTCTTTTCATCCTCTCACTCATCACCAAGAGAGGAACGTTATAAAACTCACTTCTTTTCATCCTCTCGCTCATCTCCAAGAGAGGAACGTTATAAAACTCACTTCTGTTCATCCTCTCACTCATCTCCAAGAGAGGAACGTTATAAAACTCACTTCTTTTCATCCTCTCACTCATCTCCAAGAGAGGAACGTTATAAAACTCACTTCTTTTCATCCTCTCACTCATCTCCAAGAGAGGAACGTTATAAAACTCACTTCTTTCATCCTCTCACTCATCTCCGTGAGAGGAACGTTATAAAACTCACTTCTTTTCATCCTCTCACTCATCTCCAAGAGAGGAACGTTATAAAACTCACTTCTTTTCATCCTCTCGCTCATCTCCATGAGAGGAACGTTATAAAACTCACTTCTTTTCATCCTCTCACTCATCTCCATGAGAGGAACGTTATAAAACTCACTTCTGTTCATCCTCTCACTCATCTCCATGAGAGGAACGTTATAAAACTCACTTCTGTTCATCCTCTCGCTCATCTCCATGAGAGGAACGTTATAAAACTCACTTCTTTTCATCCTCTCACTCATCTCCATGAGAGGGACGTTATAAAACTCACTTCTTTCATCCTCTCACTCATCTCCATGAGAGGAACGTTATAAAACTCACTTCTTTTTATCCTCTCACTCATCTCCAAGAGAGGAACGTTATAAAACTCACTTCTTTTCATCCTCTCACTCATCTCCATGAGAGGAACGTTATAAAACTCACTTCTGTTCATCCTCTCACTCATCTCCATGAGAGGAACGTTATAAAACTCACTTCTGTTCATCCTCTCGCTCATCTCCATGAGAGGAACGTTATAAAACTCACTTCTTTTCATCCTCTCACTCATCTCCATGAGAGGAACGTTATAAAACTCACTTCTTTTCATCCTCTCACTCATCTCCGTGAGAGGAACGTTATAAAACTCACTTCTTTCATCCTCTCACTCATCTCCATGAGAGGAACGTTATAAAACTCACTTCTTTTCATCCTCTCACTCATCTCCAAGAGAGGAACGTTATAAAACTCACTTCTGTTCATCCTCTCACTCATCTCCATGAGAGGAACGTTATAAAACTCACTTCTGTTCATCCTCTCACTCATCTCCATGAGAGGAACGTTATAAAACTCACTTCTTTTCATCCTCTCACTCATCTCCATGAGAGGAACGTTATAAAACTCACTTCTTTTCATCCTCTCACTCATCTCCATGAGAGGGACGTTATAAAACTCACTTCTTTCATCCTCTCACTCATCTCCATGAGAGGAACGTTATAAAACTCACTTCTTTTTATCCTCTCACTCATCTCCAAGAGAGGAACGTTATAAAACTCACTTCTTTTCATCCTCTCACTCATCTCCATGAGAGGAACGTTATAAAACTCACTTCTGTTCATCCTCTCACTCATCTCCATGAGAGGAACGTTATAAAACTCACTTCTTTTCATCCTCTCACTCATCTCCATGAGAGGAACGTTATAAAACTCACTTCTTTTCATCCTGTCACTCATCTCCATGAGAGGAACGTTATAAAACTCACTTCTTTTCATCCTCTCACTCATCTCCATGAGAGGAACGTTATAAAACTCACTTCTTTTCATCCTCTCACTCATCTCCATGAGAGGAACGTTATTAAACTCACTTCTTTTCATCCTCTCACTCATCTCCAAGAGAGGAACGTTATAAAACTCACTTCTGTTCATCCTCTCACTCATCTCCATGAGAGGAACGTTATAAAACTCACTTCTTTTCATCCTCTCACTCATCTCCATGAGAGGAACGTTATAAAACTCACTTCTGTTCATCCTCTCACTCATCTCCAAGAGAGGAACGTTATAAAACTCACTTCTTTTCATCCTCTCACTCATCTCCAAGAGAGGAACGTTATAAAACTCACTTCTGTTCATCCTCTCACTCATCTCCATGAGAGGAACGTTATAAAACTCACTTCTTTTCATCCTCTCACTCATCTCCATGAGAGGAACGTTATAAAACTCACTTCTGTTCATCCTCTCACTCATCTCCAAGAGAGGAACGTTATAAAACACACTTCTTTTCATCCTCTCACTCATCTCCAAGAGAGGAACGTTATAAAACTCACTTCTTTTCATCCTCTCACTCATCTACATGAGAGGAACGTTATAAAACTCACTTCTTTTCATCCTCTCACTCATCTCCATGAGAGGAACGTTATAAAACTCACTTCTCATCATCCTCTCACTCATCTCCGTGAGAGGAACGTTATAAAACTCACTTCTGTTCATCCTCTCACTCATCTCCATGAGAGGAACGTTATAAAACTCACTTCTTTTCATCCTCTCACTCATCTCCATGAGAGGAACGTTATAAAACTCACTTCTTTTCTTCCTCTCACTCATCTCCAAGAGAGGAACGTTATAAAACTCACTTCTTTCATCCTCTCGCTCATCTCCAAGAGAGGAACGTTATAAAACTCACTTCTTTTCATCCTCTCGCTCATCTCCATGAGAGGAACGTTATAAAACTCACTTCTTTTCATCCTCTCACTCATCTCCAAGAGAGGAACGTTATAAAACTCACTTCTTTTCATCCTCTCACTCATCACCAAGAGAGGAACGTTATAAAACTCACTTCTTTTCATCCTCTCGCTCATCTCCAAGAGAGGAACGTTATAAAACTCACTTCTGTTCATCCTCTCACTCATCTCCAAGAGAGGAACGTTATAAAACTCACTTCTTTTCATCCTCTCACTCATCTCCAAGAGAGGAACGTTATAAAACTCACTTCTTTTCATCCTCTCACTCATCTCCAAGAGAGGAACGTTATAAAACTCACTTCTTTCATCCTCTCACTCATCTCCGTGAGAGGAACGTTATAAAACTCACTTCTTTTCATCCTCTCACTCATCTCCAAGAGAGGAACGTTATAAAACTCACTTCTTTTCATCCTCTCGCTCATCTCCATGAGAGGAACGTTATAAAACTCACTTCTTTTCATCCTCTCACTCATCTCCATGAGAGGAACGTTATAAAACTCACTTCTGTTCATCCTCTCACTCATCTCCATGAGAGGAACGTTATAAAACTCACTTCTGTTCATCCTCTCGCTCATCTCCATGAGAGGAACGTTATAAAACTCACTTCTTTTCATCCTCTCACTCATCTCCATGAGAGGGACGTTATAAAACTCACTTCTTTCATCCTCTCACTCATCTCCATGAGAGGAACGTTATAAAACTCACTTCTTTTTATCCTCTCACTCATCTCCAAGAGAGGAACGTTATAAAACTCACTTCTTTTCATCCTCTCACTCATCTCCATGAGAGGAACGTTATAAAACTCACTTCTGTTCATCCTCTCACTCATCTCCATGAGAGGAACGTTATAAAACTCACTTCTGTTCATCCTCTCGCTCATCTCCATGAGAAGAACGTTATAAAACTCACTTCTTTTCATCCTCTCACTCATCTCCATGAGAGGAACGTTATAAAACTCACTTCTTTTCATCCTCTCACTCATCTCCGTGAGAGGAACGTTATAAAACTCACTTCTTTCATCCTCTCACTCATCTCCATGAGAGGAACGTTATAAAACTCACTTCTTTTCATCCTCTCACTCATCTCCAAGAGAGGAACGTTATAAAACTCACTTCTGTTCATCCTCTCACTCATCTCCATGAGAGGAACGTTATAAAACTCACTTCTGTTCATCCTCTCACTCATCTCCATGAGAGGAACGTTATAAAACTCACTTCTTTTCATCCTCTCACTCATCTCCATGAGAGGAACGTTATAAAACTCACTTCTTTTCATCCTCTCACTCATCTCCATGAGAGGGACGTTATAAAACTCACTTCTTTCATCCTCTCACTCATCTCCATGAGAGGAACGTTATAAAACTCACTTCTTTTTATCCTCTCACTCATCTCCAAGAGAGGAACGTTATAAAACTCACTTCTTTTCATCCTCTCACTCATCTCCATGAGAGGAACGTTATAAAACTCACTTCTGTTCATCCTCTCACTCATCTCCATGAGAGGAACGTTATAAAACTCACTTCTTTTCATCCTCTCACTCATCTCCATGAGAGGAACGTTATAAAACTCACTTCTTTTCATCCTGTCACTCATCTCCATGAGAGGAACGTTATAAAACTCACTTCTTTTCATCCTCTCACTCATCTCCATGAGAGGAACGTTATAAAACTCACTTCTTTTCATCCTCTCACTCATCTCCAAGAGAGGAACGTTATAAAACACACTTCTTTTCATCCTCTCACTCATCTACATGAGAGGAACGTTATAAAACTCACTTCTTTTCATCCTCTCACTCATCTCCAAGAGAGGAACGTTATAAAACTCACTTCTTTTCATCCTCTCGCTCATCTCCAAGAGAGGAACGTTATAAAACTCACTTCTTTTCATCCTCTCACTCATCTCCATGAGAGGAACGTTATAAAACTCACTTCTGTTCATCCTCTCACTCATCTCCATGAGAGGAACGTTATAAAACTCACTTCTTTTCATCCTCTCACTCATCTCCAAGAGAGGAACGTTATAAAACACACTTCTTTTCATCCTCTCACTCATCTCCATGAGAGGAACGTTATAAAACTCACTTCTGTTCATCCTCTCACTCATCTCCAAGAGAGGAACGTTATAAAACTCACTTCTTTTCATCCTCTCACTCATCTCCAAGAGAGGAACGTTATAAAACACACTTCTTTTCATCCTCTCACTCATCTCCATGAGAGGAACGTTATAAAACTCACTTCTGTTCATCCTCTCACTCATCTCAATGAGAGGAACGTTATAAAACTCACTTCTTTTCATCCTCTCACTCATCTCCATGAGAGGAACGTTATAAAACTCACTTCTTTTCATCCTCTCACTCATCTCCATGAGAGGAACGTTATAAAACTCACTTCTTTTCATCCTCTCGCTCATCTCCATGAGAGGAACGTTATAAAACTCACTTCTTTCATCCTCTCACTCATCTCCAAGAGAGGAACGTTATAAAACTCACTTCTTTCATCCTCTCACTCATCTCCAAGAGAGGAACGTTATAAAACTCACTTCTGTTCATCCTCTCACTCATCTCCAAGAGAGGAACGTTATAAAACTCACTTCTTTTCATCCTCTCACTCATCTCCAAGAGAGGAACGTTATAAAACTCACTTCTGTTCATCCTCTCACTCATCTCCATGAGAGGAACGTTATAAAACTCACTTCTGTTCATCCTCTCACTCATCTCCATGAGAGGAACGTTATAAAACTCACTTCTGTTCATCCTCTCACTCATCTCCATGAGAGGAACGTTATAAAACTCACTTCTTTTCATCCTCTCACTCATCTCCATGAGAGGAACGTTATAAAACTCACTTCTTTTCATCCTCTCACTCATCTCCATGAGAGGGACGTTATAAAACTCACTTCTTTCATCCTCTCACTCATCTCCATGAGAGGAACGTTATAAACTCACTTCTTTTTATCCTCTCACTCATCTCCAAGAGAGGAACGTTATAAAACTCACTTCTTTTCATCCTCTCACTCATCTCCATGAGAGGAACGTTATAAAACTCACTTCTGTTCATCCTCTCACTCATCTCCATGAGAGGAACGTTATAAAACTCACTTCTTTTCATCCTCTCACTCATCTCCATGAGAGGAACGTTATAAAACTCACTTCTTTTCATCCTGTCACTCATCTCCATGAGAGGAACGTTATAAAACTCACTTCTTTTCATCCTCTCACTCATCTCCATGAGAGGAACGTTATAAAACTCACTTCTTTTCATCCTCTCACTCATCTCCAAGAGAGGAACGTTATAAAACACACTTCTTTTCATCCTCTCACTCATCTACATGAGAGGAACGTTATAAAACTCACTTCTGTTCATCCTCTCACTCATCTCAATGAGAGGAACGTTATAAAACTCACTTCTTTTCATCCTCTCACTCATCTCCATGAGAGGAACGTTATAAAACTCACTTCTGTTCATCCTCTCACTCATCTCCAAGAGAGGAACGTTATAAAACTCACTTCTTTTCATCCTCTCACTCATCTCCATGAGAGGAACGTTATAAAACTCACTTCTTTTCATCCTCTCACTCATCTCCAAGAGAGGAACGTTATAAAACTCACTTCTTTTCATCCTCTCACTCATCTCCAAGAGAGGAACGTTATAAAACTCACTTCTTTTCATCCTCTCACTCATCTCCATGAGAGGAACGTTATAAAACACACTTCTTTTCATCCTCTCACTCATCTCCATGAGAGGAACGTTATAAAACTCACTTCTGTTCATCCTCTCACTCATCTCAATGAGAGGAACGTTATAAAACTCACTTCTTTTTATCCTCTCGCTCATCTCCAAGAGAGGAACGTTATAAAACTCACTTCTTTTCATCCTCTCACTCATCTCCAAGAGAGGAACGTTATAAAACTCACTTCTTTTCATCCTCTCACTCATCTCCAAGAGAGGAACGTTATAAAACTCACTTCTGTTCATCCTCTCACTCATCTCCATGAGAGGAACGTTATAAAACTCACTTCTGTTCATCCTCTCACTCATCTCCAAGAGAGGAACGTTATAAAACTCACTTCTTTTCATCCTCTCACTCATCTCCAAGAGAGGAACGTTATAAAACTCACTTATTTTCATCCTGTCACTTATCTCCATGAGAGGAACGTTATAAAACACACTTCTTTTCATCCTCTCACTCATCTCCATGAGAGGAACGTTATAAAACTCACTTCTTTTCATCCTCTCACTCATCTCCAAGAGAGGAACGTTATAAAACTCACTTCTTTTCATCCTCTCACTCATCTCCATGAGAGGAACGTTATAAAACTCACTTCTTTTCATCCTCTCACTCATCTCCAAGAGAGGAACGTTATAAAACTCACTTCTTTTCATCCTCTCACTCATCTCCATGAGAGGAACGTTATAAAACTCACTTCTGTTCATCCTCTCACTCATCTCCAAGAGAGGAACGTTATAAAACTCACTTCTTTTCATCCTCTCACTCATCTCCAAGAGAGGAACGTTATAAAACTCACTTCTTTTCATCCTCTCACTCATCTCCAAGAGAGGAACGTTATAAAACTCACTTCTCATCATAAGTTCATGAAGGTTCAACTGCATATCCATAACATCCTTTACTTGTTGAAACACATTGTTAACTAGCTTGTCAGCTGAAAAATATACTGTACGTCTTGTTCAACATTTGTTGTGTCAGGATGACAACAAGCTCAATCAAGACTAGCAACTAAAAGTAAGATTTGAAGTAATGTAGTATAGGAGAAGGTACATCATGGGATTGTATACAAGATCTACTCTCTGATTGGATTAGGCTAGTACACATTCACTTTTGGTTGATTAAGAAGGTTCCTGGAATGTACAGCATTTACTACTTACTCATTTTACATACTTTTTGCATATGCACCTATGTTTACATTAAATGTTGGAATGTTATCTAAATTAAAATTGAAGGTTCTTTGTTGACTTAAATACCTCACAATCCATGCGTTAGTCGAGGGATGCACTCTGATACAGAGCCTTCAAATTCTAGGCTCAATGCCCTAAGAGCCTTAAGATTTAAGACTCATACCTCCAGCTACATAAAACATAACAAACAAATGATATGATTCAACTTTGCTTTGTTGCTTATAATGATTAAATGATCTAGATGTTTATTGATGAAACTACTACATTCTTCTTGACAGCCATGTGGTGGGTCAGCTTTCCAATGGTCATATGATTCTCTACTGCAGACATTAAATCCTGGACAATCATCAAACTCGTCAGAATCATCATCATCTCGTGTCTGATATCCACTCTGCCATATTCTACTACAGCTTTGTCACACTTTTTAGGACTTAGTCTATTGTTCAAAAATAAGTCTTTTGCCATAGTTCTCTCCTTATTTGTGAGAGTTCTCATAGTCTGTCCACAGGCTGACGATAACAAGATAACGTTTTGAGGTCTCCTTTAATGTACCATCACGTTTTCTTCTTATCCTGAGAATCTTCATAAAATTTCTCCTGCACATGTTCACAACAGAAAAAGTTACTAATTCAGTGTTATGCCACCCATATAAGAATCTACAAACTTTACAGAGTAAGGATATTACCATCAAAGTCTTGGGATAACATATTTTCCACCATCCCTTCTGGATCATAATAACACATACAGTTCATAAGATCCATGAGTCAAGCATGACACTGGACCTGTCCACTAGTACAACTTATATATTTTAACATAGGTAGCACATTTACGTTGAAGAAGTGTAAGCTTTGCTTCTTTATAGGGATCTTCTTGTTGCTTGATGTCTTCTGAAAGTTGAATGTAATCCAACCACATGCCATTATTGAAGGTTCTGAAGATGGAGAGATAGGTTCTACCATAGGTGACAGTTGAGCCGTTGGTTCACTTCAGTATGCTAAACATCTGACCTATCAAAGAAAGAGTCAAATCAAAATTAATTGAATTGGTCATGATGTGCTACAAATTAATCCGAAAACATTCATGTACAAATTTATTCATAAGGAAAAAACAATGAACTTACTTTATTTCCAATGACTATGGTTCAACTTGAGTGGATTTCTTCTGCTTCTTTGCCTTCACAGTCTTCTTAATCTTAGGCCCTTTCGGGAGAGATCTGTTATCTGTCTCGTACTGGTACTGGTACTGGTACTGCTGTAGAAGCTGAAGCCATTTTCGTGTAGCCAAACAGCAAACCCAATAAAGCAGCAATAAATATTAAGGAATAGAGTCCTTAAATTGTTATCATTGGAATTTCATTTGTTTCATCTGTCCGCCGGAGGGTAGGCCTACTTTCTCACTAAGTAAGGTCTTAACAAAGTATGTGCCAAAAGTTGCTTCAAAATACTTCTTAGAAGCCAACAACTTTTATAAAATAATGTTGATAATCATGTTTTAACAGTTTTATAACAATAGGCCTATCTTAAATTACTGCAGAAATGTAATCTTAATTTTAATCCAAATAACCATTTGTTTATGTTCCTTTCATGTACATAAATTTATCGTAACTCATAGCATATATGTTCATTTTTGTTTCTATGCATATTTCATGAATATTTATTATTTTAATGTCATATATGACGTTTATAAACATTCTGTCTGTCCAAATGTAAATTTATTCCTTGTGCAAAATTACTGACGAGTGCATGCGTTTGCATGACCCGATTTTCAAAGGTGTGCATCCTGCTACATCAGCCTATATGTCTCCGCTAATGCTACAACCTATCCCCTGATATATCCTCCTATAGTCTTCTGTCGTATCGCTATATATAGCAAGCCAATCGAATAATGCCCTTTCAGCGATAGCGGCAAACTAGTTTCTTGGCTTCGATCGTTCCGCGTGCTCACCTCGTGATTCAAATTAACCAATAGGAGTGCTATTAGATAATAAATCTGATTCTCATTGCAGTCTCCCGCTAAGCTCCAAATCACGCGCTCTTAGATTTCCACGTGCGACATCACTAGACAATAGTGTATGGAGTTCGAAATAGTTTGACTGAAAACAGACAGGCTATAAATAGCGCTGAGCAACCATCCGTCAGCGATACGACAGAAGACTATAGGAGGATATCAGGGGATAGGTTGTAGCATTAGCGGAGATATATACGCTGATGTAGCAGGATGAAAGGTGTGTAGATTGTATACATGTGTTTAAGGCTATGCTTGATTCGTCTAAGAGGCGTATACGCCTGTCACGTGTCCGGCGTAATCAGGGTCTGCAACAGGCAGAAGTTGAATCAAGTGTATCGGCGTATGCACAGGAAGTAATGAGCATACCTCAAAGCATCTTCCTACGCAGAGCCTAAAAGGCCAGTTTCCAAACTGTCAGTTTTATGCCTTGCTGCATAGCCTTGAGTTTTCTGTGCTTGCTCTCTAGTCTGTATAGGGGCACTATAGCAGCACAGAAAAGTAGAGTATCTGCAGCAAGGCATAAAATGACAGTTTGGAACTAGCTATAGCCTTTTAGGCTCTGCGTAGGAAGATGACCTCAAAGTAGCTTCAATAAACATTTTATTCATGTCAGACGAATCCTAATTTTAACATTTTTTCAAAAAGTTGATAAAACATCAGCTTTTATTAAATGCACTGTATTTAATAAGTCATGTTTTTTTTTATTCATAAAAATAATTTTGATATGTTATCATCAAAAGTATTCATGTCACAAAAATTAGTTGTGGAATGTCACACGGAAGATACACTCATGTGCCATATTAAAGTTCACAGTGACGTAATTCCCATAGACTTACATGTTATTTAGGTGTTGCGAGAATAATTTTCATAAATTAATTTCTTGTCGATTGGTTGTGAATTTTTACCAACATTTCCTAAATATTCTCTGCTACATACTCATAATTTGCATTAAAATGTCAGATTAGTATAGAAACTGCAATTGATAAATGAAGAAAAAGCACAAATGCAACACACCGGTAATGTTTAACATGGCCGTCAATGGAATTACACGTTGCACATACACTATTTAAAGGTATCATTCGAAAACTGATCAACATGTAGATGAAATTTAATTATGTACATGTAGCTGACATGAATTTAAACCTATCTGCAAAATAGGACTGTAAGGGAATGTTTATTTAATTTATGAAAATTATTCTCGCAACACCTACATAACATGTAAGTCTATGGGAATTACGTCACTGTGAACTTTAATATGGCACATGAATGTAAGATAAGATAATGTCTTTATTGTCCCAAGGGAAATTTGTTTTACATCATATATACAGTTCTCCAGTTACAAACAAATCAAACTAAATGTACATGATAATATTATTATGCATAAGATTTGTCTAAATAAACATGAACACATCCGATTTAGTCACACTCACATTCACTTGACTAAAACAGAAATATGACATTAATCAATAAACTGCTCATTGTAGGAACGAACACTGTTTAGAATAAAAGAGTAGCGAAACCTGTTTGTTCTCCCAGTCGGCATGCGCAGTCTGCGTCCTGAAGGTAGCCAAGAATATTCCGAAAAAAGAATATGTGATTGGTCACTTAAAATTTTATTTGTTTTCTTGGAAATTTGCTGCTCATAAAAATCGCCGATACTTTCAATTGGAAGTCCAATAATTTTTGAAGCTGTTTTAACAATTTTTGAGAGTTTGTTTTTATTCTGAACAGACAGATTTCCGTACCAGCTCAAGAAATTAAAGGTCAAGATACTTTGAATAAATGTTCTGTAAAATAACCTCAATATAGTTTGATCTATTTTAAAATGTCTCAATCTCCACAAAAAATGCAAGCGTTGCTGTCCTTTCTTATAAATTTTGTCAGTATTTTCGTTCCAAGAAAGTTTTGAATCCAAGACAGTACCCAAATATTTGTATTCTGTTACTCTTTCTATTTCACCATCATCTATAGTCACAGCATTTAATGTAGACTTCTTTTTCCTAAAATCTATGACCATTTCTTTGGTTTTCTGCACATTCAAAAACAAAAAGTTTGATTTAGGCCTACACCAATCTACAAATTTTGAAATTTCAGTTCTGTAACACAGTTCAGATTCTCTAATCAGGCCCACCAATGCTGCATCATCGGCAAATTTGATTGTCATACATGTTTTTGCATTGGATACGCAATCATTGGTATACAATATAAACAAAATCGGTGAAATAACGCAACCTTGTGGAGCGCCAGTGGATGTACTTACAGTTGAAGACTGCACTTGGTTAACCCTAACAAATTGTTGTCTATTAACTAGAAATGAGTTGATCCATCTAATGATATTAGAATTTACATTCATTTTACAAAGTTTGTCAGTAAGTAGATGAGGCTGAATAGTATTGAAAGCAGATGAAAAATCAACAAACATAATTCTTACATATGTACCATAGCTTTCTAAATGCTGATAGATATTGTGTAGCAGAGTTATTGTTGCATCTTCTACACCACGCCTTGCCCTGTATGCAAATTGTAAAGGATCAATAATATGGCTGACTTCACAAAGCAATAAGTTCTTCATGATGCGTTCCAAACATTGGTCTAAAATCGTTATTAACGGTTGGATTTTTCCTTTTGGGCACTGGGATAATGTTAGAGGTTTTCCAAAGAGTGTAGTTGTCCGCCATGATACGCCGGGTTCGCACGTCTTTCAAACCGGCGTATTGTGCACACCCCTAATGCGCACACATGGTACCAATAAAGTGCTTTGCACGTTTCGTCACTTCCTGCGGCGTACGCCTGATAGCACGCCGGGTTACAAATCAAGCAGGGCCTAAGTGTAACAGCGCAAGCGGAAAAAAGCCCAGGAACCAGGTTAGATGCGTCACGAACAAGTCGAACCAATCAACATACACGTGACATCACTATTCTGCTAACATTCAAGATGGTGTTCGGACAGGCTGCTCGTTCCGTCGCGAGGAGATTCTCAACCTCAGCTGTGAGCAGAAGCCAGCATTGGCAACAGAAAGGCGTCCCTGGATCGGTAAATGAAACAGGATAATATAACTCTGGTGAAATTCGCCATGTTATCGCATATCAATAATGATACTGCAATATATGATTTGAAGGTCAACTTACACTTACTGGCTGGCGAACAGTTATCCCCGTTTTTTTAGACGTTTTCGTTTCTAATATCAAAACGCATCATCAAATTTGGTAAATATTCTACATAATACTTGATATGGGATCATCCTGTCAGGAAATAAATGTTTCAATCGTAGATTATTTTCTACTTCTCTACTGGCTGGGGACCAGTTATCGCCGTTTTTTCGAGGTTTATAACTTTTTATTTACTTGCTTTTCAACCAAATCAAACGTTACTCATATTGATGATTGATTAGCTATTTGCTTTTCTTTTTTGCTTGTTTACAGTTGCCGATCGTGTATTTGAGTAATTTCGCGAAGCAAAAGTTCGAGTGTCTGTGTTGTGCTTTCCAACCAACTAACAGGACCAGTTTATCGCCACTTCATAATTTATTGATTTTCATCTGATGAAACTTAATTTTTTTAAATGAAATTATTTCTTTTTTCATTATAAAAGTCGATATTGTACACATTTCATAAATGAACATTGATTTCCAAAATAAAAAATAACACTATTTTGACATACATGACATCCCCCCGACCCTGTTGTAAATTTTCTGAATATTTTCTTATGATTCATCATATTATATTTTTATGGTTAACACACCATGAAATAGTTTTTTGATATCCAAGTTTCCGGTGATATTGCTGTTCTTTTCACACAAAAAATGACGCGATCAGATATGCGCATGTGCAAAAACGAAGTAGTGGCGATAAACTGGTCCCCGGCGATAACTGGTCCCCAGCCAGTACAGCCGCTAAAAATAACAACTGACGATACTATAACTGAGTTTCGTAGCACCTTACTGTAATAGTTATCGCCAACATACGGTATCAGTTCACAAAATTTAAATTCACTTCCAAATTCTTGCAAAATTTCAGTGGAACTGAAATATCATATTTTTTAATGAAGACGTATCTATTTATTAATCTGATTTGATGTACCTTCCCCCGAAAGGCAAAGTGACCGACTGTTAGTAACAAACACCTGACTCGATCGGACCGCATCCAAGCGGTTTAGCGTGAAATATTGTGGCAAAATAAATAATTATTGAAAAGAAAACTATCTCATGTTTAAAGTGAATTCTTTGAGGCATATTTGTGCTGCATTATTTCATTGTTTGTTGTTTTCTTGATTTACACGCCGTAGAAGTGAGTGAAGGCAAGTGACAGCATTGTCGTAAAGTGGGCCAGTTTTAACCACGATTATTGCTAGGAAAATAATTCTAAAATTATTTGCAATCATACAATTGATCTTTTTCTGTATCATAACTATAGCCAGGATCATTTTATATAAATGTATAATGTTTTTGAATATTTAATAAGATATCTCGACAGGTCACGTGACTCCCCGGTCTTGTTTACTTTTCCCACGTGCTAAAATTTATCTTTCGTGGCGTCTGGAAAATTAAATTCTTTTGGTGATTTTTTTTATTGGTAATAATTTGAAAGTGGGAGAGGTCCTCTGATGAAAAACTGAAGGATTGGATGTGAAAGAATTCTCAAATGCCTTACAGCGAGGGGATGGCGATAACTGCCATGCGGCGATAACTGTTCGCCAGCCAGTACAGTGCTGACGGGTCGAGTCAAGAGATACACACCTAAGAAATATTGGTTCGCTAAAAATACTATCCTTAACCAACCTTAACCCTAAGAAAAAGTTGAATAAACAAAACACGGAGGCATCTGAAAAAGATACTTTTTAGCTCATCTGTTTCTCCAGAAGCATATGGCCTAGAAAGCTGAAACTTTGTGTACATACTCCTTGACGGGAGGCGGCAAACCCGTACCCAAAACAAACCCGTACCCACAAAAATCAGCAAACCCGTACCCAAATCGGGAAGAAAACCCGTACCCACTTATTATTTTTTAGTTTAATGTATGAAATAAGAGATTAATAATATATTAAGAATTATGAACACGTCTGCAGTTTTCCTAAAGGAAAGCCAAGCTGCACTGACGGGACGAAACGTGTAATATTTCATATATTTCAAGAAACATGTAATATTTCAAGAAACTGTATTCACCAATACATATACAAATAAACTAAAGAGTTGTTAATAACTGAAGTGAATTCAGTAATTTACTAAAATAATATGTCAGGTCTTTGAGTTTATCCACTTCACTAAAACAACACGATTAACAGGATGGTGAATTCACTTGAGGAGATCCACTTAATCAGAGAATATCCACTGTATTATAACAAAACCAAAAGAAACTCCTAGACAACGTAGGCCATGCTTACACTGTGAAGGTATGCTCAATGTTTATTTAACTGAAAGACGCTACTTAAGGATTATTGCAATAGGTAATTAATTGCAATTAGCAATGAATGAGTAATTAACACAGGCGCGACAACTTGTATATTCGCATTGACTGGTTTCTAGATGATGTTGTGTGACAATCGTGTGTGACATTGATGATGTAGTGCAGATGTGAAAATGACACGTAAATTTTGTAGTGCTGATGTGAAAATGAAATGTTGTAGTGCTGTTTTTTGTGCATGTATAATACGAAACCATGGTTGCCGTTTGTAGTACGAAACAATGTCTGTCTCATTTCATATACGAAATAATGTAATAAATACATAAAGAAAACATTTGTATTGTGTTATAACTTAATAATTACAAAATGATTTTGTTACACTAATTTCCAAGATTCTGATTGGACGAGAGCGCTAGAAAACCTGCTGCCATTTCTCGATGAATGCAGAAAAATTTCAACCATAACATGTGCATTCATTCCTTGTGACGTCACAATCACCTGACACAATAGTCCGGTTCTGACAGTTGCGAGTTACGTTCTGTTGCAAAGACAGATATAACATATCTTATCACATCCCACTTGCTTTTGTAACAAGTAAATACATTCCTCTCCCTAACACAATCCATACATTCACCGGAAAGGCTGCATTTTAATAACTACGAGTCCTCAAGCTTGTTCGCTCCGAGCGTCTCGCAAACGGCGGACATTTTGAACGTCGTGTGATATGCTAATTTGGGTTATTCCGAAAATGCGGATTCAGGTTAATACGAATTGTGATTGCATGGGTGTTAATGGTTGCGAAAACGAAATTGAAACTTCGGCCGTTTTAGTTTATGGAGTTCTCAATTTTGATTCAACATTGTATTGTTTCGTGTAACAAACCACAATTTCACGACATTGATGACAGATTGTTTGAAAATAATTAGGAAAAACTTTGTTAAAATGTTGATTTTGTAATTATAAGGATTGTTTTACATGTTTTGTGCCTCTATCGATGTATAACAGCTACAAATTTTGTAAAAAATCGCAACGCTACGCTACACGATTTTATAGAATTTGTTGCTGTTATACATCGATAGAGGCACAAAACATGTAAAACAATCCTTAACTGATAACTTTAAAAAAAGTGTGGGTACGGGTTTTCTGTTTTTTTTGGGTACGGGTTAGCCGTGGGTACGGGTTTGACGTGGGTACGGGTTTGTTTTGGGTACGGGTTTGCCGCAAGCCCTCCTTGACTAGTGAGGATTATAAATTGTAGATTTGGTGGCCCTTTGACCCTTATTAAGGGCCAGAGGGACCATGCCCTTAAAAACCTATTTTCATCTCCTCCTCCAGAAGCAATAGGCCCAGAAAGCTGAAACCTTGTGAATATACTCTTAGACTAGTGAGGATTTATAGCTTTTGTGGCCCTGTGACCCCTAATAAGGGCCTTAGGGGCCACACCCTTTAACCTTATTTCATCTTTTTCTCAAGAAGCATCAGGCCTAGAAAGCTGAAACATTGTGTGCAAACTCCTAAGTTAGATAAGGAGGAATCCAACAAAGTAAGGGGGAACCACATTTGCCACACCTTAAAGCAAAATTGATATGAAGCCTGATGAGCTACAGAGCCACTGGCTCTATTTTTTAAAATAGGAACACCTTCATACTGAAAAGTGATTAGCCATGCCAGGAGAGCACAAGATAGAGAAAAACCTCTGAAAATGTAGGGTTTAAGTGTTTAAAAGACCAGTTCAAGCGGGTATTTTTTGTTCCACAAATATTCGGGAGGGAATTCCCTTTTGCGCACAACACGTCATTTTTATCCCACCTGTATGTAATATAATAATTGTCACAGGCCATACACGTGACAAATAATTGTCACAGGCCATACACGTTACACCCTAAAAATCTTCATCTTCTCTAGAGCTAGAAAACAGAAACTGTACAAATTCTTTACCTGATGGCATTTATTATTTCTAGATTTGCAGATCCATGATTGCTCAAATGATGACCGTCTGCAATGAGTGTATGAACTTGTGGTCCTGGCTCAACACTATACTACTCAATAGAATCTTAAGAACCCTTGTATAGTGATATACTTAATACCTCAGGGCATGCTTGAAGATGGGCTCAACACTATACTACTCAATAGAATCTTAAGGAACCCTTGTATAGTGATATACTTAATACCTCAGGGCATGCTTGAAGATATCTATTTTATGAAATTAACACTATCTTTCTGACATGTTGGAATCAATCAAATACATATTTTCTGTGAACATGATAAAATAATGTGATGTAAATTGATATATATATATACAATGATCTTCGGATTGATATCTGGAGGAAATAATGATTCATTCATGGTAATTACAATACTGTAATGTAGTGGTGTAACGATGGATCGAACTATCGATGGATCGCGATGGTACTCATTGTGATAGTTGATTATCGATAGAAATTTTCAAAAACGATGCATTGCATCGATAGGAGGTCCAACTATCGATAGTTTCGATAGTACAGCTGTTCATATTATTCGTGCAATAATTTTATTCATATTCACGGTTATTTTAGATTAGAATTAGAAGAAAGCAAGACATAAGCGATGTTGATTCGTTATTCAGTGTCAAGGATAGTGTAAATATGATAAAGAGTTATCTGCTTCTGTTGCAAAGCATTCAACCAAGATTGCAGCACCCATATTCGGTGACAATGATTTCTGATACAGAAATAAAACAATGAACGCGGTTTGTGTCTTGAATCTGTATTCAATAAAAACTATCGTGATAGTTATCATGATAGTATGCCATGATAGTACCATCGAATCGTGATAGTTGCTTGTGATAGACTATCGCTATCGTGATAGTGCCTCAGGAGTTGATAGTCACCCCTACTGTAATGGCTAGAATAGACCTCATTGGTCTCATACAAACAACTTGTACATGTATGGAAGATGATGAATGAGAGGTGCCAAGAAGACTTGTATACTATACTATAGTACTGTATATGAGCAAACCAGGGTCTGAAGTGATTGTGCACTTTACTACCACCTTATTTCCAACAGCATGACATCACATGCATATAAAACATTTTGAGGTACAACTTTAAGCTGTTGTTTCTATCGGAGTTGAAACTTGAGTCACGATACTCCCTCCTTCACGGTCTGACTGACTTTGCCCAGCTTTGTCACATGTTTCTGACGGAAGCTCATCTAGCCAATTGCAAGAACTCCAATCACAGTTTTTAGCA
The DNA here is from genome assembly GCA_916613615.1 of Steromphala cineraria. Taxonomy (NCBI): domain Eukaryota; kingdom Metazoa; phylum Mollusca; class Gastropoda; order Trochida; family Trochidae; genus Steromphala; species Steromphala cineraria. The sequence continues at coordinate 28,583,760 of OU744723.1, read as the reverse complement.
TCATGCTAGGGCCAGCACCGGTGTACAATTTGTTGTACATGATCCCCACTAAATCATTTATAAACAACGGTTTGTTTATATTGCTAATGAATGGCTACAGCAACATGCGAGTAGATTGGCTGCATTCAGACCGTGGCGGAGAGGATAGCCCGGATGATTTGAACCGCAATTGAGACAATATTTGACCAATTTCATTCCTCGAAGCATGGTTGATATTAATCAGATTGATATCCACATGCTGATAATATCTTCAAAATTTATACAATTATTCCCGCCTGACATGTACGGATTGAAATGAATAATCAGGAGAGATAAACAATATGACATGGTAAATATCTGGCCTTGCGCAAATATCCATTAAAGTTGACAAGCTGTCTATTCATTCCTCACAATGTGACTAGTTGCCAACCTTTTTCTTTGAAGTTGAACTATCTGTCGCATGATCATATTGGCATGAGAGAACAATGTCGATTTTCCTTTAGGGATCAAGTTAAAGGAAAACCATTGACATACATATAACAGTAGATCATTTGTTGCATGAATTAACATCTCATCTTCATAATAAAAGATGTAGACACTGACATCAATTGCTCAGGCAAATAAAAAGGTAGAACAACTATTTGTCCAATTTAGTAAATTGCATTACCCTGTTAATCAGGCCTGTGCATTTTCGACTTCTTCAGAAGCATAAGGAAAAGCTAGAAAGCTGAAAGGTTGTGTACACAATCCTTGACTAATGAGTATTGTAATGTATAGATCTTGTGGCCCCCTAATAAGGCCCTTAGGGCCACAGGGGACACGCCCTTAAAAGCTATTTTCATCTTCTCCAGCATGAGGCCAAGAATGCTGAAACTGTGTGTCCATAAGGCCTAGTTGGGAAAAACTTTATTTTGACAATTACCTATATTCGACAAGTAATAAAGGAACAAACTCCTGAAAACATTTTATTGCCAATTCCTTGAGTACGTGAGTGGGGATTATAATTCATAGCTTAAAACCTTAAAAGGGGCAGTAGCACGTTGTTTTGAAAATTATATATTTTTCACTGATTATTGTACGTTAATGCTTAATATATTATTTTGACAATGTCCAAAATCTCATTACACAATCAAATCATCCATAATCAGAGAACAAATTATAAAGATTCACATAAAGTCCATTGGCAGCCATTTTTGTGTGAACATCTTTAATTCATTTGTGTAAGAAAATTGAATCGCATGGCTCAACTTTACATTTAATATTTCATTTATTACTGTTTCGTTTAGTTTTAAAAAATTGGCTTTCAATTGGAACCATTTTGTTTTTTTCCAGACCTCACCTTATATTCCTCCTAAAATGTGCTACTGCCCCTTTAAAACCTCAATCTTCCTCTCCAGAAACATAAGGCCTAGAAAGCTTAAACTGCGTGTAAAGAGTCTTTGACTAGTGAGGATTATAAATTGTAGCTTTGGTGGCCTGTGGCTCCTAATAAAGGCAGAAGGGGCCACGCCCATAAAACCTACTTGCATCTTCCTCTCCAGAAACATAAGTCCTAGAAAGCTGAAACCTTGTGAGGATTAAAATTTCAATGCTTTGGTGGCCTTGTGGCCCCAACTAAAGGTAACCACATTGACCACACCCTAAACAAAAATTTAATATGAAGCCTGATGAGCTACAAAGACAATGGCTCTATTTTTTTAATCTGTAAAAGCATCAAGGTAAATAAAATTTTCTTGCAAAATTTAAGAAGTTCTTTAGCTGTTTGGATTTACATGTTTAGAATCAGTTCTTGACTTTGTCCGGGAGGACGTACAATGTTTTCAAGAATGAAGTTCAGTCAGGTTGCAATTTCGACTTAACAATAAACCAGAATTGTAGTTTTGTTTACTTAATTAGTGTTTGTTGTGTTTCAGAATATTCCATTTGACATCAGCAACCGATTCAAGCTGACGGGGATGTTCATCGTGTTCTTCTCAAGTGGCTTCTCTGCTCCCTTCTTCTTGGTCCGACATCAACTGCTCAAGAAGTAGACACCTTATTTAGCAGTGAGTCAAGTCAGCAAGCTTCTTTAGTGTACGCAGAACCTTTTTCAATCATAAGGACTGAGTAATAACAAATTTCACTCAAGGATTCATCAAATTAAAAAAATCATACTACAAATGGCAGATAGTCTTGAAGTTCAATGAAATGACTTTTAATGTATTTCTATCAAATTTGTGCATTTGTTTTGTATAGAAATTAACGTTTGCAAGCATGGATACAATAATGAAGTGTCCCACTGAAAAGTGATCCTGTATTCTTAGTTGTTTTCTTCAGTGCAGCTGCTGCTATGATTCCTCTGCAAACTTGCTTGTGAATGGTTATGATCATGTTGAACTCTCTCTCTGTGTTGCAGGTGTGAATGAGGGGAGAAGGAAGAGCAGTAGGAACCTGACCTTACCTCCACGGGCCACCCACAGTGGACAGACACCCTTTCTCAATACTCAACCTCAAACATAGTGTGGCATCGCACAAATTTTATTCTCAGCATTTTTGTTTCTGAGTTGGTTCAATTAAAAGTTATGTGGACTTGAAATCTGTTTGTCTTACTTGCTACCTGTCCCTGGAAATCAGGATCTTTAATTAGGAACCATCTGTAATTATGTCGGGAGACAATCTATATAGATCTATAAGAGGAGTTTGTTATTGTCCCCCGCCGCAACGGCAACGCAGTGGCTTCTGTCCGTACGTACGTACGTACGTACGTGTTCAGATTCTTGTTACCACGATATCTCATGAATCACTTCACTCAGTCTTCAAATTTGGTGTCATTACAGCACTTTTACCGCTTTTGAAGCTCTTATTAATGCGATATATATCATGAACAATTTCACTCAGTGTTTTAATTTGGTATCAGCTGAGATGACAGGAATATGCTATGATTGGCTTCATTTCACGATGTTTTTATATTATTTGGGCGATACACTTTATTCTTTGTCAAATTTTTAAATCATGAACAACTGAAATGATAACCTCATGAACATATTTGAAATTAAGTGTGAAATAATCATGTAAAAATCGTATATATATTAGTTAACAGGAAAGTCCTCCTGAATTTCGTTTCCACAAAAAAGACACCGCTCGAAGTGCTTGTCCGTGGCTTTGATTATTTTCGCTATTTTCTTTGCTTTGAAGGGCGGATTAGAACTAATTACCAAACTTAACATAGTTATAAGCATAAAAAATATAAAAAATGTAATATATAAAATTTGACGTGTCGAGTGCAAAAGGGAATTCCCTCCCAAATATTTGTGGAACAAAAAATACCCGGTCGAACTGGCCGTTTAAAGATGCTGTATCATACTTGCAAGCGGTTCAGGATGAAACTTAGCTATTGAGAAATGAAATACATCACTTTGTAGGACAATCTTTCGTCGAAATTTTGATATCATATTAAGATTGTTTAATCAACAATAACATACTTTTTTCGACGCTTCAAGCACAGTACCCCTCTTAGAAAGGGCATGTCATTTTGTGAACCCGCTTTCGGTGACGTAATCATTATGCTTGTAGGATTTACACCGTGTCTCAACTACCGTAATTGCGTTCGATGGGTATCAACTTTGACAGCAACGAATACCTTATTCGGAGAAAAAGAATATAAAATCTTGTTGAGCGCGACAAAGAGGGTTTTTAAGAAACCGGAAGTTGTGAAATGGCCACACTTGATTCGCACTTATCTCGACTGCCGTTTCGGTTTTATTTGGTAAATTATCTCCTATTTGATGAATTTTGGTCCGATTTTCTCAAGGTTGGTCGCTAAATTTTTCTAAAAATACAACGTATACATTAAAAATACTTTAAAAATTATTGCACTATGATATAGCATCTTTAAAGACCCATTTTCAAACTGCAATATTTTAAAAAATAGTATTACTGTATTTATGGTATGTTTAGCAATATTTTGCGACCAACCATGAGAAGATCTGACCAAAATTCATTAAATAAGAGACAGTTTACCAAATTAACCGAAACGTAAGCGCTGGCATGTCGACATGCAGGCGAATCAAGTGTGGCCATCTCACAATTTCCGGTTCATGAATATACGTTTGAAAGACGTCTTTGTCGCGCACGACTAGACTTTCTTTTCTTTTTTTTCCGAATCGGGCACCAGTTGGCCGCCCAAGTTGATACCCACCTGAGATGTAGTTTAAAGCTACACACATAATGATGATGTCACCGAAAGCAGGTTTGTTAAAAGCTATGGCGGAGGACACTGTAATTAAGTATTTTATTGTTGATTAAAACATTTAAATATATCAAACCTTGAACGAAAGATTTTTCTACCGAGTGATGTTTTTCTTTTCTCAAATAGCTAAATTCCATCACTCGCCCCCTGGAACCGGCAGACTGTCCTCTAGCCCGAGTTTCCTATATTGACATGTTCGCATGCGAAACTCGGGCTAACTGTCCTCCTGTTCATAAGAGGCCCTTCACTTGAAGAATAAGAGCATATCATCCAAACATGAACTGTTAACGTATCCTTATGTTGATATAGTTATTCACAGAAAATTATGGTTTCATGAAGAAAGTTACCATAGACTATCGGCAGAACACATGTTTTCAGGATGACATTTTCAAAGATTTTATCTATTTATTGTGATTCTTTTAAATTCCACTATAAGTTAGAATCAATCATTGAAAACAATTTAAGCAGTGGCGTAGGAACGGTTTGAGAGGTGGGGGGGCCCAAATTTTTTGTGTGAGAGCAGGGGGTGGCCTCTCAAGGAAATCAAACAATGATATAAATGGATTGTTGAATGGGGGGGCCCAAATTTTCTTTTTGTGAGAGCGGGGGGGGGGGGGGGTTATCAAACAATGATATATATGGATTGCTGAGTTGGGGGGGCCCAAACTTTTTTTGTGAGAGCGGGGGTTGCCTTTCCAAAAAATATAGAAATGATTTAAATGGATTCCTGTGTGGGGACCCAAATTTGGTTTAATGAGTGTTGAATTATTGATTGTTTAGTGTTGAATTATTTATTGTTTTAGTGTTGAATGATTGATGGTTTTAGTGTTGAATGATTGATTGTTTAGTGTTAAATTATTGATTGTTTAGTGTTGAATTATTGATTGTTTAGTGTTGAATTATTGATTGTTTAGTGTTGAATTATTTACAATGATTGATGAATAATTGATTTATGATTGATAGGTTATTGATTGATGATTGGTGAATGATTGTTACGGGGCCCCTTCGTTTAAGTGTTGAAAGATTGATAAATGATAATTTATAAGTGTTGAATGGTTGATTATAGAAGATAATGATTGTTTTAGTGTTTAATAATTTGTAATTGTTTGATTGATCATGAATTGATAACGAATGATTGAAAATTGCTGGTTAATGCTTGATGAATTAATGATTTATGACTCATAGTCGTAGATGGATGATTGATGGATTTCATGATGGAAGTAATTCATGGATGATTTATGACTCATAGAGTGATTAATGATACATGATGATAATGATAATTTTGTTGTTGGTATCGATAATATAATAATAATTGACCTTATAACCTTGAAATAAATAGGAAGCATTCTCCAAATTCTGTAAGTTTATCTCCATCATTTCTTCTTGTTTTTCATTAACTCCTTTGATCTCAGAAACTTAAATAAGCTCAAATGTCATATTTACTCTGTGAATAGGTCAAAAATGTTTTAATAGCTTAAATATTCATAACAGCTTTGATATACTCAGATATTTTCAGTCACGTGAAAAGATCAAAATTACTATGAGTAAACGTTATAGGAATGCTTAAGGGGGAACTTTGTTACATAGTCTTTGTTCTCATCATATTAATGGTTTTGAGTTTTTAAATTTGGCCTAAATATCACAAACGTGAATGATGAACGTGAAACAAAAAGCTAAAATGGTCAAATACGTCTTCCAGGTAAGAATAGAAAAGTATAGCCTTAGCTCTGTACCTCATCTGGCTTTTTGCAGCTATTGTCTAGCCTTTATAGGTTAAAGACAACAGGGTCACAATATCTTTGAAAATAATGTTTCTTGCAAAATGGAATTCACTTCAAAGGAACGCATTTTGTTCTGAAAATGGATATAATATAGCTTTAAAGCTCCGAAGGGCATTGTCCTTATTAGGGGCAACAAATTCACCACAAATTCTAACCATATTTTTTAAAGTAGTCTGTATACAACAAATCAGTTTTTTATGCCTTTTAAATAATATGGAAATAAATTTAGATTTTAAGGGCGTGGCCCCAGTGAAAAGATCTCACTTATTCACATCAGCAGGTAGTTAAAACTTTTGCACGATACATTATCTATGAATGTGTTATTAAAAGGAAGAAAAAATAATTCCTTTAAAACGATTAAAAAACCCTTATTCATGGGGGGAAATTCACGTGCATGTATGTTTCAAATTTATGTTTCACATTATATCAGATTTATTAAATACAGACAAACTGACAGGCACGCAGACAAACCGATACATTTTGTTATTTGCCATATATAGTTCAAAGTCTCTTTCTTACAAAGATGAAACACACATCTTTCAATGATGTTTAAGATCAAATGTTTTTTAGGAAAAGTGTTTAAAGTATTAAAGGGACATTCCTGCCCATATGTCCGTTTCAGTGGTGATGGGGTAGACCCTTCTACTTTCCCTGACCCCTGAGCTTTTATGCCCCACCCCCTGGGAAGGTTGGGGTAATATCTAAATATCCTCGCATTTTCGAGGTAAAAAAAATCTGAACCCTTTCCCATTTACAATTCTAATTACAGGGTAGATCCCTAAAAAGGATAAAATGTCGGGGAAGGGGATTCCCTTGTTCTCCCATCCCAATCCAAATCCCCTCGCTCTCCCTCTCCCACACCCCCTCCCCCCTTTTCTTTAAAAAAATTGTCAACCGAAAATCTTACTGTTCAGGGAGGGGGGCCCGGCCCCCCCACTTTCAAAGGTGGGGGGGCCCGTTCATCTCATTTTTCCTTCCCCCTAAAATACAGAGTTAAAGTGACTTTTTCTATTAAAAAAATTCTTGAAAGGTGGGGGGGCAGGGCCCCCCCAGGTTCGGAAGTGGGGGGGCCGGGCCCCCCTGTGCCCCCCCTGTTCCTACGCCTATGTTAAGCCAATGTAAAAAGTATGAGAAATTTAGATAAACAAATTAAAAGTTATAGAACGAAATGTAAAATTGCCGTTTATAGTGAAGTGATCGCCGGAGTACAGTGTACAACGCATTCAGTGATCGGAAATCTGAAAGGTGCAGTGATCGGAATTCCATGTAAGCTTTTCTACCAAAATGAAATATACACTTATTATGTCCGTCCGAAATCCCGAAATTCCGTAATTCCGTAACGCTTTCGTTTCCGGACCATATCTCCAAAACCGTTCAATATTTTTTAACGAAACTTGGTATTTGGTTAGATCTAGTACTGGAGTGGTGCCTTTTGCTATTTTGGTTATTCTGAATTTTTTATTTTTTCTGGTTTCCATGGAAACATTTTGAACTTAGTGCATATTGGGGGATGCTTTCATTTCCGGACCATATCTTCAAAACTGTTCAATATTTTTTAACGAAACTTGGTATGTGGTTAGATCTAGTACTGGAGTGGTGCCTTTTGCTATTTTGGTCATTCTGAATTATATAATTTTCCTGGTTTCCATGGCAACAGTTTGAAAGGACCATTTCCGGGCAATATCTCAAAAACTATTCAATATGATTTTACGAAACTTGGTATGTGGTTAGACCTAGTGGTGGAGTGGTGCCTTTTCCTATTTTAGTTTTTCTGAAAAAAAATGTCTGGTTTCTAAAGAAACAAGTTGAACTAGGTGTATATGGGGGGTAGGGTCTGTTTCCGTACTTAAGCTTAGAAACTATTCAAAATATTTTTACTAGACTTGATATGTGGTTAGAACTACTGGAGGAGTGGTGCCTTTTGCTACTTTGGTTATTAGCAGCGCCGTCTAAGGACGGGGCTGCTATCAGTTTTTGTGAAGTTTCCATCGCCGCCGCCGCCGCACTCGTACTACAAGCTATAAGTTTTTTCCACTAAGCTTCCCAGAACTCTTATTCATACCTTACTACTCATACCTCGGGGGAACGATTTTGACACGTTCACTTTCAAGGTCAAAGGTCAAGGTCACGAGCTATGTATTCACTCTAAGAAGTCCTTGTAAACGCGATAACTTGAAAAGTTTTTGTGCTATGAAGCTCTAACTTGGTATATATCATCCTTGGAAAAGTAAAAAATTTTTGAAAGGGTTTTGGCTACAATCCGTCAAGGTAACAGCAAGGTCATGACTTAAGCATGGTTTAGCGAAAATGCTTTATTTTAACCATGAACACTTTTAATCAATACATGATTGTTATACTCAATAAAAAGTGTTCAATGATTGTGTGATCTTGAAGGTCAAGGTCATGAGATATGAGTTATTACAAAATGCACTAAATTTGGGTATAACTTTATCCCATTTAGCTTTTCAGAACTCATGAACATGTCTAAATGTTAATACTTCCAGGGAATCATTATGACATGTTCACTTTCAAGTTCAAAGGGCAAGGTCACGAGTTATAAAATCACCACAAAATTCTTTGTTAACACGGTAACTTGAAAAGTTTTTGTGCTATGAAGCTCTCACTTGGTATATATCATCCTTGGAAAGGTAAAAACATTTGAAAAGGTTTCGGCTACAATCCGTCAAAGGTCAAGGTCACAGCAAGGTCATGACTAAAGCATGGTTCAGCGAAAATGCTTAATTATAACTATGATCACTTTTAATCAATACATGATTGTTATACTCAATAAAAAGTGTTCAATTATTGTGTGACCTTGAAGGTCAAAGGTCAAGGTCATGAGATATAAGTTATTGCAATTCCTTGTAAACACAATAACTTGAAAAAATTTTGTGCTATGAAGTTTTGATTTTGTATATATTATCTCTTGAGAAGTACAAAATTTTCAAAAAAATTGGGTACGAACTGTCGAAGGTCAAGGTCACAGCAAGGTCAACATATATGGAGAAAATGGATTAATTTATTTTTCATTACAATAATGTTATACTCAATGAAATGTGTTCATTGATTGTGTGACCTTGAGTGTCAAAGGTCAGGTCACGAGAAAATTCCCAATTTGGTGAGGCCTGTAAAAGGCGGAACAGGGTAAGGCGAAACCCCAAGTTTCGGGGCTGCTCTGCTTTTGAGGTATCCCGCAAACGCTAATCTAGTTTTCAATTATTATTTTTCTGGTTTCCATGGAAACAATATGAAATGTGTACATAATGGGGATAGGGTCACTTTCGGATTAAAGGTTAGCGGGGGACATCACAGTGCATCACATGCACAGATTTCTAGTTTTTCAATGTGACAAAGTACATATTTGGACATTTTCATATGGATATTCATTAAAATAATTCAGAATTTGACAATATAACTTTATAACAAGCACCGAGATCGGTTTGAGAACAGGACGATTTACATGTGTTAAAGCCGAGGCGGTGCATGGTTAATGACTTGTATTAGTCGATTAGTTATTCGTTATTATACCCCCACCTACGAAGTAGTTGGGGTATATAGCGCTCCGCCCGTCCATCCGTCCGTCCGTAAACTTTGCACATTTTCGACTTCTTCTCCAGAAGCATAAGGTCTAGAAAGTTGAAACTTTGTGTACACACTCCTCGACTAGTTTGGGATATAATTTATAGCTTTTGTGGCCCTGTGGCCCCAAATAAGGGTCACAGGCGCCACGCCCTTAAAACCTATGTTCATCTTTGTTCTGTCGAAAACAGATAACCCCGGCCATGGAATGGCTCCTTAAAGGGTAAAAGACTGCAAAGTAAATAAAATACCCTAAATTACATTTAAAATAGCATAATCAAAGATCAAAGAGTTAAAACAACCAACAGAAAGAAAAACCAATTTTAGGAGATATTTTATGAGAGCTTCCCTAGAATATTTCTAACAAGGAGAGGTTTACACGGCAGCATTGAGAAAAGATGATATTTTACAGCAGCTGCAACCATTTTCAAGTGCCTACACAAGTATGGTTGAAATAATGACCTCTGACTGAGTGAATATCTATGATAACCATCGAAAGATCAGCGAGATGGTTATTACAGATATTCACGAAGTCAAGGTCATTATTTCATATATATTTCCCTGCAGAATTCAACAACTGACTTTATATGCTGCATTTTTTCATATTTTATCATTCATGCTCTTTCTCTTACTTTCAAATTCATTCTTATGATATCAATCATTACCTTTCATTCTCATATAATATGCGCTTTGAGCATGCACCTTGTGTATGGATATAGCGCTATACATAGCTCAGTAATAATAACATGAGGATGCCTCCAAACAGACGTTTAGGAGTTTTTCGTAGAATTTTCATCGGTTCTGGCATATTCATCAGAGTACATTGATATTGATAATATTAAATATCTCAAATCTCTTTGATATGCTTCTGTAGCTCTCTATTCACGTTTGAAATTTAGCGTTACTAGGCAACATGTTAACAATGCAGGAAACAAATAAACCTTAATGATATTCATTGTGATAGATTATAAGTATCTTATTAAATACACAACAGTTATCCCGAATTCACATTCATATTCGTTATTTTTATTCAAAAGTTCGAAAGATTCCGATCTTCAGATGATTTTTTGGACACAAAATATTGCATAATATGTAAGTAAAAACAAATGTCCCTAAATGTAAGTGAGTGAGTGAGTTATTGTTTAGCGCCGCTTGGGCAATATTGCAGCCATTAGCGGCGAGCCCCTAAATGTAAAGATTAGCTTCATATATGCAAACAAAAATTCGCTTAGTGACTTGGATATTTCTAAGATGGTAAAATGAAACAGAATCAGTAATATATAGAAATTATTACCCTCGAAAGTATGTCATAGGACTTTTACGAAACTCGTGCAAATTTTGTAAACCCTCGCTCTCGCTCTGGTAATACATTGGCTCTGTAGCTCATCAGGCATCATATCAAGTTTGCTTTATACAGGCCAGATGAGCTAAAAATGGAACTGATGTTACCTATTGCAAGAAAACCTATAAGAAAAATTACAAAACAAATGTAACGATTTCGGAATAAATTTCCTTACCCAAATGATTTATTATTATTCAACACTTTCTAGATCGTCAATATTAGACAGTGAAAGAAGTCCACACTAAAATATACAAGGAGAAATAAATTTGCCAAAGACTGTCATCAAATGGAGAAAAATAGGTTTTTAAGATTGTGACCCCTGTGACCCTATTTGGGGTCATGGGGTCACGAAACCTACAGTTTAGAATCCCAGTTGGCCAAGGAGTCTACATGCAGTCTTTCAGCTCAATAGACCTTTTGAAACTGATGATGATGAAAATAAGTTTTTAAGGTTGTGACCCATGTGACCCTATTGGGGTCACAGGGTCACGAAATCTACAATTTAGAATCCCCATTGGCCAAGGAGTCTGCACATATAATTTCAGCTCTCTAGACCTTTTGGAACTTGAGAAGAAGATGAAAATAGGTTTTTAAGGTTGTGACCCCTGTGACCCTATTTGGAGTCACAGGGTCACCAAAGTTACAAATAAGAATCCCCATTGTCCAAGGAGTCTGCACATATCAATATTAACTCTCTAGACCTTTTGGAACTGGAGAAGAAGATGAGAATTGGTTTTTAAGGTTGTGACCCTATTGGGGTCCTGGGGTCACGAAATCTACAAATAAGAATCCCGATTGGCCAAGGAGTCTGCACATATCATTTTCAACTCTATAGTCCTTTTAGTACTGGAGAAGAAGATGAAAATAGGTTTTTAAGGTTGTGACCCCTGTGACCCTATTTGGGGTCACAGGTTCACCAAAGTTACAAATTAGAATGCCCATTGTCCAAGGAGACTGCACATATCACTTTCAACTCTCTAGTCCATTTAGAACTGGAGAAGAAGATGAAAATAGGTATTTAAGGTTGTGACCCCTGTGACCCTATTTGGGATCACAGGGTCACCAAAGTTACAAATTAGAATCCCCATTGGCCAAGGAGTCTGCACATATCATATTTAACTCTCTAGTCCTTCTGGAACTGGAGAAGATGAAAATAGGTTTTTAAAGTTGTGACCCCTGTGACCCTATTTGGGGTCACAGGGTCACCAAAGTTACAAATTAGAATCTCCATATGCTAAGGTACTTGTACACAAAATTTCAGCTCTTTAATGTGTATGGTTCATGAGGAGAAGTCGAAAGTGTCAAAAGTTTACGGACGGACGACGGACGGACGGACGCCAGACGACGGGCCATGCCATAAGCCCATCTGGACTTTCAGTCCTGATGAGCTAAAAATTACACACGTTTGATAAGTCATACGACACACTTCCACGGGTAATAATCTCTATATATGCCTTAACCATTGTCGACACAAGAATCTTTGTAACTTGCATAGATAAGTTGTAAGGCATAATATGATAGCCAGAAGGAAAGCCAATTTTGTTTTGTTCGCAGATTTAGACTTCCTTATATGTAGGTTTATGGTTTAAAATATTCAGCCACTTGAACAGAATTTTTCTCTATTTGCATGATGTATACTCTCCTTATTTTGTTTAATTCATAACCCAAACTACTTTCTATGATACATAATTGAAAATTTAACTATCGGGTGTAATCTTTATATTGGTCGTTAATCCAAATTACCGTTACATGTTTTCTGTGAAATTGGTGATATGAAAGCAAGTAATTATAACAAGAGCCATCAGAAGAGATGTCTTATTCCCCCGACCCGACTCAGTTTTAGCAGTTTTTGATATACCGATTGTGTGAATAATGTTGTATTCATACATGCAGCTAATTTGTTTGACTTTTAATAAACAACTTAAGATTATGATAAACCACATCTACATGTAGGTCTGTTTAATTAGTAAATGCTTATGTTAAGCCATCATCATGTTCCTAGTGTTAATGGCAGATGTTTGAAATTTGTATCCAAGTGTCTGTAGCCAGTCGGAGCGCAGCGTAATACACATAGGGAACCAGAATGGTCATGGTTCCGATAAACAGTTAGCGAGCTGAATCCTACGCATGAAACAGTGACGTCACTGATTGTGGGTTCGTTTAAGACTACGGCAAGTTTTTGTGGGCGGTCATCTTCACAACGTCACGGGCGAAACGAAAAAGTTTCTAAACTTTCCCATTCCTCCCTTGACATCATTGGCCGTAATTTCTGTGCTTGCATTTCAACCCGCTGCACGGAAGTAGCATAGTCCAATCAGAAGACAGCATGTTAAATGAACCGATTTGAAATGCGTATGCGTTTTACAAGGGAGAGAAACACTTTATTTGAGTGATACATTAATGTTTGTCTTCTCTGCATTCTCGGTGCTCATCAAAAACATGAAAACAACCATGCGGACTGAAATCTAAAATTAAATTTCACTCGGATAGTTTTCAAAAGATCGTCTGTTAATATTTTGAATTTGTTCCGAATGTAAACGGCAATATCATTGGCTATTGTTAAAAGAGCTGATAAGGGGCGTAACTCGTGATCACGATAGGTGTCGCTGCTCCGGATCAACAGTTTTCTACCTTGTAAAGGCAAGGTCGAAACGAGGAGTTGCTCGATACGTTTTCACCTTGCCGTGGGAAGATGGTGGGCGGTATACTTCAAAATACAAGTTAGAGACTCTCTCGTTTATCAAACAATCTGATTTTGGTATCAAAAAGTTACTGAAATTTTACCCAACTATGTGCCATAATTTTTCGGGAGGCTTAGCTGGAAATGCAAGTCTGATCAAGGGGGCTTTAAAGAGACTCGAGCATTCTGCATAGGATCTTCCCACAATGCTTAGTCTTAGAATAAGTTGTAAAGAGCATGTACTTTGGGTTTTTTTACGTTTTGACAGATGCGATTATCCTTTTGACTTGTGAGATCGAAGTTTGTTTGTGTTGAACAACATAAATCTTGATTTCTTATTAAAACCACAGTCCTGATGCATAGAGAAATAAAACAAGAAGCGAACTTGATAGTTTGATGAGTTTATTTTACATCGCATATGTACAGGGCAAATCAGGAGATATCAAATGCATGGATATGTACAAACTGGTCGCGTGATATGGAGATTATATTTTATACATGGGATCACATTACAGACTTCCGCGCTGTCATAAGACGGTCTGGTAGAAATTCATGCAGCGACCATAGACAAAATATATACATACATCTGTCCAACAATGTTGTTTTTGTAGAGGATTCAGTTGTACACAGGACAATGTTCGATATAACCAACCTCTCACTTCCAGTGTACAGGGTTGATAAAAATAAATCTGCTTACACAAGGATACCAAAGAAATAGTCTCTGCCACTACGCCATGAAAAAAAATATAGTTATAATCTGCTGTTTGGATGCACACTTGATTTTACAAGTGTCCTTATGTCGCATGACGAGATTTACTTGAAACTTCTCAGCAAAACTTGCTCAAGATAAAAGAGCCAGTTTAAAAAAAATCAGGTTCAAAAATAGAAAATGAACAATACCTTTGGTCGAAAGATAAATGTGACTTCACATTCCTAAAACTATTGTTCCTTTAGAGTATTGGTGTCTGCGACACCAGCAAAGAAATCTAGTGTTACTTAGACATCTCTCTACAAGAGAAACAGCCTCACGTCAAGTTAATATCAAGGCAAAATTACATCTATGGTTATGGGTTTAAAGTTTCGCGAATTCCCATATCGAAGCCAAATGGATATTAAGCCCATGGACTAAAAGAGATTAAATTATAAGATTATATTAAATTGTAATCATACTACTTAACTGCAATCACTGAAAACTTCATACACTTCGAAGCAATGCTTATTCCATGACTTTCCCATGGTTTTTAAAGACCTTGCAAGAGTTTTTCACGACATACCAAACAGGGTTCCTGTGCGTACTCATGTCCTTTGAATGCCGCAAAAGTTGGTGCAAATACCGACAAACGAAATCAGGGTAAATATATGGATATTTCACAGAAGATACAAAATCAAAGACTTCAAGAATGTATGTCCATTTTCATAATCATATGAAATAATTATTTTTTCAATAACTTTCTAGGTTTCCCATGACCCGTATGTCCCCGGTTTAAATAATAAGATAGTTAAAACATCCGCAAATGCTTTAAATAAACCTTGGCACCCCAAAACACTGGTAGCGACAGGTAACTGCAATCAGGTTCGCAATTCAATTCTCTTGGTATCCTTCTGCCAACAAATACCACAAGGAAACATGACTGTCAGGCAAACCCTGTAGCATTTCCCCAAGGGCATGGTTGAGCACCAATTGGAGGGTCACACTTGGGTGCGATTCTAGAGTGTCTGTAGTGTCTTCCTTTTCAAATTTATGTTGTAAGGTTAGAAATTAATATTTGGTCTACCATCAATAACAAGCATTTTGAGTTCAGGATAACGAACACTACACATCTTGGTTTGTTCCTACAAAGATGATGTTTTAAAACTTAAGATTCCCAACATGGTCTGGATGAAAGATTCAAGAAGATTTAAGGGTGACCAGTTGCCATACCCTTTATGGGTGGATCAACAATAAATCTCCCAGTCTCCATGTAATATAAACAACTTGCTGATTGCAAACTAATCTTGCCTTACACTTCTGACCTATCATCACCTATTGGTGAGAAGGATGTTGGTCACCCATTTGATTACCAAGAGGACCATTTTAAAAAAGTTATTCTGAATGAAGTAACTATACAGACCAGTTATTGTATTAGCTGTCACTTAAGGCCGGCATTCCATGTATCCGAAATCCGTAATGCACATTTAACACTTTACACTAACAAAGTAGAAATTGATTCCATTTACACATGATGCATACAACATTACGCACAACGCGCAGTGCATGTTTGCTGGAATGCTCACGAGTGTCGGAACTATGATTGCAATATGAGAATACACAGACCAAAAATGGGCATCTCTTTACGCATGAAGCGTACATGGATTCAACTTCTACTAATTAAGTTCTCTAATACTCTTTAGGGATTAAATGTCAAATTGGATACTCAATCACATTATATAGGATAGTCTCGCATACATGCAGTCGGACAAAACGCATCAAGCACAAATAAGTAAACTGAATTCACAGCTAAATGCTGTCCTTTTATTTTACAGTTCGGTTTGCATTAGGTTCATGACTTAAATGATTCAGGAAAACAGTTAAAATACCATATTCAAAACTTAGGTTTACAAAATTCCAGGAAAAAAGCATGTTTATTGGTTAAATTGTTTCATTAAAAACAGAAATGTTCTGTTAAGTGGCTTAAATACAAGAATCAGCTATGTTGTATCATATCTTTTACAGTGCATAACTTTTAGCAATTCAAAATAGATATTTGACATTTGATAGCAGGTGGATATTTTGTTAAACACTTTTGTCCTCATTTCGGTCAAGTAAGATTCAGCCTCATTAAGACTTGAGAGAAGACAAGACTACTTGGAATGTTTCATACTGTGGATACCCAACATACTTCTATAGACGGTGCAGTCAGGTCATGTTGAACACGGACAGACACGCATGTACACATACCTACATTCATACAAGCTGCACGAGTGGCGCAGCTTCATAGAGCATATCTATCACTCATAAACACCAAAAACATAGTTCAGCCATTTCCACAAGATAAAATGGCTTAGCGCACAAACATGTCTATAGAATGACCATCATGTAACATTTGTTCATGTAAAAAGATATTCAAGAGGATGGTAACTGCATAAAAGAGATTCATAACCACCGAATCACTTTTTAATTACAAAACTAAGGTCTGTATAAATCCAAGTTTACTTGCATTCTAAGCTATTTGTTGTCATATTTCATGCACAAAAAACATAAATTCCATATCACTTTTACAAAAACATGCTTTGTCTAAAGAAAGTGCTTTCTATACATGTGATTCTAAAGATCCTGGCTTGAGGTATGAGTTTCCCTCAGCCCTTGATTGGCAGGCAACAGGTCTTACTATCCATCTCATCTCATACAGATTGGCATTCAAGTACCGTATGATATAAGAGTGAAAAACTTGATTAGCGTTTGCAAGACACCGCAAAAGCAGAGCAGTACCGAACTGAGGTTTTCCGCCTTCCCCTGTTATGCCTTTTCAGTAAACTTGGCATTTTCTAAGAAATATATGACAAATTTTCCTTCAACTTTGTTCAATTGTGAACATGTCAAAAGAATCCCTTGGGGGATTAAAATCATTATATCTTAACCTTAAAACCTATTTCTAATTTTAAATCTTATCAAAGGAGATCCAAACTCTTATCTGGTTACCTTCAAGGTCAACAAACAATGATCAACAATTTATATTGATTAAAACTTGTGACCTAGCTGTGACCTTGACCGTTGATCGATTGTGACAAAAACTTTTTCGAAATTTTGTATTCCTCTTTTCAGGTTACCATACTCATAAAGACAAAACTGTTGTAAACCAGGGACTTCGCTCAGTGGTAGAGTGTCTGCTTGTCAACCTGAAGACCAGGTATGATTCCTGGCTGCGTCATACAAAAAGACAATAAAATATGGGACTTGTTGCTGCTTTGCTTGACACTCAGTATTGCTTAGGCACCAAAGAAAATTCCAATATCTACATGTTCTAAGGACAAGAAAGCATTATTATTATCATTGTTATTTACAAGGAATTTTTTTAGTGATTTCATATCTTGTGACCTTGAATATGAACATGTCAAAATAATTCGCCAAGAGGTGTAAACAGTAATACATGTACATGAGTTCTGAAAAGCTTAATGGGATAAAGCTATACCCAAAATTGGTTTAGATGGCATTAACCATGACCTTTGACATTCAAGGTCAAACAATCAATGAACACTGTGTCACTGGTTAAAACAAAGCATTTTTGCTAAACCATGCTTGAGTCGCGAGCTTGCGGTGGCGTTGACCTTTGATATATTGAAGCAGAAACCTGATAAGTATCAGGTTAGAGCTTAATAGCACAAAAACTTTTGAACTTACCGTGTTAACATGTCAAAATAGTCCCCCCCCCTCCGAGATATAGGCAGTGAGTTTGCATATATAACTTCTGGAAGGCTTAGTGAAAAGAGTTTTAGCTATAAGAACGTGTGCAGCGGCAGCGGCGGAAACTGCACAAACACTGAAAGCAGTCACAAATAAGTTAGGACTGCTAAAAATGATTTTGTTTATTGTATCGCCCAAACGAAAGTGATTCTTATACTACACCAATTTTGACAAGTTTTCACAAAATATGGAAACTGAAACAATCAAGAACTACCGGTATAAGCAAAAATAAAAATATAACATCACTTTTGTTTCACATTCTTATCATGGATAACTTTTACTACTCTGCATGAAATTGGCAGAAGATAAATACACGTACAGATATTCATTATGATGCACACCAACTGGGGGCTGATGAGACCAATGAAGTCCAACCAAGCTTGTTAACTCTATATAAGCAATGTAGACATGTGTACTGTAGATTAACTCTACAGCTTCCTTGTTGGGTTATGGCTCATTTTAAGCTATTGGAAAAGGTAACACTTCTCAAATTTTAACAAAAACTTTTCTCTTCTGATTGTCAAGTTTCAAAGAAAAGAGCAATGCTATCAAATGAACAGAATCTGATCATAGTTCACCTTGAGTAAAAACTTGGCTATGTAAACCTTTGATTGATCTTGTGTCATTCACCAAACTAACAAGCTGATTTTAATGTCTCTAAGGAATAAAATAATTATTAAAAGACAGTTTACTTAAAGTGTAAAAAAATGTGTAGCTTTAGCATGATACAAAAGTAACTCTTCTCAAAATGTCACACAATGAATCACTTCACACAAAATGTGTTACTGGTTCTTGATTGTGATGAGGATCAATGAGGATCATTTGATGCTTGTCTGGAGCCTGCAACCAACAAGAGAGAATGCTGACAGTAACACTGCAAAGCCTTGTTCCAGGTGACACTGCTCATTGTGCTATTTCACACATTCGTTCCACTCACGCTCCAAATCAAGGTTCACACACTTTTCCCACACTGGCAGGCAAAGATATCAGTCATCCCCTTCAACTAACAACCACTTTCAGCTATTGGCCACTCCTACATTGTGCAGTAGTTCCCAGAACTTCCAAACTATACAAAAGTGTACAATAATATTTTCAATAGACTATTCCTTGCAAGTTTGTGAACAGTCACTGCATTTATGATGATCCCTTGTGGAATTGATAATGAAGTGCACAGGTTCTGTACTTGATGGCCGGCCATCAGTGCTGGTCTCTAGACAGGGCCTGATTACATCATGTGACACAAACCAAGCCATACATGATTGAATCTAGTGAGTGTAGTGTGACTGACTACACGTATCCTATAGTGCTTCACCAAGTCATCCACCTCCTGTCATTTCCTCAGCTATCTTCAACTATAATCATCTTATTAGGCCACCAGTTGAACATCAGTGTGGTATCAAAAGTTCTTGTTTGGAAATGTCATTACCGTACCAAGCTTCAGCTTTAACATTGTCTTTTAGGCTTCTCAGATAAAGGTCATAAAACAAGTTGAAAACGTTTGCCTCTTAGTGGTAATATAATTGTTCTTGGTCATGATTTTCCAACAACATCAATTATAGGTCTGCTTTTAAGGCGGTGTGAAAATCACAGTATAAGATCATCACCATGGAACAAAAAACTCATATAGAAATATGCTATAAATATATCATGTCATGTTGTGAGATTTGTTGAGCAAGCATCTAAATTGAAGATGCTTACCCTGCGTTATTTATACTATACTTCATCCAATTGTTTCACAACTAGTAGCATGGTTTCAAGGTTTTGAGAAACGCAGCTTAAGGGATATTTTGACCCAATGGAGAAGCAAAACACCACGTCAGCAAATGACTTGTGAACTTCTTGCATGAATGGATGACATCCTGCTGCTGTTCCCCCGCAGCGAGGTCTGAAGTGAGGAGAACTCTGAGGTCCGTCTGTCCGTCTGTCTGTCTCTCCAGCTGCAGCTTCTTCCTCATTACAAGTGGGTCTGAAACAATCAACAGAAGAATTTAAGCTGAATCCTTCTGACAGCAGATTTAAGTGAGTTAAGTTTGCAAATCTACTGGGACAATACAGAACTTGTACTCAATATTTAATTTTTAAATATTATATTACTGTTTCAACACATTGCTATATTGGTATGCTACAAAGTACTATCAAAAACTTCTGGAGAAGAAGTCTAAAATGCACAAATATTAAGGATGGATGGACAGACGCATCTACATGTGCATCAACATCTACACAAGTTTCAAGGAGCATTGTTAAGTTTCATTAATACCAAAATAAACTGAAAAACATTTTCTTGTAGTACAATGAATTGAGAGAGATCCTATTTCCATCTGCGACTTTAAAAGTAAATACATCAATGGAGTATGATGGTATTTGAAAAAAATTTGAGGCAATGGCTCTGTATCACATCAGGCTTCATATAATTTTTGTTTTAGGGTCAGGGCCACAGGATCACCAAATGTACAACTTAGAATCCTCATTATCCAACTAAGGAATCTCTACACAATATTATAGTATTCTAAGCCTTGTGCTTGATAATTTATAATCCTCACCATAGTCTCTTAGGTACTGGGTAAATATCAAAATAGAGCCATTGGCTTTGTAGCTCATCCGGCTTTACATTTGATTTTGCTTTAGGGTGTGGCCAATGTGGTTCACCCCTTAGTAGAGGCCACAGGGTCACAAAATCTACAATTATTAATCATCACTAGTCAAGGAGTCTGAAGTAAGTCTTATTAAGGGCCACAGGGCCACCAAAGCTACAATTTACAATTTATAATCCGCACTATTCAAGAAGTCTGTACACAAAGTTTCAGCTTCCTAGGCCTTATGGTTCTGGAGAAGAAGATGAAAATAGGTTTTAAGGATGTGACACCTGTGACCCTTATTAGGGGCCACAGGGCCACCAAAGCTAAAATTTATAATCATCATTAGTCAAGGAGTCTGTACACAAAGTCTCAGCTTTCTAGGCCTTATGGTTCTGGAGTTTAAGTTTAAGTTTAAGGATGGATGGACGCCGGACATCATGCCATGCCACAAGTCCATCGGGCCTTACAGGCCAGATGAGCTAATAATTTCTGGTTCTTGGGTCCATGTAGTTTCTGACCCCTCGATCCCTCGACTCCAAAGTTTTGGACATGTGGAAGCCCTGCCTACAATCAAGGCAGCATCAGGGTTTTTTGCACTAGTTTCAGTGCTGAACCACAGCATTATGTCGCCATGAATCCCACTTGTAAACAAATTGGCATTTCCAATAATTTTTTTAGAGTGAAATTTACCATGAAAAACAATTGTGCTTCAATGGTGCTTAGTTATGCAAAGCGTTGTTAGGTATAGATCATTTGGCAGATCTAATATGCAAGCATAAGCATCAAATTGGATATATTACAGTTGACTTTGCCGAGTGCCGAGTCATATTAACAAGCCAGTGCATCCAGAGAAAATCAAACCTGAAGAATGTTTTAAAATCATTTGAGACAAAATCTTAAATTCATGCCATGATTCAAAATATACAGTGATTGGTGTATGTTGACTTATAGATGTTAAAGGAACTTCACTTGTCACAGAAATAGATAAAACATTGTAATAGAGCCCAAAGCCAGAAGCACTAGAGCCAAAGGCATGATGCTGAGAGCACTAATATGAAGCTATATGAAGCTCCTGCACTGCTGCTGCTCATAAGCACTGTACATGCTGCCCCTCCACACTCACACTGCTGCTGACCCTCCACACCCACGTGTACACACACACACTGCTGCTGCTCATAAGCACTGTACATGCTGCCCCTCCACACTCACACTGCTGCTGACCCTCCACACCCACACTGCTGCTGACCCTCCACACCCACACTGCTGCTGACCCTCCACACCCACGTGTACACACACACACATTGCTGCTGCTCATAAGCACTGTACATGCTGCCCCTCCACACTCACACTGCTGCTGACCCTCCACACTCACACTGTTGCTGCTCCCTGTACATGCTGACCCTCCATACCCACATGCACACACTGCTGCTCATTAGCACTGTACATGCTGACCCTCCACACCTACATGTACACACACACTGCTGCTCATTAACACTGTACATGCTGACCCTCCACACCCATATGTACACACACACACACACTGCTGCTCCCTGTACATGCTGACCCTCCACACCCATATGTACACACACACACACTGCTGCTCCCTGTACATGCAGACCCTCCATACCCACATGTACACACACACACACACACACTGCTGCTCATTAGCACTGTACATGCTGACCCTCCACACCCACATGTACACACACACATGTACACACACACACTGCTGCTCCCTGTACATGCTGACCCTCCACACCCACATGTACACACACACATGCACACACTGCTGCTCATTAGCACTGTACATGTTGACCCTCCACACCTACATGTACATACACACACTGCTGCTCATTAACACTGTACATGCTAACCCTCCACACCCACACGTACACACACACACACTGCTGCTCCCTGTACATGCTGACCCTCCACACCCACATGTACACACACACATGCACACACTGCTGCTCATTAGCACTGTACATGCTGACCCTCCACACCTACATGTACATACACACACTGCTGCTGCTCCCTGTATATGCTGACCCTCCACACCCACATGTACACACACACACACTGCTGCTCCCTGTACATGCAGACCCTCCATACCCACATGTACACACACACACACACACACACTGCTGCTCATTAGCACTGTACATGCTGACCCTCCACACCCACATGTACCCACACACACTGCTGCTGCTCCCTGTATATGCTGACCCTCCGAACCCACATGTACACACACACACTGTTGCAGATTCTTGGGGAACTAGTAAGAAAATCAGCCTATATCCAACTTTTGAGTTGTGACCAGAAATTTGTAAAGTTACTACATACTCTTTAGCACAACATGCTAGACTGATTCTCCCAGACATAATACAGTCTATAAACATATCAGCATTTTTTTGTCAGAGAACAAGGCAGTAAGGATGATAATTGACAATTGAAGAAAAGTAAATATGAATTAGGTAATAACTAGCAAGTTATATCCACTGGATGTTCCTTGGCAGTGTAGAACCCTCCTGATATACAAGCAAGTAGTTGTGTGTGTGTGTGCATGCAGCCCCCAGTGAGTTGTTACCTAACACTCGGACACCTCCACGTGTCCAGCCACGTCTCCACTGCTCACCTCTACTCTAGAACCAGCTCCAGACTGTCACAACAAAATGTCATATGTTTCATTATCACTTATCAGTTTGTACACAACAAGACAAGACAAGTGTGTGAGTACTGCAGATCTCTGATGGATGAGTCCACCATCAAGCATTGAGCCACAGTGAGTGTTAGATGAGAGATTGATGAGCAGTGTTGGCTTGTTTGCTCGCTACTTCTCTCCCCTCTTGCAGCTTGCAGCTTAACAATAACGACTGCCTAAGGAATTATGCTCTTTATTTACAATATTTGGGGCACATTGCACAATATTGGAGAAACAAATGTCAATGACTATTTAGCTTTCACATACTTTAACTAATAAGGATCACATATATGTCTTATAAACACTACAATTGAAGTAAAGCACACTGAGAGCAAGAGCTCTTAACTGCAGTTGTACACGGTGACTATTAACTTCATCTCTACTAGCTGGGTGTGTGTGTCCTGATGATGAGGGCAGCTCCAACCCACCTCAACATGCTTAGTAACACCTCATGTGGGTAATACATGCCTCTACCATTCCTTGTACTCAAGATCATTTTGTGCAGCTTATTTGAATAAACATACGGGTCATTTTCAAAAATTGTCATGTTTTCAATACCATGAATATGGAAAATATGTTTTTGGGACACTTACAATTCATTGTCAAAATTTAAACATGGTCCACTTTAGAATAAAGAAATAGAAAAACGCAAGCTCAATGATATGTTTTGTTATTAACCACTGATGATTAATCAAACCTAATGAAACATTTCCATGGTGATCCCACCCTATTATGCTCCTTCTATATTAAGACATGCCATGAGGAAAGAGCATATTATATCACGATATCAAAAATATTCAACATCAGCTCTATCATAACCGAGCATGCAGTTTCTGTAACGATTGCTACACAACTATATTCAAATACTACAATTTCATTTGGTGTGATCTCCAATACATTTTTCACATCTGATGTGGTAAAATTGTTTATACTGTTTTGTTTTTCACACTAAAGTCAGAAAAAAAAGTATTAAATTATATTTTGCTTACTTTCAAATTACAGTAACAGCATGGAAAATAGGGCAACAGCACAGAAGTATAACATGTACATTTGCTGTTACTGTCCTTAATAAGACAACATTATTTCAGCTTTTCTATGAAACGTTATGTTCTTGGCAAGTCATGTTTTGACATTGAAGCATAAAATGTCTGTTGATGAATAGTTCCATGCTGTACCGAATGATTCTGTGCCGCTACCAATCATGTCTGTACATAAGTATTGATGAAGGTGTTTGCTGATGTTAATACTCTTGATCATGCGAAGGGATCAAGGGTTGTCGATGGCTTTGTCTTTATAAAAAATTCTATTTCATGGCAGAGTGGAACAAGTACCACAATGCTGTGTTTAAAGTGTCATTTTTCTGTGCTGTTACTGTTACTTTCTGTGCTGTTACCATGCCATGCACAGTGATTGTATGTGGTACCAAAAGTCGGGTTATGTTGTCATCTCAACACAGACAACAACATGTCATAATGCATGTTTGTGATCAATTTTGATTTCAAAGATGAGGGCACCTAAGCTGTAAACTCCTTTTCTTACTGATAGTTTCTGTGCTCTTACCGAAAAGCCTTGGCTGTTACTAAAAATCATAATTTTAGGTAAACTGTGGTTACATTTCAGATGACATCGGCAGAAATAAACATTTTAAGAAATTTAAAATACCAAAAGGCACATCTACATATGCTGACTAATCCACATTCCAAGTTTCATTGAGCTAGGTCTAACAGTTTCCGAGTTCTGCTACGGAAACCCAATTCTAAGTTGTTTCCATAGAAACCGCCAGAAATAAAAATTTTAAGAAGGTGCAAATAGCAAAAGCCACATATGTTGAATAATCCACATACCAAGTTTCATTGAGCTAGGTCTAACAGTTTCGAGTTCTGCTACGGAAACCCAATAATTCTAAGTTGTTTCCATGGAAACCGCCAGAAATAAAAAATTTAAGAAGGTGCAAATAGCAAAAGCCACATCTACATATGCTGACTAATCCACATACCAAGTTTCATTGAGCTAGGTCTAACAGTTTCTGATTTCTGCTCCGGTACAGGGCAAGGACTATATCCCACAGTATATGATGTATACCGATGACCAAAAACTACCTACAAGTATAAAATATTAAATAACTTTGCATTTACTTGGTAAGTTATATTAAGTTATGGCACTACAATAGACATATTCAGTATCAGTTAATTAGAGAAATTTTAGAGAATATGGCTTCTCAAAATGTGTGAACAGATACTCAGAATGTTTTTGAAAATGACCCATACGAAAAATGAATACCATATTTGAAAAAAAGAGCCTTTGGCTCTGTAGCTAATCAGGCTTCATATTCAATTTTGTTTTAGGGTGTGGCCGACATTGTTCCTCCCTTAGCATCTAGGCCCCAGGGCCACCAAATGTGAAATTTTGTATTTTCATAATTCTATGCCTTGTGCTTCTGGAGAAAAAGATAAAAAGGTGTTGTAGTAGGGACCACAAGGTCTAAATCTTATAAGTATGAAGGCAATGTGATTTCTGACACAGGTAATCAATGATGGAAATGGAAATTGCTCAAACATTAAAGAAAATGTAAAAGGTGTAACAGAGTAGCCCTCATTTGAGTAAGACTAAGAGGCTTTACAATCTCCAAAAGTTCACTAAGCCCTCATAAGGGGGCATAAATTACTATCTCCATTAGACAAAGAGTCTGTCGAAAAGGTTTCAACTTTCTGGGCTATTTACCTTTGGAGAAGATGATGAAAAAAAGTTAAAAGGGGGTAGCTCATATTGCCTATATTAGAGGTTGTAGGGTCACCAAAGCTCAAATTATAATTCTCACTGGCCAAGGAGTCTGTATACAAGATTTCAGCTTTCTATGGCTTTTGGTCCTGGAGAAGAAGTCGTAAATGCACAAAGTTTACATACGAATTGATGGACACCTGACACCATGTGATGCCATAAGCCCATTTGGACTTTCAGGCCTGATGAGCTAAAAACAGGAATGTCAACATGAATAAAAAACAGCACATATTGGCACAAAATAGGAAAGACAATATGATAGCATGCCATGCCCTAGACAAACAAGAAAGTGCAACCTCAACTCAAAGATGTGCAATATGGTTTCTTTAAACAGAGCAGAGTTATAAAGATGTCATATTCACAAAGAAAGGAATCCTTGTCTCATCTCAATATTACAATGAATGTTTTGAGTTTTGGGTGTCTTAAGAATTCATTTCACAGAGTCCGATTGAAATCATGGAAGTGAATTTGGACAGTAATGAAGAAACTTAATTTACCGGTACTGAAAATGGTTTGAACTTCCTCTATGCAGTGATGCCAAGTTCAATTTCAAACTCACAAAATTTGGAAGTTGGTTGGTGGATAGACAGATGAACTTACTGGATATGAGTGATTCCAAGATTATTATTTCCATAAAATCTGTATTTCCGCACTCGATCTTGGTAACATCGAAGCAAATGTGAATGTAAATTTATGGTTGTTACAAACATAAATTTTAAACATGATTATAGATGTGAGTGTATGTGCTTTACAAAATAAGGAAAATAGTGAGGTGATTGGTCAATAATTGCAACATTGAAGTTTTTTTAAAATCTCTTTGAATTTGTTGTTTGCTTTCTTATGCAGTTAAAAGAGAATGCAGTCTTCCTTGTCTCTAACAATGGAAATACTAAAACAAATCCAAAAGATGAGATAAAAATAGCAAATGAAAACTAGATTCACAGCGTCCAAGGCATCTTAATGAGTTTACAGCCAGCCTTGAGTGATTAAGAATTAGGATTAGTGACAGGAAGTGATTAGAAGTTTTAAACATGTACTTTATATGTTGTATGTTAACTTGATCAGTTCTTGAGGTGTTAGTCCAACTATACATGCATCCTGCACATTCTCCAAGAGAATGTTTGTGGTGTGTAAGTCAGCCACTTGCTAAATCCATCTAGTTCATGCAGACAAACTGACAGGCACACATACAAGCAGACAGATGGATGGATGTACTGCAGACAGATGGGCGGACAAAGGTCTACTACTTCTACTACAGGCGAGTGACTTCCAATGTGCTGTGAATTACCCCATCAGAATCCTCTGTCATTTCAGAATCTGCTTTTGGCTGGTTTGCAATAACTTTTCCAAATAAATTGTTTGAACCAGGTAATGACATTCGACCAATTGCATTCCTCTGCCATGTTTGTGCTACATTCGGTTCAGATTTAGGTCTTTGGAGTTCTGTGTTGATTGCTGGGTGTAACAATTTGGACACAGATAGTGGTTTACGTCTTGACACCTTCCCCCTTCCCGAGTAGTTTGGGCCATCGTCATCAAGGTCCTGGAGGGAGGTTGCTATGGCAACAATATCAGTGTCGGTATCACTGGAGCTGGTTGCTGTGGTGACAGAGACTTCAGAGTTTGTTAGGTAGGAGAGTGAGCTGTGGGCTTTAGCCTGCCGATAGACTTCCAGATCATGTCCAGCACCCTCCGTCTGACGAGTTCCAGAATCATCACCCGATCCCATCTGCTGAAGACAGAGAGAAAAGCATGCAGCATGCAACGATACAGTCAGCAGGCAGGCGGGCAGGCGGAGGGAGCAGCCAGATCAGGGCAAATAGAAACCTAAGGTCTTGTCTGTGCTGGCACTAAATGTGGCAATGCAATGCCGTACCCTCCATTTACTAAGATGTAAGGAATAATCTAATTCCATGATTCTGTAAGTGTATATTTCCATCACCAATGTGGGTTTCAAAATTTGTTACAAATTGATCATGTTAGAGGAGTGTTAGATATTTTACTTCAATCTTAAAATTGAATATTTACCCAACAAGAAATTGATTGTATCCTTTATCTCCTGAATGAAATTCCATACATCAATGACCTAAATATCAAATGATTTCTATTTCAGATGTAATAGCAAAACTATATAAAAGTACCGAGGGTACAGAAGCTCACCTTAAAATGAATGATGTGGTAAATGGTTTAATTATACATGTAACCATCTTTTATATAATTGATTATGGCTGCCATCATGATTTTTTTATCTTTTAAAATACTAGTCTTCTTTTGGAAACGACTAGAGCTTGAACAAACATTAATACACGAATGATATAATCATGATAAGTTAACAAGCAGTAGGTTTTTGTATAACTTTTTTGTAAAGTCATAAACACAGCAATGCATAAGACACGTTTATTTTGTTCACATAATATTTACATGTCAAGTGACCATGAGATGTCTTTCATTAAAGTATCAATTTATTTAACACTCATACAGTACTATAATGGTAAACATTTTTGCATTGTCAAATCAACAGAGAGATATGACAAATCAAATTTCCTTACTTTTCTTACTAAACCCTTTTCGATTTTCATCTGCATATTTATTCCACATCAACTTATCATGTAGATTGCTAAACACAAAGCTTATTGTAGACAAGTTTTGTGTAAGTTGTTATTCTTAATAAGAACATATCACTGTCATGAGAATACAAGTCCATAACTTTTATTGCATACACATGGGCCATGGCCATATAGCATAATGCTCTACCATATCAATTGGGTCAGGTTGATTATGCAACAGACTAGCAGCTATGTGATGCTAGCAGCCTGCCTTGGGATGTGTATTAGACAGGATAGTGGAATATCTGAACTCTGGTTGACCCCTTATGTGTGGTATTTAAAGGAATATAAGGGAGATACCACTGTTTAAAATTTAACATGTTTAATGTGATTTTGTTTTTGCAGCTAGTTGCCATAAAGATTTTAAACAAATTAATCAATTATGTTTGTCTTTCATCTTAATTTTTTTTAGAAACACTTAAAAATATAGAACAACTTGCATGACAATCTTAAATATTCCATATTAAAGATAATATTATGATTAGTAAGTTCAAATTTGAGAATTTATATGGTGCCAGTGATCACTTGATGAAAGCTTAAAATTTAATAATAATGATGTGTCATCTGCAGCTGAAAAGTCAATATGGCTGCTATCGCGGCCATCTTGGATTCTCAAAACTGAAACATCTACCTTTCTGTGCGGAGTCACTATAGGTATAACATACTACAATATAAAAATGATATCTAGATTGGTTTAGGAGAAATAGTCTTTGTCATGAAATCTAATTTAAAATTCAATATGGCTGCCATGGCGGCCATATTGGATTCTCAAAACTTTAACTTCTACCTTTCTGTGCGGAATCACCATAGGTATAACATACTACAATTTCAGAATGATATCTGTATTCGTTTAGAAGGAGTAGTCTTTTTCATGAAATCTAATTGAAAATTCAATATGGCTGTCATGGCGGCCATCTTGGATTCTCAAAACTGAAACGTCTACCTTTCTGTGAGGAATCACCATGGGTATAACATACTACAATTTCAGAATGATATCTGTATTCATTTAGAAGGAGTAGTCTTTTTCATGAAATCTAATTGAAAATTCAATATGGCTGTCATGGCGGCCATCTTGGATTCTCAATACTGAAACGTCTACCTTTCTGTGAGGAATCACCATGGGTATAACATACTACAATTTCAGAATGATATCTGTATTCATTTAGAAGGAGTAGTCTTTTTCATGAAATCTAATTGAAAATTCAATATGGCTGTCATGGCAGCCATCTTGGATTCTCAAAACTGAAACGCCTACCTTTCTGTGGGGAATCACCATGGGTATAACATACTACAATTTCAGAATGATATCTGAATTAGTTTAGGAGGAGTAGTCTTTTTCGTGAAAGTTTACGGACGGACGGACAGACAGACAGACGGACGGACGGACGGACGGACAGACAGACGGACGACGGACGAAGCGCCATGACATAAGCTCACATTTACTTTGTAAAGGTGAGCTAATAACTAATCAACAAAGATTTAATAACTGACATGAAGTAACAGGCATTTAACATGTCATGTTGTATCTTTTAAAAGAACAGCAATATGAATTTTTTCCCATCCAAAATCACATACAATAAATAAATTAGTAAAAACCAATATACAAACCAACATAAAAAGACAGCCCGACACCTCAACCATCAACCAAACAAGCATGCAAAAATATATAAAAATAGAGCCATGGGCTCTGTAGCTCATCAGGCTTTACATTTGATTTCACTATAGGGTGTGGCCAATGTGGTGCCCCCTTAGTAGGGGCCATGGGGCCACCAAAGCTACAATTTATAATCCTCACTAGTCAAGGAGTCTGTACACAAAGTTTTAGCTTTCTAGGCCTTATGCTTTTGGAGAAAAAGATGAAAATAAGTTTTAAGGGCATGGCCCCTGTGGCCCTAAACTGGGGTCACAGGGTCACCAAAGCTACAAATCAGAATCCCCACATGCCAAGGTACCTGTACACACAATTTCAGCTCTCTAGTCTAGAGTCATTGGTTCTGGAGAAGAAGACGAACGTAAGTTTTAAGGGTGTGGCCCCTGTGGCCCTTAATTGGAGTCACAGGGTCACAAAAGTTACAAATCAGAATCCCCACATGCCAGGGTACCTGCACACAAAATATCAGCTCTCTAGAGTCATTGGTTCTGGAGAAGAAGACGACCATAGGTTTTAAGGGCTTGGCCCCTGTTGCCCTTAATTGGGGTCACAGGGTCACCAAAGTTACAAATCAGAATCCCCACATGCCAAGGTACCTGTACACACAATTTCAGCTCTCTAGTGTATATGGTTTATGAGGAGAAGTCAAAAGTGTCAAAAGACGACGGGCCATGCCATAAGCCCATCTGGCCTTTCAGGCCTGATGAGCTAAAAAATCATAAGAAATTAACTTAAATGATTAAGTTTGCTTGTAAAGCATGTTGATGAAGTCAAAAATGAGATTACAGAGTGATATTAGTCAGGAAAAATGTTAATGTAGCAACCTTATAGTACTTAATAATACTTCTGTGACCTATAGGTGCTGTTTGTTTAGTATTACCCTCCCCTTTGACTTGCCTAAACTGGTCTGTGCTTGACGGCTGCAAAAAGCTGCTGAGAACTGGCTGCATCTTCATGTGACACAGTTCCCAGTCTCTTGCAGCAGGGCCACAGATTCTATGAACAACTTATAAGGTGGTGGGCGAGATAGCTAGACTACAACCGCCTGGTTGGTCCATAGAATTAACAGCACATTCCCTTGGCAGGGGCTGGAAAACTATCTTTCTCTTTAATGGGAGCGCATTATCAGTGTAAGAAACTCTACCAGACACCAGGGCTGGTTGCTTTGAAAACTTACCAGCTCCCCTCAAAAGTTGCCCGTTTAAGGATAGTTTCACATTTAATGATCCAGTATTTGGAAAAAAGCAGTCGCAATCATTCAATGATGATGAAAATGTGTTCAATATGAACTCTTTGAAATAGTAACAGTGCATCGAAACAGAAAAAGATATCAGTTTCAAAACTAGCAATATGTTTAATTTTACACTTGAAATAGTCAAATCACAGTTGTTCACAATTGTTTGGATATCGTCAGTCACATTAGACAAACAATCAAAACAACACCAAAATCCTTCTTCCAACTCTATTGGGAATAATATTCAAGTTTTCTTGCCATATGGCAAGTAAGAACGATACTTTACCTGCCCTATTTAACTTGCCTTCACTTTTTGCAGTTTCAAATAAAATAATGTTTATTTTCATCTTTTTCTTTTCTAAAATGCAGTTGTAACATTTTATTATATGACTTGAAATTTACTTTCTTTGATAACCATATTTCAAGTGTCAACTTTTAATTTCTCTCATTTAAATTTTTTATTCAAAATGATTTATTTCAAAAGGGCTAAATAATAATTTTTTACTACAATTGGCTTTCATTCTTGCATAAAAAGTCAGCATGCCAGCTTTGACAAAAGACAAAAACGTTAAAGTCAAGTCAAGTTATTCACTGTCAATACAAACAGACCTGTATAAATTTTTGACTTATTTAAAAAAAATAATGCAGATATGACCTAGATAATCAAAACGTTTGAGGACCAATAATTCAAAACAAATCAACCATGTGTATGTCAGTAACAGCTCACTTCTGAGAGAAAGGAAACTATCAATCAAAGATTTGACTCTTTTTTTTTTTTTTTTTTTTATTCCACATTTTTTTGTGCACATATACATATATTTATACACATAGTTCATTCAAAGATACATATTGGATGTTGGATAAAGGGTACAATTGGTCTTGAGCTTCGTCTTTTTAAAACTTTTCTTTCAATGGACAAAAGGCAAAACGATTGATTATGTAAACAAGTGGTGACAACTTGACCAAAATTTAACAAACTTGTCGTACTCACATGAAGAGTAGGCTATGGCTTTTGTTATATCATAGTAGTGTGACAACTCTCTTTGAATTCTTCCAAAAGTTATATTTGACTCTTTATTATAGCATTTCAGAATAATTTGCTTGATCAACAAAGTAATAACATTTAATGGATCGTTGTTTTTTGATACATATCCAAGTATTATTTCTTTCTTTGTAAACACTATGTTTAGATGAGCATTAATATTAATCCATTGTTGGATATCTTTCCAAAGAGAGTTGATACATTCACAGTCCCAGAATAAATGTTCAATGTCACATATTTCCTTTTTGCATAATAAGCATAGTGGGGAATCAATATATTTAAGTTTGAAGAGATAGGAACTCACAGGTAAAATTCTATGTATAAGTCTATATTGAAACCATCGCAATTCAGTACATTCAGTACATCTAAAAGGCATTTCATTAATCATTTTCCACTCAGAGTCAGAATAAATTTCGTCAAGAATTTGTTCCCATTTATGATTATATTTCATTTTTTGGAAGGAATGATTTAATAATATATCGTAGTATTGTTTTGATCCTTTACGTCCAGATTGTATTTGCATATGATTGTAAGGCAGTATTGGAATTTCAGGTAACTGATCAGCATTGGGTTGAAATTTATCTAGATATTCCTTTATAGAATTTTTGAGTCCAAAGTAGGTCACCGGGTCACATTTAGCTTTGTACAAAGTAATAAATTGTTCATATGATAATAAACAGCCTTTATCAGTAATTAGATCACTCACAAATTTCACACCAGCGGAGTACATACTTTTATAGAAAACCGATTGATTGTTTATCTTAATGTTATCGTTGTACCAAATAAATTCAGAATATATGTCCCTTTTCAAGGATTTACAGTTTAAAAAATATAGACTCCATGCTTGTAATGTATCTTTCCAGAACTTGTTGGTAACATTTGGAACAATAAAATCCTGAATATACTTTGAATCCATCTCTAAAATATTTGCGGGTATGATATTATTGTGAAAGAGAAAAAATGTGTTTTCACTGTAAGTGTTATAATAGCGTTTCAACCATGCTATCTTCTGAGCAGCTATGTAATAAGATATTTGTGGGACTTTAATACCTCCATTAGGTATACTGCCTACAATAATTTCTCTTTTTACTTTGTCCGGTTTTCCTTTCCATATAAAATCAAAACATTTCGATTGGAAGGCTTTTACAATATGATCAGACGGCGATGGGAGAGATGCGCAAATATGCGTTATTTTTGGTAGCAGCAATGACTTAAGGACTATATTTCGACCTAAAGGGGTCAATATTCGGCATTTCCAAATTTTCATTTGGTTTTCAATAATCTTGAACTTATCCAAATAATTGATTTCAATCATATTTTCAAGATCAATATGAAACATTATTCCTAATAACTTAAAAGAATGTACCCATTCGAGATTCCACTCCTTACAAAGCTTAATCCTACTACGCTTCTTTGAGCCGATCCAAATTAATTTAGTTTTTTCCACATTTACCTTAAGTCCAGAAAAGCGCTCAAAAAGGGTAAGCGTAGCAAGAACTGCATAGAGGCATTTTTCAGATCCATCTAACATCAGGGACATATCGTCAGCAAATTGAGCTAAAAGATGTTCAATATTTCCTATTTTGATACCTTTGATCTGCTCGTTATTTTTTAATAATTTTGTCAATATTTCCGTACAAAGGATAAACAAATAAGGTGAGATGGGATCTCCCTGACGACATCCTCTACCGAGCCTAAAGAATGAGGACGGAAATCCATTAATTAAAACACATGATTCAGAATTGTGATATAGAACAGTCACCCATTTGCGAAACGAAGGTCCGAAATTAAAAAAATTCAGGACATTTTGTATAAATTTCCAGTCAACAGAATCAAAAGCTTTTTCAAAGTCTACCGACATCAACAGACCCGGAATCTGATACTTCTCTGTGTGTTCCATTAAATCATAGATTTGTCTGGTGACTTCCAGGAAGGAATCCTTTTTGTTCTTCGCTTATTATGTTTACGAGAACTGATTTTAGACGACCTGCGATTGCGGCGGAGGCTAGTTTATAAGTAACATTTAGTAGAGATATTGGTCTCCAATTTTTTAAGTATCTTTTTGGCTTATTTTCCTTTGGAATACATGTTATAACGCACTGTGTTTGAGTAACTGATAGTGAACCATTTTTGTAGGCATAATTAAGCGAGTTTAGTAAATATTTATTCAAATCTCGCCAAAAAAACTTAATGAATTCGGCTGTAAAACCATCAGGGCCTGGACTTTTTTCATTTTTCATACGCTTTAGAGCAGAAAGTACTTCATTGTAAGTTAATTCTCCCTCAAGATCAGCTGATGTACTATCGTCAAGTTTATTACAAGAATGTTCTGGGATAATTTCATCCAGATCTACATTACAACACACTTGGCTAGTGTATAATGATTTATAAAATTTCACAGTTTCTTCCAAAATATCACAGGTTGTTGAAATTGTGTTTCCATCTTTATCCTCCAACTCCGTGATTGCTTTATTTAAAAAATTCCGCGATTCTAGTTTCAAAAAGAATTTTGTTGGTTTCTCACCGTTTTCAACCCATTTAGCTTGTGACCTAATAAAACTCCCCTTAGCTCGTATAGTACTAATTTCTTCTAATTCACTATTTATAGATTTTATATCCTTCAAAATACCTTCCTTTTCAGTAATAATATTTGATTTGTCTAATTCTACAGTTAATCTATTTAATGTCGTATTCAGTTCAGTTTCAGTATTTTCCATTTTCTTCTTTTTTGTACTCGCAAATAGTATAGACTTTCCCCTTATCATCAATAGTATAGTTTCCCAAAGAAGCTGGTCAGATATAGAGAAGACATCTTCATTTTCCCTTATCCGATATTGGTTCAAAGTTTCTGTTAAAGTTTGTTTTACCAAATTAACATAATCTTTGTCGTATAATAACGAATTGTTAAATTTCCAAAACCCTTTGCCTCTTTTTACTTCATTAACTTTAATTGATAGTTCAATAAATGAATGGTCAGTTTTAAAACCGGGATTAATGGAGGTAGATGTTACAGAGGAGAGCAGGTTGTGGGAGATTAGAAAGAAATCAAGTCGCGATTGTTTTAATGGTGTCGGTTGACGCCAGGTATATCTTCTGTCATCTAAATGAAACTCACGCCATACATCTTTCAGATCATATACATGCTGCATTTCCAATACTCTATTTCTAGCATTAGGGTTATTGACATGTTTGTAATTAAATTGATCAATCAGTGGGTCTAACACCAGATTCCAATCACCACAAAGTATTAAATATTCTCCTTCAGATTCTTCTATTATTTCAGAGAGTTTATCATAAAATTCCGGGGTGTCGTCATTGGGCCCATAGATATTTAAAAGGAAATAAATACAATTATCTATCTCTATGTCAAGAGCATTAAAATTACCATTTTCATCAGAGAATTCCTTTAAAACTTTAAATTCAAAATTATTATTGAAAAAAATAGCCGTACCTCTTGCATTAGATTTAAATGAACTGAAGTAGCACTCGGAATATCCCCATTGCTGTTTAATAAGTTGTTCTTTATCTTTTGTGAAATGAACATCTTGAAGACAATAAATGGAAGCCTTTTTCTTTTTTAAGAAGTGAAAAACCTGTCTACGCTTTTTCGTATCACAAATACCCCTACAGTTCATTGAAATTACAGATAGATCTGTCATGGGTTAATGTAAAAGATTAAACTGATCCAAAAGTCCCTATCCGATGAAATGCATGAGTGTATCAATTTCAATATTTGAACAATGTGCAGTTTTGTGACTTCCAGTTTCATAAACATACTACCAGACACCAGGGCTGGTTGCTTTGAAAACTTACCAGCTCCCCTCAAAAGTTGCCCGTTTAAGGATAGTTTCACATTTAATGATCCAGTATTTGGAAAAAAGCAGTCGCAATCATTCAATGATGATGAAAATGTGTTCAATATGAACTCTTTGAAATAGTAACAGTGCATCGAAACAGAAAAAGATATCAGTTTCAAAACTAGCAATATGTTTAATTTTACACTTGAAATAGTCAAATCACAGTTGTTCACAATTGTTTGGATATCGTCAGTCACATTAGACAAACAATCAAAACAACACCAAAATCCTTCTTCCAACTCTATTGGGAATAATATTCAAGTTTTCTTGCCATATGGCAAGTAAGAACGATACTTTACCTGCCCTATTTAACTTGCCTTCACTTTTTGCAGTTTCAAATAAAATAATGTTTATTTTCATCTTTTTCTTTTCTAAAATGCAGTTGTAACATTTTATTATATGACTTGAAATTTACTTTCTTTGATAACCATATTTCAAGTGTCAACTTTTAATTTCTCTCATTTAAATTTTTTATTCAAAATGATTTATTTCAAAAGGGCTAAATAATAATTTTTTACTACAATTGGCTTTCATTCTTGCATAAAAAGTCAGCATGCCAGCTTTGACAAAAGACAAAAACGTTAAAGTCAAGTCAAGTTATTCACTGTCAATACAAACAGACCTGTATAAATTTTTGACTTATTTAAAAAAAATAATGCAGATATGACCTAGATAATCAAAACGTTTGAGGACCAATAATTCAAAACAAATCAACCATGTGTATGTCAGTAACAGCTCACTTCTGAGAGAAAGGAAACTATCAATCAAAGATTTGACTCTTGACGTAGTTTCAAGTTTGTGTTTGGAGAATGGTCCATTATTGCACAGGGCTGGAACTATTATTTCCTTATCAAAAGTCAATTTACTTCCTTAAAGATATCATTGTAAGAGAACATAGTTTTCCATGATAAACATTAGGTAACATTTTTTTACAACATATCATCAAACAATTTAGATGTTTTTGTCACTTGCTTTCCCTACATTAAAATGGACTTATCAACCTTGCTACACGGTGACTGACATACCGGTACTTTGACTGTCTGTTTCGTCTGTCGTAGCTAAAAAGCTAATCAAATACTTTGACTAATGCTTATAAACATCAATGGAAATTAATCAAGAAAGTAGAGAGAGACTATCAGGATTAGAATTTAGCAGCCTAACGTCAAAGACTCAGAATATTAATAAGTATTTTTCGCAATATAAAATGTGTTTTGTTACTTGCCTACGGGCAACCTAAAGCTACAGTTCAGTTGACCAACATGGAAAGTTTACACATGTCTTGATAGTTCTTCCTACTGTGTTTTTTAATTTTCTTGGTTTAACGTAGATTTGATACCGTTGATGTTACATTCGAAATCTAAAGCTTACGCGTTCGGCTCCGAATGACATCAACAGGTATCAACTCTACGCTAGACCACGAAAAATAAAAAAATAGAGCCAAGGGCTCTGTAGCTCATCAGACTTTAGATTAAAATATGTTTTGACCCCTGTGACCCCATTTGGGGTCATGGGGTCACGAAATCTACAATTCAGAATCCCAATTTGCCAAGGAGTCTACACACAACTT
This sequence comes from Steromphala cineraria, assembly GCA_916613615.1. Classification (NCBI taxonomy): domain Eukaryota; kingdom Metazoa; phylum Mollusca; class Gastropoda; order Trochida; family Trochidae; genus Steromphala; species Steromphala cineraria. The sequence continues at coordinate 28,545,718 of OU744723.1, read as the reverse complement.
TTCAGCTCTCTAGACATTTTGGAACTGGAGGAGAAGATGGAAATAGGCTTTTAAGATTTTGACCCCTGCGACCCCATTTGGGGTCAAGGGCAGTGTTTGAATTAAAAAAAATTGCCAGTTGGCCAGCAGGGCCTGCAGTTCATAAATCTGCAGGCCCTTAGTAAAATCTGCAGGCCCCAGTTCTAGAAATACATAAAGAAGAAACAACAAAGAAAACACAATAATACTGACTGATACTCATAATTAATGTGTTGCAAAGTTTGGAGTTTTCAGTAAATGTGTTATTGACAATTATATTTAGGTATATTTTCCTCCAAAATAAAAACCCTCCCTTTATCCTTTTTGAATAATCTTAACATGTTTGCTACTTAATATTCTATAATTGTGTTTTATTCGCCACATTTCGAAACGAAAGCAAAGCTCATAACATCACTAGACTGTCTACCGTTAGATACGATACGTAAAGCGAAGCCTAGGACATAGAGTGGAGATTTATTTTCAAAGCTCACGACATTACTAAGTTTGTCTGTTATCATGTACGATGACTAATAGCGGACCCTATAACACAGTGAAGATTCCCATTATTCAACTGGTGCTTACATTAACATGCGCGCGAACAAAAGTGAAACTACGTCAAATTTACTTTTGATTCACGATTATTAGCAAATATGGTTTCAAATGGAAAACAGATGAAAATTGAAATGTAAATATACAGTCAGTAAAGAGATAATCTACAAGAGGCCATAAGGGCCTGTAGATATTTGAAACTGCCGGCCCGACGTGATTACAGATGGCCCCGGGCCTCCGGGCCGGCGATTAATTCGAACGCTGGTCAAGGGGTCACCAAAACTAACATTAAGAATCGTTATTGTCCAAGGAGTCTACACACAACTTTTCAGCTCTCTAGACCTTTTGGAACTGGAGGAGAAGATGAAAGTAGGTTTTTAAGGTTTTGACCCCTGTGACCCCATTTGGGGTCAAGGGGTCACGAAATCTACAATTTAGAATCCCCATTGGCCAAGGAGTCTACACACAACTTTTCAGCTCTCTAGACCTTTTGGAACTGAAGAAGAAGATGAAAATAGGTTTTTAAGGTTTTGACCCATGTGACCCCATTGGGGTTATAGGGTCATGAAATCTACAATTTAGAATGCCAAGGAGTCTGCACATCAAATTTCAGCTCTCTAGAGTCATTGGTTTCGGAGAAGAAGATGAAAATGTGAAAAGTTTACGGATGGACGGATGGACGGACGCAATCCCATGCCATAAGCCTTTCAGACCTGATGAGCTAAAAAAACAGTACTGTAGGTTTATCTCCTAAATAAAACACAGAATTTCTTATTGTAAATCGGCAAATAGAGAATAAGGGTTCATGTTAATTCAAACTATAATTATTGGTTAACATGCTATGTCACTTAAACAAAACATATGTTGTATTGTACAATATTGTACTTTTGAGAAACGTGATGTTATATACAAGTAATTTAGTCATTTTACCGCCAATAACAATCATTTTAACTCAGTCGAGAGTGTCCGCTCATCAACTGGAAGATCAGGGTTCGATTCCCGCATCACACCAAAAGACATTAAAAGATGGAAGTTGTTGCTGATTGGCAATGCAAAGGCAGAACAAGACATTAACTAGCTCTGCACTGTGGCTGCCGGGTGCCATGGGCACAAAACAAATCTCTGGTGTACTTGTACTTAGGACAATAAAGTGTTATTAATAATTAACTATCAATGATATGGCACTTATACAATTTATACGGCCTGCACTATACAAATCCACAACTGGGCCAATACAGGAAAACTGGGCCAATACGAGCAAAACAGGGCCAATACAAGCAGACTGGGCCAATACGAGTCTGAGCATGCGCATACACTCAAATGGCGAGAGTCCGAAGCTACCGCTTCAAAACTTTCAACATATATGACAGTTCATCAATCTCATTAATAATTTTGATTTCGGTAAAAATTAACTCTCTAATGTTGTGCAAGTAAATTACAAAGAAGTTAATTAATAAAAACGTCATTAATCAAGTTTTTCTGTATTGGCCCAGTTACAGGTCCTCGGTCTTCTGTATTGGCCCTTGGCTTCGCCTCGGGCCAATACAGCAGACCTCGGACCTGTAACTGGACCAATACGAAAAAACTTGATTAATAACATTATATTATTATTGTTAATAGCATAAATACAGCATTAATGTTCATTTAAATAATTCAAGTATAAAGGGAAAAATTCAAGTTCTCTTGATAGTAGTGTTCATGACATTTCTTCAAACAATATCAACTGAAATATCTCTAGAGATTAAAACAATTAAACATCCACTAACCTTGACCTTATCACTTCTCCATTTTCATTCTAAGATTTTTTCAACAAAATAAAAACCGGACTTTATTATTGTTAATTTGTCCAATAAACAACTTTGATTAGCCTTTCATTAAGACAGCGTAATAATCGGCTGTGAAAACGCACCTGGATTACGGGCCATAAAACCCGCGGGGGTGTGACAAAACTCACAGGAAACTGGTTCAAAATAAACAATGTGTTCTGGTGGTTGTATTTTTTCTTAAAGTTCTTTGCAATTCATTAACAAGAGTCATCAGAAGATGACATATCCCACCGGTTCCACATGATCGTAAGATGTAAACCTTTGACGCGTTTCTATGGAAATAATAAAAAATAAATTTTTCAGAAATGTGAAAATATCAAAAGGCACCACTTCAGTAGGTGGGCAATACACATGTAAAGTTTCAGAAAGATATGTGGACCGATTTTTTAGTTCTGCTCCGGAAACGAAATGATTACGAACGGACGAGTTCTGCTCCGGAAACAAAACCTTCAATGAACAGAGTCCAAATAGGAGCCGTTTCGATGGAAATGATAAAAAATACATTTTTCAGAAATGTGAAAATATCAAAAGGCACCACTTCAGTAGGTGGGCAATACACATGTTAAGTTTCAGAAAGATATGTGGACCGGTTTTTGAGTTCTGCTCCGGAAACGAAACCTTTCATGAACAGAGTCCAAATAAGAGCCGTTTCCATGGAAATATTAATAAAAGTACCGAGGGTACAGAAGCTCACCTTAAAATGAATGATGTGGTATTGGTTTAATTATACATGTAACCATCTTTTCTATAATTTATTATGGCTGCCATAATGATTTTTTTATCTTTTTAAATACTAGTCTTCTTTTGGAAACGACTAGAGCTTGAACAAACATTAATACACGAATGATATAATCATGATAAGTTAACAAGCAGTAGGTTTTTGTATAACTTTTTTGTATATCTATGGCTGAATTGATGACCATCTTGTACTTTTTAATCTTCAAAATGCTACTTTTATGTGGGCATCCGTATTAATTTCATTATGATATCTTGATTGGTTTAGGTGTATCCATTTAAATATACAGGATGGTGGGCACTTACATTTGTTTTGTAGTGAATCATTAATATGATTTCAAGATTATTTCACTGATGGTTATGCTGCATGGGATATTGAGAATCCCAAAAGTACAGATTTTTCAAGGAAAATGAATGACTGATTGAGAGGAAAGTCATAAACACAGCAATGCATAAGACACATTTATTTTGTTCACATAATATTAACATGTCAAGTGACCATGAGATGTCTTTCATTAAAGTATCAATTTATTTAACACTCATACAGTACTATAATGGTAAACATTTTTGCATTGTAAAATCAACAGAGAGATATGACAAATCAAATTTCCTTACTTTTCTTACTAAACCCTTTTCGATTTTCATCTGCATATTTATTCCACATCAACTTATCATGTAGATTGCAAAACACAAAGCTTATTGTAGACAAGTTTTGTGTAAGTTGTTATTCTTAGAAAGAACATATCACTGTCATGAGAATACAAGTCCATAACTTTTATTGCATACACATGGGCCATGGCCATATAGCATAATGCTCTACCATATCAATTGGGTCAGGTTGATTATGCAACAGACTAGCAGCTGACACTGTGATGCTAGCAGCCTGCCTTGGTATGTGTATTAGACAGCATAGTGGAATATCTGAACTCTGGTTGACCCCTTATGTGTGGTATTAAAAGGAATAAAAGGGAAATACCATTGTTTAAAATTTAACATGTTTAATGTGATTTGGTTTTTGCAGCTAGTTGCCATAAAGATTTTAAACAAATTAATCAATTATGTTTGTCTTTCATCTTAATTTTTTTTAGAAACACTTTAAAATATAGAACTTGCACGACAATCTTAAATATTCCATATTTAAGATAATATTATGATTAGTAAGTTCAAATTAGAGAATTTATATGGTGCCAGTGATCACTTGATGAAAGCTTAAAATTTAATAATAATGATGTGTCATCTGCAGCTGAAAAGTCAATATGGCTGCTATTGCGGCCATCTTGGATTCTCAAAACTGAAACGTCTACCTTTCTGTGCGGAATCACTATAGGTATAACATACTACAATATAGAAATGATATCTAGATTGGTTTAGGAGAAATAGTCTTTGTCATGAAATCTAATTGAAAATTCAATATGGCTGCCAAGGCGGCCATATTGGATTCTCAAAACTTTAACGTCTACCTTTCTGTGCGGAATCACCATAGGTATAACATACTACAATTTCAGAATGATATCTGTATTCGTTTAGAAGGAGTAGTCTTTTTCATGAAATCTAATTGAAAATTCAATATGGCTGTCATGGCGGCCATCTTGGATTCTCAAAACTGAAACATCTACCGTTCTGTGAGGAATCACCATGGGTATAACATAATACATTTTCGGAATGATATCTGTATTCGTTTAGAAGGAGTAGTCTTTTTCATGAAATCTAATTGAAAATTCAATATGGCTGTCATGGCGGCCATCTTGGATTCTCAAAACTGAAACGTCTACCTTTCTGTGAGGAATCACCATGGGTATAACATATTACAATTTCAGAATGATATCTGTATTCGTTTAGAAGGAGTAGTCTTTTTCATGAAATCTAATTGAAAATTCAATATGGCTGTCATGGCGGCCATCTTGGATTCTCAAAACTGAAACGTCTACCTTTCTGTGGGGAATCACCATGGGTATAACATACTACAATTTCAGAATGATATCTGAATTCGTTTAGGAGGAGTAGTCTTTTTCGTGAAAGTTTACGGACGGACGGACAGACAGACGGACGACGGACGAAGCGCCATGACATAAGCTCACATTTACTTTGTAAAGGTGAGCTAAAAAATAAAATCATTACTCATAAATTTACTTATTACTATGATCCTGCTGTTCCTTTCTCCTCCCTGCAATAATGCAAGCTCCAAACACTGTAATGAAGTCTTGTTTGCAAAGTCGATGCATGGAGCTTGTGAAGTTAGTGGAGGGAGGATATAGTAACAGCATGTAAAATAACGATGTGAAGTTGTTTGATGTCTTTTTGAAAAAAGTTTGGCCTTATTGACTTGTTTTACTCAATACATGACACTGAGATGATCAAATAATTAAAGATAACAAGGTAATTATGTCGTTTGAATGGATTAGTTGTTTCATTGATGACCGGTTCATGTTTTCATTACAATTATGACCGACACAAGCAGGGCATTTCATCGGCTTTTATTGATTGCTTGTTAGTCAACTCAGGCTTGTTTATCTGTTTGTTTAATAATTCTTTGATTATCTTCAATCGGTCAACTGACTCCTTGAATGTACGACAGGTCACTTTTCCAATCGGTCAAACTGGATTCCCAATCGGACATGTCCGGCAAATAGACCGATTTCTGCATCCCTGGTATTACATAACGGTGGGATAAAAATAGAGCCATTGGCTTTGTAGCTCATCAGGCTTTACATTTGATTTTGCTTACGGTTGTGGCCAATGTGGTTCCCCCCTTAGTAGGGGCCTGAGGGTCACAAAATCTACAATTATTAATCCTCATTAGTCAAGGAGTTTGTACACAAAGTTACAGCTTTCTAGGCATATGCTTCTGGAGAAGAAGATGGAAATAGGTTTTAAGGGTGTGGTCCCTGTGGCCCTTAATAGGGGCCACAGGGCGCCAAAAGCTACAATTTATAATCCTCACTAGCCAAGGAGTTGGTACACCAAGTTTAAGTTTTTTTAGGCCTTATGGTTTTGGAGAAGAAGTCGAAATTCCACAAAGTTTACGGACGGATGAAAGGACGGACGGACGAACGGTCGCCGGACACCAAGACATGCCATAAGCCCATCGGGCCTTATGATGAGCTAAAAATAGGATGAAGTTATACCCAATATATGCATGTAAATGTAAGAAGTTTTCTATTGAAATGCTTTCTTGGCAATTTTATGAAAATAAATTTATGTTTGTATATTTCAAATCCTGTTTGTTGACGCGAGAAATCAGTAAGATCATGACAGACTCAAGTACCATGGTTTGTCTTTATTGACACCTATTTTTATTGACAGTAAAAAAGGTTTTCCTTTGTCTTTATGTTCTTGAATGGGTCAATTTTCTTTTCAAATGTCCGACTTGTTTTTTCCAATCAGTCAGTTTTCTGTTTCAAATGTCCAATGGGTAATTTTCCAATCGGTTAATCTGGATTCCCAATCGGACATGTCCAGCAAATAGACCTCTTTCCACATTCCTGGTCGAAACATGTACTTTGAAAGACTGTCCATTCAATCAAATGCATAAAATGTTTGTGTTTTTTTATCCAAGTTATTTAGTTTTGGGTGGTTATTTTGGCTATGTGTACCTGTGAGATAGTAATTGAGGTTAAAGGGGTTGTGTTTCATCAAATAAGGAAAAACAACTTACATTCAGACTTTTTGAATATTGACTTGAGGCAAAGCCACAAAATTCTGAATACTAAATTTTCAAGGGAAGATACCAAGTCCTTGGCAAAGCCAAGGATGTAAGGTATCTGCCTGTGAGAGGCTTTCAGGGCAAATACATGAACTTCTGAATAACCACCAGGGTTGTTTGAATTGCCACAATAACCAATCTCAACATATGGAAATAACAGAGGTGAGGTTTGTTTATAGTCAGATTAATGGACATAACTATCCCTTGAGGTGTAATTATAAATATTCCATGTGATCTACAGAAGAACAGAGCCATTAGCTCTGTAGCTCTTTAGGCTTAATATTCAATTTTGCTTTAGACTGTGGTCAATGTGTTAGGGCCACAGGGTAACCAAATGTGCATATTACAACGCAACTAACCTGAAATTGAGTAAGAAGGCTACCAAATCTGCAATTGATAATTTCGGGTATAGGATCCAAATTATCCCTTAGGATCCAAAGGGCCACCAAAGCCATAAATCAAAATCCTCTTTAGTCAAGGAGTTCGTAGAGAAAGTGTCAGCTTTCTAAGCCTTATACTTCTGGAGAAAAAGATGAAATTCGTTTTCAGGGTATGACACCTGTGGGTCACAGGTTAACCAGAGCTATAAATCATAATCCACACTAGTCAATGAGTCAGCTTTCTACGCATTTTGGATCTGGAGAATAAGTAGGTTTTAAGGGTGTAGCCCCTGTTGCCAATATTAGGGGTCGCAGGGTCACCAAAGCTAAGAACTATAATTCTCACTTGTCAAGGAGACTGTCCACGATCTTAGCTTCTATATCTTTTGGTTCAGTAGGTTTTAAGATGTAGCCCCTGTTGCAAATATTAGGGGTCATAGAGTCACCAAATCTAAAAACTATAATCCTCACTAGACAAGGAGTCTGTAAACAAGATTTCTTTCTTGGCCTTATGCTTCTGGAGAAGATGTCAAAGATGCACTAAGTTTATGGACGGATGACAGCCGGCCAGACACCATGCCATGCCATGCCATGCCATGCGCCCATTGGGCCTGAGGAGCTAAAAATAAAGATGTCAAACTGAACCTGTCACCTATCTGTACTAAAATTACTTAAAAAAGATGGAATAAAAGATGGCTGACTCACCACTTCCTGTCTGTCTACTGGAGCTGATGTGTCCTGTGAGGGATCATCCAGTGCACTGGCGTAGGATGCTTCTGTGCTGCTGTTGTTACGTTTAGAGGGCGAAGTTTGTTCAGGGCTCAGCGACATTGGGGACGGTCCACCATTGTTCATAACAGAGTCTGAAAAAACAACACTCAACTCATCCACCAAGCTGACCTAGAGTCATGGTAATTCATGTTTGCTTACATCGGAGAATCTTAGATGCTTGGAGGAGGTCTAACAATGAGAGTAGATGATGAAAAAATAAAACCTTTGTCAAAGGGTTATGATAACATATAATTTACCTAAAACTTGTTGAGTACAGTTAAAGATATCTCATGAAACCTCCATTAAAGTTTGGCTATTGAGGACATTAAAAAGAAACCTTTTCATTCACTAACATCTTTCAAAGAAAATATATGACTACAAGACAAGAACAAGGCATTCTGTAAATTAAGAAATCATATTTCTCTAGTTCTTGTTACCATTCATTTATCAACATGCAAACCCTGATCAGGCATTTTGAACCACATGAACATTTTTCTGAGCTTACAGCTGAAAGTTATTTCAGGATATATGAAGAGGAATATTAATTTTTTAGAATTTGTATTTTGTAGACAGAAAGTTTATCCTAAGAAAATCAACACAAAAAGAAAGCATGAGAGGAAGGAAAAATATATTGAGAATGTAGTCATTCTCAGTGAAGAATAAGCCTAAACACATAGGAGAAAATAATGTGTGCTGTTGGTTTTAATCAATACTTTTTACTATGAAGGCTGTGCACTTGATTGAACTTTCCCTTTTTATGTATTTATACATATTTGTAGGTGAGTAAGAGATAGCAGGTGTACAGTAGGAGAGAGCAAGTCATGTGGTTGCAGCATGAGCCTGTAGGTCTACCATTCACCATGCTCCAGTCTGCCACAGCATGCAGGTTACAGCAGTACTCAACTGACCAGTCTCAGACAGAGCTTTCTCCTCAGAAATAGAGTACATGTATACACTCCCTCAATAAAGAGACATACGGTATGGATAGAAACATGTTAAAGGATTAGTCTACAATGGAAAATAAATGAGACACAATAGACAGTAAACAACTCGTACAACTTGACACGTGTTTGACTTGTTGTTGGCGAGTGTGGGTGTATTAATTGGTTACTAGTAGTTAGCCCACAGGTGGCAACGCCCCAATACCAGTGTAGCAGCACAACCAGTGCAAGCACGAAACAACCAGCTACATCCAATAACAGCCATTAACTCACTCGCTTTTTAAATACAATCCTACAATTCCAAAATAATTTGAGTTTGGAAAATGCTTTAAGGAAGATAGTTATGTAAAAGACAATATTTGTGTACAAGTAACAATTTCTTTTCAAATGAAATGAACACCAGTGGGTGATACAAATTAAAGCTGAGAAGTCAATATTTGAGAAAATGTCACTAGTTTACTAGAGCGCCAGAAGTGTTATGCATAGAATGAAGGCATGTGAGTGGATAGAGTGATGTGTGCCAGCTAGCCCAGACTAAGAGGGCGGTGAATCAAGTTGACGAGTTGGGTGGTTAGATATCAAGCAATGAATTACATGTGCAGGTGCTGGCCGCATTACCCAGAACATCACTGGAGCAGGAGGGGCTGGATGCCGTGAAGCTGGGGGTCCCCTCTGTGTGCTCGGTGTGGGTTGGTGTCGACTCAGACAGACTGAGGGGCGGAGAGGTGCGGCCTGCTCCCCCTCGAGTCAAGCGCCCCCCCAGGACCACCTCCTCCTGGTATGTTGTTGTAGTCATCAGCTCGGACCTGCAGAAGAGGGTACACATTACACAGCATCTACTATCATTACTCGGACCTGCAGAAGAGGGTACACATTACACAGCATCTACTATCATTACACCAATCAATACAAGTGTTTGCCACTAACATGGAATGTCCCCCACTATTATGAGACATTCTGTAATAATTAAGAGTTTGAAAGGCATCAAAATGTACACAAGGTTTCAGCTTTCTGGGCCTTATGCTTCTGGGGAGAAGCAGAAAATGCACAAAGTTTTTGGTCGAATGGACAGACAGACGGACAACATGCCATGCCAAACGCCCATCCGGCCTTACAGGCCAGATGAGCTAAAAAGTAATATTGTAATACAGGGTACCTTGAAAGTAAGGCATGTAATAAAGGAAATCAAGCAAAACATGGCTGCATTTATATTACTGTCACTTTCTATTCGAACGACTGGTTGAGAAAATGATACAGCATGGTGCTGATAGATGTAGATCTTACATAAAGGATTATCTCAAATGATAATGATGAGTTACAAAACTTTTTTCCATATTTCATTTTATATTATATTTTTGAAAATATTGATTGATTTAACTTAAAGTTTTATATTGATTATACAAATCATCCAACCGAACATAATTTTATAGTCACAGAGATGTCAACTAAAAAATAAAAGTACCGAGGGTACAGAAGCTCACCTTAAAATTAATGATGTGGTAATATGGTTTAATTGGGTAACCATCTTTTATATGATAATTGATTATGGCTGCCATCGTGATTTTTATATCTTTTAAAATGCTATTCTTCTGTTGGAAACCACTAGAGCTTGAACAAACATTAATACAAGAATGATATAATCATGATTTGTTAACAAGCAGTAGGTTTTTGTATAACTTTTTTGTATATCTATGGCTGAATTGGTGACCATCTTGGACTTTTTAATCTTCAAAATGGTACTTTTATGTGGGCATCTGTATTAATTTCATTATGATATCTTGATTGGTTTAGGAGTATTCATTTAGTCACACTCTCAACTTCCAAAGAACTAAAAAGATGATGCACATAAACATTTGGAATATATTCCTCTGACACAAATCACAAATTCAGCTAGTGATAAGTCCAATTACCAAAGTAAACTGTCCAGGTCAATGTCTCATGTAATTCTAACTGAAGATTTCTGAATATCTTAAATCTTGACATATGTTAGTGCAATCTGATTGGTCAGAATAGGCTAGCAACATGGGGGTTTATGCTAATTACTAGAAATGATGACCTATTATGACCTCTTGCACCTGCATGTAGCTTATGTAACTTATCCTCTTATATAAGTTACTGTTATTCCATATAGTGAGTGTCCTCCCCTCATTTCAATATGCAATATGCAACAGATACCCTTTAGAGGAGAGTTGCAGGAGAGGGACTGGAAGGATAGGGGGGGAGGGGGGATAGAAGGGGTGGGGGTAAAAGAGAGGTTTGCAATGGAAATAATCTGGAGGTCAACTCAGTAATATGTTTATTGAAGTATCTTAACTAACAGAGAGAATTGGTGAGAAAGACTTTGTAAAAAAAGAATTGTTCAGACAGCTGTTCAATGAATGCTGTTTTGAAGATGAATATTATATCTTTTATTAGCATGACAAACAAAATAAAAGATAATTAGTTATTCATTAACCAAAATTTTCAATTTGGAATAAATTAATTGCATGGGAACAAAGGAGTAAAAAACCTTACAGTTAGTGTTGGGAGTGAACAAATTTAATCATTTTAAATGCTTTTGAAAAGGATTTGTTTGAATTGAATGATCATTATAATTATCTAGATAATCATTGTTCAGACCGTAATCAGATATAGATGATTAAAAAATGTATATTTATCCCTCACTGGCTATGTTATTTGCCATATATGAAGTGTCAGGAATTATGTAACCCACTGATGGAGTGAACAACTTTTATCATTTTATGTTTTATTAAAAAAGATTTATTAAAACAGTCATGCTTCAGGCTGTTTGCAGATAAAGATGATTCATACATTTTTTTGTAACTGTATTTATAGTGTTGATAAATATTTCAACAAGCGTATCAATACAAATATAATGACATTGATTTGATTGATCAGGAAATGTATTCTTTTCAATGAATTTCATGAAATCTAATTGAAAATTCAATATAATTGACATATTGACCATCTTGGATTCTTGATAATAAAATAAATGCGTCTTTGTCAGGAATCACTATATAAAAAAATACTCACTTTTCAGAATGATATCTTAATTGATTTAGTAGGAGTAGTACTTGGCCTGAAATCTAATTGAAAAATAATGACTTCTATGATGACATGTTGTTCCCAGAACCCCTTCAGCATGATACAATTATCATTTAGTTTTACAGGTATTTATAAAACACATGGTATTGGAACTGGAACCTGATACAAAATACCTCTATTATTAACTTATCATGTAGATTACTGTACATAAAAGCACATTCTTGACTTGTTAATATTAACTCATCGTGCAGATTGTTGTACACAAAAGCTGATTCTTGACTTGTTTAAATTGTTATTTGTAAAAAGTATTACTATTATTAGAATACAAGTATACTTTTCATAAAGACAATTTATATACTTTCCATAAAGTCCATTATGTTCTATTTATCAATTAGGTCAGGATTACTATGCAATATACAAGCAGGCAGGGCTGCTAGCCCCAGATCCTTAAGGAGAGTGTAGCAATGTGTGTATTTGGCTTTGTGTAAGTATATTTGGAGAAGCACCCTAGTGTGCTGAGCATGCAAACCTGAACTCTGGCTAAGCCCTTATGTGTGGTATTAAAAGACTTGACGGGAGAGAACATGAATTGTTGTGAAAAATATATATAATTTCACAAAATATAGTTAGCTTATGTCCTAAATTGATTTTGTGTCAAGAAAACTTCTGTTAGATATAGAAATGGTACAAATATGAGTTAAACACAGGAACTGGAACCTGATGCAAAATAACTCTTTCCACATCAACTTATGTAGATTGCTAAACACAAAGCTTATTGTTGACAAATTTTGTGTAAGTTGTTTTTCTTAGAAAGAACATTTCACTGTCATGAGAATACAAGTCTAATTTCCGAAACTCTTATTGCATACACATGGCCATATAGCATAATGCTCTACCATATCAATTGGGTCAGGTTGATTATGCAACAGACTAGCAGCTGAGACTGTGATGCAGCCTGTATTGGGATGTGTATTAGAAATGCATAGTGGACTCAGCAGGAATATCTGAACTCTGGTTGACCCCTTTTGTGTGGTATTTAAAGGAATATAAGGGAGATACCATTGTTTAAAATTCAACATGATGTTTAATGTCATTGGGTTTTTGCAGCTAGTTGCCATAAATATTTTAAACAAATTAATTAATTATGTTTGTCTTTCATCTTAATGTTTTAAAAACACTTAAAAATATAGAACAACTTGCATGACAATCTTAAATATTCCATATTCAAGATAATATTATGATTAGTAAGTTCAAATTAGAGAATTTATATGGTGCGAGTGATCACTTGATGAAAGCTTAAAATTTAGTAATAATGATGTGTCATCTGCAGCTGAAAAGTCAATATGGCTGCTATCGTGGCCATCTTGGATTCTCAGAACTGAAACGTCTACCTTTGTGGGAGGAATCACTATAGGTATAACATACTACAATATGAAAATGATATCTAGATTGGTTTAGGAGAAGGAGTCATTTTAATGAAATCTAATTGAAAATTCAATATGGCTGCCATGGCGGCCATATTGGATTCTAAAAACTTTAACGTCTACCTTTCTGTTCGGAATCACTATAGGTATAACATACTACAATTTCAGAATGATATCTGTATTCGTTTAGAAGGAGTAGTCTTTTTCATGAAATCTAATTGAAAATTCAATATGGCTGTCATGGCGGCCATCTTGGATTCTCAAAACTGAAACGTCTACCTTTCTGTGAGGAATCACCATGGGTATAACATACTACGATTTCAGAATGATATCTGGATTCGTTTAGGAGGAGTAGTCTTTTTCCTGAAATCTAATTGAAAATTCAATATGGCTGCCATGGCGGCCATCTTGGATTCTCAAAACTGAAACGTCTACCTTTCTGTGAGGAATCACCATGGGTATAACATACTACAATTTCAGAATGATATCTGGATTCGTTTAGGAGGAGTAGTCTTTTTCCTGAAATCTAATTGAAAATTCAATATGGCTGCCATGGCGGCCATCTTGGATTCTCAAAACTGAAATGTCTACCTTTCTGTGAGGAATCACCATGGGTATAACATACCACAATTTCAGAATGATATCTGGATTCGTTTAGGAGAAGTAGTCTTTTTCGTGAAATCTAATTGAAAATTCAATATGGCTGCCATGACGGCCATCTTGGATTCTCAAAACTGAAACGTCTACCTTTCTGTGAGGAATCACCATGGGTATAACATACTACAATTTCAGAATGATATCTGTATTCGTTTAGAAAGAGTAGTCTTTTCATGAAATCTAATTGAAAATTCAATATGGCTGCCATAGCGGCCATCTTGGATTCTCAAAACTGAAACGTCTACCTTTCTGTGAGGAATCACCATGGGTATAACATACTACGATTTCAGAATGATATCTGGATTCGTTTAGGAGGAGTAGTCTTTTTCCTGAAATCTAATTGAAAATTCAATATGGCTGCCATGGCGGCCATCTTGGATTCTCAAAACTGAAACATCTACCTTTCTGTGAGGAATCACCATGGGTATAACATACTACAATTTCAGAATGATATCTGGATTCGTTTAGGAGGAGTAATCTTTTTCCTGAAATCTAATTGAAAATTCAATATGGCTGCCATGGCGGCCATCTTGGATTCTCAAAACTGAAATGTCTACCTTTCTGTGAGGAATCACCATGGGTATAACATACTACAATTTCAGAATGATATCTGGATTCGTTTAGGAGGAGTAGTCTTTTTCGTGAAATCTAATTGAAAATTCAATATGGCTGCCATGGCGGCCATCTTGGATTCTCAAAACTGAAACGTCTACCTTTCTGTGAGGAATCACCATGGGTATAACATACTACAATTTCAGAATGATATCTGCATTCGTTTAGGAGGAGTAGTCTTTTTCGTGAAATCTAAATGAAAATTCAATATGGCTGCCATGGCGGCCATCTTGGATTCTCAAAACTGAAACGTCTACCTTTCTGTGAGGAATCACCATGGGTATAACATACTACAATTTCAGAATGATATCTGGATTCGTTTAGGAGGAGTAGTCTTTTTCCTGAAAGTTTACGGACGGACGGACGGACGGACGGACGGACGGACGGACGGACAGACAGACGGACGACGGATGAAGCGCCATGACATAAGCTCACATTTACTTTGTAAAGGTGAGCTAAAAAGGCTTATTATTTAATTTTGCTGAAGGGTGTGGAAAATGACTGGCTCCCCTTTTTTGTTTAGTGGCCATATGGTAAAAAAAACTGAATCATAATCCCAACTGGTAGGAGTCTCTATGCAGCAGAGATAAATCTAGGATTACACCAGAACTCCCCCAGGTCAACTGGAAAAGGGGGGAGTAGTCAAATTGTAACCTAGACAAGTATTTGTCACAAAGGTGACATGATCCCCCGCCGCAAATTGATGTTAACAACAAGAAGCTGGACGGATGTACGGAGCAGAATACTATGTCCCCCGTGAAGACTCAAGGTTAATGGGTTTATGGCACTAACAACATTTTAAAAACTGGTCAAAGTCTCGCCGTGACCTTGAAAATGAGGTCAAGGTCACCGAAAACTTTTCAGGTCTGCGTATTCCCCAGATGAAGACTGGTACCAAGTTTGAAGATTCTAAATTGAGCGGTTCATTATATATCGCGCTAACAACATTTTCAAAACTGGTCAAAGTCTCTCTGTGACCTTGAAATGAGGTCAAGGTCACCGAAAACTTTTCAGGTCTGCGTATTCCCCAGATGAAGACTGGTACCAAGTTTGAAGATTCTAGGTTGAGCGGTTCATTAGATATCGCGCTAACAACATTTTCAAAACTGGTCAAAGTCTCGCTGTGACCTTGAAAATGAAATCAAGGTCACCGAAAACTTTTCAGGTCTGCGTATTCCCCAGATGAAGACTGGTACCAAGTTTGAAGATTCTAGGCTGAGCAGTTCATAAGATATTGCGCTAACAACATTTTCAAAACTGGTCAAGGTCTCGCTGTGACCTTGAAAATGAAGTCAAGGTCACCGAAAACTTTTCAGGTCTGCGTATTCCCCAGATGAAGACTGGTACCAAGTTTGAAGATTCTAGGTTGAGCGGTTCATTAGATATCGCGCTAACAACATTTTTAAAACTGGTCAAAGTCTCGCTGTGACCTTGAAAATGAAGTCAAGGTCACTGAAAACTTTTCAGGTCTGCGTATTCCCCAGATGAAGACTGGTACCAAGTTTGAAGATTCTAGGTTGAGCGGTTCATTAGATATCGCGCTAACAAGAAGCGGGACGGACGTACGGACGTACGGACGGACGGACGGACGTACGGAGCTGAATACTATATCCCCCGCTTCGCGCTAAACGCGCGGCGGGGGATAAAAAGGGGGGTTGGGGGGTGATTTAATCTTTCATAGTATTCAACTATTATGTACTCACTTGATTTCTTATACACTTATACAGACCCAAGAGGTTCAATGGGTTCAACAACATCATTCTTTTTAATTGTTTCCACTGAAATTTCCTTTTTATTAACCTTATTTGAGTTCCCATTATTGCCACTCCCAAAATAGCCAGTGATTCTTCTTTTTTGCGCCATTGAAACTTTCTTGAGTTGACCGTAATACAAAAACCACATGAGTCGTCTGCTATCCACGATTGATAACAGCTTGCAGGAAGTGAGAACAGAAAGTAAGAACCACACACGCACAAACTTATAAATAATTAACTTTTGCATTCTTGGAATAGAAAACAAAGTAGAGCGAGTGACATCGTCAGTTTTCGATTTTTAAACGAAAGATATGATTCGGTAACAATGTAACTTAGGAAATATCTTCCATTTCATTGGCTAGCCTTAGAGACGGGTCATGGCATGAGCAATGTTTACATCGAAGCAGTATCCATGTTACAATATCAAGATAAGATATTTTTCAATTTTAACATGTAAATTAAATTATTTATTGCGCACAAGATACAATAATTTGCGGGATAGTTGTTTCTTTTGCGTGATCACTCCCTACTAACAGTTTTAGAAGTGCGGGATGTAACTTATTATTGTGTGCATCCCGCGATCGGCGGCTTAGATTTATCTCTGCACAAAATTTAAGTTTTCTAGGCCTTTTGCTTCTGGAGAAGAACATATAAATAGGTTGAATGGCGTGACCCCTGCGGCCCTTATCAGGAGCAATAAGGTCACCAAAGCTATAAACTATAATCATCACTACATAATTCCACAGGGTCACCAAATTCAGGCTAACCAAATCAATAAATTAAAATCAGCTAAGGTCATGAGGCTCCAAAGGGTCACCAGATCTTAATCTAGTTAAAACTATCTGTAATGTTATCGTCCCTTAAGTCCTTACGTTACATCTAGCTACTAACCCACCTGGTCCGTGTCACGCATGCGCGGAAATCAGCCAATGAAAAAAAACCTGGCTGATCCCTTTGAATCGGACAATCTAGTTAATACAAGCTGTTAGAATCGGTCAATCTAGTTACAAACGAGCTGTAATGATTATTTCAAATAAGTCATACATTAAATCATTGATATTTATGCTCATAATGTGTAAAATGCAATATAAATCCTTACGACGCCCGATTCAAAGAGATCAGCCAGTTCTTTTTCCATTGGTTGATTTCCGCGCATGCGTGACACGGACCAGGTGGGTTAGTAGCTAGATGTAACGTAAGGACTTAGGGGACGATAACATTACAGCTAGTTTTAACTAGATTGCACCAAATCTACAATTGTTAGGTAAAGGTACACAAGATTGCAACTTGCTGGGGGCTGCAGTTTTTGAGAAGAAGTCAAAGCAAAATATTTACTGTTTGACAGAAGGACAGCAAGACTACATACCATGCCATGCCTTTCAGGCCTAATGAGCTAAAAATTAACTACAGCTACAACATTTCAAAACAAAAATTGAAAACAAATCAAAGCAGTGACAAATGCAAGAAAAAGAATAGAGCCATTGGCTCTGTAGCTCATCAGGCGTCATACTCAATCATACTGTAGAGTGTGGCCAATTTTGTTTTCCCTTTGTAGGGCCACAGGGTCACAAATCCTAAAATTAAGCATAAAGACGATGTGATTTCAGATACCTGTAATCAAATAGAAATAATACCTCAAATATTTAATTAAAAATTTAGGTTAAAGGATCCAAAGGTTCAACAAGCTCTTTTAAGGGGACATAGGATCACAAAATCATAAATTACAATCCTCATTAGTAGGAGTCGCTATCAGGATTTCAGATTTCTAGGCTTTTTGCTTCTTGAGAGGGACAAAAAAGGTTTTAGGACTTGAACAGTCCTTATTAGGGGCCACAGTGCCACCAAAGTTACAGTCAGCTTTCTAGGTCTTATGCTTCTGGAGAAGAAGATGAAAATAGGTTTTTAGGGTGTGGCCCCTGTGGCCCTTATAAGGGGTCATAGGGCCCCCGGGCCACCAAAGCTACAATTTTTAATCCTCACTAGTCAAGTTGTCCGTACACAAAGTTTACGGACGGATGGACGGACGGAAGGACGCCGGACACCATGCCATGCCAAAAGCCCATCGGGCCTCACAGGCCAGATGATTTAAAAATTGTAAACAGACTTAAATCATATCATTATGATCCTTGCAACATGTGTCGACAGAAAATACATATATTTGAAAAGTAAGTTTTGGGGGTCGCAGCAGTTCTGGCGATATGAAAGACATAAACAGTTAAATTATAAGTAAAAAATAGAGCCATTGGCTCTGTAGCTCATCAGGCTTCATATCAAATTTGCTTTAAGGTGTGAAAATTGTGGTCCTCCCCCCCCCCCCCCCCCCCCCCTTTTAGTAGGGGCCACAGGGTCACGAAATATACAATTAAGAATCCTCCTTTATTAACTTAGGAGTCTGCACACAAACTTTCAGCTTTCAAGGCCTGTTTCTTTTTGAGAAAAAGATGAAAATAGGTTTTAAGGGCATGGCCCTTTTTAGGGGCCACTGAGGGCCACAAAAGCTATAAATTATAATCCTCACTAGTCTAGTCAAAGACTTTGCACGCAAAGTTTCAGGTTTCTAGGCCTTATGGTTCTGGAGAAGAAAATGAAAATGGGTTTTAAGGGTGTGGCCTTTGTGGCCCTTATTAGGGTTCACAGGGTCACCAAAGTTACAATTTATAATCCTCTCTAGTCAAGGAGTCTGTACACAAAGTTTCAGCTTTCTACGCCTTTTTTTTCTACTGGAGAAGTAGTAAAAAAAGTTTACAGACTGACGGACAGATGGACGAACAGACGTCGGACACTATGCCATGCCATAAGCCCATCGAGCCCTGCAGACCAAATGAGCTAAAAAGTAGTAAGTGAAAACAACAGGCTACAACCAATGCCTTAGTCAATTTGGACAAATGATGAGCTAAAATATCATTCTAAATGTTAATGAGACTAAAAACCAAAAAGGAGTGATATGATAAGATACAAAATACAATAAATATTTTTGAATAAATTTGTGCAAACCACATAGCAAAACCAAGGCCATATAGTCATAGTCATACCTGTACCAAAATCTGTGAAGAAATAATTTTGTACAACAATAAGCAATGCTTCACAAGTGGGCAGACAGATGACAAAAGACATAAAATAACCAAACAAAGCCTTGGTTCTGTTGTTTATCAGGCTCCAAAAAGAGTTGTTAGGGTGCACAAATTAAATGTAAGGGGGTCAAATGTAAACACTTCATGAATGAGCTCTGCAGCTTGTCATCCAGCCATAAACACATCTATCTGTACACGTGAGTAGAACGCTTCATACACGTTGAAACTGGTGCTCACCATCAATACATGACAAGGTCTTGGGTGATGGACAGACAAATTGGCACATCGTAGTGTTGATCTCACCAAAATAATATCCTAAAAATTATATCTTTCTAGCATATCATTTTCTGAAGAAATGACTTTAGTGGGCAACTAGAACAAATATTATCTATAGGTAACAACATTACAAAGATAACATTCTAAAAAATTCAGCTTCCTTTGCTGATCATGTTTGGGACATCAGGGGTGGAAATAACGAATTGCCCGACACCCGAGTCCAGTGAATTTTACTGCAGGGCAAGTCAATTTACATTCACAGCTGTACCGGTGTCCAGTAGATTGTGGCAGTGTTAAATATATATACTTCATTGTTCAGAGCATAAGGTGACAATAGTATGACTGGTAAAAATCAATAACAAGATACCCGTATGTCAGTCACCTCTCTCAGCAGGAAGAGCCCATTTTCTACGTAATGATTAGCAAGTGACAAATCCTTTCAAACTTTAAATTATAAGATATTGAAAACATTTGATTCCTTATATCTTTCATGATAAAGTTTACTGCTTTAATAAAAAAAGAAATATTTTGCAAGTGAATCAACTTTAACAAGTAAATCAACTGTGAAAAAACATGTCACCCCTACACAATAATGGATTTATTTATTTATTTATGATTTACTTTCCTCATATGTTTTGCAATAATGTATAAAAACAGACCATTCCACCATGATCTTTTTTTGTGAAAGAATTTAAAATTAATCTTGACTATTTAGAATTGACAGCGATAAACAAAACTTGTAAAGATGTACTATATATTTTATATTTGTTTGGTCTGACCAAGGACGTGTTCAGCTATAAATGTCCTTGGTCTAACTTAAATGTTGTCTTTAGCAAAGTTTAAATAATTTGATAAATAATGTATGAATATACAATAATTTTTGTTAAATGATTATTTAATTCATATTGCAGGCATTTTATAACATTCATGACAGCAACATCACACAAATAATTGCTTATTTCAGTTGTACTTTCAATTTGACATAAAATGAAATTTGTTAATATGAACAAGGAATTCTATACAAATCCTTCCTGTGATATTAAACATCTATGTTAGTCAAGAAAAAACTTTTCTCTATGTAAACTAGTTTGACATAATAATCATTGGATGTTTTGGTGCATATATAACATAGATATCTAGCAATTTAGCCGACGAAACAGGCCATTGCCTTGTACTTATTTGAGCGGAAACACCTACAAGATAACGTGAGCATGGCTCACATACCCCCACAATCTGCTTTAAATGTTATCGGTCAAAAGGCAATGAAAGATGTCAGTCCTGAAACCAAAATTTCATTGATATAGGAGTGACTAGTGTAAAAGAAAACTTGTCCCCATTGAACATGAGACAATTGAATTATAGAATTATTGCCAAATTTCAGAAAAAGCTCTCAAACTTTATCAAAAGCATGATTAGGTGTTCCATAACCAAAATTTCACTCATCTTGGTATAACTGTTTCAGAGAAAACCTGCTCCAATTTTACATCATACAACAAGTCCAAAAATCTACGTTTCCAAGGCAAAAGACAATACAAATTAATTCCAGAAAATTACAGATTTGTCCAAACTCGAGATAAGGTAATGGTTAACAAGTGTGTAAAGTTTGGTTGATAAAAACTCAACGGGTTTTGAGATAATTGACTGGACGGAATGACTGCTATATAACCTGCTTACTTCGTAGCGGGAGTATAATAATTCAGCCAACAGATAAACAGGTCCAATATATAAATACAGGCAACATTTGCTACATTCAGCTTACAAAGATAAAATGACAATGTCTCCCGTCGCTAATAACAAATTTGTTTATGACTTTCTATAACGTCAAAGGAAGAATGTTCTCAATATAGGACGATAACATGAATGAAAAGGAAACAGAATATTGTTGACATGAAATGTCCGCTGTGAGACTTTCATGAAGGTGTCATTGTCCAAGGATACTACCCTAACTGTTCAGGCAATCTGTTCCGTGATGTTGAAAGTAAGGTCATGGTCACCATTTAATAACCCGGGAAAATTCCCCAATTTGGCTGTCACAAATTTAAAGACTCTGAGTGCAACAAGTTTTTTCAAAATCAGAAAGTTGGATAGGGAGTTTGAAAAGAATGTCAAGGTCACTTTGATAAACTTGTGTATGCTTATTTCCTCGATGTAAGCTGACACAACATTTGAAAACTAGGAGTGAAATAGTTCATGAATTTTTTTGGAAAAGAATTCAGACGTACGAACAGAGGCCGCTAAATAAATAGTCCCTCGTTTTGTATTGCAGCAGTGGATAATAAAAAATAAGCCGGCTGCCATTCATGAGATATGCCATGCAAATAGCTACCACTAAAGTGAAAATAGTTTTGATATTTGCTAAAGTAGGCACATTAATTGTTTCTACCCCTGCTGCAATACATGAGTACACTTCCTAGTACATGTCTTAATAGGACATCCCAGACTGGCTGTATCTGACACCTACCTGCGGTTGATGCTGTCCCCACTACCATCAAAGTTTGGTGACCTTGATGTGTTGGATGAGTTTTGATTGTTGAGAGGAGAGAACTGGGTGCGCTGTGTTGCGGCAGGATCAGGCAGGATGTCAGGACGACCTCCCATACTAGACTGATGGGCTACAAGCAGGTCAATACTTGTCAGTCACACAAACTCACCCTCCAAATACAGTAAGCAGATTTTCTCTGCCATAGGCTAGTTATTCAATGATCAGATCTTCATTACAACATTTCACAGAAACCATTAATTAAATCTATCTCAACAATAATGGATGGGATGGCAATGTGCAAATCTTGAACAGTTCAACTCCTGTAAACTGAATTATGACAAAACATCAGAGATTTTACAATGCTAGTGAGCAATATCAACAAAGTTGTTTGAACTCAAGAGTATATAGCATAAACTTTTCCTGTACATTCTGATCAAAATGGACTGGATTTAAGTGAGAGAAAGTAAAACTGACGTGGTTCATCGGAGAAGCTGATGGTGCGCTGGGTCTTCTCGGTCTTCTTGTCATACACAGAGGAGGGTTCAGGCTGCTCTGGGATGGTGGTCTGGGCGCGGGGCCGGCCTGCCTGGCCTTTCTTCTTGGAGGGAGAGTGCTTCAGGGCTGAAATCACACAGAGGGGAGTTATAACTTCTCTAGAACCAACAACATTTCATATATCAACTTATCAATCCCTTGATATAGCATTTCCTACTATAATACACATATCCTAAACGTTTTCATATCATAGTATGTATTTATGTACCAAACTAAAAGTAGTCGTAGTCCGATTGTTGTAATTGGCTGCTACTAAAAACTAACAGATTGGCCAACTATAATAAAGGTTATATCATTGGGGATTTCCCTACATTAGAATGATTTGCTGTCATATTATGATTGGCCCTCTGTTCAGCGGTTGACCAATCAGAATAAAGCTAGCATAATCAGGGATTCCCATGCATTGCATTGCCAATTGTTTATCAAAACAATTACACTACTAAAACAAATAAAAGGTCAAGTTGAAGGTGTTTGTCGTCACCGGTAATTTATGGCTGTTACAGCATCAAATGTGGCAAATATATATTTTACTTTATTTTTTAATTTCATTGGAATACAATATTCAGTCAATCATGTCTTTTAGCCTTATACTTCACACTAAGCCCAGCCTAACTTTCACTCTTCAGCTTTTGCATGAGCATGATGCACACACTCAATCACCAGTGCACTGTACCATCAAACAATAGCCCAACCCAAGCGCGACCCTTCTGCTTTCTCTAGCTTCATGCTTTTCAGCTTCTCAACTTTCTGAATATAAGATTAAGATCTAAGTTTTAATGTTACTCCTTAGATTTCATATCAGGAGGTGCAAAGACTTTGTCTTTTGCATTTGTGATTTCATTATTGCATCTTTGTGATATTTATTCGGATCTTTGGAATTTGGATTTGTAATTCAAGGTTAGTTATGGTTTATCTTGTGTATCCTATTCATGTGTATTTCTAGTATTGTAGAGATATTTTATTTCGGTTTGCTTTCATATCAGGAATGTTTGGTAATGGCTTTAAGATCTATGTTCTTTGCAAACACAATGTACATTGTGTTCATTTGTATTTTACTTTGTATTTGTGTAGTAGTATTTCTGGTCCACGTAAACATTACATCTGTTGTAACGTAATCATTATCTTCCTAACTTAAACATTAATCAAATAATATTCAACTGAGAGATACAAATGTGAACATTACGTTATGTGTGTTTGATTGAATGTATGTGTAGTTTATATGCAATGTGTGTTTGATTGGATGCATGTGTATTTTATATGCAATGTGTGTTTGATTGGATGCATGTGTAGTTTATATGCAATGTGTGTTTGATTGGATGCATGTGTATTTTATATGCAATGTGTGTTTGATTGGATGCATGTGTATTTTTATGCAATGTGTGTTTGAATGCATGTGTATTTTATATGCAATGTGTGTTTGATTGGATGTATGTGTAGTTTATATGCAATGTGTGTTTGATTGGATGCATGTGTAGTTTATATGCAATGTGTGTTTGATTGGATGTATGTGTAGTTTATATGCAATGTGTGTTTGATTGGATGCATGTGTAGTTTATATGCAATGTGTGTTTGATTGGATGCATGTGTATTGCATAAATGAATGAATGAAACAGGGATTTAATCTTGTAGTAGTTTTAATAGTGTTTTATTCATCTGCATTATCTTATTCTGCCAGTCTTTATAAATAGTTATTTCATTTATGCAGATGATGTCTTTGATGACGCTATTATGACGTGAACATCTGGTGTTTGAATAAACCAAAGTCCACACACTTGGTGGGTTTTCCTTTTTGATCTTTAAATATCCATGTACCTATGCATATGGCATAGATGTAGCACATATGTAAATTAAAAATATATTATGATATGCTTTAATATTAGGCTATGTAAAGCATAACATTTATGCGTGTGATTGATGTAATATAATATATGCTATCATGTGGCATGTACTTCAATTCATAATCATTGTTTAATTACATTCATTACATGTCAGTATACAAATCTTTCAATATTTATCATACATATGTATCGGCGCATAGTCAAGAATACCTAATCGAACCCTTATTATTGTTTCAGGATTTTTATTATTATAGTTTATTGGAAATAAACTAGCTGGCCATATCGAACATCAACCTTCGTCTGTGTTCTTTCCATGATGCCCTTACGACTCTGTTTCAATGCCAAGATCAACAAATCAGCAATGAAGCTGTGAGTTACGACTCTGTTTCAATGCCAAGATCAACAAATCAGCAATGAAGCTGTGAGTTACGACTCTGTTTCAATGCCAAGATCAACAAATCAGCAATGAAGCTGTGAGTTACGACTCTGTTTCAATGCCAAGATCAACAAATCAGCAATGAAGCTGTGAGTTACGACTCTGTTTCAATGCCAAGATCAACAAATCAGCAATGAAGCTGTGAGTTACGACTCTGTTTCAATGCCAAGATCAACAAATCAGCAATGAAGCTGTGAGTTACGACTCTATTTCAATGCCAAGATCAACAAATCAGCAATGAAGCTGTGAGTTACGACTCTGTTTCAATGCCAAGATCAACAAATCAGCAATGAAGCTGTGAGTTACGACTCTGTTTCAATGCCAAGATCAACAAATCAGCAATGAAGCTGTGAGTTACGACTCTGTTTCAATGCCAAGATCAACAAATCAGCAATGGGACAGTAACAGGTCAAACACTGAAACGACAGCAATGATTTCTAACAGACAAAGATGAAGGGGTGGGTCAAACCATATATTGTTGACCAACTGATTGTAATGATTCCTTGCGCTTCTCTTGCTTGATATAATAGATTATTTGTTATAACTTGTTGCTTGCCAGTTTCAATTCATTATCATCTTCAAAAGGACAAACATGATGATTCCATATTTCCTAAAACAAATATCTGAATGTCATCAAGAAGGTTAAATCAAAATGATTTCCAAATATGTTCTGTAAATAAGTTAGATTAATTGTTACCCCGGTAATAAAACAAGAAAAAAGTGAGCAAAGCTCACATACCCCCACTATGAGCTTGTCATTCACAGAAGGATAGAAGCCAACATAAGTAATCATTTGAGACATGTTTTCAAAGCCATAAGGATTATGCACCAGGCTCATGCTAAGCTAACAGATGCGGCATAAACAAATTTCAAAAGTGGTCAATGTGCTCTGATTACCTTGAAAATAAGGCCACGATTACCCAATGTGGCAGGTGCTTGCATAATCCCCTAATGTATGCTGTGACCAAATATGAAGAGAAGGATTAAAATGGTTCATGAGATATCACTTTGACAATAAATTCAAAAGTGATCAAAGGGATGTGGTGACCTTGAAATTAAGGTCATGGTCAGCCAAAGTGACTGGTGTCTGCATAGTTCGTTCCCCCAATGAAGGCTGTGACCAAATTAAACTGATGGGATACAAAAAATATTATTAGAAGATGCCTTATCTATCCACCCCTTTTACAAGTACCTTATGAAATTCTAAATTTTCAAGAAAACCTGTATTTCCAAATAAACAAGATTACTGTATGGACTTCTTGTAATGATAAGTCAGGAAAACTGGTTGTGTTAAGTCATGGAAGGAATTAATTTGAAAGTTGATCATATTGAAAAATGATAGTCAAGAAAGCATAAAAACCCTGAAAAGCACAACTTCTTGTGATGATAAATACCAAGTTTCATGGAGAGATGTTTTGTGAAATAAATTTCTAAGTAGTGCTTCCAGAGTAATTTGCAAAATCTTTGAAAGTTGAAAACCAAAAAAGGTACACTTGCATGTGTTGATCAGTCGATATACTCTACAAACAATGATCACAGACAGAGAGCCAAAAACTATATCTGATAATCCTAAGCACAGCAGTGAAAAGGCTAAAATATTTTTTTTCTTTCATTTTTTTATAAACAAAAATAATTATTAAATACACTTAATAGCATATATGTAGGACTCAGATCTGTGGCGGGTCTCTAATCCATGGCGGATTTCCTAATCTATGGCGAGTTTGATTGTTTGATTGTTTATTGACGTCATGTTAAGTGACGTCATTGACGGATGACGTCATAATCGCTAACTGTTCGCGTCGCCAGACGAAACCGCTGCTTTTCATTGGGATCGCAAGATATTTCCAACAGAGAAAAGAATTCAGCCGCTTTTCCCGTCCGAGATAGCATATAATACCAATTGCTCTATGTTACTCATTTCCGTCATACTGTCTATTTAAGCCTTGGAAAAATATCAGCTCTCCATTGTAACCCTCGAATGCATTGCAACTGTCTTCTATAGTCATAAATTTGCTGAAACTATCTTCTTTAGCCCTTGGATTCATACTAAATATCTACTTTAACCCTTGGATTCATATTAAGGGATTTCTTAATGGTTAGGGTTAGGGTTAGCGTTATAGGTTCACTGTACAATACGTTCGCGACTTTATCTCCAATATACGTTACCGACCCTTACACTAGACAAACTAACCCTAAAACATTGTCGATACGGATCCAAGGGTTAAAAAAAGATAGTCAACGAATATCTAACTGCTAAAAAAGTCAGTCTAACGAGAATCCAAGGGCTAATTTCCTAAAGATATTAATTTAGTGGCGAACATATTGTTGTCCCGATTGCATTACTTATTTACCAATTGCAGATTTTGGCCTAGAAAACAGTTAAGTACATGTAGGAAAACACATAAATTTAATATTGGTAACTCAATTCTAAAAATGTCTAATCACAGTCAATTCAAAATCCGCCACAGCGTTTGATAGGTACGGCAATTTTCCATGCATTTGAAAATCCGCCATGGATTTGGAAATCCGCCACGGATTTGAGGCCTGCCATGGATTTGAGTCCTACATATATATGATATTTTCATTTAAAAATGCTTATTAAAAAAAATATTTTTTTTTTAAAAGTTACAAGTCAGTGTTCCCAGCTATGAAGTGCATAGCCAGAACACAACCAGGACTGAAGACAGTGCTCTGCACATGCATTTCATGGAGTGGTAGTGGGGCCTAGCTCTCTTTCTCACTTAACAACAAGGATTCTTGAGGTAGGTTGATCTTAGGTGCTGAGAACAGGTTTCTGATTTCAGCTACTTAGGTTTTGGGAAGGGGGATTCTTTTAGTTTTACTGGATAGTGGGCTCCTCACTGGACATAGAACACTTTTTATAGGAAATTTTATTTTTGTACTGTTGTCACACAGTCTGTAGGGCTTGTTATGGAGTTAGGGAAGTATGACTTTTTAAGGTTAAGTTGTTAGGGAATTGGGTAATTAGGGTAATTAATTAGGGAAAATAAGGTCATTAGAGTAGATAGCAAGATAAAATGTGTAATTAATAAATTAAAATGATTGAGAGGGTGTGAATGAGTGAGTGTTTGCTGTTTGTTCTGTACAGTTGTCGATGATTGATTTTTTCCCCCATCTTTTTACTCTGGTTGAATTTTTGTTGATTTTTATGTGAATAAATTGTTATGAACTTGCTATTAGTTGTCAGTATTTCTTTATTATGCCAGCAATGGGGCCTGATGCCATTGAACCTAAATGAAGTTGGCTACATGTAAATTCAAGTACATAACATCAAAACACAAAGCAAAGTCCTTTTATAATAAAATAAAGTTGCCAACTTCACTGTCATTGGGCAAAGCAGTCTAATAACATCTTGACCTGCTTATTACATCTATAAGCATATTCATATTTATTTTCATTATCAATAATCAATTATTTGCAGATATTTTCAAGTAATATTTTACCTTCAGTTATTGTGTCAAGGTAAGCTTTATATCATTTGCTTATTGATAAAATATTCATATTTAATTGTATTTGTATGTTGGTTATATTCATTTACTACTTGAGACAATATCTTGTATTTTATTGTCAATGAAGTTGTATTGTAAAATGTATCTTAATTATTGTTTGTTCGGTAATTGTAAAATAAGAGTAAGGAATGTTTTTTCTGTTTCTTTTGTAGTTTTTCAACGCCACCATTTAACAACAAATTGGTCACTTGGCTAAAGAATTCAAACTTGAAGCAAGGCAACATAATGGAAGCTGAATAAATTCTCGGGCCCTTTTTAATTGCCATGATGTCCCCTGTAAATAATATTGTCAAACCCTTATTGCCAGACTATCGGTGCATCATATTGTCACCTCTGAGAGAAAAACTGTCAATGGAAATAAAGTGTTCATAATAGGTTCAGATGAATAAACTATAAAAATTGTGGTAACATTTGTCTGTTCTTGCTACAACAACCATGCATAATGCATAATTTCTTGAGATATGGTTAGCTGTAAAATGAGCAATACACAAATTGCATTGGACAAGTTAAAATACTGAGAACAAGACATAAGATACATTACTCATAACCATACACAAAAACCCCTGAAAAATATGCCCAAAACCTTTCTCACAACAATATTAACCACAGACCTCTTTTCTTATACATTTGGGTAAATATAAGGGACAATCAATTTTAAGAAGGCAGAACAATTTCAATAAACTTGAAGTAAACTTGAGTCCCAAAAACATGAAATAATGCACAGTATGAACCTAAATCCAAATAAGGTCATGAATAGTTTCATCGGAGGTAAAACGAAAAGCTCTAGATGGATGCCATTGTTTGAAATTACTGATAAATTCTGTGTGCAAATGAAATAAAATTCATCCATATATAAAATGTGAAAAACTTCTACAGGTTATCTTGACTAATGCTCAGACCTACACATGGAGGGACGGGCAGAGTGTCATGTACCCTCAATATTGTATAGATTATTCTAAAGTTTATCAATAAATATCAATACCAAATAAAACCATCAGTTAAACAAGTGGTAGAATTCTATTGTTTATATTGAAAAATGCTCGGACGGACATGCCCGGTTGGACAGACGGACAGATGGACGGACGGACAGGCTGAGCGCTATATACCCCCACTACTTCGTAGGTGGGGGTATAATAAGTTGAATTGTGTTTAACTTCAAAGTTGATAAGCAATTATATTAATTCACTTATCAGTTAGATATTATTCATTTCAGTATTTGGAGGGTGTGATTGATGCTGAAAATTTAATTTGATTCATCAGGCTTCATATCAATTCGCTTAAGGGTGTGCAAATGTGTTTCTCCCCTTAGTAGGATCCACAGGGTCACCAAATGTACAATTTAGAATCCTCTTTATCTAACTTAGGAGTCTGTAGACAAGGCTTGAGTTTTCTAGGTCTTACGCTTCTGGAGAAAAGGATGAAAATAGGTTTTAAGAGTGTGGCCCTTAGTAGGAGTGGCTACCAGGATTTCAGCTTTCTAGGCCTTTTGCTTCTGGAGAGGGAAAAAATATGGTTTTAGGGCTTGACATCTACAGCCCTTATTAAGGGCAACATGGCCACCAAAGTTATAATTTATATTCTTCACTAGTCAAGGAGTATGTAAACGAAGTTTCAGCTTTCTAGGCCTTGCGCTTCTGGAGAAAGGGATGAAACTAGGTTTTAAGGATGTGGCCTCTGTGGTCCTTAGTAGGGGCCACAGGGCCACCAAAGCTACAATTTTTAATCCTCACTAGTCAAGGAGTATGTACACATAGTTTCAGCTTTCTAGGCCTTATGCTTCTGGAGAAAGTCGTAATGCACAAAGTTTAAGGACGGATGGACGGATGCCGGACACCATGCCATGAGGTACAGTAATAATCTTATTATTAAATTCTTCATTAAAAAGTATAAAATCAAAATATATTACTGTAAGTGAAATAATGGAATGATATCATTAGTATTGCTGTCAATTAGAGATTCAATTGCTTATAGTGATACATGCACTCAAAACATTTGATTTCTTCAAATATCCAGGCTTCAAAATCCATTCAGTAGAGTATTTTTGAGTTACGTTTTGGCTCCTAAAATTTCCTAAGGAAACAAATGGGACTGCCAATGCGGAAGTGGATGCGGATGGGAGCTCGGCCTCCATAGGCATACTAATCAAAACATAAGCTTCCCATTATTATAAAACATGTCTGAAATGAATCTTAAATGGTTATGTTTCTCCTGCCATTCAGGTATATTACAATGCATAAGAGATATTAGAATAAGAAGAAATGCATT
The DNA here is from genome assembly GCA_916613615.1 of Steromphala cineraria. NCBI lineage: Eukaryota > Metazoa > Mollusca > Gastropoda > Trochida > Trochidae > Steromphala > Steromphala cineraria. Next base: position 28,514,850 of record OU744723.1, on the reverse strand, counting down.
CAGAGAATAAAATGTTATGTAACTAGATGAGGGAACTCCATAAAAGCAGAGCAGGACCGAAACTGAGGGTTTATGCCTTCCCCTGTTACCCCTTCTACAAAACCTCAGAAAATTGGGCATTTTCTAAGAAACATGTTGCATGAGAGAATTTAAGAAGTCGTGACCTTGAACTTTGATCATGATTGTGAACATGTCAAAGAATTCCCAGAGGGGAACAAATTATTTTTTTGAGATTTCGAAATCTTAATCAAAACTAAACTCTTATCTGGTTCATTTGGAATAACTAATTTGTAAAGGTTTTCACAATACAATGCTTGTCGTGATCTTGTCATGACCTTGACGATTCATGAATATTAGCGGAAACCTTTCCAACATATTGCACTTCTCTATGATATATACCAAGGTAAACCTTCACAGCAGAATTTTTTCAAGTTTAATAAGAATGTTCGAATGAATCATGAGCTTGCCCTTTGATCCTCTATGTGAAATATCAAAATGATTCCCCCTAAAATATGTTAATGAGTTCTAAAAAGCTTAATGGGATATAGTAATGGCAAGAATTCATATCTTATGACCTTGACCTTTAAGGTCATACAATCAATAAGTATATTAATCTTGTAATGATTAGAAGTGTTAACAGCATGTTGCCATACCATGCAAAGGTCCTGACCTTGTTGTGACCCTGACCCATAACGGACTGTGGCAGAAACTTGTCAAATTTTTTACTTCTCCAAAGCCCAGATATACTAAATTAGAGCTTCACGAAACAAAAACTTTTCAAGTCATCATCTTTAAAATGATGTTTCAGTGATTTTATAACTCCCCTAAGGTATGTTGTGGATATGCATATATATAAAGGGATAAATAATAGCAAAGCAGGGCTCGATTTCATTTTTTTCAAGCTGAAATAAACTTTGTTGCACTCAACGTATATTGGCTGAAGCATACTCCATAGTTTTACGTATATATATCACATGGTTTGAGATAATGATGTAACATATATGTACCATTACATTCAATGATTTTGTATAAAAAAAGCTTAGATAGAGAAAAACTTTTGATATTTTTTTTGACTAACAATGTATATGTTGAAAGTAGTAACAGGATTTGTATAGAAATCCTTGCTCAAAGTAACGAATATTATTATAATATAAAAATGAAAGTACAACTGAAGTAAACAATATTTGCAATGATATTCCTGTTGTGTAAATGTTCGAAAAAATTAATGCAATAAATACGAAAGACAGATTTAATGATCATTTGACTATTACGTTTATTCATACATTAGTTATATATAGTGCATCTTTGCAAGTTTTAATCATCACTTTGCAACTTTTAAAAGATAAAATGGACCCCTGCAAAGAGAACACAACATATTCTATATGATATTCTACTCACGAGGTGTTATTTTTCTAAATACACGGCTGGCAAAAAAAGACAGGAATCTGTTGGCATAGTAACCAGGGCGATGTACGGAGATGGTATCCTGAAACAACAATGTATTGAAAGAATTAAGTGTATATTAAGTGCGCTTTGAGCATGCACCTTGTGTATGGATATAGCGCTTTATAAATGCCCATTATTATTATTATTATTATCCTAATAACTTACAACTATGCGCTTTGAACATGCACCTTGTGTATGCATATAGCGCTTTACAAATATTCATTATTATTATTATTTACTGATTGTAGTTGCAAAGTAAATGTGAATGCATGTCACAATATCATTGCAATTCAGCAGCTGTATATCATTTAATGGAGATATGAGGATTGATAAAGAGAAACATTGATTATTTGCTTAAAGTTTAATACAATGTTGCTATCAATTGCCATCTTCCCACGGCAAGGTGAAAACGTATCGAGCAACTCTCCTCGCTTTAGACCTTGCCTTCACAAGGTAGAAAACTGGTGATCCGGAGCAGCGACACCTATCGTGATCACGAGTTACGCCCCTTATCAGCTCTTACAAAATATCTGAACAAACTCAAAACACTAACAGACGATCTTTTTGAAAACTATCCGAGTGAAATTTAATTTAAAATTTCAGTCCGCATGGTTGTTTTCACGTTTTTGATGAGCACCGAGAATGCAGAGAAGACAAACATTTATGTATAACTCAAATTTATTGTTTCTCGCCCTTGTAAAACACATACAAAATAGTATTTTTTCAAATCGGTTCATTTAACATGCTGTCTTCTGATTGGACTATTCTACTTCCGTGCAGCGGGTTGAAATGCTAGCACAGAAATCACGGCCAATGATGTCAAGGGAGGAATGGGAAAGTTTAGAAACTTTTTCGTTTCGCCCGTGACGTTGGGAAGATGATCAATTGCAGGAACCATACAACTTCAGGAAGCAGAAAGAGAAATCAACATATTCAACAAGTACTGCTTTTGACGACTGCAGAACTTAAATAGGTACATATCAGACATTACACCATAGAGGCAGAACTGACCCCATCTATAACGATGGCCTTCATGGTGTGCTCTAGTTTCTTCTTGAGTCTGTACGACTGGAGGATATCAATGATGCCCAGATATAACAACAGTCGCTCGCCTTTGGAATTTTTAGCTGGAATGCCACCAGGGCTGAAATACAAAACAAGAGTGTTAACTGAGACTAATAGTGAATTTGTTTATTTATAAGTGTTTATATTCTTGTTAGCAGCAAACTCTCCATATTCTGTATTACAGCAACAAAGTAAACAGTTATATTGACCAGAAATGTCCGCTGTGAGACTTTCATGAAGAGATATCATTGTCCAAGTATACTACCCTAACTTTCCAGTCATCTGCTACAGTTACCATGATTAACTTGTGTCTCTCCCTAATTATCCAAATAAAGACTGTGAATGCAACATTTTAAGAAACATTTCATAAACAAGAGTTTAAAAACTGGTCGAAGTGCTGTTGTGACCTTAAAAAAAATGAGGTAAAAATCATCAAAATAAATTAGTTACTCCTAGGGGTGACTATCCCCTGAGGGACTATCACGATAGCGATAGTCTCGTATCCCAAGCAAGTATCACGATGCGATAGTACTATCATGGCATACTATCACGATAACTATCGCAATAGTTTTTCTAAAATAAAGATTCAAGTCACAAACAGTGTTCATTGTTTTGCACTTTTAGTTTCAATAATTTCAAAATCATTGTTGCTGCATGTGGGCGCGACATCTTAGCTGAATGCATTAGCAACAGGGGCAGATAACTCATATATCCTGTTGTGACTTTCAAAATAAGGTCATGGTCACAATAATCTTCGGTGTCTGTGTTTTTCTCTAAAATAGGTTGACACTAAATTGGAAGATTTTGAGTGCAAAAGTTCATGAGATACTGTGCTAAATTTGTTTAAAAAAGTGGCCAAAGCCCCGTTTTTCAAGGTCACCATATTAGACTGTCTGCATGTTCCCCTCATGTTGGCTGACACTAAATTTTGAAGACTTTGAGTTCAATGGTTCATGACACATGGTGGTAACATCTTGAATCCAGAAGTACTTACGTACGTACGTACAGATTTATGGATTTATGCTGCTGAATTCTTTGCTCTTCGTGGGGGCGTCAACAAGTGAGGTGAGGTGGGGTTTATCGTCGCTTTCAAGAGTATTTCACTTACCGGTATATCGCGGCTGATAGTATTATTGCAGGGAGAAAGCCCGCTAAACTATTGTGGATATGCATTGCGGTGAAACCTGCGAGCATTGGCTGGAACTAGCAACCATGGGTGTTACTGCATTGAAATTCAGTGTAGCATTGCAACCAAACCTGACTGCGTGTAGAAAAGTTCTCTACTGCAGACAAAGCTGCCTAGCCCCTGGCGGGATTCCAAGCCAAACGCGCTAACCACTGCGCTATCCAGCTCCCGTCAACAAGTGAACTAAAGTTCAATGATCATCATGTTCTCAGGTGGTTTATAAAGTTAAAGTATCTAAAGGTTGCAGGATGTTAACTGATATTGCTTTTCTACATGAGCTTAAAACTAGTTTGATACTGGGGTAAGATGAAAGGGCAGAAGGGTGCTGGCAGATTGAACATGGTTGGAAGGATTTGGCAGAGGCAATGCTGGATGTCTCAAGGGAGATCACTTAGATCAGACCGCTTTTTGTAAATATTGTCCCCTTTCAAAAGCCCAAAAAGATAAGATTATGTTTATTTGCACAGAAACCACCCTTCATGAGCAATTAACAAAACGGAAATAAACAAACTTCATTGGAGCATATGTACAGTAAATATCATTCCATGGCTTCAGGGTGGTTGCACAATACAAAATTGGCACAGAGACTAGGAAGTGCCGAAGAGTGAAAAAATTTGCTGTTTCACCATCCTTTAGCCACACTATGATTTTTTCCTCTACCGAGATAGTTTTCAGACATTGACAAAAGTTCAATTGTAATAAGCATAGTTATGGTAGTGATTTTTGTGTTGATTTTTGTGCACAAGACATTTTAAAAAACAGAAAAAAAGGTTTGAGGAATGAGGGTAAAAGTTTGGCAAGGTTGATGCACCAATGCTTCTTCCAGAAGACATCTCCTGGGTGAGACTTGATCTACCAGTATATACTCACGGAACGTCCTCGTCCTCATTGTCTTCTGTCTCTGCCTCAAGTCTGATCGCCTCCATTGCTGTTGAGTACTGGGCTATCTTTGTCTTAAAAGATTTACCTCTCTGCAGCGCTGCAAAAAAAATCTCTATGTGACTTATCTTAATTATAAGATAATCCACCTTGACAAACTGGTTTTGGTGGTAAAGTAAAATGGTAATGTTAACAGTAACCAGAAAATGGCTGTCCGTCCCACAAGATCTGTCTCTAAATAGGCCTGTTGGGTAGAAAATGGCTTTTAATGTGTAACTTTTAACTTGATTAGAGTTTGAGGGACACCGTAAAAGCAAAGCAGCCCTGAAAGTGAAATTTCCCCTACCTACCTTCCACCTTCTAAACTACCTTAGTAAATTGGAGTTTTGATTGGCTTCGTGTCATTTTTTATCTTTTCATTATGTAAAACTGCATACTAGCAAACTTTTCCAATTTTTATCTAAATCTATATATATATATATATATTATATAACAAAGGAGAATTCTAAGTGAACACGTCAAAGAACTCCCAGGGTGAATTAAAATTACATGTATTTCAAAATCTTTTAAACATATTTTTTATTTCAAAAATGTAATGAAAAATATACTAAAGTAAACCCTCATATGAATGTCAACAATCAATGATAACTTAATTACTTTATGAACAATAACAATTTGCAATGACCAAAAGTGTTAATAGTTGAAATAGATTTTTCCAATACCATGCTGAAGTTGTGACCCTGCTGTGACATTATGGATTGTAGCAGACTTTGCAAATCTTTGTACTTCTCCATAGATGATGGATATTCCTAGCCTAAAAACTTATTGTTATTGTCTTTAAAACAAAAGTTTTAGTGATATTTTAAACTCATGGCCTTGACCTTTGATCTTGAATGGAACATGTCAAAATAATTGCCCAGAGGTCTGACTATAGTTATTTATCTATATGAGTTCTGAAGAGCTTAATGAGCTTAAGTTGTACCGACGACAATTGTGGTACATGGAAGAAACTCAAATATTTTGACCTTGACCTTTGATGTTCAAGGTTATGCAATCAATGAACAATTTTTATTGAGTGAGTGGGTGATTTATTTTTTACGCCACTTGTAGCAATCTCGTAATGATCAAAAGTGTTAATAATATAACACATTTTAGTAATAGCAAGCGTGACCTTGCTGTGACCTTGAATGTGAACATGTCAAAATAAATCCCTCCAAGGTAAGCAGTAAGATATGCATGAGGCTTGAAAAGCCTACTTGGCAGGAAGAACAGATATGTAAAGCACTGGTAGCTATAAAAGTGACAAGAAGTTACCTAAAGGATTTTGTTAGTGAGAATAATGTGTCAGATATATATGATTTGTCAGCAACAAACACAAGAGAATTAGTAAACACACAAGAAAGAATTCAATCAACAGTATAAGCCCTGCTTTTTGCTAAACAAGTGGTTAGGGAAGAATGGATATAATTATAAGAGAGCAATTGAGCATAAGGATTAAACAAAAGAAGAAACAGATGTTACAAAAAAGTATTGGACTGAAAACAAATGTGGTTTCCTTGGACAAGGTTCAAACAGCCAAAACAGAATAAAATTCCAGTACTTTTCAAGGACTTTTAAAGGACATTTTACCATTTTTCAAGTACATATATTCGCAAAACTCTCGGTTTCGATGCCACCAATTTCCAAAAGTGCCCCCATCACTACATCAGAACTTGTTGCATGTAATCGATCGTGAGGAGCGGAAATCACCAATTTTGTTGGAAGGATTGTATGCTCGCAGACTGGTTTCATTTTATTCCGTTCTCTATCAATTTGCGCAGTTATCAGAACAACCATACTTTTGGGTTTTTTTTATATTGATGTCACGGTAAATTACAGTACATTTTTGAAAAATTTCAAGGACATAACCACGAATTTCAAGTGCTTTTTCAGGACATTTAGCAAGAATTGTAAATGCAAGTACTTTTCCAGTATCAAAACAAATTTCAAGTACTTTTCCAGGCCCATGCGAACCATGTAGGATGAAGCTTTTAAGATTGTCAATGCCAGAACAATTCATATTGTGTATTGGAATTATTGATCTGAAAACTATCAGACATTGTCACTTATGTCAACTTTTTGTATTGAAAGTCAATCAGAAACAATTGCTACAGGTTTTTTTCAGAAGTACTTGACAGAAAGTCAAGATTGTAAAAAAATAAAAGTATATTTCAGTGCCCACAACTCTTTCTAAGCTAATAAGTTTTCATGCCAATACAGAAAGAGTGAAGAGCCGACACCAGATTAGTTACATTTGCTGCCACCAGAGGGGTTGGGGGCAGAGCCCGTAGTACCGTCACTGTAGGCACTTGGTGTGTCGGGGGGAACAGAGCCGCTCTCACTCTTCCCTCGTTCTCGTGTTGACATCAGGCCCTGCAACACCATCATCAACATTTACATCAGCTTCACTACAGCAACTCTCAAACTTCTTTGTCATGTGCTCCTAACCTTCCTAAGTACTCACAATAACAAATGTTTGCAACTAACATGGCAATAGGCCTAGCGTGCATGGTTATTTTTACTGTTAATAGCTTATCATGTCTTTTACAGAGGGATCTTAAGCCAATTCATCCATGAGATGGTCTTTTTTTTAGCCCTATCAATAAATGTTTAAGTAGAAAAATATATAAATAATCCTGAACTGATTTTATATTATGTGAATGAGGTTTTGCTTTCTACAAGCAACAAAAAATTTCAGAAACAGCATGTCACTAACCAGTGTTTGAAATAAGTATCCAAAAACTGATTGTCAATAAGGACCCGCAGATAGGAAAAACTGTTGGCATCCATTAAAGCGAGTCTGCGTCCCCGTAAATGTGATGCATCACATTTATTAATTAGTAGCCCGCTACCGTGCGCCGAGTCTCTCCTAAGCTCCGCAGCAGTGTTGATTATTCATCGCTGTACGGAGCTTGACTGTGACAGAGAACCGGTTTACGTAAACTCTTCGGTTTCTCTGATTGAATTGTTTGTTTAATCAAATACATTGTTTAAACCGCTATAATGCGGCTTTAATATATCATGATTGATTGAGTTATCTCACTGTGACAGTGAGTTGTTTGGTAACAAATTAATGCATCTACAAATTCTGAATAGAATAGCTTTTGCATATGTCATAACATTATTAAATCATCATTACAACACATTTTCTTGTATTGAATAACTGTTTTCAATTGGAAATTTATAATTAATTTCCATTTCAATTACGAAAATATAAAACAAATAAAATAAAAATGTGTTGTCTTTCAAATGTCCTGTGACAATAGACATGCAACCGAAGGAACATATTCTTTGACATATAATTGATAATTAACATTATTATTTTTAAAAATAAATGTAATCTATTATATACCAATTCGTTTATTAAACAGTGTGCTGTTTCAAACTGCGTAAGAAATATCAGTTATACGTAGTTTCCAAAATATGATAATATTCACGATAATGTGAGGATAATGAAGGGTAGTCCAGCAAAATAGATGTCTCCTTCGGGTGCGCAGTCATCGCACATATACCGAAGTTTAGATAATCATTATCTAAATGAGGGACAGTCATGTAATTTGAAAAAGCAGGGATTAGGAAGGACAGGGGCCATGGGCCATTTGCACATTTTCTGAAAAAATGGCCCATTTAAATTTTGAAGTTTACTATTGATATAAGGGCAATGGCCCCTTTAAAATGAAGAAAATTACTAAAAGCCATGAAAATGGCCCATTGTCAAAAGTGTCCTTCCCAATCACTGAAAAAGCATCGATTACGATTTGGTTATTTGTCACCAATACGTTATCGATAACACAGACAGACAGATATAGTTTATTATAGTGTCACAAGTTAAATATACATTGTAAAAAGCATGATTAAAAGACATAATATATATTTAACAACCAGTCAATTTTTGGCTTATGAGACACTTTACAAGATAAAACAGTGTACAATATATTCGTAAATATAGGTATGTAAAAGTAGCGATAATACAGGCTTAAAATTAAAAAAAAATTAGATAAATAAGTAAATACATGTAAGAGTTATAAAAATAATTGCCTTCTAAAAAACATATTCCTTATTGTTGTACTGATACATTTAATGCGTTTTGGGCTGTTTTCCGATAAATAGGTCCTAAGGCCCCGTTGCATTATAACAATCTAAATTAAAATTGCTTCTTTGATCATTGTAAAAGTGGCATTCTGAAATAAAATGAACTTCTGTTTCAACATTTTGACAAAATCGACAAATTCTACTCTCTAATGGGGTGGGGGGTCTGCAGTGTCGTCCTGTCTCTACGTGTAAGGGGAGGCTTCCACATCGTAGGCGATGGATTATCTTCGTTTTCTCTTGATTAACATTCAATATTCGCTGCAGCTTGTAAAGTTGAGATATTTTTTTCTATTTAATTTTGTATTCTGTAGATCGTAAATAAGAACCATATAAGAAGTGATCAATAATGGAAATTTGTTGCGGACGATGAAACGTTCACCTACTGATTTTCATTAGTCAGATATAATGTTCTACAGCCTCATTTGGTTTTGAAAGCTAGACATTCTGTCGGGGATTGAAATAACGTTTAATTGGCGGCAATTGTCTTGTATATGTCATGTATGTGTATCCATCGTCCACTCAACCAGACAGGATGGCGCCATCAAACAGTGACCCGGCAGTTATATGACCTGTTACGACACATGACTAGAGTCACTGGACGTCAATAAACTGACGTCTCACACCTGTTATCTGTTACATCCGGCTCCATAATACACAACATCAAATGACAGTTCCCCGTTATATCAAGTGTTATTTCAGGCTGTTCAGTGTATCACACATATTCAGACGATGTTATTTAACCATGAAAAATCACAAAACAAAATGAATAGATGACAAAATTGTTTCAATTTCCAAACCTCTTACCTTTCCTATCTATTAGATGTCTCGGCAGTTATTATGAGCAGCAACGATTTTATAAAGTGATTGGTTTAAACATTGTTTTTTTTTTAAAACAATAAACACAAACAATTGGCGAACGGGCTGTAAAACGCTTATTTGAGTATCCACTCTTATTCACGATTCATAAATCTGAACACAAACACAAGAAATTGTGAAAATTCAAAAGCTAAGGGATCCGTTTAAATGTTTACATGTAGGTTTTCAAATGTTAATTATTTGGTATGCCTCATTTTGAAGTTGTCTACGGCATCAGCTAGATGAAACCAAATTAATTGAAAAATGATTTAACCCACACTGTTACTCTTCACTACCGTATAGACGCAGGTTTCGCCAATCATTTGTAGCAAATAGTATACGTAGCTTAATAGAAAATTCCCGTGTCCTTTCTTAGTATAAACTATCCAATGAAGTTGAATGGTATTTTTTTAGAATTTTTGTTTGTTTAATGATTGATTATCTTCATATTTTACACTAGACAGAAATTATTCTTCAATTTAAATAATTTTTTAAACAAACTTTTCAAAAACATTTGTATCACAATTTGTTGATAAAATTAAGTGTTTTATAAATTTAACTAAATTGAAACATGTTTATTTCCTAATTTGAAATTATTAAACAAACAATAGCCAAATACACATATTTTGTAAATAAACCATGACATGTTCCTTATCTTGTTTTTGGAGCGTTTTTTTTTAATGGTTATACCACTCCGATATAAACAGATATATAACATTTTGTGGTGATTTAAACAAAGAGGACTCTAAATAAACAAGCTAGAAGGCGTTCATGATATACAGACAATACTGTTTGTATACAATTTCCTTTTAAAAACACTTTACCGTTGTCATGTGATTCAGACATCAATTGAGATTGTATGAAAATAGCATAATTAAATTTTTTTTTTATCAGTATTAGAAAATCCTTAGCATTGTTTCACTGAGTAAGTTTCATGACGCTTTGTCAATACTCCAGTCATTAGCGAAACTTGAAAACTTACAATGTCTTGGCAAGCGCATTCGTTTGGATATTAAAATTAAAATACTCTTACGAAACTAAAACGTTATATATATATAGAGAGAGAGAGATATTATTTATTACAGTCTCGCCCAATACAATATATGTCAAAAGTAGTGGGTGTATTATTAACCAATCAGCGCGCATGATTAACGAGGGTATTCCCCTAAAGAAAAGCGAACCCTAAACCGCTCTCTTCTCCCCATCTCAGCGGTAAAGCGTAGCTCAGCTCAATAATGAGCAGGCTTCTCAGCACGGGCCGAGGGCCATTTGTGTTGGGGACGGCGGGTCCCTTTAACAGTAATGATTTGACTTATTTTAAAATAATAGAATCTGCCTAAGTGTCTTCTGATATGAAATATATGAAGACAAGTTGATGTTGAGTAAGGGAGGATGACTGACTGTCTAGTAAGCAAGACAAAGTGAGAAGTGTGGATGTCTACCTTTTCTCGGAGAGACAAGTCAAGGTTGTGCACCCCCACTAGTAAACTGTAGTCCATGATCTTGAAACTCTCCAGCACCTGAAAAATATTCCACAAATTGAAACTAAAATTGACTCATATCTTGCAATCACAAACTTATACCTGTTGCAGCAAGCTCGCTGGGTTCACATGAGTTTGAATGTAGCTTTGACATCGTTCATTTTCCAGTGCAAACACACAAACTGACATTCAATTCTTAAACATGTATCAGAGTATATGTCTCAGCAATATGCTCCAACCTACCCCCTGATATCCTTCAATCATATTCAGTATCGCCGACGGGTGGTTACTCAACGCTATTTATAGCCTGTATTTTCTGGTGTACTCCGGTACAGTAGCATATGTAAATGTACTTGCCCTGACGTTTCTTTCACTGTACCAGAGGTCACAAAAGCAACTTAACTAAAATTAGTTCCAACCAGTCGTATTTATTTGCTAAATAACTTTATCTTATCTCATCTTGTTCTTAAGAAGATTTCAACTCCCTTATCTAAGTTTTCAAGTTGCTTTAATACTTCATTATACAAACTAGTTTTGCCAGCTGAAGCTGAAAGACTTACTCTGCAGTCTCGTTGCAAGGTTTTGATGAGTGCCTCGTATGTCTCACGCTCCAGCAGGATACCCTCCGGGTGTGTCTCTATGAAGTCAAGGTCCTTGTATGTTGGACTTTCCTTCAGGCGCTCATGTTTTGAGGCCCGACGCTTGTATGTGCTACCCTTGAGGTCGTACTTTTCATGTATCTTTATGGTCATTGGCAGAAGATTGTTCATAACAGTGAAGCGAATGTTCTTTCCTCCGCACTGCAAATGAAAATAACTTCATAATACGTTTGAATAAGTACATTAAAAATTCATCAATGTAAAGGGTTTTATATTTCAAGTAAGAAAAACAAAATGATCTTCAAGGACGTAGACCCGATTGATAAGGGCACGTAATCTATGCCTTATAAGAACTTGAACTTTTACCCTAAAAGCATGTGGTCACTGTCCTCAGAATATTTACAATTGAAATGTGTCCAATAACTGATGTGAATACTATTGTTTTCCAAAAATAGAAGAGAAAATGTTATTTCACTGTAGTTACACTTGCTGCTGAACAGGGAATTTTGTAAATATATGCTAATGTTTTCTATCAAAACACAAGATGCAGATCATTATTAATATCAAACAAAGATGAAAGTTGAGTTAAAATGTTCTGTTTAGAATAGATTTCACTCACCTGGTAACAATATAAACCATAAAACTTGGGCAACAGTGTCCGCGGATTCTGACTAATGTTCTGAAAAAAAAGTTACATTTTCAAAATGTTTGTCATTTACTCATACATAGGACATAAAACTGTGTTCTCTCTCAAAGCCATTGACATGAGCAACAATGAGATGTTTTGCAAATAAAAATCAGCTCTCTTAATTAAAAGGTACTGGTCGTATCATTCACAACAACAAAATCATTCAATCAGTTGAGAACTCTTATGCTGCCATCAGTAAAGAATGCCAGTGAATATTGCAAAAGAATGGATCTAGATGAAGCACTTACTGCTGGTAATGGTATTAACTAGGGACAGCTTCATACCAGGAAGTAACTGGAGAGAAGTTTGGAGAGGACGGATACACTGATGGTAATGGTATTAACTAGGGACAGCTTCATACCAGGAAGTAACTGGGGAGAAGTTTGGAGAGGACGGATACACTGATGGCAACGGTATTAACTACCGACAGCTTCATACCAGGAAGTAACTGGGGAGAAGTTTGGAGAGGACGGATACACTGATGGTAATGGTAGTAACTAGGGACAGCTTCATACCAGGAAGTAACTGGGGAGAAGTTTGGTGAGGACGGATACACAGATGGTAATGGTATTAACTAGGGACAGCTTCATACCAGGAAGTAACTGGGGAGAAGTTTGGAGAGGACGGATACACTGATGGTAATGGTAGTAACTAGGGACAGCTTCATACCAGGAAGTAACTGGGGAGAAGTTTGGAGAGGATGGATACACTGATGGTAATGGTATTAACTACCGACAGCTTCATACCAGGAAGTAACTGGGGAGAAGTTTGGAGAGGATGGATACACTGATGGTAATGGTAGTAACTACAGACAGCTTCATACCAGGAAGTAACTGGGGAGAAGTTTGGAGAGGACGGATACACTGATTGTAATGGTAGTAACTAGGGACAGCTTCATACCAGGAAGTAACTGGAGAGAAGTTTGGAGAGGACGGATACACAGATGGTAATGGTAGTAACTAGGGACAGCCTCATACCAGGAAGTAACTGGGGAGAAGTTTGGAGAGGATGGATACACTGATGGTAATGGTAGTAACTAGGGACAGCTTCATACCAGGAAGTAACTGGAGAGAAGTTTGGAGAGGACGGATACACTGATGGTAATGGTATTACCTACGGACAGCTTCATACCAGGAAGTAACTGGAGAGAAGTTTGGAGAGGACGGATACACTGATTGTAATGGTAGTAACTACGGACAGCTTCATACCAGGAAGTAACTGGGGAGAAGTTTGGAGAGGACGGATACACTGATGGTAATGGTAGTAACTAGGGACAGCTTCATACCAGGAAGTAACTGGGGAGAAGTTTGGAGAGGACGGATACACTGATGGTAATGGTATTACCTAGGGACAGCTTCATACCAGGAAGTAACTGGGGAGAAGTTTGGAGAGGACGGATACACTGATGGTAATGGTAGTAACTAGGGACAGCTTCATACCAGGAAGTAACTGGGGAGAAGTTTGGAGAGGACGGATACACTGATGGTAATGGTATTACCTAGGGACAGCTTCATACCAGGAAGTAACTGGGGAGAAGTTTGGAGAGGACGGATACACTGATGGTAATGGTAGTAACTAGGGACAGCTTCATACCAGGAAGTAACTGGGGAGAAGTTTGGAGAGGACGGATACACTGATGGTGATGGTAGTAACTAGGGACAGCTTCATACCAGGAAGTAACTGGGGAGAAGTTTGGAGAGGACGGATACACTGATGGTAATGGTATTACCTAGGGACAGCTTCATACCAGGAAGTAACTGGGGAGAAGTTTGGAGAGGACGGATACACTGATGGTAATGGTAGTAACTAGGGACAGCTTCATACCAGGAAGTAACTGGGGAGAAGTTTGGAGAGGATGGATACACTGATGGTAATGGTATTACCTAGGGACAGCTTCATACCAGGAAGTAACTGGGGAGAAGTTTGGAGAGGACGGATACACTGATGGTAATGGTAGTAACTACAGACAGCTTCATACCAGGAAGTAACTGGGGAGAAGTTTGGTGAGGACGGACACACAGATGGTAATGGTAGTAACTACAGACAGCTACATACCAGGAAGTAACTGGGGAGAAGTTTGGAGAGGACGGATACACTGATTGTAATGGTAGTAACTAGGGACAGCTTCATACCAGGAAGTAACTGGGGAGAAGTTTGGAGAGGACAGATACACTGATGGTAATGGTAGTAACTACAGACAGCTTCATACCAGATAGTAACCAGGGAGAAGTTTGGTGAGGAAATCTGCCTCCTTGTGCTGGACGGTCTTGATGATGAACTCATCGTCCTGGGTTATGTAGAAGATGCTTCCACTGGCCCCGGGGTTTGACAGCTCATTCAGTGGGTCGTTACACAGCGACACCTGAACACACCAAACAGAATTGTGATTATCTCTTGTCCTTACCTCAACTTGTTCATAGGCTCTTCACATTATAATTAAAGCTTTTCTTGCCCTACCCTGTGCATTTGGACAAAAGAGATTACAAGTAGAGTGAGCTTAAATGCTCAAGGTTCCTCTGAATACCGGTAAGAGCTCTTATTTAACAGAAATAACCTTAAAATACAGGACAGGTATTGATAATTTTAATTCAGAGAGTCAAAAGCAAATAATCAAGTGGCATAGTCTTAAAAAGTTCATTGTATTATGATAAAATACAATATAGGCATCTCTGTAGTTTTATATCTGCACATTTCGATATTGGAATTACTTTTCCCAATAATTATTTGAATAACATTTTCATTGGTAACATGCAGTGGTCAGGATTTACTTCCGACAATTTCTTAAGATATATATTTTAACTGAACTGACCATGAAATCGTCTGGCTGAATGTTGAAGAGTTCTCTAAAGTAGCGGAATGCTATTGGTGCATATGTCTTGAACCTGAAGTCGCTATAGTGATGTGCAGGCGTCAAGTTGCTTCCTTCACTGCAACCAGAGATCCTAGACTGAGAGCTGTTACAGGACTAGACAGCCATATTCTACATTTTGGAAATAAATCTGTCGTTTCGATACCTGTTGATGTCATTCGAAGCCAAACGCTTTAGCGTGAGGTTTCAAACATAACATCAGCGGTATCGAATCTACTTTCAACCATGAAAATGAAAAAACACAGTAGGTTATCACCATTCTCTCAAGACAAGGTTTTTTATAAAGTCTTTAATGTCATTTCTATTGTTTGTTTCAATGCCAGTTTGTAACTGTGCATCAAAACGAGGTGAATCACCTTTCATATAGATCTTGTTCAAACGTTCGTTCCACCATAGAAATATACTAATGATATTTGAGGATTTTGGATCCTTTTGGTTCTGGAGAAGATGAAAATGCATTGCCAGACACCATGCCATGCCTTGCCATAAGCCCAGTGTGCCTTTAAGACCAAATGAGCTTAAAATGCAGGATTACTAAAAACAACATGCAGCTGACATGGTCAAGCTATATCCTCCGCAAATGGCACAATATGTATA
This sequence comes from Steromphala cineraria, assembly GCA_916613615.1. Classification (NCBI taxonomy): domain Eukaryota; kingdom Metazoa; phylum Mollusca; class Gastropoda; order Trochida; family Trochidae; genus Steromphala; species Steromphala cineraria. Next base: position 28,499,054 of record OU744723.1, on the reverse strand, counting down.
GGTTTTACTTATCTGATCTCAATTTAAGCTTTTTCTATCACTGGTTTGATGTAGAAAATAAAATTTTATCATATTGCAGATTGCTGGGTCATACACATTTTTTTAAGATGTGAAGGAAACTGTTCTAATCAAAACACTACATGAAACCAACATTATGTTCACTGTTTGATTTAAACATATACCGGTATCATTCAATAAAGAAGGGATAAGGAAGAAGTTATCAAACTGACGTTACCTTCTCCCAAAGGTTCAGTTTGGCATAATTTGTGTAAACTGACCAAATAAAAATCAAGCCAATAAAAGAGATATGAGTTTAGTTTTCTAATAACGTTATCATTTTTAGTTCAATAATCAATGTCTTGAAAGATACATAACAAAGTTGTTCTTATGAATTTAGGATATCCCTATGATCAATTTGATATTTTGAAATGAAAAGGACAATATATAGAGGATATCTTTTGTTTTGAGTGTGATATCACTTATCTCTCATCGAGTGACCGGGTAGAGCCAGTATTTGCAGCAAGGGGTGAAAATATAGGCTGTACCCCGTCACGAGATGAGAGATAAGTGATATCACACTCAATACAAAAGATATTCTGTTTATTATATGCCCTTGTGGTCGAAAATGTGGTTATTAATGTCCTTAAGGTTTTGACTCGAGAGTTTTCTGGCGGCGTCATACCATTGTTGATCGTAACTTAGCTACGGCGATGACGTCGCGTTGATTGTAAAAGTGACGTCAAACCATTGTACACATGACGTCATTCCCTTTGTGATATTTTCACTGACTTAAAAAAGTGATATCACACTCAGTGGCGAGATCACTTTTCCAGAACTGAGAAAACTCAGTCTCTCACCGCTTAGCATATAATAAATAGTATATTCTTTCAAATTCAACACTTTTTACCCATAAACGCTCACACGTACACTAATATTTTCGAACTTGTTAAAAGCACATATCCCATCTCATAATGCATAGAGGATAGAGGATATCTATCTTTTCTTGGCCTCACGAGATGAAATAAACATGGTATTTGTCAAGAAATAACCGATATTCTATTTATTATATGTTTAAATCCTTCTAATTACGAAAAAAAAATTCATGTTTGGCGGCCGCTTGGAAGAGCCTGTTGCTGTGGTGACAATGAAGTCATTAGAGAATTCATTATGTCAGACCACTGTTTCATAACATCACACTCTTGAACTTGACGTCACTCGAGTGGTGATTAAGGTTATTTTAAAAATTGTTAATCATGACAAACCTTCGTATGGTTATGAATATTGTAACAAATTTGATCAAAATGTGAGGATAAGTTAGGAAGTTGTAACAGTTTTCGTAAAGCGTCCTCTTTTTTGGCTGAAAAAGGGCAAATTTACAAAATTATTTTCAAATATGTTAATCATAACAGACCTTCATATGATTATGTATCTCCATATCAAATTTATACAAAATGATAAGTTTTAAGCTGGACAGGTCTTGTAACAGTAACTTACAAATATTTGTTCTTAAAAAATTTAAAATTTTACAAAACTATTCTCCAAATTGTTACTCATGAGATGATGACATATTTTTTCATATTTCTGCATTTCCAATATGATTTTGAATTGAATGGTTGAATAGTTAAATGAGCACAACAAAACACAACACACGGACGGTGCCCATTTTAATACCCCTCAACTTTATTGTCTACTTTGTCTAAAAGCAACTGTAAAAGAAGCAATTTGTGGTTAAGCTCCTTGACATTATTCTGAACTAGTCTGATTGACACAAGATATTGACTGTTACAGTGATGAATCATTTACCTAGGGTAGAAGACACTCTCCACGACTGCAAAGTCCTGCATGAGCACATCACGCTCGGGTTTAGCATTAAGGGCCCCCACACTCTGTCCTATTCCCAGCTGGATAGCAGACATCAACTCTGATGTTGGTTTCTACATGTTGAAGAAAACTGCCTTGTCAATGTGCTCATAATACACAACAAATCTCAAGGACCATAAAATGGTATGAAATCATTTTTACAGGATTGTTTGAAAACTTATGAACATTGCTTTTTGATAAAACTCATCATTTATAACAGCATTTAACTGGAATAACCAGCCCTAAACAGGGTAACCACATTTGAGTTGGACCCCCTGCGAATTCCCTTACTGTTGGAGGTAGGAAATTGAAATTTTCATTTCTTATTCTTCATCTTACATAGATGATTTTCTAAACCTTGCAAGGCCAATACTTGTGGGTGAATAAAGATCTAATCTAAATGTTTATCTTCATATAAAATAGACAACATTCTGATACCTTAAGTCATGCCACTTATTTCATGTAGTTTACTAAGAACATGGAATTAATACTTAGACTTAGCTTATAATCTTAAGACTCCCAACAACAATGCTGATTGTTTTTTTCTCCAAAGTTATGAGGTTCCTGACATAATATGGTTTCTGAGTAATGACCAAATGATGATTTGAGGATGGACACCCTTTGAGAGGGTTTTAAGCCCTGAAGTTACAAATTTTGAAGGTTCGAAGGTAAATCCAACACAATTTCAGCTTTGGGGGTTCTGAAGGAGAAGTTGAATATGTGAAAACTTTACAGACAATGCCTAACACTGGCCTTGGTCATAAAGAAAGCTTAGTGGTTGTTGAAACATCTTCCTGGTTGAAAGATTTCTCCATGTTTTTGAAAACTGGCAATGTCATATTTTTATCCCATTCAACTAAATAACAAATAAATTCACAAAAGCCAGAAGAATCAGTCAATTGGCAACCGATGAATACAAACAAGGACAGAAAGAAGACCCTGAAATGCTGAATTAAGTAGGAAATAAGGATGTGTCTCTGATCCTATTCTTCACAAATAAATATGCATAACTAACTAAACTGACCTTCTTGTAGGTGACAATACCATCATTGTCAACCCTACGGTGTCCGATTTTCTTGTCGCGGAAGGAGGGAGCCATGGGGGTCCTCGGTCCGGTCCCCGTCCCCATCCCCGCAGCATGGGTCTGTTGAGTAGAACATTTAGAGCATCATACTGACAGTCACATGTCTGTGGTTCATATCAGATAGTGAATAATCAATACTTTTTTCATTCAATAATAAGAGAAAAAGACAATTGATAAGATTTAAGGTTTATCTTAATATACCAACCACAATTTAATAAGAGATTGTCAACAAGTGTATAAGTTGAGCTCATATATATCCCAACTTCCAGTTTAGGTCGAACTGTTCTGAATTAGTAAAAAATAGAACCATTGGCTCTGTAGCTCATTAGGCTTCATATTCACTTATGCTGTTAAGTGCGGCCAGTGTAGTCCCCCCTTAGTAGGGCAACAAGGTCACTAATCCTAAAATTAAGTATATAGGCGATACTGGTTAGCGATTAGAAATGGCAATTGCTCAAATATCTGATTGATAATTTAGGGTATAGGATCCAAAGGTTCACCAAACCCTTTTTAGGGGTCATAGGGTCACCAGGCCGTTTTGTGCACAAGTGAAAAGTCGTAAACACAACAAGACTGCCATGCCTCTAACAGATCTTAGATAAGATTAATTTGAGCTTAAAATTATCTAAAGCTAACAGTTATTCTCATTCAATTTTAGGTTGATCATAACGTGTCCAGGTTTTACGATCCAAAAATAGCTAATATCGTGAGTGAGGTAGAGACCTGTGAGACACGAGTTATCTCCCTTTTTACAAGAAATAAAGCCTATGGATCAAGTTTTATCGGTAGAAAGAACAGGCTGTGTTTGTGAAACACTAATGCCCCTTGACGCCGAGGTCAAGGTAAAAAATTAATCTGAAAGGTCTATTCATGATAGACACACTTGTGAAATATCAAAGGTTTTTGTATATCCAATCACAAGTTATTGCCATGGTTAAAGTTTTCGAAAAATGCCTGCTGCATGAAGGTCAACGACAAGAGGTCAAAAATTATGACCTCATCCGAAAGGTCTTATCATGATAGATGCACATGTTAAACATCAACTAACCTCGACCTTACCTCTTCTCGATTTTCCTTCAAAGATTATTCAAAAAAATAAAAGCTGGATTTAATTTTTGTTAATTTGTCCAATAAACACCTTTTATTAGCCTTTCATTTAGACAGCATAATTATCGGCTGTGAAAAACCCACCTGGGTAAGGGGCCATAAAACTTGTGCGGATGTGACGTAATAAACAGACTAAACAGAGTAACGCATCATTATTTCAACTGAAATACCGCCTAAATAATTGTTTAATTACCATTGATGTGGATATCTTTTTTACACCAAATGCTTAGTAGTGTTACGTCGTCAATTGATTTATCTAACTGAGTGGAATACATTTCCTAAAAATCGTTAATTATTAGTTTTTTTCCAGTGTTATTGTTACGATAGATATATAGATAACGAGGCTGATTCTGTTTATGACGTCACAAAATGGGGGCGTGACCAGTCATGCATTCACTTGTTTGTTGTCAGTTACGTCTAAGCGGCCCATCAAAAGTGGCTTTCAAAAACGGCTTTCATTACCAAACTTAACATATTTGAGTAGCGACCTTTAACGCACTATACAATATTATAATCAGACTTTCTATTTTCCAAAGAAAATAGTGAAATATGTTTGTGGTTATGTGAACTTCAAATAACAAAGGTCTATCTCTATCCAATCACAAGTTATGGCCAAGGTTAAAATTTTTTGTGACAAACAGACTGACTGACGGACAGACTCAGATGGCAAAAACAATATAGTCCTGGAATCTCTGATTCAGGTGCATAAAAATGGGGCGAGGAAGAGTAAATTTTTGCTTGAAGAGATAGCAATGATTGATGAGGGGGTGGAACACAGCGTTTTGTTAGCTCGTTTGGTCCCGTTCAATCTTGTAGACGTGGACCTCAGTCCTCAGGGATGAAGGATCTTTATTATGCATACATTATTTTAATGTGTGTAACTTAAAGTAGTCCTTAAAATTAAGAAATCATTAAGAGGCAAGTTTAATGTATGATGTTTTAACAGTGTTGATCCTAGAGATTTCCTGGGGAAATTTGCCTGCCTACCTTTTATGCTTGGTGTCCCTTAAATTTGGAGAAGTAGGATACTTTTACCATTGCAAGGGGTCCCATCCACTCAGAAAAGACCAAAATGAACCCCTTAACTGACCACCTAGGAACAACACTGATGTTAAATAATCGATACCTTCACCAACGGGCCTGGGGTATTGTTTTTTCTCATAAATTATCATTTGCATAAAAGAGTTTCTAAAGAGTTTTTAAATCAATTAGTCGATAAATAATAAATTGTTATGTCGGAATGGTTATTTCATTTAATTTTTCAATTTGTGTTTTTCTACCCTGAAAATAGATAATAGAAAGATTGATATGCGTACAATTTATCATAACACACCTAGTGCACTGCCCCAGTTAACAGAATCACGGGTGCTGAAATAATCTTTCTGTTTTTTTCCCCATTTGTATAATCATACAAGTAATAATTAGACAATAACTTACGAGTGACGGGGAATGACAGATTATCTTTCCCGAGTTATATTAATTTCGTAATTCTCGAGCCTTGGCGAGAGAATTACACAATTAATTTAACGAGGGAAAGATAATCTGTCATTCCCCGTCACGAGTCGGTTATTGTTTATATTACCCATATAGTTTTATAAGGTTAAAAACTAAGATTCTTGAAAAAATGTTGTCTATAAAGGATTTCACGAGGAGTCAATCTCCGAATTCATACGCGTTTGCCGTTGCTTTACTCCCGATATGCCCACGCACGGCTAATTATCCATTGCGAAATGTCATATAAAATTAAACTTAAATATAGTTGGTGTTAAAAGGTTTCGTTTTTCCTTTTTATCTAGCCGTCTTTTCAAGTTATATATTGATTTGAAGTGACCGGCGATGTCCTAGGGTAACAAAATACAAGTCGGCGCAAACTGAAATTCCTATGACGTCGCTGTAAGCACTGTGACGTCATAGCCGCTCGTGACTATGACGTCATTACAATCGAACGAAACCCGTCGCATTCTCCACGGTCGAAAGCTTTACACGACGACGGAGTTATTTGTTGATCGATAATTCTTTACTTTTGGACAATTTTACTGACTCATCCAACATCATTTGCATCGCCACATGTGAAAATTGGCAGATAGTAACAACATGGAATAAATTGAACATGTTTAGATTTAGAATCAGGGAACACAACTTGTCAGTCGAATATAAGTTTTAAAGTTGAATGAAATAGTCCCGGCACAACGTTTAACTTGATTGGTTCACAACAACCAATCACGAGACAGGAAAAGGTGTAACTCCCTAGGGACTTACAGGAAAAATACTACCCTGTGTCCGTCCTCCCTTATGGGTAATATATGTAATAACTTGCCTGCATTGATGGACTATGACAACCAAAATCAAGTAACGATGACTCTAAAGTGTTCATTAGGTATGCAAAATTAGCGACTGATTGTGACAAGTACCTGATAACCAGAAAATTGCTTTGGGGACGATCTTGTAATGAAAAGAATATATATCCCTAAGAAATCGACTTACGGTACTTATCCAGATCTCATAGTTACTCAAGATACCTTTTTTCATAAGCGTTATAAGTTTTGGGCAATCTGGAAATTTTACCTCTAAGTAAGTCAACCCCAAAGTTGACCTTCATAAAGTTTTTGAACGTAATGATCCATTAAAAGACACAAAGTCATTAAATTTAGCTGTATTTGGTAAAGATTTACGTTAGGAGGTTTTACCTCTACATCAACATACATAACAGTGATGCCAAAATTAAATTTTCCAAGACATATATATTTTTGTATCTTAATTTATGAGTTATTACTCTAGTTGTATCAATGTTACCTACATCAATTGGTGGAACTTTTGGCTTGGCCCCATCAGTACCTGAAAGAACATAAATTATACCATTAAATACACATGGTGACGATAGGTGAAAAGATATGTCTACAACCACCTACTAGAATATTGGAATATTGGAAAGGAGACGGCGGACAACCTTAAAAGGTACATGGACAGATACGCTTCACAGTCACAGTACCATGCATGAAGAAGTTTGATTTTTAAATTTTACTCGGATAGTTTTCATAAGACCGTCTGTTAGTATTATTACTTTGTTCTGAATTTAAACGGCAACGTCATTGGCTATTGTTGAAAAACCTGGTAAGGGACATAGGTTTCACTGCTCAGTTTCACCGGTATTCTATGCTGTGATAGCTAGGTCTAAAACGAGGAGAGTAGCTCGATAAGTTTTCACCTTGCTGTGGGAAGATGCTGTGCCTTGTACTTACTTAATCTACCACCACTGAAGCTTCTGTGGTCTGTTAAAGCTTCTACACTTGAAGAAAGGACAGTCTCAGACTCATTAAGGGATTCTCAGAATTAAACTGGAAGGGGAATGTAAATTATTCTTACAAGAAGATATCATTTGTGGTGTAATGTTGTTCCTAGGTGATCAGCTAAGGGGTCATTTTGGCAATATTTTAGCAGATGGACCCCTTTGCAATGGTAAAAGTATCCTACATCTAATAATTTTGAGGGACACCAAGCCAATATGGCCAAAGGTTCCCAGGACCCCCTCTAGGAACAACACTGGTGGTGCACCCCTATGCTGTGTTGCCTTTGCACTGGGGGATAGATTCAAAAGCAGGAACCATACGAGAGTGAACGGATGAATATCATTATCATTATCACCAAATCAAAGGAGAAAAGAAAAAGTCAATTACAAGATAGTGATCACAAGAGCTCTCCACAGCTGACAACTCTACGAGTCAAAAATAAAAAAACTATTAAGAGACGAAATTCTTTTATATTCATGTTCTTATATTACACATCACAGAAATATTACAACATAACAAAAATAAACAATAAACAGTACTGGTCGGTGAACAGTTATCACCGTTTTTTTAGACGTTTTCGTTTCTAATACCAAAACACATCATCAAATTTGGAAAATATTCTACATAGCACTTGATTAGGGATCGTCCTGCCAGGAAAGAAATGTTTCAATCGTAGATTGTTTTCTACTGCTCTACGGCCGCTAAAAATAACAACGGACCGATACTGAATTTCGTAGCACCTTACCGTAATACTTATCGCCAACATACGGTATCAATTCACAAAATTTAAATTCACTTCCAAATTCTTGCAAAATTTCAGTGATACTGAAATATCATATCCTTTTAACGAAGACGCATCTATATTTATTAATATGATTTGATTTACCTTCCCCCGAAAGGCAAAGTGACCGACTGTCAGTGACAAGCACCCGACTTGATCGGACCGCATCCAAGCCGTTTAGCGAGAACCAAACGACTTCGGGTAACCGTGAAATATTGTGGCAAACTAAACAATTATTGAAAAGAAAACTATCTCAGGTTTAAATTGAATTCTTTGAGGCATATATATGTGCTGCATTATTTCATTGTTTGTTGTTTTCTTGATTTGCACGCCGCGTAGCAGTGAATGAAGGTAAGTAACCGCATTGCCGCAAAATGGGCCAGTTTTGACCACGATTATTGCTAGGAAAATAATTCTAAAATTATTTGCAATCATATAATTGATATTTTTTCTGTATCATAACTATAGCCAGGATCATTTTATATAAATTTATAAAAAAAATTAATATCTGATAAGATTTCTCGACAGGTCACGTGACTTCCCCGTCTTGTTTAGGGCCTACTTTTCCCACGTGCTAAAATTTATCTTTCGTGGCATCTGGAAAATTAAATTCTTTTGGTGAATTTTTTTATTGGTAATCATTTGAAAGTGGGAGAGGTCCTTTGATGAAAAATAAACGCATTGGATGTGAAAGAATGCTCAAATGCCTTACAGCGAGGTGGTGGCGATAACTGTTACGCGGCGATAACTCATCGCCAGCCAGTACAGTTATTTAAGTGATACACTAATGCGGCTTCGACTAACCACTTTCTGTTGCCTTAATGGAGATAATCATTCTGTCATTCTCGATTAAATTTATTATATCATTGTCAAGACAACAAATTAGAATTGCATATAAGAGTCATTTTAGTTAATCGTGACTTATGTCCAACTGTCACCAGAGACGTTTATTGTACATTGTCAATGCAGCCTGTTTCCTGTTTTACTGTTGTTAGTGCTATGATGGTGATTCAAAATGTCTCTAAGTCAAAATATCTCAAGCTTTATGAAAATAACATAACTGATAATCTGTCAAAAATATGATCATTTCAGTCGACAAATAGTGCTAGATACAGTTTATTCCAACACATGTCACCAATAGCTCTAAAACGATCAATATAGGAGGGTTCGAAATCACTTCGGACACACCTCCAAATGATGTAAAATTGTCAAGGAAGCGCTAAAATTGGATTCAGATATTGAAAAAACAACTATGGAGTATGTATCGTCTTACCAGGGGTGGTTGTTGTGCTTTCACTCATATCGTTGCGGTCGTTTTTACCGATATATGTTTCACTGGAGCTAACTTGAGCAGCAGTCGCCATTTTCTTCTTCCGATCATCACAATTCGTCAGCCCAACATGGGCATGACGGGTTTTATTCCTTCATTATAGAGAATTCGTGCACACGTCAATATAAATAACGCAACTAGCGTTTCTTCCTAGTACGAAAATTAGAATTTATGGCACCAAAGATATATTTTCACAACTTTCTTTCAGTGATATCATAACCCTGGCAGACATGTCATTTTAGCGCATGCGTAGTCAACATGCAATATTCCTTACAACTAATCCACAGTAATTATTGTTAGACCTACATGGTAGGAAAGTGTACAAAGTGGGTCGTCTTTTTCCAATTTTACCATATTAATGTTCAGTACAACCACACATCCACTGTACGAGTGATTATATTTTGAAAAGAAGAAATAAGCATGACCGTGTTCTCCTCGTTGTGTAACATGTTTGTAATGGATTGTAAGCCTACGTACATATATAGTCAATGAAAGGGCCGAAGGAAAAAGCAAAAAGGGCCGACGGTGCAAGTCAAAATTAAGGGCCGAGCCATTTAGTCAAAAGGGCCGTGTTTCAAGTCATAAGGGCCGAACCCAAAAAATACCAACAAATTACATAGCAAAAATTTAGATTCCATCTTTTATCAGAGACCATATGTAGAATTCTATATATATGGTCTCTGCTTTTTTTGACATCGTAACAACATTTCAACAATATTTTTATTGTCGCACTATTATTGTTCAGCACTATTCGCACTTTCAGGAGTAGAAATACAGTTTTAGACAGTAGTTTTTTAGAAAGTTGGTTTAGACAACATTTTTCTGATTCACATTTACATATCAAATGGTCCATATGGGTACAGGCTTCTGTCTTTATATCACAAAATTTAGATCTAGAACATCTAAGATAGAAGGGGAAACGGTCTTTTCGTAGGAGGATCCCGTTCGTACCTGATTAAAGTCTTTATTAACAAAAACAAAACTCAGCATTTATATTTTTCATTGAAATTTTCTACTTCTACGAAAAGACCTAAAATCCTCCTACGAAAAGACCGAAATTCACTCCTACGAACGGGATCCTCCTACGAAAAGACCTACACCCGATAGAAGTAAGCATAGACTTCAATTCGAACAATAGATGGTATAAAATTATAAAGAACATAGATTACGATATGGGTGATTTCACAACTAGAGGACCGTTTCATGTCACAATGGTTCGCATGGCATATTTTTGTATCAAATGTTATCACTGAATACAAATTAATGTTCATAGAAATCAGAAACTTAAATATTATTTAAACATTGAAGATTTGTACAAAAACCTTGTCTAAAAAATATTTATCGAATATTTTCTCCATAGGGTCCGTGCATTTCGCCATGTCCCAACCTTCATGTATAAAATTTCAAAGCTTTGAATTAAATAACAGAAATCTTTTGAATAAAAGGGAAATTGACAAACAACAAGAGTTAGTAAATCTAAATGCTAATTTATTTAAACATTGAGTTCAAATCAAATTGTCACTGTCCCAACATAATATGTCATTACCATCACACTGTCTCATATTTGTCATCATGGTCAAAGGGGAGATAATTCAAAGAATGATAGATGTTGAAATAGATGTTCAAAATGGCCTCCATCTGATAACAGCATGCTTTTCATGAAAAGCTTATAGATTTTCTCAAAAATTATGATTGATCAGATCAAATTTCACAAGTATGTTTAATCTTTGTCATTACCAAACGCTCCACATCTCTGATGCTTTTAAAGCAAGCGATGCTTTTTCTGCCTCTCATGAAAAACATAAGCCCTATGCTCCTCATACACCATTACGGTCTTCCTGGAAAATCTTGATTACAGTTATTTTAACATTTGAAAGATATTTTGTCATTACCATCACAGTCATTCCCATCACCAATCTGTCATCACCATCACAAAATCGTAATTCACTCATTCTCAATGAAAGTGCACAATTGAATATGTGTTTTTCGCAAAAATCGAAAGTCAATATCAGACTCTTTTATTGATGTTGTTTGAATGTGTTGTAGTCATAGAATATGATTATGAAGTTTCATCAAATAATTCCTACTAGATTTATCGTTATAGCTGTACAAACATGACATATCAGAATTTAGCGTTGTAATGCTATTTGTTATGGAACCCTGTTTCCACATCAAACAACCTCCAACTAAAAAACTGTTCGAATGTTATTAATTTCCATCAGATTTAAACAGGTAACATTGTAGCTATCAAGTTAACAAGTTAAATTTGAGTGTAAAGCGATCATTCATTTTGACAAATGTAAATTATAGACTATGTACAGGCCCGTAGCAAGCGGGGGGGCCTGGGGGCCCCCCCACTAATTCTAGGGGAAAAAATTCTGTAAAAGAAATTGAAAGACTATCAAAATTCCAGCCCCCGAATTTGGAATTCAGCCCCATACAACCTCACAATCCATGAAATAAGCATGTAAAACACGTGAAAAACCCTGATATGAGACCTACAACAATGGTTCAAGCGCCCCCCCACCCCCTGATCTGAACTGAACTACAACAATGCTTCAACTCCCCCCCCCCCCCCACTGAAATCTCGGCCTCTCCCCCCCCCCCCCCCCCACTGAACAGAGAATTTCAAAATCTCGGCCCCCCCCCCCCCCACCCCCCACCACTGAAATTGTTGCTACGGGCCTGATGTATTTCGCAATGTCCCACCTTTTCTAATGAAAGAAACTTTGAAAAACAAACACCTCGAAATTGTGTCAACAACAAAGGTAACAAATCGATAGTTTATTTCTGAAAACGACCAAAAAGTACCAGTATAATAATAATAATAATAATAATGGGCATTTATAAAGCGCTATATCCATACACAAGGTGCATGCTCAAAGCGCATTGAAAATAAGAAAATTTAAGGTGATGAGATGAAATGCTATGAAATAAAGTCTAAAAGTAATACTGGTAGCATTGATTAAGGATATTTATAATTAGAGTCTATGGGTAGAATCTATGAATAATAGCTAGAAAATAGATGAGTTTTGAGCTGTGATTTAAAAACAGTCAGTGAGGATGACATTTTGATGACATAAGGAAGTTGGTTCCAAAGTCTTGGAGCAGTACAGCTGAAAGATTTAAGTCCATAACTGGTGTTTTTATACTTTGGCATCTGGAGAAGCTTCAAATTCTGGGATCGAAGATCTTTTGCAGGGGTATAGTCCTCCAAGGAATTTAAAAGATATGCTGGAGCCATATTATGTTGACATTTGTAAGTAATACATAGAACTTTAAATTTGATTCTCGCTTCGATGGGAAGCCAATGTAGACACTTAAGCACAGGTGTTATGTGACATGCTTTTGGTGTTCTGGTCACAATTCTTGCCGCTACGTTCTGAACTTTCTGGAGCTTGTACAACTGACGTTTACTGATTCCAATCAGTAAGCTATTACTATAGTCAAGTCGTGAATGAACAAGCATTTGCACAAGTATTTTGGCGGCATCTCTGGTTATAAGATGACGTATTTGACTGATGCAACGGAGATGATAATAGCAAGTTTTACAGAGTTTATCTATGTGTGAGTCCATTGAAAGTTGAGAATCAATGATGACTCCAAGATTTCTTGCATGGTCAGTAAAAGGGATTGTAGCAGTTCCGATTTCAACAGAGGTAGCTTGAATATCACGCAAATTACGTTTAGTTCCTACTAACAGTGCCTCTGTTTTCTCATCATTTAACTTCAGCATATTTGATGACATCCATGACTTGATATCAGTTGTGCAATTAGTAGTACGTTGCAGAGCCTCCTGTACATTTTCTGGCTTGAAACTGTCAATCAGTTGCGTATCATCAGCATAAGACTGATGATCCATTTTATTATCCTCTATCACTCTAGCAAGACTATTAGTATAGAGTACAAACAGCACTGGACCCAGCACAGATCCTTGAGGTACTCCACACGCAAGTGAAAAGCGTTTAGACTCTGCTTGATGTATAACCACGGTTTGTGATCTGTTTTTTAGATACGATTCAATCCAGGAGAGCGCAACATTTGTTACACCCATCTCCAGTTGAAGTTTCGAAAGTAGAAGCTTGTGATCCACAGTGTCAAAAGCTGCCGACAGATCTAAGAGTGTTAATGCAGCAATATTCCCTGAATCCACCCGACTTCTTAGTTCGTCCATGACTCGTAGCAAAGCCGTTTCTGTACTGTGGTTATCACGATATGCAGATTGGAAATCATCCATAAGCTCATATTCTTGAAGATGATCCTTAAGTCTTACATTCACGGCCTTTTCAATGATTTTCGATATAAATGACACATTTGATACAGGCCTATAGTTTCTCAGATTGTTAGGATTCAAGTCACTTTTCTTTAAAAGAGGCTTCACAATAGCAGATTTAAAAGAGTCTGGAAAAACTCCACTTGATATACTTGAATTCACCAGATTCGTTATGAAAGGAAGAAGTAAATCTAGATAATCCATCAACATAGAAGTGGGAATAGGGTCCAGCGAACAAGTTGTTTTCTTTGATGCTCTTATAATCTTCTCAATTTCTTGTTGGGAGAAAGGTTCAAAAGTGGACAATTCATGGCGAGTTGATGATGCATCAGGAATTTCAGATTGTTTTGACATACTTGAAGAGTTTTTCAGATCTTCCTGAATATCCTTGATTTTGGTATCAAAATATTCAGCGAAGTCATTAGCTAGAACCTCATCAGAATCATATTCAGGCAGTTTCACATTGTCTTTTTTACCGAGGAGTTTATTTACGAATTTGTAAAACTTGTCAGAGCATCCTTTCATTTCCAATATTTTATTATTACAGTAATCAGCTTTTGCTTTCCTAACAACTTTATTAAGCTCCTGTCGTGTGTGCCGATAAATCTGTCGATGTATCTCAAGTCGAGACTTGCGCCATTGACGTTCTGCCACTCTGCACTCTCGCTTCGCGTTGAGGACTTGATCATTGTACCAGAAAGAATCTGGTCTCATCCGTACATTCTTAAATTGAACTGTATGTTTGACATTGTGTAACACTAAATTGCCATAAGCTAGAATACATCTAAACATAATGTAAATTACATTACCAATACGAAGTAACTTTGAAACGATATATTCAGTTTCTATCTACACATTTGCAAGCTGAAGAGTTTATGACCCTTTCAAAACAAATACATAACCTCTCCCGCAAGGTCTAGACATTATTTTTCAGTAAAACTTAAAATTCAACTGTTCTAACTTTTGACTTACAGTAAAATCTATAAGGGAATATGACAAGTCTTTTTACCGGCAGCCTGAAGATAATAATGGCAAAGTACACATGTCTTCAAACCGCTACAAGACCTGAAATAAGCCTTTTGGTTCTTATTATTAGGTGTAACATTACCATCTTTACACATATTAGTTCAATAGATTTGAAATTTTGTGTATGACTTTGATGAACTGGTCTTTTTGATCGGGCCCGTGATAGAAGAGGTCGACCGTCGCGGGCTCATAACGTAAAATACAAGATTGTTCAAATAGAGTGGTATTTAGTTCATGCGAGTTTGTGTTTGTCTATTTACAAATTTACAATCAAACTGGAGAAACATGTGCGACAGAACTTTGAATATTAACTATACTTTATTGCAAAACACATGATGGTTAGGGCTACTCTATTACTTTTCTAGTATGTCGATTTTTACGCGTTTAAGTTATTTCTACTCCAAAATAAACATGTTTTATAAATCACGTTCGGCCGCAAATTGAAAACCCTCGATCAGGGCCATATCTTGTGACGTTATAACCGATTGTTATTGACGTCATGGGCCATTGTTTCGTGACGTCACTCAAAAACTATACTTTATTGCGCAATAAAGGGTGGGCGGCGCCTTTGATCTTTACGGGAACAATACTAGAATTGGTAATTTGGTACAGATAACGTATGCAAACATAACGTAAATTACATAACGTAAATTACAAAGCGGGTTTTCTTCGAGTCCAAAAAATATTATGGCTGCGATTTTGTTTACTTACAAGCAAAATTAAGAACCTTTAACATCTTAAAAATGACTTATAAGGACATTACTTTTTAAAATATTTACAAGAAACCCATAACGTAGATTACAGCCTTAACCATACGGCTGCTCCTTAGTGGATATTAATATCAGAAACACCAGCAACTATGTTAACAGTGACAATTGCTTGGATTTTCTTTTTAATCACTATACAACTCACGGGAAAATTATATTTACTCATGTTCACTGCGCATGACCTTGTTTCAAAGCTGATTTTAAAAAACCATAACGTAAATTACATAAAAACAGCGACATTAATCAAATTTCATTTTTGGAAAAGTTTAGTAAGCTTTTCTTATATGATCACTTAAAACATTCAAGAGATTTTCTATATCTTGAGGATTTTTATAGCTTCCAAGACATATATACCTGCATTTCAGCTGCTTTTGACACTGTGGATCACAAGCTTCTACTTTCGAAACTTCAACTGGAGATGGGTGTAACAAATGTTGCGCTCTCCTGGATTGAATCGTATTTAAAAAACAGATCACAAACCGTGGTTATACATCAAGCAGAGTCTAAACGCTTTTCACTTGCGTGTGGAGTACCTCAAGGATCTGTGCTGGGTCCAGTGCTGTTTGTACTCTATACTAATAGTCTTGCTAGAGTGATAGAGGATAATAAAATGGATCATCAGTCTTATGCTGATGATACGCAACTGATTGACAGTTTCAAGCCAGAAAATGTACAGGAGGCTCTGCAACGTACTACTAATTGCACAACTGATATCAAGTCATGGATGTCATCAAATATGCTGAAGTTAAATGATGAGAAAACAGAGGCACTGTTAGTAGGAACTAAACGTAATTTGCGTGATATTCAAGCTACCTCTGTTGAAATCGGAACTGCTACAATCCCTTTTACTGACCATGCAAGAAATCTTGGAGTCATCATTGATTCTCAACTTTCAATGGACTCACACATAGATAAACTCTGTAAAACTTGCTATTATCATCTCCGTTGCATCAGTCAAATACGTCATCTTATAACCAGAGATGCCGCCAAAATACTTGTGCAAATGCTTGTTCATTCACGACTTGACTATAGTAATAGCTTACTGATTGGAATCAGTAAACGTCAGTTGTACAAGCTCCAGAAAGTTCAGAACGTAGCGGCAAGAATTGTGACCAGAACACCAAAAGCATGTCACATAACACCTGTGCTTAAGTGTCTACATTGGCTTCCGATCGAAGCGAGAATCAAATTTAAAGTTCTATGTATTACTTACAAATGTCAACATAATATGGCTCCAGCATATCTTTTAAATTCCTTGGAGGACTATACCCCTGCAAAAGATCTTCGATCCCAGAATTTGAAGCTTCTCCAGATGCCAAAGTATAAAAACACCAGTTATGGACTTAAATCTTTCAGCTGTACTGCTCCAAGACTTTGGAACCAACTTCCTTATGTCATCAAAATGTCATCCTCACTGACTGTTTTTAAATCACAGCTCAAAACTCATCTTTTTTCTAGCTATTATTCATAGATTCTACCCATAGACTCTAATTATAAATATCCTTAATCAATGCTACCAGTATTACTTTTAGACTTTATTTCATAACATTTCATCTCATCACCTTAAATTTTCTTATTTTCAATGCGCTTTGAGCATGCACCTTGTGTATGGATATAGCGCTTTATAAATGCCCATTATTATTATTATTATTAATATCTCTTGTGGGCGACATTACCAATTTGGCATGTTCCATAGCAATTAAGTCTTCTGTATAAATATAAACTAGTGTCCAAAAGAAACGATACCAAGTTTTCAACGTCCTCCAAAACAAAATTCTATTACCTGACAGAGTCGAATGTAAGTGTGCCTAACAGGCATATGTCTTGTAAAGAAGTATGCACATTTTCATTCATCAGGAAAAGATACTTTTGATTTTGTGTCTCTTCAAACGCACATGGGGTGCATAAATCGAAATTTCAAGTTGTTTTATGCACAGAGCTTTTGTCATTTCACTATAAAATTGATAAATCGTTGAATTTAGGTAAGAATACAATTTTGTTGATACAATGCACTTTATTTGACATAAATTCGTTGACGCGTCACTGCTCTAGAACGTTTTAAAACAAGCAAAAGTGTCCAATTTCTCTCTGCTATCTCGCCTAGTTAAGGAGATTCCGAATCGATGTTTATTTTAAATGCGTGTTTCTCGCAAACATGAAAATATAATGTTTTGAAAGTTTGCATAGAGGTGAGTTGACTACTGAACAAATGATAAAACTATGTTTTAGTCGTGTCAATCTGCAGTGGGTTGAGTTACCTTGCCATTTGTATGGTAACGTTTCTTTTGGACATTAGTTTATATAAGAAGTAAAATATTTATATTTTTCTTGATTTTCTAGTGAAAAATTCGATTTGCGATGGTATTGATATAAAACTACGACATAGTTAAGTTGTATTCATGACATTTTAAATTATTTATCAAGACGACATCATTTTTAACAAATTGTGCACTTTCATTGAGAATGAGTGCATTACCATCACAAATTTTGTGTTATTAAAGACAAACTGTGATGATAATGACTATAAATTTGTCATTACCATCACTTTTATAGTCATTACCATCACTTTCTGTCATTACCATCACGGTCATGCAGTTATGGTTATGATACCTTTTCAAATTGATGCAAATATTTCATATTATTTAATTAATTGTATTTGCCTTGTTGTGCATATAGCCATACCTTTCCGCTATTATTTGACATACAACATTAAATTTGTAACTGCATCTCATTTAGGTTCTTTTATGGTAATTCTAAATTTGGGAAAATGAAATCAATTTTTTAAAAGAGGTTAATAATCAACACTGCTGCGGAGCTTAGGAGAGACTCGGCGCACGGTAGCGGGCTACTAATTAATAAATGTGATGCATCACATTTACGGGGACGCAGACTCGCTTTAAGGATATTTAATAAAGTTCGCCATATATTTTAATTCAATGTTCCCATTGTAATAAATAGTAGTATTGACAGCAAACTTAATAAGTTCTGATAAAAAAATATAAAAAATTAAAAGACCAAAATTCTAATATTTAATCGTGATGGTAATTACATATTCTTTTGGTATATATTTTTTGTGCCAAAATTCCAAGAAATGTTTGTTAATAAAGTATGTGCCCATTTATAAATTTTTCATCTGAAGGTAATTGCCTATCATTCTATCCTCTGAAAATTGTTAAAAGTAACAATTAATTTGTCAAAATTTTACCATCTCAAATGGGCCTCTAGTTGTGAAATCATCCGTATGTACATCATGTAAGTGTAAGATTGGGGATGATCCCGGATGAACTGCATTTTATGTTAGAGTGTAATCTGTTAAATGAAATACGGAAAAAAAATAGGCCTATCTTCTCGCATGATTTATGAAAACAAACTTGACTTGACTTATAACTAATACCCTCTTGAATTTTCGATTTCGTATTTCGTATTGATTGATTTGTTTTCTTAATAAATTACTCATTTTACTTTTAGAGTAGTTGTTACAATCCAATAAATTGTTTTCTTAACGAACGAGGTATTTCAGTAGATGATTGATTATATGTTTTCTTAACTAATTACGCATTGTTGTAGAGTCACCTCCATGGTTATATAACACAATACAGTATAAAAAGTCTCAACAAATTTCGTCTCTCACTCCTTACAACAAATATACGCCCAAAAAATTTCCAAAATTCTATTGGGATTTAATCACACGTATCTTCCCATTTACGTCTTCACGTCTTAAATGTAAATGTACTTGTTTTGACTGGTTTTATGTTTCAAATAATTTCCGTTTATACACATATTCATGTTTGAAAAAAAAGATTCATAGTCGTACATTTACACCATGATTATTCTGCTATACACATCTCATTCCAAAGCTTAAGAAAGTTTCATTCCACCAATTTTGTTTCCTCTTACACTTGCTATTTCTGTTAGTTGAACTATTTTGGATTTTATTCATTTCTGTTGTCATCACATTGAGTTCCGATAATTAACAAGGGAAACATACAAGTTATGAAAACATAAATCCAATCACTTAAAAAAACATAGCACAATCCAATTAAGGCTTAATTTTGGAATTGATTGGAATCACTTGGCTAAGTAAACATATTACAACTATCAAATGTAGGTTGAATACAATGAACATATATTATTATTTTCGGCCCTTTTTCCTCGGCCCTTATGACTATATTTACTTCGGCCCTTTTGACTTTTTTTTATCGGCCTTTTCATCCTTCGGCCCATTTGAACAGATCCCTTTGTATTGTACTTATTGTTGAAACGGAATATCATTTTTGTATGGAATGTCCATTCTATTGTGATTTGAGACATAGCCTGCTTCCCGAGTATTACATAAATAATCCATGTAAATCTAAATTTATCAGTTTACTATATTATCTTGTGATCCTACAATTGTGAATAATCTTGCAAAGTTTGTATTTCTTGCCTTGAAAAAACGTGCATAATATTTGAATTTAGAATATAAAATTAAATGAAACTCTGTACATGTCACTATCACTATATGGCGCTTGATGTCATTGTAATCCATCACCTTTGTAATGTATAATGGGTCGGTAGCCCCTTTACGAAATAAACTTGATTGATTGTAAACAAGTCCAGATCATTTTGCAGATGAAACCATCACAGTGAACGTCTCCTGATGTACAGGTAAAAGTACCACAAACATAAACAGAACAAAATACAGGGGGTTGAGATGTTTTCTGACAGTTGATACCTTTTTTTGTTTCATATACCTGACCTTTTCTCAGGCGACAATAGCAACAAAAATAGAAAAATCTAACAAATTAAATTGAGAACCGCAATGAAATTATAACTTTACTACGCGTTTTTAAACATGAATATTTCAAAATTTCTTGGGGTGGCATGCCCCCAATTTACCCCCCCTATAATTTTTCGGGAGCTTCGCGCCCTAAACAATTGTGCAACTAATATTGCCTACACTTTCATTTTTACTTAGCTATACGCCCCTGCCTATACCATTTATCCAAAGAAAATCAAACTTAATGATCCGAATGTTATAGATTTGTCACCAACTTCTATCATGAGATTACGGTGATGGCACTCTGAATGTACGATGTTGACAGCAGTGACTGCATGGTTGTTAATTTGTGTTGGGTGAAAGTAAGATATTTTCTTTGAAAATGAATTTGTATACCATAACGACAGCTCACTCAGTAATATACACGAGTACGTTTTGATATCTAACATGGGTCTTTTATATGTTTATCTTTAAGAGTCTTTGACTTCATTTGCATAAATCTAAATTAAGACTGTATTGGATCTCTGTTGTCGGACTCTCGGGTAGTGGTTTTATCACAAATTCTCCTCCTGTAAAAACCCCTTTGAAAATAGTCTACATCACAAATGAAAGTTTCTATATTGGTATAGTTGATATTTCCATAAACTGAAATAGAAGATCCAAGCGAATCATGAATGGATGCAAAATAGTTCCGTCAATCAATCAAAATGCGAGTTATTTTTAGAAATACTGTAATTCCCTTGACCATTATGAAAACTTTAATACCCGGCATATCCTTGCCCGCTTGGGTAAGAGATTGGAATAAATCGGAATTAACTATAAGTCAATGACGTGATCAAGGATCCCTACCTTACAAATGCTTTCCTTAAGATCCTACGTGGTTTCATTGGTTTCAGGTTTTCATGGTTTCTCCCTATAATAATTCTCTATTCATTTCAGGTTGAACGATTAAAGTAAAGTATATTATAAAGCTGCACTGATTCACCAGTTTTCAACAATTAAAAAAATAAATAAAGTAAATATCCTTTCTACATTCACTCACTCAATCAGACATTCCTCGCAAATGTTCCAAAGTAATCGTACAGTACTTTTACTTCTTCATCATTGTTTTATTGTCTTTTTCTCTCATATTCATATCTTCGCGGTAATTCCAATTGATAACCCGGAAGTAAGTAAAGGACCAATACATTCGACGCGCCCTTATGCTCTAATTTGACAGAAGATAACTCGCTACTGTTTCCCATTCCGTTACAGTATCTACACCGAAACGTCGCACCTTTGTTGAAGAAGTTGGAAAATCCATAGAATTCTTCCTCATTCATCCTACAACTTCTAAATGCCTCTCAAAGAATTATGGTTAAGATAGAAATATAACCAGAAATGTTTGTAACTTGCTTGAAATAAGTACAAGTAGGCTATTAGAAAGGAGTACAATAGAATTGCATAAACCTGTAATCTTCAATGAACACTTTATGAAATTTGTTATGAATTTGTAATTTTGGCCTCTGAAAAGTGTCTGCCTGATTAGACCTAATTAAGACGGCAGTCGTTATAGTTAATGCAACAGACTGTATTAGAAATGAAGATACATAACAATAATGATATTCCTAACTAAAGATTATCAACCTTTTACCCACATAATGTGAAGTTTGAAAGGGTCTTCCAAATCGTGTCACCTGTGTTGAGGGACGTACAACTTTGTGTTTCCCTCTTGGAAGGTTAACGAGGACACTTGTAAGTCCTGAGAGGAGTGATTACACTGATTGTAAACCCCAGCACAAGTTTTACTATTGAAAACTATTCGAATCCGCATTCCATCACTCCTTTATCTGAACGCTTTACCGCAGTGCTATTGAGCCGACGAAATAGATATGCTTAACAACTCTATTTAGGCTTTTGTACACTTCTTAATATCTTATTAAAAGTCGAGTGACAGTGCTTTGGAAACTCGGACAGACATCGGCACGTGGTGATATGATATGAAAATGGATATTTATATAAAGCGCCTGTATCCAGGTACAAATACCTGCTCATGGCGCTTGGAATAGGACTGCAAGGGAGAGAAATTAAAAACTATATGAAGAATATGATACATAATGTACAAGTGAAGATAAGGATTAGGAAAATGAAAACAGGTGGAAATGGAAGAAATGTTTATGGACAAGCAAGTTGAAAGTAAAGAACCAGTAGGCCTACATTTCACTGAAGTCGGTAGAGAGTTCCATAACGAGGAAGCTGGCCTCTATATACCGTGCTTCCCGACGGGTTCTTTTATAAGGCACAGTAGCCTGTTTGTATTGATGGTTTGGTATTATACGGCGGTTTTGAAATCAGCGGTTGATACTATAGAGAAACCATGAACCGAGGAAATGCCAGTAAAATGCTTCGCTTCCTCAATATTTTACTTCCTATCAGGGTCCATAACCTAATCGTATCCTCGGTTTTATGGTTTATCACATCCTCAGGATATTACTGACTATCAGGGTCTACAACCTTACCATATCATTAGTTTCAGGTCTTCATGGTTTCTCCCTATAATAATTCTCTAGTCGTTCCAGGTTGAACGATTAAGGTTAAGTATATTATAAAGCTGCACTGATTCACCAGTTTTATAACAATCAAAAAAATAAATATTATGTGTTGAGGGTAAGTATTTTTGATATCTCTGTTATGGAGTCTTCGGCAAGCGATGTAAATAATATTTTATACAAACATTGTTTTGGTTCCGTGTTACATTTGAACACACATTGAAGCAACGATTGACGGCATACTTTCATGCAGAAATGAAACATGGATTTATCAAATAACTGTTAAATATCCTTTATCAAGGAGGAGTTTGGTCGCACGTACAAATCACAGGAGGAAGTCAGAAGGTACCGTTACATGCAGTCTTACAAAGGAGAATGTGTTTGTACTATACTATTTAACATCCACTAACCTCGACTTTACCACTTCTCGATTTTCGTTCAAAGATTTTTCAACAAGATAAAAACTGGACTTGATTTTTGTTAATTTGTCCAATAAACACCTTTAATTAGCCTCTCATAAAGACAGGGTAATTATCGGCTGTGAAAAACCCACCGCGCGGATTTGACGTTATAAACAGACTATACTGAGTAACGCATCATTATTTCAACTGAAATACCGCCTAAATAATTGTTTAATTACCATTGATGTGGATATGTTTTTTTTACACCAAATGCTTAGTAGTGTTACATCGTCGAATGATTTATCTAACTGAGTGGATTTTGTTTCTGTTATTGTTTTTTTCTGTGGTATTGTTACGATAGATGTATAGATTACAAGGCTGATTCTGTTTATGACGTCACAAAAAGGGGGCGTGACCAGTCATGCATTCACTGGTTTGTGGCCAGATAGGTCTAAGCGGCCCATGAAAAGTGGTTTTCAAAATCGGCTTTCATTACCAAACTGAACATATTTGAGTAGCGACCTTTGGCGCACTATACAATATTGTAATCAGATTTTCATATATTCCAAAGAAAATAGTGAAATATGTTTATGGTTATGTGAACTTTAAGCAGATATCAAGGCAAGAAAAGACGTAAATCACCTTATTCTTCTATCTCCTTCACATAACGTTAATATTCCTTGATGAATCTATAGCTAAATCCTATAGTATCTTCAAGCAAGTATTTTTTTCTAAATGTAATAAGTACACATAACTTTTAGAAAGTTCGGTAAATATGTTCATCAAAGTAGAACGAGAAGTTCTCACGCCCATGCATGTATATGTCATTGTACATTTCCAGACGAGCCTCCAATTGGATAATGTCTATGTGGCAGAATCGGATTTTACTGTTTTCTGCTTCGTTAATAAATATCTAGATTTATTATTTGTCGTTTTGAGACTTAGTTGAGAAAAAGGCTCAGGTGCCAACACCTTCGGAGAGGAATTCAGTGAATAAGGCAGGTGCTCTAAAATCGGTAGATGAGTTTGCAGGCGTCAGGGAGAGATGTGTAGAAGTTCGGGCAAATGTGGACTCGTTACACTTTCATGGTCTGGTTTGGTTATTTACATGTCTTGTGTATTTAGGATTCAACATCAGCAAACAGTGGCTTCTATGTTTAATGTTTGCAGTGATGTTTCTGTTTGCTACACGTCAGGTTTTGGTCAGAGATATGTTTGTTGCTCCTAAGAGGGGAACACGGTGTGATAAGCCGGTGCAGAGGTTCTGTGATAGTTACCCAAGAGCAAAACCTTATGAGGGCAATTCCTGTTTGACTAGTTGGCTAGGTGATGCTAAAGTAGATTCTGGGAACGTTGATTCTGAGGACAAAGGCTCTGAGGGTCATGGATAGGGAACTGGATAAGTTCTGTAAGAGCTGCAACAGCTCGAATGGTTTTCAGTTGACGGGAAGCTGTTGGACGGGACCTGGAGACAGGATGAAATCAGAGGAGAACGATGTCTGAGTGCTTGGTGACCTGAGGAGGTGAAAGAAGAGGATGACAGGTGGATCGTCATTCAGATGTAGCGGTCTGGATATCTGGAACACGAGTGAAGAGGTTCTACAGAAATTGACATTGATGGCTATTGCAAAGTGTTGTCACGAGCTCGAGAAACTATGGACGTTACTCATGTGCCATTGACTCAAGTGATGTCGATGATTCTGAGGATGGTCTTTCTTCAGCATATTTACTTCAGTTTTGTTGGATAAAGTTAGAGGGGGGAGGTATGTGGCAGAATCGGATTTTACTGCAGATGTATTATTGTATAATAGCGTAGTTATCAGTTCCTTTTGTATTCTGCTTCGTTAATAAATATCTAGATTTATTCTAGGTCGTTTTGAGACTTAGTTGCGATAAGTTTAGTGGCTGTCAGAGTGGTCCTGTAGAAGCACTATGATTGGAGAGGTCTCAGCAGTAGTTGGCCAATCGCCGAGAGCGTTACTTCTGTAATCCGGGTATTTGCTAGCCTAGGGGTATATAAGCGCTGTACAGCGAGTTAGTCGGCCAGTCCACACGAGCATCATCTGGTCGATAAGGTGAGAGCATCTCTTACCACCCGTTCTTGTAACAAGAACACCATGTTCTGTAGCTGAACAACCCCTCTCCCCTTAAGATTAATGTAGTGTTTCTAAATAAATATATTATTTCAGGTAAGGTTAGACGGGATGGATAGATTCACATTTTGCTAGCAGTGTGGGTATATACATTCTGTAGTTTTGTAGAGAAAGATTAGTATTAGGAGGAAGTAGGTTAGTTTGTTAAGAACAGTTATAATAGAAGGGTTTGGCAATGAGTTGTAATTAATTTCTTCAGGTACGACAGGCTTCTGTGTTATTTTTATTCTATTGTAATTATAAGTGCAGTCTTATCAGAGGGACAACAGTGAGAGTGTTTGGTCGCTTACTGGTTTTGAGCTGTAGTATTTTACAAAGAATGTGAATGTACATAGAATTTAGTTCAGTCTTGAGGCCACGGTGGTGACAATAGATGATGTTGTTTGACCACTGTTTCAAGTTCTTTTTAGCATTTGTAATTCAGTATTTAGCTGCTATGTTGACACTTTGTGGTTCAATATTTAGCCGCTGTATTGAGAGTTTGTGGCTCAGTATTAAGCTGCTATATTGACGGTTTGTAATTCAGTATTTAGCTGCTATGTTGACACTTTGTGGTCTAATATTTAGCCGCTGTATTGAGAGTTTGTGGCTTAGTATTTAGCTGCTATATTGACGGTTTGTGATTCAATATTTAGCCGCTGTGTTGAGAGTTTGTAGTCTAATATTTAGCCGCTGTATTGAGAGTTTGTGGCTTAGTATTTAGCTGCTATATTCACGGTTTGTGATTCAATATTTAGCCGCTGTGTTGAGAGTTTGTAGTCTAATATTTAGCCGCTGTATTGAGAGTTTGTGGCTCAGTATTTAGCTGCTATATTGACGGTTTGTGATTCAATATTTAGCCGCTGTGTTGAGAGTTTGTAGTCTAATATTTAGCCGCTGTATTGAGAGTTTGTGGCTCAGTATTTAGCTGCTATATTGACGGTTTGTGATTCAATATTTAGCCGCTGTGTTGAGAGTTTGTAGTCTAATATTTAGCCGCTGTATTGAGAGTTTGTGGCTCAGTATTTAGCTGCTATATTGACGGTTTGTGATTCAATATTTAGCCGCTGTGTTGAGAGTTTGTAGTCTAATATTTAGCCGCTGTGTTGAGAGTTTGTGGCTCAGTATTTAGCTGCTATATTGACGGTTTGTGATTCAATATTTAGCCGCTGTGTTGAGAGTTTGTAGTCTAATATTTAGCCGCTGTGTTGAGAGTTTGTGGCTCAGTATTTAGCTGCTATATTGACGGTTTGTGATTCAATATTTAGCCGCTGTGTTGAGAGTTTGTAGTCTAATATTTAGCCGCTGTGTTGAGAGTTTGTAGTCTAATATTTAGCCGCTGTATTGAGAGTTTGTGGCTCAGTATTTAGCTGCTATATTGACGGTTTGTGATTCAATATTTAGCCGCTGTGTTGAGAGTTTGTAGTCTAATATTTAGCCGCTGTGTTGAGAGTTTGTGGCTTAGTATTTAGCTGCTATATTGACGGTTTGTGATTCAATATTTAGCCGCTGTGTTGAGAGTTTGTAGTCTAATATTTAGCCGCTGTATTGAGAGTTTGTTGCTTAGTATTTAGCTGCTATATTGACGGTTTGTGATTCAATATTTAGCTGCTATGTTGAGAGTTTGTAGATCCGTGTACAGCTGTTGTATTAGAGCTTTTCTGTGGCTTGTTACATAATCACTGGCTTATATCTGTTGATAAAGAATTCAGTTTACTGTTCTTGATGAGGTGGACTCTGTACATACCTGAAATGAGAAACATGTATTTAATGTGATGTATTTAATGATCATATACAACTTGCAGTCGTTGGTTATCTCATAAGTGCTAATTCAACTGGTGCTCTTTTACACTATGAATTGAAAGAGGAGATATAACTCTACACTTGTTGGAGAATGCAATTGATTTTGTAATAAACTTTGAATTGGTTCCAATGTTATCATAGTTGTTTTTCATCCCGCTTCATCAGAGCAAGAGAAAAGAACCTGGGGAATAGGATAGGCCTGGCCGTTGACAATTAACGTTCCCCATTAAAACATTACACAACGCAAAGTCCGTAAATATGTCAACCGCGAATCCCGTCCTTATTACATCTAAATATTGTCTATGTTCTGTTCTATTCTGCTCTGTTCGGTGAAATCAGCCATGGTAACATTTTCGTTACTGCAGATAAGTTTTGTATAATAATGTGTAGATGAGAGCGGACGAGTAAGAACGTTTTTCAAACTTTACTACACATTTAGTTTCAAGTTATTCTCAGAAGAGAACTCGGATATCAAAATAGTAGAATTGACGCGCATTAACTCAATTTTCGGATTATGAGTGTATTTTCTAGTATAAAAAATCTTATGTACAATAAAGCTTACTATTACTTATGAAGTTTCTGCATCAGTCAATATGGCAAGCAGAGTCACGATGGACGCCACTAGAGTAAATCAATAACTTTATCTGATAGGTCGACTTGGGCACGTTCACTCTCTCTGAATAGTTAACGTTTGGCCGGTTGTGGCATATAGCGCATTGTACACCAATGTCAAGTTTTGACTGGTTTAACATCAAGTAGGCCACTGTAACCATAACCCAGGCTCGAATGTAACTCTAATTAGACTTTGCTAAAACTTGGATGTCAAAGTTTCGTGCCTGCAGCAGCTCATAGTATTTCAAGATCAGTGCAATGTGATGGAACAAGAAAGACAACTGACATGATTTTGGCAAAAGCTTTTCCGCAGTGTTATCTCAGAAAGAGTAAGATTTCGTTTCACCAAAACGTTTTTCTTTTCCGGTAACTTGGTAAGGAAAAAAATCGAAATGGCTTGCGACGTATCGACATAGATTCTCATGTCGTTTTCACTTTTTTGAAAATCATACCCTATCATTCATTATATCGAAAACAGTTAACGACCTCTTTTCAAGGTTCGTAGAACAATCGTTTATATATGGTGAGGAAGGTAGTATTGTGATATCCCGGAAGTGAAGTGACCGTCTATCGTCTTGATCTATATTTAGTATCTTAAACGCCCAGACTTTTAAAACGCCTATCAATGAAAGACTTAAGAGTAAGCTCTGTTATGGTTATTCACTGAAACAAAGAGAAAAATAAAACATGGGGTCATAAATAAAATCTTGATATAATTTTTGAAAGTTTATGTTTATAAAATCGAGAATGACTCGCAGAAGGCCTAAATAAAATAGGTCTTCAGTGAATGTCGGTTGTAAAATATCCATTTTAATCTTGTAGTTGATGTCATTCTTAGTTGATTAATTAAGAAACGCCCTCTCTTTAATTTGAGGACAATATCGTAATTTCACGAGTCCGACTGCATGCCCGCAGCGTGTTCAGCAATATTTTACGTGTGCTTCCCACACTGCAGTGTCGCAATCAGCTAGCCAAGATCTTCCGTTGATCAATGGCAGTTACTGGCTAATAATTCTTTTCATGCCTATTATAAAGTTATATCAAATGATGTTCTACTAAGACAGTATTGGTAAAGTAACTTGGGCGTATTATATTGGTTTTTCCCCTCACGGCTTTGGCTTTGTGTGGTTAAATTAAATTGATACTTTTAGAAAAATATTTCGTATTCGACCATTAAAGGGACAGTCCTATTTTGTGGAAACACAATTCAAGAGGTCGCAGATTTTTTTCTCATTATTCTATGCTTTTTTGGAACCAACTCTACATTGCATTAGCCTACTTGCATGCATGCTAAAGGATTAAGATCAAATAATTTTTAAGCATGTTAAGGCTAGTAGTTTTACGTAATACAATTCAAAACATTTTCCACTGGATTTCATGGACTTAACACGGACTCTGAGTGAGTACGCAAGCTTTACGTTTTCACGACTTTGAACAATAGCGCATGGAGTCATTCACTAGCACGCCGTACACGTCTAAACGCAATAGAGAAGAAGTGTTCACTTCGCTGACTATGAGGCAGATTATTATCTAAAACGCCAGTGTCCGAATAGCTCTGATAACTCTAAATCTTCTACCATGATGAGTAACGAAACTTTTAACTCACATGAGTCAGTATCGAAGCCCACCACCGATTCTGTCATTTCTGAAGTATTAAAGGCTTTACAAAATACTGAAGTGCTTACAGCCATAAGCTCTATATTCGCTGAGGTGATAAGACTCATGTTCCGTCAGGAAATTGAGAAAATCACTGCTAAAAATGAAGTTCTTGAGCAGAAAGTAACTTTTATGTCTGCAAAGCTAGAGGAACAGGAGCAGACGAAAGAAACACTAACACATAAGCTCGATAGAAGCGAGCAGTACTCTCGGAGAAACAATATCAGGATCTCTGGCTTGTCTGAGTTCTCAACTTAAACATGTGAAAATCCCCGGTTCTTCAAGGGTATTTATAAATGAAGATCTGACCGGACCCAGAGCAGCGATGGCTCGAAGGGCTCGTATCTTGTTAAAGAATAGAAAGTTGAGGCATCATGCATGGGTTACAAGTGGGGTAATCCTCATTAAAATGCTCGACGGAATTGTCCTAAAGGTCGCTAACAGCACTCACTTCAATGATTTGTGTGAAGCTACGAAACTTAAGAGTCATAACAAATAAATAAACACTTGTTTAATTAACGTCAGTGTTTATGCTGTCCTAGCATAATATTGAAAGACTGTTTAGATTTTCGTGACTCTTTACAATGACAACAAACTTCGCTGAACTTAACAGTAAACATAAACATAACAGTAAACATAACATAATTGATGCCCTAAGAACAACATGAGGTGCTGTTCGTGGTACAAGTCACAAGAAAATCTATAATGAAACCAAATTCCAGTCACTGCAAAGTAGAAGATATTGTCAAAAATTAACCTTTTTCTTTAAAATGTTCAATAATGAACTCCCACTATCTTTGTGATTTGATCCCAAATTCGGTTTCCGAAACTACAAGCTGTAATTTAAGAAATAACTCTGAAATAAAGGGAACTTACAGTCGAACTGCTTCCTTCGCTAAATCGTTTTTACCTAATACCATACATCTATGGAACGAAATTACCAGATTTCAAAGAGACCTGTTCTCTAACAGAATTCAAAATCTGATCAATAAAAACGAAAATAAGTTATATTTTTATCTTAACTACGGAATTCAAGCGGTGTTCAAATAAGCCTTGTGGCTTGTTCACCAAACCTTATTTTATTTTGTGAAATAAATAATTTCACACTTAATTTCAAATGTGTTTGTAAGTATAGCATTTCAGTTGTTCAAGATTTAACAATTTGACAAAGAATGAAGTTATCGTTCAAAAATAAAAACATCGTGAAATGAAGCTAATCATCGAAGCTACGATCGTGGAATGCATTACTACGACAAAATGGTGTCGAAACTGATAACTTTTATTATGAATTATTTGTAAATATGCTCCTCGTCATACCAAAAGACGTTAAAAGTTGGGAGTTGTTGCTGTCTTGCTTGACACTCAGCATTGTAAAGGCAGAACAACGATTTAACTGGCGCTGCACTGTGGCTGCCGGGTGCTTCGAACATTTTCAGTTCATTATGTAGTTAGGGGCCTGAAAATATTCTCCATCACTATTCATGAATCAATTTAACATAACAATCTTAACTCTTTGCAGGTTTTTTATGGATCTACAAAAAAACGCCTGTCCAGGAAGAAAGAAAATTGTCCATAAAACGGAAAATATTTATATTGGTGAATCTTTTGTGTGAAGAGAAGAGAGACGTGTTGGTCTCAACTCTCCGCCAAAGCGAAGAAATGGTCAGCAGTATTTCTCAGGTCAAAACGGCGTCCTCCGGCTGTAACGACTACATTTAACGACGACAAGGCTCCCGACAGAACCCTTACAATCAACAAAATACCAAAAATGTAGAACTCTAGTAAAAGTTGTCCAATCATTGTTTGTCGTATATTGTAGGTATTTGTCAAACCGTTACAGTGACATAGATCGTGATAATACTGTTTTAGTCTCATGAGAAGGACCAAAGGAAAGTAGTTCCGGCTGATTCTTTGGTGTAGTATAACTATATTTTGGTTAGTTATACCACGGGTACTAACAATAGCGTCTATAGTGGTATAATACACTATATGTGACTAATGGTGTATGATGTATAGTATTGTAGGGGAGACCGGTAGCGTCTATAGTGGTATAATACACTATATGTGACTAATGGTGTATGATGTATAGTATTGTAGGGGAGACCGGTAGCGTCTATAGTGGTATAATACACTATATGTGACTAACGGTGTATGATGTATAGTATTGTAGGGGAGACCGGTAGCGTCTATAGTGGTATAATACACTATATGTGACTAATGGTGTATGATGTATAGTATTGTAGGGGAGACCGGTAGCGTCTAAAGTGGTATAATACACTATATGTGACTAATGGTGTATGATGTATAGTATTGTAGGGGAGACCGGTAGCGTCTATAGTGGTATAATACACTATATGTGACTAATGGTGTATGATGTATAGTATTGTAGGGGAGACCGGTAGCGTCTATAGTGGTATAATACACTATATGTGACTAATGGTGTATGATGTATAGTATTGTAGGGGAGACCGGTAGCGTCTATAGTGGTATAATACACTATATGTGACTAATGGTGTATGATGTATAGTATTGTAGGGGAGACCGGTAGCGTCTATAGTGGTATAATACACTATATGTGACTAATGGTGTATGATGTATAGTATTGTAGGGGAGACCGGTAGCGTCTATAGTGGTATAATACACTATATGTGACTAATGGTGTATGATGTATAGTATTGTAGGGGAGACCGGTAGCGTCTATAGTGGTATAATACACTATATGTGACTAATGGTGTATGATGTATAGTATTGTAGGGGAGACCGGTAGCGTCTATAGTGGTATAATACACTATATGTGACTAATGGTGTATGATGTATAGTATTGTAGGGGAGACCGGTAGCGTCTATAGTGGTATAATACACTATATGTGACTAATGGTGTATGATGTATAGTATTGTAGGGGAGACCGGTAGCGTCTATAGTGGTATAATACACTATATGTGACTAATGGTGTATGATGTATAGTATTGTAGGGGAGACCGGTAGCGTCTATAGTGGTATAATACACTATATGTGACTAATGGTGTATGATGTATAGTATTGTAGGGGAGACCGGTAGCGTCTATAGTGGTATAATACACTATATGTGACTAATGGTGTATGATGTATAGTATTGTAGGGGAGACCGGTAGCGTCTATAGTGGTATAATACACTATATGTGACTAATGGTGTATGATGTATAGTATTGTAGGGGAGACCGGTAGCGTCTATAGTGGTATAATACACTATATGTGACTAATGGTGTATGATGTATAGTATTGTAGGGGAGACCGGTAGCGTCTATAGTGGTATAATACACTATATGTGACTAATGGTGTATGATGTATAGTATTGTAGGGGAGACCGGTAGCGTCTATAGTGGTATAATACACTATATGTGACTAATGGTGTATGATGTATAGTATTGTAGGGGAGACCGGTAGCGTCTATAGTGGTATAATACACTATATGTGACTAATGGTGTATGATGTATAGTATTGTAGGGGAGACCGGTAGCGTCTATAGTGGTATAATACACTATATGTGACTAATGGTGTATGATGTATAGTATTGTAGGGGAGACCGGTAGCGTCTATAGTGGTATAATACACTATATGTGACTAATGGTGTATGATGTATAGTATTGTAGGGGAGACCGGTAGCGTCTATAGTGGTATAATACACTATATGTGACTAATGGTGTATGATGTATAGTATTGTAGGGGAGACCGGTGGCGTCTATAGTGGTATAATACACTATATGTGACTAATGGTGTATGATGTATAGTATTGTAGGGGAGACCGGTAGCGTCTATAGTGGTATAATACACTATATGTGACTAATGGTGTATGATGTATAGTATTGTAGGGGAGACCGGTAGCGTCTATAGTGGTATAATACACTATATGTGACTAATGGTGTATGATGTATAGTATTGTAGGGGTGACTAATGGTGTATGATGTATAGTATTGTAGGGGTGACTAATGGTGTATGATGTATAGTATTGTAGGGGAGACCGGTACGTCCCCTTGTCACTAAATTAGAGATAATGAGTCGTTTTCTTCCAATATTCTAGTGTAAGTTTGTACATGTATTGAGACATATCTTAACTTTATTGCAATAATTGTTGAAATTGCCTAGCATAACTAGTTTGCCAATAACTATGCTTTTAAAACGACGAGTTGAATAAACGAAAATGCCCCTCATCGGGGCAGGTTCGGTTTCGGTCATCGTTGGGAACAATCGGTACATGTTCAGTCTTCAACAATTAAAGAGAGATAAGATCTATTAATAGTATTCGATATTTGGGACAGAAAAATACTACATTACTTTACAAAGATATATTTTATAATGATGTGGACTCGGTTAACTTTTTTATTACGAAAAGGATTCCGATTTATTTCCAATTAGAGAAGCCTACTCTTCAAGGACCTTCAAGAGGGTCATTTCCTCACGGCCAAATGTGCCCCGCCTGTAATGACAATGACCGAACGTACCCTACAAACCACGTTTGCTCTTTTTTCTATGCTGCGAAAATTAACAGACCTCATAACAAAATAACTTGTTTGTTACATATACGTCTTGGCATGTTGGTTTATGCTCACTTAAGAACATATTCCTAAACACAATCAAAATGTTTAAAAAACATAATGAACTGAAGTCGAATAGATTACCCAGCTACATGAAAAACGGATTTTCTTCCACAGTTTGTAAAGAATATGTTGGACTGTCGCCATTTTAAAGTCAATGTGGGAGTAAAGTCATGTTGTCTCTTAGGAATTACCAATTTAAGTTAAAGTGTCTAGAGAAAAGACGAACATGCCCCGGGGCCGTGCCTGCCCCGGTCTACCCAACTATACATGCGGACAGAGGAAAGTACATGTGTCTGATTGTGTATGAAAAAGTAAAGTAAATACAGTATATGTATCTGATAGTGTTAACAAAAATATACCATATATTATAGACAGAAAATGATAAAAAGACATTGATATACATCATGTGCCTAAAAGTGTTATCAAAGGAAATAAAATGAAATGTAATTCACATAGGAAAGTACACATATCTAATGCGCCTGATGGTGTACATTGTATGATAAAAGAAAGTCCATAAACTGTATACTATATGTGTCCAGTAAGGTTAATGTATATCTGATAGTTATAACCCAAGAAATACAATATTATCGAAATAGTATATGATAATAAAGTATATGTGTATGATAATGTCTAACAAAGGAAATAAATACAGTATACATGTATGCTGTGTATGAAGAAAAATATACAATATAGTGTTTTATAGTTCGTAATAAAGAAATGTATGTACTATGGTCCGATATGTGTTTGTTGTGAAAGTATATCAGAAAGATGTTAGCTCAAAAACAATCCCTTCCATACGTCAACTGTTAGCCATAGTGACATGTAGATGTCAGTCCCAAAACAATCCCTTCCATACGTCAACTGTTAGCCACAGTGACATGTAGATGTCAGTCCCAAAACAATCCCCTTCCATACGTTATATACTCTCCAAAAAAAAAAGAAACGCATAGGTGATTTTAGAATTTCTATCAAGTGTAAACGCATAAGTGATTTTGAGAATTTCTATCAAGTGTGAACACAAATTGAACAATTTAAATGTGATATTTCCTTTCAAGACGTCCTTGTTATATTATTGTTTACGGCTTTAGTACGCAAAATCGAAAATTTTATACCTCTTGTTTATTTGAGACTTATTTGAAAACTATTTTGGATACACATTATTTAGAAAAAAATCTAAAGCAGAAGTCACGTAAGAGTAAAAGAGTACACGTGGAACCTTTAACCAACCAAAGCCACTCACAGTCTAAGTAAACCTAGCCTCACTATTATCCATTACATTGCTATACTGAGTCTAGAAAGGCTTGGTTGAGAATCGCGTCAGCCCACGTGACCAAATTGACCAATCAGAACTGAGCTTACCAAGCCACAATAGTCTGCCTTCGCACGTATAACGTTGGAGGGTCATAGGTCGCAGAAAGGTCGGCTGACGCGACCCTCGACCAGACCTTTCTAGACTCAGTATAGCAGTGTAACGGATAATAGTGAGGCTAGGTTTACTTAGACTGAGCCACTCAATGTTTCAAATTTTTCTATTCAATTTTAAATGGAACAAAGGTTACCATTATGCATCGACAAGGTGTCGAAAATGAAAACGAGAGAAAATTGAAACCGAAGTTTCATGATTCACAGTAGATTGGCATTATAATATTCTGCATTGTCCTATTGCGCATTATTGGTTTGCTCTCACAGGCCACTTTCGGTCAAAATAGCGGCCTAAGAGTAATTGAAGGGTCCGAATGACGGGGTATCTAAAACATCAATAAAATGCAACCTTTTCCTTGAAAATGATTGAAAAAAAGATATTCTGATAGCTAAAATTATTTACTATAAATCAATCATTTCCTTGAAGCCTTGGTTTGGTTGCAGAACGTAATCGCAATGAAATCGAAGAGTTTTCGAATTTGGTTGCAGTCCCTTATAGGCAACTGCAACCAAATTGTTTTCTAGCAAATATCCATCACTTTTCATGTCTTGACAAACACTAATTTGGTTGCAGAGATTGTAGTTGCTTGTTGAATAGCAAATAGACAAGTTTGGTTGCAGGAGTTTTATAATTTACCTTATTTGACGTGAAAACAAAAACAAATCAACAGTTCCAGTTTGACAGGTTCCCTCTCGCTCTGTGTGTGACGTAATGCCATGCGGTATGTAACGTGTCCTACAATTGGTTGATTCCGTCTCAAACATTTCCAACAATTTTTCAAATTTCCTAAATTTTTGATTGATAATTCATCTTGTTCTGTTTTTTTTTTTTGATAGAAACTATTTGTTAAACTTACTTATTGATGTTTATTTTCTATCAAAATCATTTGGCAATTAAAGGAATTTGTGGCAGCCAATGAGAATCTTTTTGAGATATGACAACAATTCGAATCTGCTACGGGAGCACGTTGAAACACATAAATAAAATTTAGGGATTAATTTGGTCAAAGATTGTCTAAAGTACCTACCATGACATGCTTTATGATAGAAATTGTTAAAATAATCAAGGTCAGTGAAATGTTTCTATCCATAATGTCAGAAACGATTTCAAAACATGATGTGACATGGTCGAAAACCGGACTCGATATAGCGATCGATAAGTGGCTGATGTGTCATTGAAATGTAAATAAAAAGCCAGGTAAGTGATCAACAGTTGTCAAATCATCATATATTCCATCTGCAACCAAATTTCTTCAAGCCTAGGCTCTTCTGTTTGATAAAAACATGTATTTTCTTGGAAAAATAATTTGGTTGCAGTTGCCTATAGGGGACTGCAACCAAACTCGAAAAGTATGCGATTTCATTGTGATTAATCTTTCTGCAACCAAATTCAATGGTGTCATTCCATACAACATAGTATAGATAATTATTTTAGCTTTCAGAAAATTCGAAGTTGAGTCTTTTTGAAGAGCTTGGTTGCATTTAACAGTCCTTTTTGACACCTCGTCATCCTGACCCTTCAATTACTCTTAGGCCAAAATTGCTAAAGATGTGTGCATCAAAGAGTTGCCACCAAAACCCCAAATCTCTACATTCGGGTTACAATTTTTCTTCATTCCCTTGCCACAGGGATACAGATTATCCACAGCATCCCTGATTTAGGTTTAAAGGTCCCCAAACTTTACAAAAGCGTTTCCATGAAGTGGTTATTCGACCATGAAGTCCAGTTACCACCCTGTTTTGGTGGCTTCAAAGAACTTAATCTTATTTGGTGGCGTTTTACAATCAAGATCTTGAACCTATAAGAAACATAAGTTTGCTAAAAATGCACAAATTAATCAACAACAACAATGAAAGATAACGTGACTTTGGATTTATTTACAGTTTGAAAAAGGAAAATTTTGCCCACAGTTTATGCCACAAGTCAACAGATTCAGTTGAGACAATGTGATGGTGTGGGGTACAATATTTAGCACACAAAAATGTGGTTCATTGGTGGTTCTGAAGAATTTGAGAATCAAATCACAATTTCGATAACACCCATAAGCATCAGATTATTTACCGACAAAGGGAGTGCTTCGAGTATGATAACTTAAATTTATTTGCAGAACATCAGATGGCTCATTAGCCTGCCCTTTTAAAGTAAAGAAGTAAACACTACATTTCAAGCCAAAATAAAACATCAAGGGTATTAATTAAATAAACGTTTACGTCAACGTCACAATACGCCAGAGACACACCAACGACTGGCCATTGCATTGCAGAATGATTGGGAAAGAACAGCATTATAGAACAAGAAATCTTGAAACTGGCAGGAATTCATAACACTCACTTCGACGCTATCTTGTAGTGAACAGAATACGAAAACATATCTAAAACTAGTGTTCTCCCCTGGGTTTACTCTTTGTCTATAAACATGTAAAGTTTCGCTTTGATATCATTAAAATTTATTGACATTCTTTTTTGGGAGAGTATATGTTTCACATGAAGATAGTTAGATGTCAGTCCCGTTCTTTAAATCATACTGATATTACCACCATTTAACACATTTATCAATGTTATTTAAGGAGTAGAGACGTAAATGTCCACCTGGAAAAAACTTCCATTTGATACCTACATATCAACCAAACAATAAACAACTTCAAGCAGATAATATCCATTTTAAGATCAATGTAAGATGTGAAGATCCAAATGACAAACGTGTAACATTCTATTCCATTGCAAAGTTGGAAACTAGGAAACACTCCTGGAAGGTTTGCCTTTATAGTGCGAACAACTGTTTCCAGTCATTTCTTTCTTGTTTGAACTCAAGGGACGGTAACTTCAAAGGGGACAAACCCAAATCAGAAACTGGTTCAGATTATAGGAACGCCAAATTGCTGTTTGACGGCGTTAAATAAGAGAATCAGATTTGCCGGAGATATTGTCCTTGTTATTCCCAAAACATGTTTGGAGTTATTATCGGCACTATTTAGCTCGGATATAATATTTCCATATTGACACTTGTTTTGAGCTTTGGAAGAAGAGATCATAACAAAACACTTTATTTCAAAGGAGAAAGTCAAGACGTTGATTACGTCATCTCGTATCCCTGGCTGCGAGGAGCGCTGGTACCAAATTTAGAGCCCAGTAAAATAGCAGCGAAACACACCAGGAATCCCAACACCACCATCCCTATAGCGATCCCGGCCAGCGATCCTGCAGACAGACAAACTATATACCGTAAGTATATTCTCAATTTAAGTTTATTTTGACCTTATTCTTAACTAAAATAAGTAAAGCTTACCTCTCTGTTCATAATACATTTGCTTGCTCCTGAATTATTTACTAAAATGCTCTAAGGCCACTGTCGATATTCATTAAAAGATATTGCAACTTGACACGTATTTTGAAATCGAACAAAACAACCTGAATACGGCCTCATCTCAATGTCTCAATGTACAAAATTACCAATGATATACTGGGCCAAAAATATGAAAGTATTTGATGTTGTAGGTGTATACATAGCCTATTGAAAGTGAACCAATGATCTATGATACTGCAGGTATATACATAACGTATTGAAAGTGAGTCAATAATCCATATTGAACGTGAACCAATGATCTATGATACTGCAGGTATATACATAACGTATTGAAAGTGAGTCGATGATCCATATTGAGAGTGAGCCAATGTTTCATATTGAAAGTGAGCCAATGATCCATGACACTGCAGGTACATACATAGTCTATTGAAAGTGAGCCAATGGTCCATATTGAAAGTGAGCCAATGATCCATGATACTGTGGTATATACCCAGTCTATTGAAAGTGAGCCAATGATTCATGAAACTACGGGTATGTTCATAGTCTATCGAAAGTGAGCTAATGGTCCACATTGAAAGTGAGCCAATTATCCACGATACTGCGGGTATATACATAGCCTGTTGAACGTGAGCCAATTATCCATATTGAACGTGAACCAATGATCCATGATACTGCGGGTATATGCATAGCCTATTGAAAGTGAGCCAATTATCCATGAAAGTGAGCCAATCATATATGTTACCTGCACTGAAGCCTGATCCGACTCCCCTACACTGGGTAAGGGCACTCAGCTGCACATCGTCGGGTCCGACCCACATCCCATGCACCCGAGTCTCGTCTGGCGTCCCTGTAAGCGCCTGCTCTCCCCGCCCTCCCTTGTGCTCCGAGCTGTGTGTGTCCCACATCCCGTGCACCCGGGTCTCGTCTGGCGTCCCTGTGAGCGCCTGCTCTCCCAGCCCTCCCTTGTGCTCCCCCTCCTCCCTCTGTGTGTCCTCAACCATCTCGGATCTCACAGACGACCCGCTCGTCATTTCTTTATAACCCCACAGGTCGTCCGAGTAAGGTATGGCTACAAGATTGGTCACCTGCAGTTGTTATAAAAAGAAAGATTTTTTCTAGAATCTAATAACGGGGGAGGGGAGTGGGTAGTGTACATTGTATATACAGAACCAAGATATCCAATATTAGAGTCAACTCTCATTCTTCATAAAACACGCAACTAATTATTTCCTCAAACGTATGCCATATTAAACATTGCCACCATGATGTGGGGTTGTATTTCAACACTTTTCTTATACTGTCTAATGTTGATCATCTTCCTACAACAAGCCTAAAACTGGCATTTGAGCTTTGCGTATGAAGATGAATATTAATAACTGGGGTATTTTATTTATAATCAATTGTTTCTAAACGTTCAGCATGAGCGATAATGTTCCAAAATGTCCGTAGAAAATTTTTTCTTTGGTTTTTGTATGAACATATGTATTAACAAAAGTGTCGCTTTAATATAAATTGTAAGTGTTGGTGGGGTTGACCTATATGAAGTTTAAACAGTAAATTGTTAGTGTTGACCTATATGAAGTTTAAACAGTACATTGTAAGTGTTGGTGGGGTTGACCTTCATGAAGTTTGAACATTATATTGTTAGTGTTGGTGGAGTTGACCTATATGAAGTTTAAACAGTAAATTGTTAGTGTTGGTGGGGTTGACCTTTATGAAGTTTAAACAGTAAATTGTTAGTGTTGGTGGGGTTGACCTATATGAAGTTTAAACATTACATTGTTAGTGTTGTTGGGGTTGACCTATATGAAGTTTAAACATTGCATTGTTAGTGTTGGTGGGGTTGACCTATATGAAGTTTAAACAGTAAATTGTTAGTGTTGTTGGGGTTGACCTATATGAAGTTTAAACAGTAAATTATAAGTGTTGGTGGGGTTGACGTATATGAAGTTTAAACAGTAAATTGTTAGTGTTGTTGGGGTTGACCTTCATGAAGTTTAAACATTATATTATTAGTGTTGGTGGGGTTGACCTATATGAAGTTTAAACAGTAAATTGTTAGTGTTGTTGGGGTTGACCTATATGAAGTTTAAACAGTAAATTGTTAGTGTTGCTGGGGTTGACGTATATGCAGTTTAAACAGTACATTGTTATTGTTGCTGGGTTGACGTATATGCAGTTTTAACAGTACATTGTAAGTGTTGGTGGGGTTGACGTATATGCAGTTTAAACAGTACATTGTTAGTGTTGCTGGGGTTGACGTATATGAAGTTTAAGTAGTACATTGTTAGTGTTGTTGGGGTTGACCTAAATGAAGTTTAATCATTACATTGTTAGTGTTTTTGGGGTTGACCTATATGAAGTTTAAACATTACATTGTTAGTGTTGGTGGGGTTGACCTATATGAAGTTTAAACATTACATTGTTAATGTTGGTGGGGTTGACCTATATGAAGTTTAAACAGTAAATTGTTAGTGTTGTTGGGGTTGACCTATATGACGTTTAAACAGTAAATTGTTAGTGTTGTTGGGGTTGACCTATATGAAGTTTAAACAGTAAATTGTTAGTGTTGCTGGGGTTGATGTATATGCAGTTTAAACAGTACATTGTTATTGTTGCTGGGGTTGACTTATATGAAGTTTAAGTAGTACATTGATAGTGTTGTTGGGGTTGACCTTTATGAAGTTTAAACAGTAAATTTTTAGTGTTGTTGGGGTTGACCTATATGAAGTTTAAACAGTAAATTGTAAGTGTTGGTGGGGTTGACGTATATGAAGTTTAAACAGTAAATTGTTAGTGTTGTTGGGGTTGGCCTTCATGAAGTTTAAACATTATATTGTTAGTGTTGGTGGGGTTGACCTATATGAAGTTTAAACAGTAAATTGTTAGTGTTGTTGGGGTTGACCTATATGAAGTTTAAACAGTACATTGTTAGTGTTGCTGGGGTTGACGTATATGCAGTTTAAACAGTACATTGTTATTGTTGCTGGGGTTGACCTATATGCAGTTTAAACAGTACATTGTAAGTGTTGGTGGGGTTGACGTATATGAAGTTTAATTAGTACATTGTTAGTGTTGGTGGGGTTGACCTATATGAAGTTTAAACAGTAAATTGTTAGTGTTGCTGGGGTTGACGTATATGCAGTTTAAACAGTACATTGTTATTGTTGCTGGGGTTGACCTATATGAGGCTTAAACAGTACATTGTTAGTGTTGTTGGGGTTCACCTTCATGAAGTTTAAGTAGTACATTGTTAGTGTTGTTTGGGTTGACCTTTATGAAGTTTAAACATTACATTGTTAGTGTTGGTGGGGTTGACCTATATGAAGTTTAAACATTACATTGTTAGTGTTGTTGGGGTTGACCTATATGAAGTTTAAACATTGCATGGTTAGTGTTGGTGGGGTTGACCTATATGAAGTTTAAACAGTACATTGTTAGTGTTGCTGGGGTTGACCTATATGAAGTTTAAGTAGTACATTGTTAGTGTTGTTGGGGTTGACCTAAATGAAGTTTAAACAGTAGATTGTAAGTGTTGGTGGGGTTGACCTATATGAAGTTTAAACAGTAAATTGTTAGTGTTGGTGGGGTTGACCTTTATGAAGTGTAAACAGTACATTGTAAGTGTTGGTGGGGTTGACGTATATGAAGTTTAAACAGTAAATTGTTAGTGTTGTTGGGGTTGACCTTCATGAAGTTTAAACATTATATTGTTAGTGTTGGTGGGGTTGACCTATATGACGTTTAAACAGTAAATTGTTAGTGTTGGTGGGGTTGACCTTTATGAAGTTTAAACAGTAAATTGTTAGTGTTGGTGGGGTTGACCTATATGACGTTTAAACATTACATTGTTAGTGTTGTTGGGGTTGACCTTTATGAAGTTTAAACATTACATTGTTAGTGTTGGTGGGGTTGACCTATATGAAGTTTAAACATTACATTGTTAGTGTTGTTGGGGTTGACCTATATGAAGTTTAAACATTGCATGGTTAGTGTTAGTGGGGTTGACCTATATGAAGTTTAAACAGTACATTGTTAGTGTTGCTGGGGTTGACCTATATGAAGTTTAAGTAGTACATTGTTAGTGTTGTTGGGGTTGACCTAAATGAAGTTTAAACAGTAGATTGTAAGTGTTGGTGGGGTTGACCTATATGAAGTTTAAACAATACATTGTTAGTGTTGTTGGGGTTGACCTATATGAAGTTTAAACATTACATTGTTAGTGTTGGTGGGGTTGACCTATATGAAGTTTAAACAGTAAATTGTTAGTGTTGGTGGGGTTGACCTTTATGAAATTTAAACAGTACATTGTAAGTGTTGGTGGGGTTGACGTATATGAAGTTTAAACAGTAAATTGTTAGTGTTGTTGGGGTTGACCTTCATGAAGTTTAAACATTATATTGTTAGTGTTGGTGGGGTTGACCTATATGACGTTTAAACAGTAAATTGTTAGTGTTGG
This sequence comes from Steromphala cineraria, assembly GCA_916613615.1. Classification (NCBI taxonomy): domain Eukaryota; kingdom Metazoa; phylum Mollusca; class Gastropoda; order Trochida; family Trochidae; genus Steromphala; species Steromphala cineraria. The sequence goes on along the minus strand of OU744723.1, from coordinate 28,455,888 downwards.
TGGGGTTGACCTATATGAAGTTTAAACAGTAAATTGTTAGTGTTGGTGGGGTTGACCTTTATGAAGTGTAAACAGTACATTGTAAGTGTTGGTGGGGTTGACGTATATGAAGTTTAAACAGTAAATTGTTAGTGTTGTTGGGGTTGACCTTCATGAAGTTTAAACATTATATTGTTAGTGTTGGTGGGGTTGACCTATATGACGTTTAAACAGTAAATTGTTAGTGTTGGTGGGGTTGACCTTTATGAAGTTTAAACAGTAAATTGTTAGTGTTGGTGGGGTTGACCTATATGACGTTTAAACATTACATTGTTAGTGTTGTTGGGGTTGACCTTTATGAAGTTTAAACATTACATTGTTAGTGTTGGTGGGGTTGACCTATATGAAGTTTAAACATTACATTGTTAGTGTTGTTGGGGTTGACCTATATGAAGTTTAAACATTGCATGGTTAGTGTTAGTGGGGTTGACCTATATGAAGTTTAAACAGTACATTGTTAGTGTTGCTGGGGTTGACCTATATGAAGTTTAAGTAGTACATTGTTAGTGTTGTTGGGGTTGACCTAAATGAAGTTTAAACAGTAGATTGTAAGTGTTGGTGGGGTTGACCTATATGAAGTTTAAACAATACATTGTTAGTGTTGTTGGGGTTGACCTATATGAAGTTTAAACATTACATTGTTAGTGTTGGTGGGGTTGACCTATATGAAGTTTAAACAGTAAATTGTTAGTGTTGGTGGGGTTGACCTTTATGAAATTTAAACAGTACATTGTAAGTGTTGGTGGGGTTGACGTATATGAAGTTTAAACAGTAAATTGTTAGTGTTGTTGGGGTTGACCTTCATGAAGTTTAAACATTATATTGTTAGTGTTGGTGGGGTTGACCTATATGACGTTTAAACAGTAAATTGTTAGTGTTGGTGGGGTTGACCTTTATGAAGTTTAAACAGTAAATTGTTAGTGTTGGTGGGGTTGACCTATATGACGTTTAAACATTACATTGTTAGTGTTGTTGGGGTTGACCTATATGAAGTTTAAACATTGCATTGTTAGTGTTGGTGGGGTTGACCTATATGAAGTTTAAACAGTAAATTGTTAGTGTTGTTGGGGTTGACCTATATGAAGTTTAAACAGTAAATTGTAAGTGTTGGTGGGGTTGACGTATATGAAGTTTAAACAGTAAATTGTTAGTGTTGTTGGGGTTGACCTTCATGAAGTTTAAACATTATATTGTTAGTGTTGGTGGGGTTGACCTATATGAAGTTTAAACAGTAAATTGTTAGTGTTGTTGGGGTTGACCTATATGAAGTTTAAACAGTAAATTGTTCGTGTTGCTGAGGTTGACGTATATGCAGTTTAAACAGTACATTGTTATTGTTGCTGGGGTTGACGTATATGCAGTTTAAACAGTACATTGTAAGTGTTGGTGGGGTTGACGTATATGAAGTTTAAGTAGTACATTGTTAGTGTTGGTGGGGTTGACCTATATGAAGTTTAAACAGTAAATTGTTAGTGTTGGTGGGGTTGACGTATATGCAGTTTAAACAGTACATTGTTATTGTTGCTGGGGTTGACCTATATGAGGCTTAAACAGTACATTGTTAGTGTTGTTGGGGTTCACCTTCATGAAGTTTAAGTAGTACATTGTTAGTGTTGTTTGGGTTGACCTTTATGAAGTTTAAACATTACATTGTTAGTGTTGCTGGGGTTGACGTATATGAAGTTTAAGTAGTACATTGTTAGTGTTGTTGGGGTTGACCTAAATGAAGTTTAATCATTACATTGTTAGTGTTTTTGGGGTTGACCTATATGAAGTTTAAACATTACATTGTTAGTGTTGGTGGGGTTGACCTATATGAAGTTTAAACATTACATTGTTAATGTTGGTGGGGTTGACCTATATGAAGTTTAAACAGTAAATTGTTAGTGTTGTTGGGGTTGACCTATATGACGTTTAAACAGTAAATTGTTAGTGTTGTTGGGGTTGACCTATATGAAGTTTAAACAGTAAATTGTTAGTGTTGCTGGGGTTGACGTATATGCAGTTTAAACAGTACATTGTTATTGTTGCTGGGGTTGACTTATATGAAGTTTAAGTAGTACATTGATAGTGTTGTTGGGGTTGACCTTTATGAAGTTTAAACAGTAAATTTTTAGTGTTGTTGGGGTTGACCTATATGAAGTTTAAACAGTAAATTGTAAGTGTTGGTGGGGTTGACGTATATGAAGTTTAAACAGTAAATTGTTAGTGTTGTTGGGGTTGGCCTTCATGAAGTTTAAACATTATATTGTTAGTGTTGGTGGGGTTGACCTATATGAAGTTTAAACAGTAAATTGTTAGTGTTGTTGGGGTTGACCTATATGAAGTTTAAACAGTACATTGTTAGTGTTGCTGGGGTTGACGTATATGCAGTTTAAACAGTACATTGTTATTGTTGCTGGGGTTGACCTATATGCAGTTTAAACAGTACATTGTAAGTGTTGGTGGGGTTGACGTATATGAAGTTTAAGTAGTACATTGTTAGTGTTGGTGGGGTTGACCTATATGAAGTTTAAACAGTAAATTGTTAGTGTTGCTGGGGTTGACGTATATGCAGTTTAAACAGTACATTGTTATTGTTGCTGGGGTTGACCTATATGAGGCTTAAACAGTACATTGTTAGTGTTGTTGGGGTTCACCTTCATGAAGTTTAAGTAGTACATTGTTAGTGTTGTTTGGGTTGACCTTTATGAAGTTTAAACATTACATTGTTAGTGTTGGTGGGGTTGACCTATATGAAGTTTAAACATTACATTGTTAGTGTTGTTGGGGTTGACCTATATGAAGTTTAAACATTGCATGGCTAGTGTTGGTGGGGTTGACCTATATGAAGTTTAAACAGTACATTGTTAGTGTTGCTGGGGTTGACCTATATGAAGTTTAAGTAGTACATTGTTAGTGTTGTTGGGGTTGACCTAAATGAAGTTTAAACAGTAGATTGTAAGTGTTGTTGGGGTTGACCTTCATGAAGTTTAAACATTATATTGTTAGTGTTGGTGGGGTTGACCTATATGACGTTTAAACAGTAAATTGTTAGTGTTGGTGGGGTTGACCTTTATGAAGTTTAAACAGTAAATTGTTAGTGTTGGTGGGGTTGACCTATATGACGTTTAAACATTACATTGTTAGTGTTGTTGGGGTTGACCTTTATGAAGTTTAAACATTACATTGTTAGTGTTGGTGGGGTTGACCTATATGAAGTTTAAACATTACATTGTTAGTGTTGTTGGGGTTGACCTATATGAAGTTTAAACATTGCATGGTTAGTGTTGGTGGGGTTGACCTATATGAAGTTTAAACAGTACATTGTTAGTGTTGCTGGGGTTGACCTATATGAAGTTTAAGTAGTACATTGTTAGTGTTGTTGGGGTTGACCTAAATGAAGTTTAAACAGTAGATTGTAAGTGTTGGTGGGGTTGACCTATATGAAGTTTAAACATTACATTGTTAGTGTTTTTGGGGTTGACCTATATGAAGTTTAAACATTACATTGTTAGTGTTGGTGGGGTTGACCTATATGAAGTTTAAACAGTAAATTGTTAGTGTTGGTGGGGTTGACCTTTATGAAATTTAAACAGTACATTGTAAGTGTTGGTGGGGTTGACGTATATGAAGTTTAAACAGTAAATTGTTAGTGTTGTTGGGGTTGACCTTCATGAAGTTTAAACATTATATTGTTAGTGTTGGTGGGGTTGACCTATATGACGTTTAAACAGTAAATTGTTAGTGTTGGTGGGGTTGACCTTTATGAAGTTTAAACAGTAAATTGTTAGTGTTGGTGGGGTTGACCTATATGACGTTTAAACATTACATTGTTAGTGTTGTTGGGGTTGACCTATATGAAGTTTAAACATTGCATTGTTAGTGTTGGTGGGGTTGACCTATATGAAGTTTAAACAGTAAATTGTTAGTGTTGTTGGGGTTGACCTATATGAAGTTTAAACAGTAAATTGTAAGTGTTGGTGGGGTTGACGTATATGAAGTTTAAACAGTAAATTGTTAGTGTTGTTGGGGTTGACCTTCATGAAGTTTAAACATTATATTGTTAGTGTTGGTGGGGTTGACCTATATGAAGTTTAAACAGTAAATTGTTGGTGTTGTTGGGGTTGACCTATATGAAGTTTAAACAGTAAATTGTTCGTGTTGCTGAGGTTGACGTATATGCAGTTTAAACAGTACATTGTTATTGTTGCTGGGGTTGACGTATATGCAGTTTAAACAGTACATTGTAAGTGTTGGTGGGGTTGACGTATATGAAGTTTAAGTAGTACATTGTTAGTGTTGGTGGGGTTGACCTATATGAAGTTTAAACAGTAAATTGTTAGTGTTGCTGGGGTTGACGTATATGCAGTTTAAACAGTACATTGTTATTGTTGCTGGGGTTGACCTATATGAGGCTTAAACAGTACATTGTTAGTGTTGTTGGGGTTCACCTTCATGAAGTTTAAGTAGTACATTGTTAGTGTTGTTTGGGTTGACCTTTATGAAGTTTAAACATTACATTGTTAGTGTTGGTGGGGTTGACCTATATGAAGTTTAAACATTACATTGTTAGTGTTGTTGGGGTTGACCTATATGAAGTTTAAACATTACATTGTTAGTGTTGGTGGGGTTGACCTTTATGAAGTTTAAACATTACATTGTTAGTGTTGGTGGGGTTGACCTATATGAAGTTTAAACAGTAAATTGTTAGTGTTGGTGGGGTTGACCTTTATGAAGTTTAAACAGTACATTGTAAGTGTTGGTGGGGTTGACGTATATGAAGTTTAAACAGTAAATTGTTAGTGTTGTTGGGGTTGACCTTCATGAAGTTTAAACATTATATTGTTAGTGTTGGTGGGGTTGACCTATATGACGTTTAAACAGTAAATTGTTAGTGTTGGTGGGGTTGACCTTTATGAAGTTTAAACAGTAAATTGTTAGTGTTGGTGGGGTTGACCTATATGACGTTTAAACATTACATTGTTAGTGTTGTTGGGGTTGACCTGTATGAAGTTTAAACATTGCATTGTTAGTGTTGGTTGGGTTGACCTATATGAAGTTTAAACAGTAAATTGTTAGTGTTGTTGGGGTTGACCTATATGAAGTTTAAACAGTAAATTGTTAGTGTTGTTGGGGTTGACCTTCATGAAGTTTAAACATTATATTGTTAGTGTTGGTGGGGTTGACCTATATGAAGTTTAAACAGTAAATTGTTAGTGTTGTTGGGGTTGACCTATATGAAGTTTAAACAGTAAACTGTTCGTGTTGCTGAGGTTGACGTATATGCAGTTTAAACAGTACATTGTTATTGTTGCTGGGGTTGACGTATATGCAGTTTAAACAGTACATTGTAAGTGTTGGTGGGGTTGACGTATATGAAGTTTAAGTAGTACATTGTTAGTGTTGGTGGGGTTGACCTATATGAAGTTTAAACAGTAAATTGTTAGTGTTGCTGGGGTTGACGTATATGCAGTTTAAACAGTACATTGTTATTGTTGCTGGGGTTGACCTATATGAGGCTTAAACAGTACATTGTTAGTGTTGTTGGGGTTCACCTTCATGAAGTTTAAGTAGTACATTGTTAGTGTTGTTTGGGTTGACCTTTATTAAGTTTAAACATTACATTGTTAGTGTTGGTGGGGTTGACCTATATGAAGTTTAAACATTACATTGTTAGTGTTGTTGGGGTTGACCTATATGAAGTTTAAACATTACATTGTTAGTGTTGGTGGGGTTGACCTTTATGAAGTTTAAACATTACATTGTTAGTGTTGGTGGGGTTGACCTATATGAAGTTTAAACAGTAAATTGTTAGTGTTGGTGGGGTTGACCTTTATGAAGTTTAAACAGTACATTGTAAGTGTTGGTGGGGTTGACCTATATGAAGTTTAAACAGTAAATTGTTAGTGTTGTTGGGGTTGACCTTCATGAAGTTTAAACATTATATTGTTAGTGTTGGTGGGGTTGACCTATATGACGTTTAAACAGTAAATTGTTAGTGTTGGTGGGGTTGACCTTTATGAAGTTTAAACAGTAAATTGTTAGTGTTGGTGGGGTTGACCTATATGACGTTTAAACATTACATTGTTAGTGTTGTTGGGGTTGACCTGTATGAAGTTTAAACATTGCATTGTTAGTGTTGGTTGGGTTGACCTATATGAAGTTTAAACAGTAAATTGTTAGTGTTGTTGGGGTTGACCTATATGAAGTTTAAACAGTAAATTGTTAGTGTTGTTGGGGTTGACCTTCATGAAGTTTAAACATTATATTGTTAGTGTTGGTGGGGTTGACCTATATGAAGTTTAAACAGTAAATTGTTAGTGTTGTTGGGGTTGACCTATATGAAGTTTAAACAGTAAATTGTTAGTGTTGCTGGGGTTGACGTATATGCAGTTTAAACAGTACATTGTTATTGTTGCTGGGGTTGACGTATATGCAGTTTAAGTAGTACATTGTTAGTGTTGGTGGGGTTGACCTATATGAAGTTTAAACAGTAAATTGTTAGTGTTGCTGGGGTTGACGTATATGCAGTTTAAACAGTACATTGTTATTGTTGCTGGGGTTGACCTATATGAGGCTTAAACAGTACACTGTTAGTGTTGTTGGGGTTCACCTTCATGAAGTTTAAGTAGTACATTGTTAGTGTTGTTTGGGTTGACCTTTATGAAGTTTAAACATTACATTGTTAGTGCTGGTGGGGTCGACCTATATGAAGTTTAAACATTACATTGTTAGTGTTGTTGGGGTTGACCTATATGAAGTTTAAACATTACATTGTTAGTGTTGGTGGGGTTGACCTTTATGAAGTTTAAACATTACATTGTTAGTGTTGGTGGGGTTGACCTATATGAAGTTTAAACATTACATTGTTAGTGTTGGTGGGGTCGACCTATATGAAGTTTAAACATTACATTGTTAGTGTTGGTGGGGTTGACCTATATGAAGTTTAAACATTACATTGTTAGTGTTGGTGGGGTTGACCTATATGAAGTTTAAACAGTACATTGTTAGTGTTGCTGGGGTTGACCTATATGAAGTTTAAGTAGTACATTGTTAGTGTTGTTGGGGTTGACCTAAATGAAGTTTAAACAGTAGATTGTAAGTGTTGGTGGGGTTGACCTATATGAAGTTTAAACATTACATTGTTAGTGTTGTTGGGGTTGACCTATATGAAGTTTAAACATTACATTGTTAGTGTTGGTGGGGTTGACCTATATGAAGTTTAAACAGTAAATTGTTAGTGTTGGTGGGGTTGACCTTTATGAAATTTAAACAGTACATTGTAAGTGTTGGTGGGGTTGACGTATATGAAGTTTAAACAGTAAATTGTTAGTGTTGTTGGGGTTGACCTTCATGAAGTTTAAACATTATATTGTTAGTGTTGGTGGGGTTGACCTATATGACGTTTAAACAGTAAATTGTTAGTGTTGGTGGGGTTGACCTTTATGAAGTTTAAACAGTAAATTGTTCGTGTTGGTGGGGTTGACCTATATGACGTTTAAACATTACATTGTTAGTGTTGTTGGGGTTGACCTATATGAAGTTTAAACATTGCATTGTTAGTGTTGGTGGGGTTGACCTATATGAAGTTTAAACAGTAAATTGTTAGTGTTGTTGGGGTTGACCTATATGAAGTTTAAACAGTAAATTGTAAGTGTTGGTGGGGTTGACGTATATGAAGTTTAAACAGTAAATTGTTAGTGTTGTTGGGGTTGACCTTCATGAAGTTTAAACATTATATTGTTAGTGTTGGTGGGGTTGACCTATATGAAGTTTAAACAGTAAATTGTTAGTGTTGTTGGGGTTGACCTATATGAAGTTTAAACAGTAAATTGTTCGTGTTGCTGAGGTTGACGTATATGCAGTTTAAACAGTACATTGTTATTGTTGCTGGGGTTGACGTATATGCAGTTTAAACAGTACATTGTAAGTGTTGGTGGGGTTGACGTATATGAAGTTTAAGTAGTACATTGTTAGTGTTGGTGGGGTTGACCTATATGAAGTTTAAACAGTAAATTGTTAGTGTTGCTGGGGTTGACGTATATGCAGTTTAAACAGTACATTGTTATTGTTGCTGGGGTTGACCTATATGAGGCTTAAACAGTACATTGTTAGTGTTGTTGGGGTTCACCTTCATGAAGTTTAAGTAGTACATTGTTAGTGTTGTTTGGGTTGACCTTTATGAAGTTTAAACATTACATTGTTAGTGTTGGTGGGGTTGACCTATATGAAGTTTAAACATTACATTGTTAGTGTTGTTGGGGTTGACCTATATGAAGTTTAAACATTACATTGTTAGTGTTGGTGGGGTTGACCTATATGAAGTTTAAACATTACATTGTTAGTGTTGGTGGGGTTGACCTATATGAAGTTTAAACAGTAAATTGTTAGTGTTGGTGGGGTTGACCTATATGAAGTTTAAACAGTACATTGTAAGTGTTGGTGGGGTTGACGTATATGAAGTTTAAACAGTAAATTGTTAGTGTTGTTGGGGTTGACCTTCATGAAGTTTAAACATTATATTGTTAGTGTTGGTGGGGTTGACCTATATGACGTTTAAACAGTAAATTGTTAGTGTTGGTGGGGTTGACCTTTATGAAGTTTAAACAGTAAATTGTTAGTGTTGGTGGGGTTGACCTATATGACGTTTAAACATTACATTGTTAGTGTTGTTGGGGTTGACCTGTATGAAGTTTAAACATTGCATTGTTAGTGTTGGTTGGGTTGACCTATATGAAGTTTAAACAGTAAATTGTTAGTGTTGTTGGGGTTGACCTATATGAAGTTTAAACAGTAAATTGTTAGTGTTGTTGGGGTTGACCTTCATGAAGTTTAAACATTATATTGTTAGTGTTGGTGGGGTTGACCTATATGAAGTTTAAACAGTAAATTGTTAGTGTTGTTGGGGTTGACCTATATGAAGTTTAAACAGTAAATTGTTAGTGTTGCTGGGGTTGACGTATATGCAGTTTAAACAGTACATTGTTATTGTTGCTGGGGTTGACGTATATGCAGTTTAAGTAGTACATTGTTAGTGTTGGTGGGGTTGACCTATATGAAGTTTAAACAGTAAATTGTTAGTGTTGCTGGGGTTGACGTATATGCAGTTTAAACAGTACATTGTTATTGTTGCTGGGGTTGACCTATATGAGGCTTAAACAGTACACTGTTAGTGTTGTTGGGGTTCACCTTCATGAAGTTTAAGTAGTACATTGTTAGTGTTGTTTGGGTTGACCTTTATGAAGTTTAAACATTACATTGTTAGTGCTGGTGGGGTCGACCTATATGAAGTTTAAACATTACATTGTTAGTGTTGTTGGGGTTGACCTATATGAAGTTTAAACATTACATTGTTAGTGTTGGTAGGGTTGACCTTTATGAAGTTTAAACATTACATTGTTAGTGTTGGTGGGGTTGACCTATATGAAGTTTAAACATTACATTGTTAGTGTTGGTGGGGTCGACCTATATGAAGTTTAAACATTACATTGTTAGTGTTGTTGGGGTTGACCTATATGAAGTTTAAACATTACATTGTTAGTGTTTGTGGGGTTGACCTTTATGAAGTTTAAACATTACATTGTTAGTGTTGGTGGGGTTGACCTATATGAAGTTTAAACATTACATTGTTAGTGTTGGTGGGGTTGACCGAGACGACGAGTTGACCCTGCTGTATGGCTGTGTTGAGGTGGTTAACTGCTGTGGGGAGCGGGGTCTGTGCGGGGAAGTTGGCCACGTCGCCATGGAAGGGTGCTACGTCAAGCAGCTGGAAGCTGACCAGGATGTAGGCGTCGTTGTGGTCCACCTAGAGGAACGTTACCAGACATTGTCACCTCCATTTGTATACATGTAATATTAACACTGTTATTGCCTAATCGTTTTAAATAATTGCTATCTTACTTACACCATTACCACAAATATAGAACTGAAACATTAAGGGGTTATGTTATATATTTTTGATAGATAATTTTCTTCATTAACGTTATCTATTAGAATGTATTGACCATAAAATCGTGTCAATATACTGTTTTACTTAGCATGTATTCATTTATATCCTGTTTTGAGAATTGACAGGCGAACGCTTTGAAAGTCATAAGAGCGTGACTGGCTCCGCACATGACATGCTTGTCTCAAATGTGACCTTACCAATATGCGGAATTTAATATGCAAAACATTTCCAATACAAATCAAAACCGCAGTACATTAAGAGATCCACTTATAGAAAATATAATGTTTGTGGAATGTTTTTTTTCTTGATATGTGTTATATAAATACGGAGATTGTGGCGTCAGTCATTTCATAATACTTTAAATAAACTCTTTCACACTTTCCTTTCAAATCATAACAGTAACAGTAAAATTATTCACCGTGGAAATGGCTGCTTTAGAAGATATATTTAGTTTGTTGTATACTCGCAATAATTTAACATTATGTAACTATTCGATTGAAATAAAAAGCTTCGGTTTGTCCAATGAAATATTAAGGGATTTGTTATTTGTCACCGTCAGTAATAATAGTAGATGTATGTAATGCAAGATTCGGCATCAACATGCCGTGTTTCTAGGATTAAATTATATTGAAATATTCACACATGGATCTTCACTGCCCTACCCGATTTTGAAACCATGTTGTGTGCTTCTAAGTAAGATAACGAAAAAGAGCTTCTGAGTATAATTTCAAGACATAAACATTATTGGGCACGTGGCGGACCTGAATTTGACCGCTTTCCTTTCTGTTTCAAACCGTACGACATTTTACCATTGCTGTAAATGAACAAAAATGGTGTCATTTGATAACTGAGACAGATTATACTTTTCTACAGCCCAGATTTCACAAAGTCTTTGTTGTCATGTACTGACATCAGGTAGCAAATCTCAATAAAAGATGAATATGAAAAAGAATGACGGATATGGACTTTTAGTTTTACTGATATCTGACCTGAAAGGTCAATCAAACGGTAAAACCATTTCGTAATAAAATGCATATTTGTGTTCTGTTGTTACAATAAACAAATTTCTTCTAAACAATAGGAGTAATGGTGTGGATGTTGGTGGACTGGTAGACTGGTAGACGTACCTTGAGCTGGGCCACACGCAGTGGAGAGATGAAGGCGGTGGTGACCAGGGACCACACCACCAGAGACTTGAAGTACATCTCGTCCGATAACACGCCAGCCGTGTAGTTACCTCAAACACAATGCTTAAATTCTTCAATTGTGTCACGAGAAGCCAATTCTAATACATCTCCAACCGAAAGGTCGCGTTTGTGAATTGTGATGTCATTGAGCAGATTTCCCTATTTTGCATACTACGCTTTCTTATTGCGATTTGAACAACCAACATCAAGTTGTAGCAAATACGACATCATATCACACTGAATGATTTAAACATAATGTCGATTTTAATTATTTGATTAACATTTCATTCTATTTAACATTATTCGGAACTGCCACTGGATATGGCAGATTCGTACCGAAAGGAACTCGTACAAAACATTTTCCACCTTTAATTTTTGATTTGGTTGAATCAACTGTTTAGTCAGATTTTTTTGTCACCAAGAGAATAATAAATGTGAAAAAAACCCAAACGAGAACAGTTTTTTGGTCTATATTATATAAAACATATTTGAAATTCACATGCAAATAAGACAGTCCTTGTTTCTTTTATATAATTTATTTTCTTATTTCTTATTCTTAAAGATTACCTATTGTGAACGTTTAAAAGAGTTGTCTGAGATTGCGAGGGTTGGACTAACTGGGTAACAGGAGTTGTCTGAGAGTGCTAGGGTTGGACTAACTGGGTGACAAAGAGTGGTCTGAGAGTGCGAGGGTTGGACTAACTGGGTGACAAGAGTTGTCTGAGAGTGAGAGGGTTTGACTAACTGGGTGACAAGAGTTGTCTGAGAGTGAGAGGGTTTGACTAACTGGGTAACAGGAGTTGTCTGAGCGTGCGAGGGTTGGACTAACTGGGTGACAAGAGTTGTCTGAGCGTGCGAGGGTTGGACTAACTGGGTGACAAGAGTTGTCTGAGATTGCGAGGGTTGGACTAACTGGGTGACAAGAGTTGTCTGAGAGTACGAGGGTTGGACTAACTGGGTGACAAGAGTGGTCTGAGAGTGCGAGGGTTTGACTAACTGGGTGACAAGAGTTGTCTGAGCGTGCGAGGGTTTGACTAACTGGGTAACAGGAGTTGTCTGATCGTGCTAGGGTTGGACTAACTGAGACAAGAGTGGTCTGAGAGTGCGAGGGTTTGACTAACTGGGTGACAAGAGTTGTCTGAGAGTGAGAGGGTTTGACTAACTGGGTAACAGGAGTTGTCTGATCGTGCTAGGGTTGGACTAACTGAGACAAGAGTTTTCTGAGATTGCGAGGGTTGGACTAACTGGGTGACAAGAGTTGTCTGGGCGTGCGCGGGTTGGACTAACTGGGTGACAAGAGTTGTCTGAGCGTGCGAGGGTTGGACTAACTGGGTGACAAGAGTTGTCTGAGCGTGCGAGGGTTGGACTAACTGGGTGACAAGAGTTGTCTGAGCGTGCGAGGGTTGGACTAACTGAGACAAGAGTTGTCTGAGCGTGCGAGGGTTGGACTTACTGGGTGACAAGAGTTGTCTGAGAGTGCTAGGGTTGGACTAACTGGGTGACAAGAGTTGTCTGAGAGTGCTAGGGTTGGACTAACTGGGTGACAAGAGTTGTCTGAGAGTGCTAGGGTTGGACTAACTGGGTGACAAGAGTTGTCTGAGATTGCGAGGGTTGGACTAACTGGGTGACAAGAGTTGTCTGAGAGTGCGAGGGTTGGACTAACTGGGTGACAAAGAGTGGTCTGAGAGTGCGAGGGTTTGACTAACTGGGTGACAAGAGTGGTCTGAGAGTGCGAGGGTTGGACTAACTGGGTGACAAGAGTTGTCTGAGAGTGAGAGGGTTTGACTAACTGGGTAACAGGAGTTGTCTGATCGTGCTAGGGTTGGACTAACTGAGACAAGAGTTTTCTGAGATTGCGAGGGTTGGACTAACTGGGTGACAAGAGTTGTCTGGGCGTGCGCGGGTTGGACTAACTGGGTGACAAGAGTTGTCTGAGCGTGCGAGGGTTGGACTAACTGGGTGACAAGAGTTGTCTGAGCGTGCGAGGGTTGGACTAACTGGGTGACAAGAGTTGTCTGAGCGTGCGAGGGTTGGACTAACTGAGACAAGAGTTGTCTGAGCGTGCGAGGGTTGGACTTACTGGGTGACAAGAGTTGTCTGAGAGTGCTAGGGTTGGACTAACTGGGTGACAAGAGTTGTCTGAGAGTGCTAGGGTTGGACTAACTGGGTGACAAGAGTTGTCTGAGAGTGCTAGGGTTGGACTAACTGGGTGACAAGAGTTGTCTGAGATTGCGAGGGTTGGACTAACTGGGTGACAAGAGTTGTCTGAGAGTGCGAGGGTTGGACTAACTGGGTGACAAGAGTTGTCTGAGCGTGCGAGGGTTGGACTAACAGGGTGACAAGAGTTGTCTGAGCGTGCGAGGGTTGGACTAACTGGGTGACAAGAGTTGTCTGAGATTGCGAGGGTTGGACTAACAGGGTGACAAGAGTTGTCTGAGCCTTGCGAGGGTTGGACTAACTGTGTGACAAGAGTTTTCTGAGCGTGCAAGGGTTGGACTAACTGGGTGACAAGAGTTGTCTGAGAGTGCTAGGGTTGGACTAACTGGGTGACAAGAGTTGTCTGAGAGTACGAGGGTTGGACTAACTGGGTGACAAGAGTTGTCTGAGCGTGCGAGGGTTGGACTAACTGTGTGACAAGAGTTTTCTGAGCGTGCAAGGGTTGGACTAACTGGGTGACAAGAGTTGTCTGGGCGTGCCCGGGTTGGACTAACAGGGTGACAAGAGTTGTCTGAGCGTGCGAGGGTTGGACTAACTGGGTGACAAGAGTTTTCTGAGCGTGCAAGGGTTGGACTAACTGGGTGACAAGAGTTGTCTGGGCGTGCCCGGGTTGGACTAACAGGGTGACAAGAGTTGTCTGAGCGTGCGAGGGTTGGACTAACTGGGTGACAAGAGTTGTCTGAGAGTACGAGGGTTGGACTTACTGGGTGACAAGAGTTGTCTGAGAGTGCGAGGGTTGGACTAACTGGGTGACAAGAGTTGTCTGAGAGTGCTAGGGTTGGATTAACTGGGTGACAAGAGTTGTCTGAGCCTTGCAAGGGTTGGACTAACTGGGTGACAAGAGTTGTCTGAGCGTGCGAGGGTTGGATCCGGACTAACTGGGTGACAAGAGTTGTCTGAGAGGGCGAGGGTTTGACTAACTGGGTAACAGGAGTTGTCTGAGCGTGCGAGGGTTGGACTAACTGAGACAAGAGTTGTCTGAGCGTGCGAGGGATGGGCTAACTGAGACAAGAATTGTCTGAGAGTGCTAGGGTTGGACTAACTGGGTGACAAGAGTTGTCTGGGCGTGCGAGGGTTGGACTAACTGGGTGACAAGAGTTGTCTAAGCGTGCGAGGGTTGGACTAACTGGGTGACAAGAGTTGTCTGAGAGTACGAGGGTTGGACTAACTGGGTGACAAAGAGTTTTCTGAGCGTGCGAGGGTTGGACTAACTGAGACAAGAGTTGTCTGAGCGTGCGAGGGTTGGACTAACTGAGACAAGAGTTGTCTGAGAGTGCGAGGGTTGGACTAACTGAGACAAGAGTTGTCTGAGCGTGCGAGGGTTGGGCTAACTGAGACAAGAGTTGTCTGAGAGTGCGAGGGTTGGACTAACTGGGTGACAAGAGTTTGCTGAGCGTGCGAGGGTTGGACTAACTGAGACAAGAGTCTTCTGAGAGGGCGAGGGTTGGATTAACTGGGTGACAAGAGTTGTCTGAGCGTGCGAGGGTTGGGTGCCAAGTAAACATGTATGTAACTGTAAGCACCTGTGAGAAGGAGTTTGAAGAGTACCCGGTGGTGCTCTGAGTAGCAGGAGCTGATGTCGTAGTTGAGCATACCGCCGTATTCCGTCTCCTCGTAGTCGTAGAAGTTGTAGTGGAAATGTTCAACCTGGTCAACAAACCGAACAAGAGGATAACTGTCTGTTACATTTACATGTTTATCACTAGATAAAGATGAACTTGTTACTAAATTGAGAATTAAATATTCTGTTCTATTAATGAGGAATGCACAGGTATAAGATGAGATGTTCCTTCAATAAAGGGAGTACAGTTGCGGAGAGATTGAGAGAATGTAAATGATCGCAAAGTACAAGTGACAGATACACAAGGGCGGTGAGATTGAGAGAATGTAAATGGTCGCAGAGTGAAGTGACAGGTACAAAATGGGAGGAGAGATTGGGGGAGTGAAGATGATCGCAGAGTGGAGTGACAGATACACCAGGGAGGAGAGATTGAGGGAGGGAAGATGATGGCAGAGTGGAAGTGACAGATACACCAGGGAGGAGAGATTGAGGGAGGGAAGATGATCGCAGTGTGGAGTGACAGATACACCAGGGAGGAGAGATTGGGGGAGTGAAGATGATGGCAGAGTGGAAGTGACAGATGCACCAGGGAGGAGAGATTGAGGGAGGGAAGATGATCGCAGAGTGAAAGTGACAGATACACCAGGGAGGAGGGATTGGGGGAGTGAAGATGATCGCAGTGTGGAGTGTCAGATACACCAGGGAGGAGAGATTGGGGGAGTGAAGATGATCGCAGAGTGAAGTTACACATACACCAGGGAGGAGAGATTGGGGGAGTGAAGATGATCGCAGAGTGAAAGTGACAGATACACCAGGGAGGAGAGATTGGGGGAGTGAAGATGATGGCAGAGTGGAAGTGACAGATGCACCAGGGAGGAGAGATTGAGGGAGTGAAGATGATCGCAGAGTGAAAGTGTCAGATACACCAGGGAGGAGAGATTGAGGGAGTGAAGATGATGGCAGAGTGGAAGTGTCAGATGCACCAGGGAGGAGAGATTGAGGGAGTGAAGATGATCGCAGAGTGAAAGTGACAGATACACCAGGG
The DNA here is from genome assembly GCA_916613615.1 of Steromphala cineraria. Taxonomy (NCBI): domain Eukaryota; kingdom Metazoa; phylum Mollusca; class Gastropoda; order Trochida; family Trochidae; genus Steromphala; species Steromphala cineraria. The sequence continues at coordinate 28,439,908 of OU744723.1, read as the reverse complement.
AGGAGAGATTGGGGGAGTGAAGATGATGGCAGAGTGAAAGTGACAGATGCACCAGGGAGGAGAGATTGGGGGAGTGAAGATGATCGCAGAGTGAAAGTGATAGATACACCAGGGAGGAGAGATTGGGGGAGTGAAGATGATCGCAGTGTGGAGTGTCAGATACACCAGGGAGGAGACATTGGGGGAGTGAAGATGATGGCAGAGTGAAAGTGACAGATACACCAGGGAGGAGAGATTGGGGGAGTGAAGATGATCGCAGTGTGGAGTGTCAGATACACCAGGGAGGAGAGATTGGGGGAGTGAAGATGATCGCAGAGTGAAGTTACACATACACCAGGGAGGAGAGATTGGGGGAGTGAAGATGATCGCAGAGTGGAGTGACAGATACACCAGGGAGGAGAGATTGGGGGAGTGAAGATGATCGCAGTGTGGAGTGTCAGATACACCAGGGAGGAGAGATTGGGGGAGTGAAGATGATGGCAGAGTGAAAGTGACAGGTACACCAGGGAGGAGAGATTGGGGGAGTGAAGATGATGGCAGAGTGAAAGTGACAGATACACCAGGGAGGAGAGATTGGGGGAGTGAAGATGATGGCAGAGTGAAAGTGACAGGTACACCAGGGAGGAGAGATTGGGGGAGTGAAGATGATGGCAGAGTGGAAGTGACAGGTACACCAGGGAGGAGAGATTGAGGGAGTGAAGATGATGGCAGAGTGAAAGTGACAGATACACAAGGGAGGAGAGATTGGGGGAGTGAAGATGATCGCAGTGTGGAGTGTCAGATACACCAGGGAGGAGAGATTGGGGGAGTGAAGATGATCGCAGAGTGGAAGTGACAGGTACACCAGGGAGGAGAGAATGAGGGAGTGAAGATGATCGCAGAGTGGAGTGACAGATACACCAGGGAGGAGAGATTGGGGGAGTGAAGATGATCGCAGTGTGGAGTGTCAGATACACCAGGGAGGAGAGATTGGGGGAGTGAAGATGATGGCAGAGTGAAAGTGACAGATACACCAGGGAGGAGAGATTGGGGGAGTGAAGATGATGGCAGAGTGGAAGTGACAGGTACACCAGGGAGGAGAGATTGTGGGAGTGAAGATGATGGCAGAGTGAAAGTGACAGGTACACCAGGGAGGAGAGATTGGGGGAGTGAAGATGATGGCAGAGTGAAAGTGACAGATACACCAGGGAGGAGAGATTGGGGGAGTGAAGATGATGGCAGAGTGGAAGTGACAGGTACACCAGGGAGGAGAGATTGAGGGAGTGAAGATGATGGCAGAGTGAAAGTGACAGATACACCAGGGAGGAGAGATTGGGGGAGTGAAGATGATGGCAGAGTGAAAGTGACAGATACACCAGGGAGGAGAGATTGGGGGAGTGAAGTTGATGGCAGAGTGGAAGTGACAGGTACACCAGGGAGGAGAGATTGAGGGAGTGAAGATGATGGCAGAGTGGAAGTGACAGGTACACCAGGGAGGAGAGATTGAGGGAGTGAAGATGATGGCAGAGTGAAAGTGACAGATACACCAGGGAGGATTGATTGGGGGAGTGAAGATGATCGCAGTGTGGAGTGTCAGATACACCAGGGAGGAGAGATGTGGGGAGTGAAGATGATCGCAGAGTGAAGTTACACATACACCAGGGAGGAGAGATTGGGGGAGTGAAGATGATCGCAGAGTGGAGTGACAGATACACCAGGGAGGAGAGATTGGGGGAGTGAAGATGATCGCAGTGTGGAGTGTCAGATACACCAGGGAGGAGAGATTGGGGGAGTGAAGATGATGGCAGAGTGAAAGTGACAGATACACCAGGGAGGAGAGATTGAGGGAGTGAAGATGATGGCAGAGTGGAAGTGACAGATACACCAGGGAGGAGAGATTGAGGGAGTGAAGATGATCGCAGAGTGGAAGTGACACATACACCAGGGAGGAGAGATTTGGGGAGTGAAGATGATCGCAGAGTGAAAGTGACAGGTACACCAGGGAGGAGAGGTTGGGGGAGTGAAGATGATGGCAGAGTGAAAGTGACAGATACACCAGGGCGGAGATTGAGGGAGTGAAGATGATCGCAGAGTGGAAGTGACAGGTACAAAATGGGAGGAGAGATTGAGGGAGTGAAGATGATCGCAGAGTGGAAGTGACAGGTACAAAATGGGAGGAGAGAATGAGGGAGTGAAGATGATCGCAGAGTGGAAGTGACGGGTACACCAGGGCGGAGAGATTGGGGGAGTGAAGATGATCGCAGAGTGAAGTGACAGGTACACCAGGGAGGAGAGAATGAGGGAGTGAAGATGATCGCAGAGTGGAGTGTCAGATACACCAGGGAGGAGAGATTGGGGGAGTGAAGATGATCGCAGAGTGGAAGTGACAGGTACAAAATGGGAGGAGAGAATGAGGGAGTGAAGATGATCGCAGAGTGAAAATGACAGGTACACCAGGGAGGAGAGGTTGGGGGAGTGAAGATGATCGCAGAGTGGAATGACAGATACACAAGGGAGAAGTAGGAAGACAGTACCGGGTTTGTGTGTATGGTGACGATGATGCCCACTGGCATCTGGGACTGGAGTTTGTAGCCAGCGTTGGACTGCCACTCTCTCTGAAACATCCAAGAACGATCAACCGATCGTTATTCATTCTTCGCGGACACTGGTAATTAAATTGTTATTTATTTTACTTTTAATTTATTTAGTAATGTTTATTTTATTTTATTTTTTTACATACTAAATCATTTTCGATTTGATAATATGTAAAATATTTCTAGTTTTGATGTCGTATTCTCAAACTCATTTGAACATAGTTAAATCATCGCCCAAAGAGCACCTTAGAGTGTTTTTATATTTTTTCCAAATGTTAAATAAAATTTTCACAAGTAAATTAAAAACAAAATGTTCCTCAACAAGTAAAACATATTGTAAATCAATAAACGTGCTTATTTTCCCTCATATTGACAACGTTTTAAACATGGTAGGGGTCATGATAGTGTAAATTGTATTGCTTACTAATACCTACTTTAAACAAAACATTTTAACAAAACATTAACAAGACACCAATAATTATTTTATACAAACTACGCAAATATTTGTTATTGTTTACTTAATACAGCACAATCTAAATATATATCGATAATGGAAAACAATGAGCTAACAGTTCATTGCCCTTAAGCGCTTTTGTGCAGTTTTTTTTACTGGAAACAAGCGCTATATAAATTCATATATATTATTATTATTATTACTACATGACATTGTAATGGAAAACAATGAGCTACTACATGTAACTTGGTTAGAACTCGATGGAAGCTCTTTTCACAAGTTGATCATGACCCCATTCATGCGAACTTTGGAGAGATAATCATATTTAAAGAAACCTGTTAATTAGGCCGATGGAGCACGCTTACATCATCCTAGTTAAGCGATTTGAAAGAGACAAAGTAAATCATTATGATAGGCAATACAGTTTTTGACAAGTAAACTACATCACAGATAAAGGCCTATCAAACTATAATATATTGTAGAGGATGTGAGAAGAGCTATGAGGTGAGTATGTAGCTGGAGAGGTTTGACAAGAAGGAAGTGGGCGTACCGTAGCGAAGTACCACTCCCAGGTGGTGTTGAGCGGGTGCCCAATAGGCCAGTCCTGCTTGTCGGCTATCCATACGTCACACTGGATACCGCGCACTGTCCTCTGGAAGAAACCACACCATTCCCACATTGTCAGTGTTGTCTCACAGTGGCCGAACGGGGCGAGTTTAGTTTCGTATCACCTAGTTTAGCTCGTTATCAATGTCTGCTGTTACATACCCCCGGACAAAAGTTAAGCAGCCTCCTATATTCAAAACTTGTGTGTACTGCAGTGGGAACACTGACAGAATATCACAGACCTAATCATTGAAACATGTAAAACGAGAAACGATTTTGTGTTTACTTTTAACAAATTTGTGACTACAGTTCTAATATTTTGCCTTAATAACTAATAGTCCTGTCCTATTTGTGTCATGTTATGTATAGCGGCTGAATATCATGTCTGTCCATATTATGTTGAATTAAGTCGTGATATTTTACGTTGTGCTTGTTTGCCAATCACTTTTCATCTGTTTATGAAATGAAGTCTGTTTAAATCAGAGGTTCGTTTGAGGTGCCATAATACTAAACGGATTTTGTCATTTTGAACCTTTAACTGATTTTTCATTTCAAAATCTGCTAGGTTAAAACTATAACCACTGCAGTTTGTTAAAAGGAAGTTTCGTAAAGTATGATCAGTTTCATTAAAACTAAGCTTACGATAAGACACCAAAATACCAGAGTATTGATATTACAAACAAAGAGTCATATGGAAGGATACTTTCTAAATAATGATATTATCATAAAAGCACCTTTTAACCCTGCAACAATGTCTCCTTAAGCTTCTTTCAAGACAAGTTTTACTATTAATGAAATCTAGCTTTAGGGGTTTCATAATCTTTGTTGGCTTCCTCGAAAGATATCTTTATATAATGAAGCTGTTATGTATTATTGTAGCCTGGTGGAATTTCAAGCTTTTTAAGTTTCACAATGTCGGAAATGTTGTTTTGTTTCTTGCCATGAAATATGAAGAATATGTACTGACAGTGCCCTGGTACTCGATAGGTGAGGTTTAGTATAGAAGAATGTCGACTCACAGTGCCCTGGTACTCGATAGGTGAGGTTTAGTATAGAAGAATGTCGACTCACAGTGCCCTAATACTCTATAGGTGAGGTTTAGTATAAAAGAATGTCGACTCACAGTGCCCTAATACTCTATAGGTAGGGTTTAGTATAGAAGAATGTCGACTCACAATGCCCTAATACTCTATAGGTGAGGTTTAGTATAGAAGAATGTCGACTCACAGTGCCCTAATACTCTATAGGTGAGGTTTAGTATAGAAGAATGTCGACTCACAGTGCCCTAATACTCTATAGGTGAGGTTTAGTATAGAAGAATGTCGACTCACAGTGCCCTAATACTATATAGGTGAGGTTTAGTATAGAAGAATGTCGACTCACAGTGCCCTAATACTCTATAGGTGAGGTTTAGTATAGAAGAATGTCGACTCACAGTGCCCTAATACTCTATAGGTGAGGTTTAGTATAGAAGAATGTCGACTCACAGTGCCCTAATACTCTATAGGTGAGGTTTAGTATAGAAGAATGTCGACTCACAGTGCCCTAATACTCTATAGGTGAGGTTTAGTATAGAAGAATGTCGACTCACAGTGCCCTGGTACTCGATAGGTGAGGTTAAGTATAGAAGAATGTCGACTCACAGTGCCCTAATACTCTATAGGTAGGGTTTAGTATAGAAGAATGTCGACTCACAGTGCCCTAATACTCTATAGGTGAGGTTTAGTATAAAAGAATGTCGACTCACAGTGCCCTAATACTCTATAGGTGAGGTTTAGTATAAAAGAATATCGACTCACAGTGCCCTAATACTCTATAGGTGAGGTTTAGTATAGAAGAATGTCGACTCACAGTGCCCTAATACTCTATAGGTGAGGTTAAGTATAAAAGAATGTCGACTCACAGTGCCCTGGTACTCGATAGGTGAGGTTTAGTATAGAAGAATGTCGACTCACAGTGCCCTAATACTCTATAGGTGAGGTTTAGTATAGAAGAATGTCGACTCACAGTGCCCTGGTACTCGATAGGTGAGGTTTAGTATAGAATAATGTCGACTCACAGTGCCCTGGTACTCGATAGGTGAGGTTTAGTACAGAAGAATGTCGACTCACAGTGCCCTGGTACTCGATAGGTGAGGTTTAGTATAGAAGAATGTCGACTCACAGTGCCCTGGTACTCGATAGGTGAGGTTTAGTATAGAAGAATGTCGACTCACAGTGCCCTGGTACTCGATAGGTGAGGTTTAGTATAGAAGAATGTCGACTCACAGTGCCCTAATACTCTATAGGTGAGGTTTAGTATAGAAGAATGTCGACTCACAGTGCCCTGGTACTCGATAGGTGAGGTTTAGTATAGAAGAATGTCGACTCACAGTGCCCTGGTACTCGATAGGTGAGGTTTAGTATAGAAGAATGTCGACTCACAGTGCCCTGGTACTCGATAGGTGAGGTGTAGTATAGAAGAATGTCGACTCACAGTGCCCTGGTACTCGATAGGTGAGGTTTAGTATAGAAGAATGTCGACTCACAGTGCCCTGGTACTCGATAGGTGAGGTTTAGTATAGAAGAATGTCGACTCACAGTGCCCTGGTACTCGATAGGTGAGGTTTAGTATAGAAGAATGTCGACTCACAGTGCCCTAATACTCTATAGGTGAGGTTTAGTATAGAAGAATGTCGACTCACAGTGCCCTGGTACTCGATAGGTGAGGTTTAGTATAGAAGAATGTCGACTCACAGTGCCCTGGTACTCGATAGGTGAGGTGTAGTATAGAAGAATGTCGACTCACAGTGCCCTGGTACTCGATAGGTGGGGTTTAGTATAGAAGAATGTCGACTCACAGTGCCCTGGTACTCGATAGGTGAGGTTTAGTATAGAAGAATGTCGACTCACAGTGCCCTGGTACTCGATAGGTGAGGTTTAGTATAGAAGAATGTCGACTCACAGTGCCCTAATACTCTATAGGTGAGGTTTAGTATAGAAGAATGTCGACTCACAGTGCCCTGGTACTCGATAGGTGAGGTTTAGTATAGAAGAATGTCGACTCACAGTGCCCTGGTACTCTATAGGTGAGGTTTAGTATAGAAGAATGTCGACTCACAGTGCCCTGGTACTCGATAGGTGAGGTTTAGTATAGAAGAATGTCGACTCACAGTGCCCTGGTACTCTATAGGTGAGGTTTAGTATAGAAGAATGTCGACTCACAGTGCCCTGGTACTCGATAGGTGAGGTTTAGTATAGAAGAATGTCGACTCACAGTGCCCTGGTACTCGATAGGTGAGGTTTAGTATAGAAGAATGTCGACTCACAGTGCCCTAATACTCTATAGGTGAGGTTTAGTATAGAAGAATGTCGACTCACAGTGCCCTAATACTCTATAGGTGAGGTTTAGTATAGAAGAATGTCGACTCACAGTGCCCTAATACTCTATAGGTGAGGTTTAGTATAGAAGAATGTCGACTCACAGTGCCCTAATACTCTATAGGTGAGGTTTAGTATAAAAGAATGTCGACTCACAGTGCCCTGGTACTCGATAGGTGAGGTTTAGTATAGAAGAATGTCGACTCACAGTGCCCTAATACTCTATAGGTGAGGTTTAGTATAGAAGAATGTCGACTCACAGTGCCCTGGTACTCGATAGGTGAGGTTTAGTATAGAAGAATGTCGACTCACAGTGCCCTGGTACTCGATAGGTGAGGTTTAGTATAGAAGAATGTCGACTCACAGTGCCCTGGTACTCGATAGGTGAGGTTTAGTATAGAAGAATGTCGACTCACAGTGCCCTGGTACTCGATAGGTGAGGTTTAGTATAGAAGAATGTCGACTCACAGTGCCCTGGTACTCGATAGGTGAGGTTTAGTATAGAAGAATGTCGACTCACAGTGCCCTAATACTCTATAGGTGAGGTTTAGTATAGAAGAATGTCGACTCACAGTGCCCTGGTACTCGATAGGTGAGGTTTAGTATAGAAGAATGTCGACTCACAGTGCCCTGGTACTCGATAGGTGAGGTTTAGTATAGAAGAATGTCGACTCACAGTGCCCTGGTACTCGATAGGTGAGGTGTAGTATAGAAGAATGTCGACTCACAGTGCCATGGTCCTCGATAGGTGAGGTTTAGTATAGAAGAATGTCGACTCACAGTGCCCTGGTACTCGATAGGTGAGGTTTAGTATAGAAGAATGTCGACTCACAGTGCCCTGGTACTCGATAGGTGAGGTTTAGTATAGAAGAATGTCGACTCACAGTGCCCTAATACTCTATAGGTGAGGTTTATTATAGAAGAATGTCGACTCACAGTGCCCTGGTACTCGATAGGTGAGGTTTAGTATAGAAGAATGTCGACTCACAGTGCCCTGGTACTCGATAGGTGAGGTTTAGTATAGAAGAATGTCGACTCACAGTGCCCTAATACTCTATAGGTGAGGTTTAGTATAGAAGAATGTCGACTCACAGTGCCCTAATACTCTATAGGTGAGGTTTAGTATAGAAGAATGTCGACTCACAGTGCCCTAATACTCTATAGGTGAGGTTTAGTATAGAAGAATGTCGACTCACAGTGCCCTAATACTCTATAGGTGAGGTTTAGTATAAAAGAATGTCGACTCATAGTGCCCTAATACTCTATAGGTAGGGTTAAGTATAGAAGAATGTCGACTCACAATGCCCTAATACTCTATAGGTGAGGTTTAGTATAGAAGAATGTCGACTCACAGTGCCATGGTACTCGATAGGTGAGGTTTAGTATAGAAGAATGTCGACTCACAGTGCCCTAATACTCTATAGGTGAGGTTTAGTATAGAAGAATGTCGACTCACAGTGCCCTGGTACTCGATAGGTGAGGTTTAGTATAGAAGAATGTCGACTCACAGTGCCCTGGTACTCGATAGGTGAGGTTTAGTATAGAAGAATGTCGACTCACTGTGCCCTGGTACTCGATAGGTGAGGTTTAGGATAGAAGAATGTCGACTCACAGTGCCCTAATACTCTATAGGTGAGGTTTAGTATAGAAGAATGTCGACTCACAGTGCCCTGGTACTCTATAGGTGAGGTTTAGTATAGAAGAATGTCGACTCACAGTGCCCTGGTACTCTATAGGTGAGGTTTAGTATAGAAGAATGTCGACTCACAGTGCCCTGGTACTCGATAGGTGAGGTTTAGTATAGAAGAATGTCGACTCACAGTGCCCTGGTACTCGATAGGTGAGGTTTAGTATAGAAGAATGTCGACTCACAGTGCCCTTATACTCTATAGGTGAGGTTTAGTATAGAAGAATGTCGACTCACAGTGCCCTGGTACTCGATAGGTGAGGTTTAGTATAGAAGAATGTCGACTCACAGTGCCCTGGTACTCGATAGGTGAGGTTTAGTATAGAAGAATGTCGACTCACAGTGCCCTGGTACTCGATAGGTGAGGTTTAGTATAGAAGAATGTCGACTCACAGTGCCCTGGTACTCGATAGGTGAGGTTTAGTATAGAAGAATGTCGACTCACAGTGCCCTAATACTCTATAGGTGAGGTTTAGTATAGAAGAATGTCGACTCACAGTGCCCTGGTACTCGATAGGTGAGGTTTAGTATAGAAGAATGTCGACTCACAGTGCCCTGGTACTCGATAGGTGAGGTTTAGTATAGAAGAATGTCGACTCACAGTGCCCTAATACTCTATAGGTGAGGTTTAGTATAGAAGAATGTCGACTCACAGTGCCCTGGTACTCGATAGGTGAGGTTTAGTATAGAAGAATGTCGACTCACAGTGCCCTAATACTCTATAGGTGAGGTTTAGTATAGAAGAATGTCGACTCACAGTGCCCTAATACTCTATAGGTGAGGTTTAGTATAGAAGAATGTCGACTCACAGTGCCCTAATACTCTATAGGTGAGGTTTAGTATAGAAGAATGTCGACTCACAGTGCCCTAATACTCTATAGGTGAGGTTTAGTATAAAAGAATGTCGACTCACAGTGCCCTAATACTCTATAGGTAGGGTTAAGTATAGAAGAATGTCGACTCACAATGCCCTAATACTCTCTAGGTGAGGTTTAGTATAGAAGAATGTCGACTCACAGTGCCCTGGTACTCGATAGGTGAGGTTTAGTATAGAAGAATGTCGACTCACAGTGCCCTAATACTCTATAGGTGAGGTTTAGTATAGAAGAATGTCGACTCACAGTGCCCTGGTACTCGATAGGTGAGGTTTAGTATAGAAGAATGTCGACTCACAGTGCCCTGGTACTCGATAGGTGAGGTTTAGTATAGAAGAATGTCGACTCACTGTGCCCTGGTACTCGATAGGTGAGGTTTAGGATAGAAGAATGTCGACTCACAGTGCCCTAATACTCTATAGGTGAGGTTTAGTATAGAAGAATGTCGACTCACAGTGCCCTGGTACTCTATAGGTGAGGTTTAGTATAGAAGAATGTCGACTCACAGTGCCCTGGTACTCTATAGGTGAGGTTTAGTATAGAAGAATGTCGACTCACAGTGCCCTGGTACTCGATAGGTGAGGTTTAGTATAGAAGAATGTCGACTCACAGTGCCCTGGTACTCGATAGGTGAGGTTTAGTATAGAAGAATGTCGACTCACAGTGCCCTTATACTCTATAGGTGAGGTTTAGTATAGAAGAATGTCGACTCACAGTGCCCTGGTACTCGATAGGTGAGGTTTAGTATAGAAGAATGTCGACTCACAGTGCCCTGGTACTCGATAGGTGAGGTTTAGTATAGAAGAATGTCGACTCACAGTGCCCTGGTACTCGATAGGTGAGGTTTAGTATAGAAGAATGTCGACTCACAGTGCCCTGGTACTCGATAGGTGAGGTTTAGTATAGAAGAATGTCGACTCACAGTGCCCTAATACTCTATAGGTGAGGTTTAGTATAGAAGAATGTCGACTCACAGTGCCCTGGTACTCGATAGGTGAGGTTTAGTATAGAAGAATGTCGACTCACAGTGCCCTGGTACTCGATAGGTGAGGTTTAGTATAGAAGAATGTCGACTCACAGTGCCCTAATACTCTATAGGTGAGGTTTAGTATAGAAGAATGTCGACTCACAGTGCCCTGGTACTCGATAGGTGAGGTTTAGTATAGAAGAATGTCGACTCACAGTGCCCTGGTACTCGATAGGTGAGGTTTAGTATAGAAGAATGTCGACTCACAGTGCCCTAATACTCTATAGGTGAGGTTTAGTATAGAAGAATGTCGACTCACAGTGCCCTAATACTCTATAGGTGAGGTTTAGTATAGAAGAATGTCGACTCACAGTGCCCTAATACTCTATAGGTGAGGTTTAGTATAGAAGAATGTCGACTCACAGTGCCCTAATACTCTATAGGTGAGGTTTAGTATAAAAGAATGTCGACTCACAGTGCCCTGGTACTCGATAGGTGAGGTTTAGTATAGAAGAATGTCGACTCACAGTGCCCTAATACTCTATAGGTGAGGTTTAGTATAGAAGAATGTCGACTCACAGTGCCCTGGTACTCGATAGGTGAGGTTTAGTATAGAAGAATGTCGACTCACAGTGCCCTGGTACTCGATAGGTGAGGTTTAGTATAGAAGAATGTCGACTCACAGTGCCCTGGTACTCGATAGGTGAGGTTTAGTATAGAAGAATGTCGACTCACAGTGCCCTGGTACTCGATAGGTGAGGTTTAGTATAGAAGAATGTCGACTCACAGTGCCCTGGTAGTCGATAGGTGAGGTTTAGTATAGAAGAATGTCGACTCACAGTGCCCTAATACTCTATAGGTGAGGTTTAGTATAGAAGAATGTCGACTCACAGTGCCCTTGTACTCGATAGGTGAGGTTTAGTATAGAAGAATGTCGACTCACAGTGCCCTGGTACTCGATAGGTGAGGTTTAGTATAGAAGAATGTCGACTCACAGTGCCCTGGTACTCGATAGGTGAGGTTTAGTATAGAAGAATGTCGACTCACAGTGGTCTGGTACTCGATAGGTGAGGTTTAGTATAGAAGAATGTCGACTCACAGTGCCCTGGTACTCGATAGGTGAGGTTTAGTATAGAAGAATGTCGACTCACAGTGCCCTGGTACTCGATAGGTGAGGTTTAGTATAGAAGAATGTCGACTCACAGTGCCCTAATACTCTATAGGTGAGGTTTAGTATAGAAGAATGTCGACTCACAGTGCCCTAATACTCTATAGGTGAGGTTTAGTATAGAAGAATGTCGACTCACAGTGCCCTAATACTCTATAGGTGAGGTTTAGTATAAAAGAATGTCGACTCATAGTGCCCTAATACTCTATAGGTAGGGTTAAGTATAGAAGAATGTCGACTCACAATGCCCTAATACTCTATAGGTGAGGTTTAGTATAGAAGAATGTCGACTCACAGTGCCCTGGTACTCGATAGGTGAGGTTTAGTATAGAAGAATGTCGACTCACAGTGCCCTAATACTCTATAGGTGAGGTTTAGTATAGAAGAATGTCGACTCACAGTGCCCTGGTACTCGATAGGTGAGGTTTAGTATAGAAGAATGTCGACTCACAGTGCCCTGGTACTCGATAGGTGAGGTTTAGTATAGAAGAATGTCGACTCACTGTGCCCTGGTACTCGATAGGTGAGGTTTAGGATAGAAGAATGTCGACTCGCAGTGCCCTAATACTCTATAGGTGAGGTTTAGTATAGAAGAATGTCGACTCACAGTGCCCTGGTACTCGATAGGTGAGGTTTAGTATAGAAGAATGTCGACTCACAGTGCCCTAATACTCTATAGGTGAGGTTTAGTATAGAAGAATGTCGACTCACAGTGCCCTGGTACTCGATAGGTGAGGTTTAGTATAGAAGAATGTCGACTCACAGTGCCCTGGTACTCGATAGGTGAGGTTTAGTATAGAAGAATGTCGACTCACAGTGCCCTAATACTCTATAGGTGAGGTTTAGTATAGAAGAATGTCGACTCACAGTGCCCTGGTACTCGATAGGTGAGGTTTAGTATAGAAGAATGTCGACTCACAGTGCCCTGGTACTCGATAGGTGAGGTTTAGTATAGAAGAATGTCGACTCACAGTGCCCTAATACTCTATAGGTGAGGTTTAGTATAGAAGAATGTCGACTCACAGTGCCCTAATACTCTATAGGTGAGGTTTAGTATAGAAGAATGTCGACTCACAGTGCCCTAATACTCTATAGGTGAGGTTTAGTATAGAAGAATGTCGACTCACAGTGCCCTAATACTCTATAGGTGAGGTTTAGTATAAAAGAATGTCGACTCACAGTGCCCTGGTACTCGATAGGTGAGGTTTAGTATAGAAGAATGTCGACTCACAGTGCCCTAATACTCTATAGGTGAGGTTTAGTATAGAAGAATGTCGACTCACAGTGCCCTGGTACTCGATAGGTGAGGTTTAGTATAGAAGAATGTCGACTCACAGTGCCCTGGTACTCGATAGGTGAGGTTTAGTATAGAAGAATGTCGACTCACAGTGCCCTGGTACTCGATAGGTGAGGTTTAGTATAGAAGAATGTCGACTCACAGTGCCCTGGTACTCGATAGGTGAGGTTTAGTATAGAAGAATGTCGACTCACAGTGCCCTAATACTCTATAGGTGAGGTTTAGTATAGAAGAATATCGACTCACAGTGCCCTGGTACTCGATAGGTGAGGTTTAGTATAGAAGAATGTCGACTCACAGTGCCCTGGTACTCGATAGGTGAGGTTTAGTATAGAAGAATGTCGACTCACAGTGCCCTAATACTCTATAGGTGAGGTTTAGTATAGAAGAATGTCGACTCACAGTGCCCTAATACTCTATAGGTGAGGTTTAGTATAGAAGAATGTCGACTCACAGTGCCCTAATACTCTATAGGTGAGGTTTAGTATAGAAGAATGTCGACTCACAGTGCCCTAATACTCTATAGGTGAGGTTTAGTATAAAAGAATGTCGACTCACAGTGCCCTGGTACTCGATAGGTGAGGTTTAGTATAGAAGAATGTCGACTCACAGTGCCCTAATACTCTATAGGTGAGGTTTAGTATAGAAGAATGTCGACTCACAGTGCCCTGGTACTCGATAGGTGAGGTTTAGTATAGAAGAATGTCGACTCACAGTGCCCTGGTACTCGATAGGTGAGGTTTAGTATAGAAGAATGTCGACTCACAGTGCCCTGGTACTCGATAGGTGAGGTTTAGTATAGAAGAATGTCGACTCACAGTGCCCTAATACTCTATAGGTGAGGTTTAGTATAGAAGAATGTCGACTCACAGTGCCCTGGTACTCTATAGGTGAGGTTTAGTATAATAATAATAATAATAATAGTGCATATGTATAAGGCGCACATTTCCACGCAAGCAGCATGCTCAAGGCGCAACATTAAAATGTGTATGTAGAGTAGTTATGGTGATGTCTTAAGAGTCGTAGAACAGAACAAAGAGATAGGTTTTAAGGCTGGATTTGAATGAGTCATATGTTGCTGAAAGTTTCAGATCATGGGGAAGAGAGTTCCACAATTGGGGCGCATAATGTTCAAAAGATCTCTGACCGAAGCACTTCAGTTAGTATTGTGGCACTTTCAGTAGCTTCTGATGTTGAGATCTTAGTTCTCGTGCTGGGATGTATTCCGATATCAGCTCTGATATGTATTCAGGTGATTGTCCATGTAGAGCTTTGTACGTTAGACATAGTAGTTTGAAATGAATTCGTGCTTTGATGGGGAGCCAGTGAAGACTTTTGAGGGTCGGGGTGATATGTGATCTTTTAGAGGTTAGAGTGACGATTCTGGCTGCTGTATTCTGCACCTTCTGCAGTTTGTCAAGCAGGGTTTCAGGGAGCCCAACATAAAGACTGTTACAGTAGTCTAGTCTACTTAGTATCAGGCATCTGGCTAGACATTGAGCAACATCCTTGCTGATTAAGGGACGAATGTGTCCAATCACTCGTAGGCTCAAGTAACATATTTTGCAGACGTTGTTAATCTGGGCTTCTATAGAGAGTGTTGGATCCAGTAGTACACCAAGGTCTTTAACAGTTTTAGCTACCTGGACATCTGTGTTTGAGACGTTGATAGATTGAATGTGCACCTTTTTGAGCTGCTGTTTTGTTCCAAAAAGGATTGCTTCAGTTTTATCACTGTTCAGTTTAAGCTTGTTAGCAGTCATCCATGATTGCAAAGACTTTGTACAGTTTGCAATGTCTTGGAGAGCTTCCCCTGTGTTCTGTGGATGGAATTTGTTGTACAGTTGACAGTCATCTGCATATGAGTGGTGAAATAGGCGGTGTTGTGAAATGATATCCGAAGTACTGCCACAATAGAGGACGAACAGTACTGGACCGAGAACAGATCCCTGGGGGACACCGTATTTTAGATCCATTGTGGATGACCTGTCGTTTCCGATCAACACAAACTGAGATCTTCCTTTGATGTAGGAGGATATCCAATTTAACGCTGTTCCACCAATTCCATATTGATGTTGTAGCCTGTCAAGAAGGAGGTTGTGATCAATTGTGTCGAAGGCCGAGGACAAGTCCAGAAGTACAAGAGATGCAATGTTACCTTTATCCACTGCCTGACGGATATCATTGATGACTCTAAGCAAAGCTGTTTCGGTACTATGAAACTTGCGGTAAGCTGACTGGAATTTTTCTAAGAGGCAGTTATTTGCAAGATGACGTTTGAGTCTTATATGGAAGGCCTTTTCAATGACTTTAGATAGGAATGTCAGATTTGAGACGGGTCTAAAGTTTTTCAATTGTGATGGATCAAGATTATCCTTCTTCAGTTTAGGTTTGATTAGAGCTGTTCTGAAAATCTCAGGAAAAGTGCCAAATTCAAGACTTTTGTTCACAATGCTTGTGATGCATGGGACAATCACATCCAGGTGCTTGACAATAATCTCAGTTGGTGCAGGGTCCAAGGAACAAGTCGTCGGCTTTGATGATTGGATAATCTCGCGTATCTCCTGTTCAGTGAATAGAGTAAGGTGAGTCAGGGGTTGCACACTGTACTGTAGATAGCTATCCACGATATCTGGGAGAACTGTGGTATCTTCAGAAAGACTTTGTCTTATACGATCAACTTTATCCAGGAAAAAGTTGTTAAATGAGTCAGCCAAGTCCCTGTTTGATGTTGAAGGCGGAAGTTTGGATTCAGTCTTTTTACCAAGTAGTTTGTTCATGAAAGCAAAGGATCTCCGTGGATTTTCTTTCATGTTCGAGACCTGCTGAAGACAATATTCCTTCTTACATTGTCGGATGACAGTTGTGGTTGCGTTTCGAGCTTGTTTGTAGAGTTGCCGATTAATTTCAATAGGATTTTTCCGCCACTTTCGTTCAGCTTGTCGCCGTGCTGCTTTACTTTCCTGAACATGTACTGAGTACCATGGCGTATTAGTACGAACTTGAACCTTCTTCACCACAGGTGGGGCATGTTTATCCAGGAGAGAAGAGAGAGTGACATGATAGAGTTGGCATGGTCATTCACATCAGTTGGTGGTTCACACAACAATGCTGACTCCATTAGATCTAGTTGAAACTCATTGTGGTCAATTGATTTTAGATTTCGACATGTCATTGTTTCCACTTTCTTCACTGATTTTATACATTTAATGAAAGAAATACTAAGAAGTATAGAAGAATGTCGACTCACAGTGCCCTAATACTCTATAGGTGAGGTTTAGTATAGAAGAATGTCGACTCACAGTGCCCTGGTACTCGATAGGTGAGGTTTAGTATAGAAGAATGTCGACTCACAGTGCCCTGGTACTCGATAGGTGAGGTTTAGTATAGAAGAATGTCGACTCACAGTGCCCTAATACTCTATAGGTGAGGTTTAGTATAGAAGAATGTCGACTCACAGTGCCCTGGTACTCGATAGGTGAGGTTTAGTATAGAAGAATGTCGACTCACAGTGCCCTGGTACTCGATAGGTGAGGTTTAGTATAGAAGAATGTCGACTCACAGTGCCCTGGTACTCGATAGGTGAGGTTTAGTATAGAAGAATGTCGACTCACAGTGCCCTGGTACTCGATAGGTGAGGTTTAGTATAGAAGAATGTCGACTCACAGTGCCCTAATACTCTATAGGTGAGGTTTAGTATAGAAGAATGTCGACTCACAGTGCCCTGGTACTCGATAGGTGAGGTTTAGTATAGAAGAATGTCGACTCACAGTGCCCTGGTACTCGATAGGTGAGGTTTAGTATAGAAGAATGTCGACTCACAGTGCCCTGGTACTCGATAGGTGAGGTTTAGTATAGAAGAATGTCGACTCACAGTGCCCTGGTACTCGATAGGTGAGGTTTAGTATAGAAGAATGTCGACTCACAGTGCCCTGGTACTCGATAGGTGAGGTTTAGTATAGAAGAATGTCGACTCACAGTGCCCTTATACTCTATAGGTGAGGTTTAGTATAGAAGAATGTCGACTCACAGTGCCCTGGTACTCGATAGGTGAGGTTTAGTATAGAAGAATGTCGACTCACAGTGCCCTGGTACTCGATAGGTGAGGTTTAGTGTAGAAGAATGTCGACTTACAGTGCCCTGGTACTCGATAGGTGAGGTTTAGTATAGAAGAATTTCGACTCACAGTGCCCTAATACTCTATAGGTGAGGTTTAGTATAAACGAATGTCGACTCATAGTGCCCTAATACTCTATAGGTAGGGTTTAGTATAGAAGAATGTCGACTCACAATGCCCTAATACTCTATAGGTGAGGTTAAGTATAGAAGAATGTCGACTCACAGTGCACTGGTACTCGATAGGTGAGGTTTAGTATAGAAGAATGTCGACTCACAGTGCCCTGGTACTCGATAGGTGAGGTTTAGTATAGAAGAATGTCGAC
The DNA here is from genome assembly GCA_916613615.1 of Steromphala cineraria. Lineage (NCBI taxonomy): Eukaryota > Metazoa > Mollusca > Gastropoda > Trochida > Trochidae > Steromphala > Steromphala cineraria. The sequence goes on along the minus strand of OU744723.1, from coordinate 28,422,480 downwards.
TCACAGTGACCTGGTACTCGATAGGTGAGGTTTAGTATAGAAGAATGTCGACTCACAGTGCCCTGGTACTCGATAGGTGAGGTTTAGTATAGAAGAATGTCGACTCACAGTGCCCTAATACTCTATAGGTGAGGTTTAATATAGAAGAATGTCGACTCACAGTGCCCTGGTACTCAATAGGTGAGGTTTAGTATAGAAGAATGTCGACTCACAGTGCCCTAATACTCTATAGGTGAGGTTTAGTATAGAAGAATGTCGACTCACAGTGCCCTGGTACTCGATAGGTGAGGTTTAGTATAGAAGAATGTCGACTCACAGTGCCCTGGTACTCGATAGGTGAGGTTTAGTATAGAAGAATGTCGACTCACAGTGCCCTAATACTCTATAGGTGAGGTTTAGTATAGAAGAATGTCGACTCACAGTGCCCTGGTACTCGATAGGTGAGGTTTAGTATAGAAGAATGTCGACTCACAGTGCCCTGGTACTCGATAGGTGAGGTTTAGTATAGAAGAATGTCGACTCACAGTGCCCTGGTACTCGATAGGTGAGGTTTAGTATAGAAGAATGTCGACTCACAGTGCCCTGGTACTCGATAGGTGAGGTTTAGTATAGAAGAATGTCGACTCACAGTGCCCTGGTACTCGATAGGTGAGGTTTAGTATAGAAGAATGTCGACTCACAGTGCCCTGGTACTCGATAGGTGAGGTTTAGTATAGAAGAATGTCGACTCACAGTGCCCTGGTACTCGATAGGTGAGGTTTAGTATAGAAGAATGTCGACTCACAGTGCCCTGGTACTCGATAGGTGAGGTTTAGTATAGAAGAATTTCGACTCACAGTGCCCTAATACTCTATAGGTGAGGTTTAGTATAAACGAATGTCGACTCATAGTGCCCTAATACTCTATAGGTGAGGTTTAGTATAGAAGAATGTCGACTCACAGTGCACTGGTACTCGATAGGTGAGGTTTAGTATAGAAGAATGTCGACTCACAGTGCCCTGGTACTCGATAGGTGAGGTTTAGTATAGAAGAATGTCGACTCACAGTGACCTGGTACTCGATAGGTGAGGTTTAGTATAGAAGAATGTCGACTCACAGTGCCCTGGTACTCGATAGGTGAGGTTTAGTATAGAAGAATGTCGACTCACAGTGCCCTGGTACTCGATAGGTGAGGTTTAGTATAGAAGAATGTCGACTCACAGTGACCTGGTACTCGATAGGTGAGGTTTAGTATAGAAGAATGTCGACTCACAGTGCCCTGGTACTCGATAGGTGAGGTTTAGTATAGAAGAATGTCGACTCACAGTGCCCTAATACTCTATAGGTGAGGTTTAATATAGAAGAATGTCGACTCACAGTGCCCTGGTACTCAATAGGTGAGGTTTAGTATAGAAGAATGTCGACTCACAGTGCCCTAATACTCTATAGGTGAGGTTTAGTATAGAAGAATGTCGACTCACAGTGCCCTGGTACTCGATAGGTGAGGTTTAGTATAGAAGAATGTCGACTCACAGTGCCCTGGTACTCGATAGGTGAGGTTTAGTATAGAAGAATGTCGACTCACAGTGCCCTAATACTCTATAGGTGAGGTTTAGTATAGAAGAATGTCGACTCACAGTGCCCTAATACTCTATAGGTGAGGTTTAGTATAGAAGAATGTCGACTCACAGTGCCCTGGTACTCGATAGGTGAGGTTTAGTATAGAAGAATGTCGACTCACAGTGCCCTGGTACTCGATAGGTGAGGTTTAGTATAGAAGAATGTCGACTCACAGTGCCCTAATACTCTATAGGTGAGGTTTAGTATAGAAGAATGTCGACTCACAGTGCCCTGGTACTCGATAGGTGAGGTTTAGTATAGAAGAATGTCGACTCACAGTGCCCTAATACTCTATAGGTGAGGTTTAGTATAGAAGAATGTCGACTCACAGTGCCCTGGTACTCGATAGGTGAGGTTTAGTATAGAAGAATGTCGACTCACAGTGCCCTGGTACTCGATAGGTGAGGTTTAGTATAGAAGAATGTCGACTCACAGTGCCCTGGTACTCGATAGGTGAGGTTTAGTATAGAAGAATGTCGACTCACAGTGCCCTGGTACTCGATAGGTGAGGTTTAGTATAGAAGAATGTCGACTCACAGTGCCCTAATACTCTATAGGTGAGGTTTAGTATAGAAGAATGTCGACTCACAGTGCCCTGGTACTCGATAGGTGAGGTTTAGTATAGAAGAATGTCGACTCACAGTGCCCTGGTACTCGATAGGTGAGGTTTAGTATAGAAGAATGTCGACTCACAGTGCCCTAATACTCTATAGGTGAGGTTTAGTATAGAAGAATGTCGACTCACAGTGCCCTGGTACTCTATAGGTGAGGTTTAGTATAGAAGAATGTCGACTCACAGTGCCCTAATACTCTATAGGTGAGGTTTAGTATAGAAGAATGTCGACTCACAGTGCCCTGGTACTCGATAGGTGAGGTTTAGTATAGAAGAATGTCGACTCACAGTGCCCTGGTACTCGATAGGTGAGGTTTAGTATAGAAGAATGTCGACTCACAGTGCCCTAATACTCTATAGGTGAGGTTTAGTATAGAAGAATGTCGACTCACAGTGCCCTGGTACTCGATAGGTGAGGTTTAGTATAGAAGAATGTCGACTCACAGTGCCCTTATACTCTATAGGTGAGGTTTAGTATAGAAGAATGTCGACTCACAGTGCCCTGGTACTCGATAGGTGAGGTCTAGTATAGAAGAATGTCGACTCACAGTGCCCTGGTACTCGATAGGTGAGGTTTAGTATAGAAGAATGTCGACTCACAGTGCCCTGGTACTCGATAGGTGAGGTTAGTATAGAAGAATGTCGACTCACAGTGCCCTGGTACTCGATAGGTGAGGTTTAGTATAGAAGAATGTCGACTCACAGTGCCCTGGTACTCGATAGGTGAGGTTTAGTATAGAAGAATGTCGACTCACAGTGCCCTAATACTCTATAGGTGAGGTTTAGTATAGAAGAATGTCGACTCACAGTGCCCTGGTACTCGATAGGTGAGGTTTAGTATAGAAGAATGTCGACTCACAGTGCCCTGGTACTCGATAGGTGAGGTTTAGTATAGAAGAATGTCGACTCACAGTGCCCTGGTACTCGATAGGTGAGGTTTAGTATAGAAGAATGTCGACTCACAGTGCCCTAATACTCTATAGGTGAGGTTTAGTATAAACGAATGTCGACTCATAGTGCCCTAATACTCTATAGGTAGGGTTTAGTATAGAAGAATGTCGACTCACAATGCCCTAATACTCTATAGGTGAGGTTAAGTATAGAAGAATGTCGACTCACAGTGCCCTGGTACTCGATAGGTGAGGTTTAGTATAGAAGAATGTCGACTCACAGTGCCCTGGTACTCGATAGGTGAGGTTTAGTATAGAAGAATGTCGACTCACAGTGCCCTGGTACTCGATAGGTGAGGTTTAGTATAGAAGAATGTCGACTCACAGTGCCCTGGTACTCGATAGGTGAGGTTTAGTATAGAAGAATGTCGACTCACAGTGCCCTAATACTCTATAGGTGAGGTTTAGTATAGAAGAATGTCGACTCACAGTGCCCTGGTACTCAATAGGTGAGGTTTAGTATAGAAGAATGTCGACTCACAGTGCCCTAATACTCTATAGGTGAGGTTTAGTATAGAAGAATGTCGACTCACAGTGCCCTGGTACTCGATAGGTGAGGTTTAGTATAGAAGAATGTCGACTCACAGTGCCCTGGTACTCGATAGGTGAGGTTTAGTATAGAAGAATGTCGACTCACAGTGCCCTAATACTCTATAGGTGAGGTTTAGTATAGAAGAATGTCGACTCACAGTGCCCTGGTACTCGATAGGTGAGGTTTAGTATAGAAGAATGTCGACTCACAGTGCCCTGGTACTCGATAGGTGAGGTTTAGTATAGAAGAATGTCGACTCACAGTGCCCTGGTACTCGATAGGTGAGGTTTAGTATAGAAGAATGTCGACTCACAGTGCCCTGGTACTCGATAGGTGAGGTTTAGTATAGAAGAATGTCGACTCACAGTGCCCTAATACTCTATAGGTGAGGTTTAGTATAGAAGAATGTCGACTCACAGTGCCCTGGTACTCGATAGATGAGGTTTAGTATAGAAGAATGTCGACTCACAGTGCCCTGGTACTCGATAGGTGAGGCTTAGTATAGAAGAATGTCGACTCACAGTGCCCTGGTACTCGATAGGTGAGGTTTAGTATAGAAGAATGTCGACTCACAGTGCCCTGGTACTCGATAGGTGAGGTTTAGTATAGAATAATGTCGACTCACAGTGCCCTGGTACTCGATAGGTGAGGTTTAGTATAGAAGAATGTCGACTCACAGTGCCCTAATACTCTATAGGTGAGGTTTAGTATAGAAGAATGTCGACTCACAGTGCCCTGGTACTCGATAGGTGAGGTTTAGTATAGAAGAATGTCGACTCACAGTGCCCTGGTACTCGATAGGTGAGGTTTAGTATAGAAGAATATCGACTCACAGTGCCCTGGTACTCGATAGGTGAGGTTTAGTATAGAAGAATGTCGACTCAAAGTGCCCTGGTACTCGATAGGTGAGGTTTAGTATAGAAGAATGTCGACTCAAAGTGCCCTGGTACTCGATAGGTGAGGTTTAGTATAGAAGAATGTCGACTCACAGTGCCCTAATACACTATAGGTGAGGTTTAGTATAGAAGAATGTCGACTCACAGTGCCCTGGTACTCGATAGGTGAGGTTTAGTATAGAAGAATGTCGACTCACAGTGCCCTGGTACTCGATAGGTGAGGTTTAGTATAGAAGAATGTCGACTCACAGTGCCCTGGTACTCGATAGGTGAGGTTTAGTATAGAAGAATGTCGACTCACAGTGCCCTGGTACTCGATAGGTGAGGTTTAGTATAGAAGAATGTCGACTCACAGTGCCCTGGTACTCGATAGGTGAGGTTTAGTATAGAAGAATGTCGACTCACAGTGCCCTGGTACTCGATAGGTGAGGTTTAGTATAGAAGAATGTCGACTCACAGTGCCCTAATACTCTATAGGTGAGGTTTAGTATAGAAGAATGTCGACTCACAGTGCCCTGGTACTCGATAGGTGAGGTTTAGTATAGAAGAATGTCGACTCACAGTGCCCTGGTACTCGATAGGTGAGGTTTAGTATAGAAGAATGTCGACTCACAGTGCCCTAATACTCTATAGGTGAGGTTTAGTATAGAAGAATGTCGACTCACAGTGCCCTGGTACTCGATAGGTGAGGTTTAGTATAGAATAATGTCGACTCACAGTGCCCTGGTACTCGATAGGTGAGGTTTAGTATAGAAGAATGTCGACTCACAGTGCCCTAATACTCTATAGGTGAGGTTTAGTATAGAAGAATGTCGACTCACAGTGCCCTAATACTCTATAGGTGAGGTTTAGTATAGAAGAATGTCGACTCACAGTGCCCTAATACTCTATAGGTGAGGTTTAGTATAGAAGAATGTCGACTCACAGTGCCCTAATACTCTATAGGTGAGGTTTAGTATAAAAGAATGTCGACTCACAGTGCCCTAATACTCTATAGGTAGGGTTTAGTATAGAAGAATGTCGACTCACAATGCCCTAATACTCTATAGGTGAGGTTTAGTATAGAAGAATGTCGACTCACAGTGCCCTGGTACTCGATAGGTGAGGTTTAGTATAGAAGAATGTCGACTCACAGTGCCCTGGTACTCGATAGGTGAGGTTTAGTATAGAAGAATGTCGACTCACAGTGCCCTAATACTCTATAGGTGAGGTTTAGTATAGAAGAATGTCGACTCACAGTGCCCTGGTACTCGATAGGTGAGATTTAGTATAGAAGAATGTCGACTCACAGTGCCCTGGTACTCGATAGGTGAGGTTTAGTATAGAAGAATGTCGACTCACAGTGCCATGGTACTCGATAGGTGAGGTTTAGTATAGAAGAATGTCGACTCACAGTGCCCTAATACTCTATAGGTGAGGTTTAGTATAGAAGAATGTCGACTCACAGTGCCCTGGTACTCTATAGGTGAGGTTTAGTATAGAAGAATGTCGACTCACAGTGCCCTAATACTCTATAGGTGAGGTTTAGTATAGAAGAATGTCGACTCACAGTGCCCTGGTACTCGATAGGTGAGGTTTAGTATAGAAGAATGTCGACTCACAGTGCCCTGGTACTCGATAGGTGAGGTTTAGTATAGAAGAATGTCGACTCACAGTGCCCTAATACTCTATAGGTGAGGTTTAGTATAGAAGAATGTCGACTCACAGTGCCCTGGTACTCGATAGGTGAGGTTTAGTATAGAAGAATGTCGACTCACAGTGCCCTGGTACTCGATAGGTGAGGTTTAGTATAGAAGAATGTCGACTCACAGTGCCCTGGTACTCGATAGGTGAGGTTTAGTATAGAAGAATGTCGACTCACAGTGCCCTGGTACTCGATAGGTGAGGTTTAGTATAGAAGAATGTCGACTCACAGTGCCCTAATACTCTATAGGTGAGGTTTAGTATAGAAGAATGTCGACTCACAGTGCCCTGGTACTCGATAGGTGAGGTTTAGTATAGAAGAATGTCGACTCTCAGTGCCCTGGTACTCGATAGGTGAGGTTTAGTATAGAAGAATGTCGACTCACAGTGCCCTGGTACTCGATAGGTGAGGTTTAGTATAGAAGAATGTCGACTCACAGTGCCCTGGTACTCGATAGGTGAGGTTTAGTATAGAAGAATGTCGACTCACAGTGCCCTGGTACTCAATAGGTGAGGTTTAGTATAGAAGAATGTCGTCTCGCAGTGCCCTGGTACTCTATAGGTGAGGTTTAGTATAGAAGAATGTCGACTCACAGTGCCCTGGTACTCGATAGGTGAGGTTTAGTATAGAAGAATGTCGACTCACAGTGCCCTAATACTCTATAGGTGAGGTTTAGTATAGAAGAATGTCGACTCACAGTGCCCTGGTACTCGATAGGTGAGGTTTAGTATAGAAGAATGTCGACTCACAGTGCCCTGGTACTCGATAGGTGAGGTTTAGTATAGAAGAATGTCGACTCACAGTGCCCTGGTACTCGATAGGTGAGGTTTAGTATAGAAGAATGTCGACTCACAGTGCCCTGGTACTCGATAGGTGAGGTTTAGTATAGAAGAATGTCGACTCACAGTGCCCTGGTACTCGATAGGTGAGGTTTAGTATAGAAGAATGTCGACTCACAGTGCCCTGGTACTCGATAGGTGAGGTTTAGTATAGAAGAATGTCGACTCACAGTGCCCTAATACTCTATAGGTGAGGTTTAGTATAGAAGAATGTCGACTCACAGTGCCCTGGTACTCGATAGGTGAGGTTTAGTATAGAAGAATGTCGACTCACAGTGCCCTGGTACTCGATAGGTGAGGTTTAGTATAGAAGAATGTCGACTCACAGTGCCCTAATACTCTATAGGTGAGGTTTAGTATAGAAGAATGTCGACTCACAGTGCCCTGGTACTCGATAGGTGAGGTTTAGTATAGAAGAATGTCGACTCACAGTGCCCTGGTACTCGATAGGTGAGGTTTAGTATAGAAGAATGTCGACTCACAGTGCCCTAATACTCTATAGGTGAGGTTTAGTATAGAAGAATGTCGACTCACAGTGCCCTAATACTCTATAGGTGAGGTTTAGTATAGAAGAATGTCGACTCACAGTGCCCTAATACTCTATAGGTGAGGTTTAGTATAGAAGAATGTCGACTCACAGTGCCCTAATACTCTATAGGTGAGGTTTAGTATAAAAGAATGTCGACTCACAGTGCCCTAATACTCTATAGGTAGGGTTTAGTATAGAAGAATGTCGACTCACAATGCCCTAATACTCTATAGGTGAGGTTTAGTATAGAAGAATGTCGACTCACAGTGCCCTGGTACTCGATAGGTGAGGTTTAGTATAGAAGAATGTCGACTCACAGTGCCCTGGTACTCGATAGGTGAGGTTTAGTATAGAAGAATGTCGACTCACAGTGCCCTAATACTCTATAGGTGAGGTTTAGTATAGAAGAATGTCGACTCACAGTGCCCTGGTACTCGATAGGTGAGATTTAGTATAGAAGAATGTCGACTCACAGTGCCCTGGTACTCGATAGGTGAGGTTTAGTATAGAAGAATGTCGACTCACAGTGCCATGGTACTCGATAGGTGAGGTTTAGTATAGAAGAATGTCGACTCACAGTGCCCTAATACTCTATAGGTGAGGTTTAGTATAGAAGAATGTCGACTCACAGTGCCCTGGTACTCTATAGGTGAGGTTTAGTATAGAAGAATGTCGACTCACAGTGCCCTAATACTCTATAGGTGAGGTTTAGTATAGAAGAATGTCGACTCACAGTGCCCTGGTACTCGATAGGTGAGGTTTAGTATAGAAGAATGTCGACTCACAGTGCCCTGGTACTCGATAGGTGAGGTTTAGTATAGAAGAATGTCGACTCACAGTGCCCTAATACTCTATAGGTGAGGTTTAGTATAGAAGAATGTCGACTCACAGTGCCCTGGTACTCGATAGGTGAGGTTTAGTATAGAAGAATGTCGACTCACAGTGCCCTGGTACTCGATAGGTGAGGTTTAGTATAGAAGAATGTCGACTCACAGTGCCCTGGTACTCGATAGGTGAGGTTTAGTATAGAAGAATGTCGACTCACAGTGCCCTGGTACTCGATAGGTGAGGTTTAGTATAGAAGAATGTCGACTCACAGTGCCCTAATACTCTATAGGTGAGGTTTAGTATAGAAGAATGTCGACTCACAGTGCCCTGGTACTCGATAGGTGAGGTTTAGTATAGAAGAATGTCGACTCTCAGTGCCCTGGTACTCGATAGGTGAGGTTTAGTATAGAAGAATGTCGACTCACAGTGCCCTGGTACTCGATAGGTGAGGTTTAGTATAGAAGAATGTCGACTCACAGTGCCCTGGTACTCGATAGGTGAGGTTTAGTATAGAAGAATGTCGACTCACAGTGCCCTGGTACTCAATAGGTGAGGTTTAGTATAGAAGAATGTCGTCTCGCAGTGCCCTGGTACTCTATAGGTGAGGTTTAGTATAGAAGAATGTCGACTCACAGTGCCCTGGTACTCGATAGGTGAGGTTTAGTATAGAAGAATGTCGACTCACAATGCCCTAATACTCTATAGGTGAGGTTTAGTATAGAAGAATGTCGACTCACAGTGCCCTAATACTCTATAGGTCAGGTTTAGTATAAAAGAATGTCGACTCACAGTGCCCTAATACTCTATAGGTGAGGTTTAGTATAGAAGAATGTCGACTCACAGTGCCCTAATACTCTATAGGTGAGGTTTAGTAAAGAAGAATGTCGACTCACAGTGCCCTAATACTCTATAGGTGAGGTTTAGTATAAAAGAATGTCGACTCACAGTGCCCTAATACTCTATAGGTAGGGTTTAGTATAGAAGAATGTCGACTCACAATGCCCTAATACTCTATAGGTGAGGTTTAGTATAGAAGAATGTCGACTCACAGTGCCCTGGTACTCGATAGGTGAGGTTTAGTATAGAAGAATGTCGACTCACAGTGCCCTGGTACTCGATAGGTGAGGTTTAGTATAGAAGAATGTCGACTCACAGTGCCCTAATACTCTATAGGTGAGGTTTAGTATAGAAGAATGTCGACTCACAGTGCCCTGGTACTCGATAGGTGAGGTTTAGTATAGAAGAATGTCGACTCACAGTGCCCTGGTACTCGATAGGTGAGGTTAAGTATAGAAGAATGTCGACTCACAGTGCCCTGGTACTCGATAGGTGAGGTTTAGTATAGAAGAATGTCGACTCACAGTGCCCTAATACTCTATAGGTGAGGTTTAGTATAGAATAATGTCGACTCACAGTGCCCTGGTACTCTATAGGTGAGGTTTAGTATAGAAGAATGTCGACTCACAGTGCCCTAATACTCTATAGGTGAGGTTTAGTATAGAAGAATGTCGACTCACAGTGCCCTGGTACTCGATAGGTGAGGTTTAGTATAGAAGAATGTCGACTCACAGTGCCCTGGTACTCGATAGGTGAGGTTTAGTATAGAAGAATGTCGACTCACAGTGCCCTAATACTCTATAGGTGAGGTTTAGTATAGAAGAATGTCGACTCACAGTGCCCTGGTACTCGATAGGTGAGGTTTAGTATAGAAGAATGTCGACTCACAGTGCCCTAATACTCTATAGGTGAGGTTTAGTATAGAAGAATGTCGACTCACAGTGCCCTGGTACTCGATAGGTGAGGTTTAGTATAGAAGAATGTCGACTCACAGTGCCCTGGTACTCGATAGGTGAGGTTTAGTATAGAAGAATGTCGACTCACAGTGCCCTGGTACTCGATAGGTGAGGTTTAGTATAGAAGAATGTCGACTCACAGTGCCCTGGTACTCGATAGGTGAGTTTTAGTATAGAAGAATGTCGACTCACAGTGCCCTAATACTCTATAGGTGAGGTTTAGTATAGAAGAATGTCGACTCACAGTGCCCTGGTACTCGATAGGTGAGGTTTAGTATAGAAGAATGTCGACTCACAGTGCCCTGGTACTCGATAGGTGAGGTTTAGTATAGAAGAATGTCGACTCACAGTGCCCTGGTACTCGATAGGTGAGGTTTAGTATAGAAGAATGTCGACTCACAGTGCCCTGGTACTCGATAGGTGAGGTTTAGTATAGAAGAATGTCGACTCACAGTGCCCTGGTACTCTATAGGTGAGGTTTAGTATAGAAGAATGTCGACTCACAGTGCCCTGGTACTCTATAGGTGAGGTTTAGTATAGAAGAATGTCGACTCACAGTGCCCTGGTACTCGATAGGTGAGGTTTTATTAGTGAAGAAGAACTCCGAGCTGGTTCTCATCCGGACTCCGCTGCCAGCACCCTCCACATCGAAGCCCGTGGCGCTGATGGTCGACACCCGGCAACTGCTGTTCTTGTCCGTTATGATGTAGGCCAGGCCTGCACAGTAGCAACTATAGAATGTCGGAAACGAGTGTACATCTTGGTATATTGAGTATTCTGTGGTGAAATTTTAACCCTTATCAGACCAATGTTGGTATTAGAGGCGCGGAGGACACTTTATTATCGAACCAATCAAAAATGTTCACTTCTTAGATCTTGCTCCTATGTAATCCTCGCTCGGTATACTCTTAATCACATATGGAATGCTCTACCCCAAAAGATTTAAAAGATAATTCTTTTAATCTTCTTTGTATCTCGCTCTAAACATTCTAAATCTTCTCTCTATCTCATCCTAAACATTCTAAATCTTCTCTCTATCTCATCCTAAACATTCTAAATCTTCTCTGTATCTCATCCTAAACATTCTAAATCTTCTCTCTACATGATCCTTAACATTCTAAATCTTCTTGCTATCTCATCCTAAACATTCTAAATCTTCACTCTATCCCATCCTAAACATTCTAAATCTTCTTGCTATCCCATCCTAAACATTCTAAATCTTCTCGCTATCCCATACTAAACATTCTAAATCTTCTCGCTGTCCCATCCTAAACATTCTAAATCTTCTCGCTATCCCATCCTAAACATTCTAAATCTTCTCTCTATCTCATCCTAAACATTCTAAATCTTCTCTCTATATCATCCTTAACATTCTAAATCTTCTCTCTATCTCATCCTAAACATTCTAAATCTTCTCTCTATGATCTCATCCTAAACATTCTAAATCTTCTCTCTATGATCTCATCCTAAACATTCTAAATCTTCTCTCTACATGATCCTTAACATTCTAAATCTTCTCGCTATCCCATCCTAAACATTCTAAATCTTCTCTCTATCTCATCCTAAACATTCTAAATCTTCTCTCTATCTCATCCTTAACGTTCTAAATCTTCTCTCTATATCATCCTAAACATTCTAAATCTTCTCTCTATATCATCCTAAACATTCTAAATCTTCTCTCTATCTCATCCCAAACATTCTAAATCTTCACTCTATCTCATCCTAAACATTCTAAATCTTCTCTCTATCTCACCCTTAACATTCTAAATATTCTCTCTATCTCATCCTAAACATTCTAAATCTTCTCTCTATCTCATCCTAAACATTCTAAATCTTCTCTCTATCTCATCCTAAACATTCTAAATCTTTTCTCTATCTCATCCTAAACATTCTAAATCTTCTCTCTATCTCATCCCAAACATTCTAAATTTTCACTCTATCTCATTTCTAAACATTCTAAATCTTCTCTCTATATCATCCTAAACATTCTAAATCTTCTCTCTATCTCATCCTAAACATTCTAAATCTTCTCTCTATCTCATCCTAAACATTCTAAATCTTCTCTCTATCTCATCCTAAACATTCTAAATCTTCTCTCTATCTCATCCTAAACAGTCTAAATCTTCTCTATGATCTCATCCTAAACATTCTAAATCTTCTCTCTATATCATCCTAAACATTCTAAATCTTGTCTGTATCTCATCCCAAACAGTCTAAATCTTCTCTCTATATCATCCTAAACATTCTAAATCTTGTCTGTATCTCATCCCAAACAGTCTAAATCTTCTCTCTATATCATCCTAAACATTCTAAATCTTCACTCTATCTCATTCTAAACATTCTAAATCTTCTCTCTCTATCATCCTACACAGTCTAAATCTTCTCTCTATATCATCCTAAACATTCTAAATCTTCTCTCTATATCATCCTAAATATTCTTAATCTTCTCTGTATCTCATCCTAAACATTCTAAATCTTCTCTCTTTATCATACTAAACATTCTAAATCTTCTCTCTATATCATCCTAAACATTCTTAATCTTCTCTCTATATCATCCTAAACATTCTTAATCTTCTCTGTATCTCATCCTAAACATTCTAAATTTTCTCTCTATCTCATCCTATACATTCTAAATCTTCTCTCTATCTCATCCCAAACATTCTAAATCTTCTCTCTATATCATACTAAACATTCTAAATCTTCTCTCTATATCATCCTAAACATTCTAAATCTTCTCTCTATCTCATCCTAAACATTCTAAATCTTCTCTCTATCTCATCCTAAACATTCTAAATCTTCTCTCTATCTCATCCTAAACATTCTAAATCTTCCTCTATCTCATCCTAAACATTCTAAATCTTCTCTCTACCCATCCTAAACATTCTAAATATTCTCTCTTTCTCATCCTAAACATTCTAAATCTTCTCTCTACATGATCCTTAACATTCTAAATCTTCTCTCTTTATCGTCCTAAACATTCTAAATCTTCTCTCTTTATCGTCCTAAACATTCTAAATCTTCTCTCTATCTCATCCTAAACATTCTAAATCTTCTCTCTATATCATCCTAAACATTCTAAATCTTCTCTCTATATCATCCTTAACATTCTAAATCTTCTCTCTATATCATCCTAAACATTCTAAATCTTCTCTCTATATCATCCTAAACATTCTAAATCTTCTCTCTATATCATCCTTAACATTCTAAATCTTCTTGCTATCTCATCCTAAACATTCTAAATCTTCTCTCTATCTCATCCTAAATATTCTAAATTATTCTCTCTATATCATCCTAAACAGTCTAAATCTTCTCTCTATGATCTCATCCTAAACATTCTAAATCTTCTCTCTATATCATACTAAACATTCTAAATCTTCTCTCTTTATCATACTAAACATTCTAAATCTTCTCTCTATCTCATCCTAAACATTCTAAATCTTCTCTCTATCTCATCCTGAACATTCTAAATCTTCTCTCTATGATCTCATCTTAAACATTCTAAATCTTCTCTCTATCTCATCCTAAACAATCTAAATCTTCTCTCTATCTCATCCTAAACATTCTAAATCTTCCTCTATCTCATCCTAAACATTCTAAATCTTCTTTCTACCCATCCTAAACATTCTAAATCTTCTCTCTTTCTCATCCTAAACATTCTAAATCTTCTCTCTACATGATCCTTAACATTCTAAATCTTCTCTCCTTATCGTCCTAAACATTCTTAATCTTCTCTCTTTATCGTCCTAAACATTCTAAATCTTCTCTCTATCTCATCCTAAACATTCTAAATCTTCTCTCTATATCATCCTAAACATTCTAAATCTTCTCTCTATATTATCCTAAACAATCTAAATCTTCTCTCTATCTCATCCTAAACATTCTAAATCTTCTCTCTTTCTCATCCTAAACATTCTAAATCTTCTCTCTACATGATCCTTAACATTCTAAATCTTCTCTCCTTATCGTCCTAAACATTCTTAATCTTCTCTCTTTATCGTCCTAAACATTCTAAATCTTCTCTCTATCTCATCCTAAACATTCTAAATCTTCTCTCTATATCATCCTAAACATTCTAAATCTTCTCTCTATATTATCCTAAACAATCTAAATCTTCTCTCTATCTCATCCTAAACATTCTAAATCTTCTCTCTATATCATCCTAAACATTCTAAATCTTCTCTCTATCTCATCCCAAACATTCTAAATCTTCTCTCTATCTCATCCAAAACATTCTAAATCTTCTCTCTATCTCATCCCAAACATTCTAAATTTTCACTCTATCTCATCCTAAACATTCTAAATCTTCTCGCTATCTCATCCTAAACATTCTAAATCTTCTCTCTATCTCATCCTAAACATTCTAAATCTTCTCTCTATATCATCCTAAACATTCTAAATCTTCTCTCTATATCATCCTAAATATTCTAAATCTTCTCTCTATCTCATCCTAAACATTCTAAATCTTCTCTCTATCTCATCCTAAACATTCTAAATCTTCTCTCTATATCATCCTAAACAGTCTAAATCTTCTCTCTATGATCTCATCCTAAACATTCTAAATCTTCTCTCTATCTCATCCTTAACATTCTAAATCTTCTCTCTATATCATCCTAAACATTCTAAATCTTCTCTCTATATCATCCTAAACCTTCTAAATCTTCTCTCTATATCATCCTTAACATTCTAAATCTTCTCGCTATCTCATCCTAAACATTCTAAATCTTCTCTCTATCTCATCCTAAATATTCTAAATTATTCTCTCTATATCATCCTAAACAGTCTAAATCTTCTCTCTATGATCTCATCCTAAACATTCTAAATCTTCTCTCTATATCATACTAAACATTCTAAATCTTCTCTCTTTATCATACTAAACATTCTAAATCTTCTCTCTATCTCATCCTAACATTCTAAATCTTCTCTCTATCTCATCCTAAACATTCTAAATCTTCTCTCTATGATCTCATCTTAAACATTCTAAATCTTCTCTCTATCTCATCCTAAACAATCTAAATCTTCTCTCTATCTCATCCTAAACATTCTAAATCTTCTCTCTATCTCATCCTAAACATTCTAAATCTTCTCTGTATCTCATCCTAAACATTCTAAATCTTCTCTCTATATCATCCTAAACATTCTAAATCTTCTCTGTATCTCATCCCAAACAGTCTAAATCTTCTCTCTATATCATCCTAAACATTCTAAATCTTCACTCTATCTCATTCTAAACAGTCTAAATCTTCTCTCTATGATCTCATCCTAAACATTCTTAATCTTCTCTCTATCTCATACTAAACATTCTAAATCTTCTCTCTATATCATCCTAAACAATCTAAATCTTCTCTCTATCTCATCCTAAACATTCTAAATCTTCTCTCTATCTCATCCTAAACATTCTAAATCTTCTCTCTACCCATCCTAAACATTCTAAATCTTCTCTCTATATCATCCTAAACATTCTAAATCTACTCTCTATCTTATCCCAAACATTCTAAATCTTCTCTCTATCTCATCCTAAACATTCTAAATCTTCTCTCTATCTTATCCTAAACATTCTAAATCTTCTCTCTATCTCATCCCAAACATTCTAAATTTTCACTCTATCTCATCCTAAACATTCTAAATCTTCTCTCTATCTCATCCTAAACAGTCTAAATCTTCTCTCTATATCATCCTAAACATTCTAAATCTTCTCTCTATCTTATCCCAAACATTCTAAATCTTCTCTCTACCCATCCTAAACATTCTAAATCTTCTCTCTATCTCATCCTAAACATTCTAAATCTTCTCTCTACATGATCCTTAACATTCTAAATCTTATCGTCCTAAACATTCTAAATCTTCTCTCTACCCATCCTAAACATTCTAAATCTTCTCTCTATATCATCCTAAACATTCTAAATCTTCTCTCTATCTTATCCCAAACATTCTAAATCTTCTCTCTATCTCATCCTAAACATTCTAAATCTTCTCTCTATCTCATCCTAAACATTCTAAATCTTCTCTCTATCTCATCCTAAACATTCTAAATATTCTCTCTATCTCATCCTAAACATTCTAAATCTTCTCTCTATATCATCCTAAATATTCTAAATCTTCTCTCTATCTCATCCTAAACATTGTAAATCTTCTCTCTATCTCATCCTAAACATTCTAAATCTTCTCTCTATCTCATCCTAAACATTCTAAATCTTCTCTCTATATCATCCTAAACAGTCTAAATCTTCTCTCTATGATCTCATCCTAAACATTCTAAATCTTCTCTCTATCTCATCCTTTACATTCTAAATCTTCTCTCTATATCATCCTAAACATTCTAAATCTTCTCTCTATATCATCCTAAACATTCTAAATCTTCTCTCTATATCATCCTAAACATTCTAAATCTTCTCGCTATCTCATCCTAAACATTCTAAATCTTCTCTCTATCTCATCCTAAACATTCTAAATTATTCTCTCTATATCATCCTAAACAGTCTAAATCTTCTCTCTATGATCTCATCCTAAACATTCTAAATCTTCTCTCTATATCATACTAAACATTCTAAATCTTCTCTCTTTATCATACTAAACATTCTAAATCTTCTCTCTATCTCATCCTAAACATTCTAAATCTTCTCTCTATCTCATCCTAAACATTCTAAATCTTCTCTCTATGATCTCATCCTACACATTCTAAATCTTCTCTCTATGATCTCATCCTAAACATTCTAAATCTTCTCTCTATGATCTCATCCTAAACATTCTAAATCTTCTCTCTATCTCATCCTAAACATTCTAAATCTGCTTTCTATATCATCCTTAACATTCTAAATCTTCTCTGTATATCATCCTAAACATTCTTAATCTTCTCTGTATCTCATCCCAAACAGTCTAAATCTTCTCTCTATCTCATCCCAAACAGTCTAAATCTTCTCTCTATCTCATCCATAACATTCTAAATATTCTCTCTATATCATCCTAAACATTCTAAATCTTCTCTCTATATCATCCTAAACATTCTAAATCTTCTCTCTATATCATCCTAAACATTCTAAATCTTCTCGCTATCTCATCCTAAACATTCTAAATCTTCTCTCTATCTCATCCTAAACATTCTAAATTATTCTCTCTATATCATCCTAAACAGTCTAAATCTTCTCTCTATGATCTCATCCTAAACATTCTAAATCTTCTCTCTATATCATACTAAACATTCTAAATATTCTCTCTTTATCATACTAAACATTCTAAATCTTCTCTCTATCTCATCCTAAACATTCTAAATCTTCTCTCTATCTCATCCTAAACATTCTAAATCTTCTCTCTATGATCTCATCCTAAACATTCTAAATCTTCTCTCTA
Source organism: Steromphala cineraria (assembly GCA_916613615.1). Taxonomy (NCBI): domain Eukaryota; kingdom Metazoa; phylum Mollusca; class Gastropoda; order Trochida; family Trochidae; genus Steromphala; species Steromphala cineraria. Next base: position 28,404,873 of record OU744723.1, on the reverse strand, counting down.
TGATCTCATCCTAAACATTCTAAATCTTCTCTCTATGATCTCATCCTAAACATTCTAAATCTTCTCTCTATCTCATCCTAAACATTCTAAATCTGCTTTCTATATCATCCTTAACATTCTAAATCTTCTCTGTATATCATCCTAAACATTCTTAATCTTCTCTGTATCTCATCCCAAACAGTCTAAATCTTCTCTCTATCTCATCCTAAACATTCTAAATCTTCTCTCTATCTCATCCTAAACATTCTTAATCTTCCCTCTATGATCTCATCCTGAACATTCTAAATCTTCTCTCTATCTCATCCTAAACATTCTAAATTTTCTCTCTATATCATCCTAAACATTCTAAATCTTCTCTCTATCTCATCCTAAACATTCTAAATCTTCTCTCTATCTCATCCTAAACATTCTAAATCTTCTCTCTATCTCATCCTAAACATTCTAAATCTTCTCTCTATCTCATCCTAAACATTCTAAATCTTCTCTCTATGATCTCATCCTAAACATTCTAAATCTTCTCTCTATCTCATCCTAAACATTCTAAATCTTCTCTCTATCTCATCCTAAACATTCTAAATCTTCTCTCTATATCATCCTAAACATTCTAAATCTTCTCTGTATCTCATCCCAAACAGTCTAAATCTTCTCTCTATATCATCCTTAACATTCTAAATCTTCACTCTATCTCATTCTAAACATTCTAAATCTTCTCTCTATATCATCCTAAACATTCTAAATCTTCTCTCTATCTCATCCTTAACATTCTAAATCTTCTCTCTATCTCATCCTAAACATTCTAAATCTTCTCTCTATATCATACTAAACATTCTAAATCTTCTCTTTTTATCATCCTAAACATTCTTATTATTCTTCGATCTAATCCTAAACATTCTAAATCTGCTCTCTTTATCATACTAAACATTCTAAATCTTCTCTCTATATCATCCTAAACATTCTTAATCTTCTCTGTATCTCATCCTAAACATTCTGAATTTTCTCTCTATCTCATCCTAAACATTCTAAATCTTCTCTCTATCTCAATCCAAACATTCTAAATCTTCTCTCTATATCATACTAAACATTCTAAATCTTCTCTCTATATCATCCTAAACATTCTAAATCTTCTCTCTATCTCATCCTAAACATTCTAAATCTTCTCTCTTTATCGTCCTAAACATTCTAAATCTTCTCGCTATCTCATCCTAAACATTCTAAATCTTCTCTCTATCTCATCCTAAACATTCTAAATCTTCTCTCTATGATCTCATCCTAAACATTCTAAATCTTCTCTCTATGATCTCATCCTAAACATTCTAAATCTTCTCTCTATGATCTCATCCTAAACATTCTAAATCTTCTCTCTATCTCATCCTAAACATTCTAAATCTGCTTTCTATATCATCCTTAACATTCTAAATCTTCTCTGTATATCATCCTAAACATTCTTAATCTTCTCTGTATCTCATCCCAAACAGTCTAAATCTTCTCTCTATCTCATCCCAAACAGTCTAAATCTTCTCTCTATCTCATCCTTAACATTCTAAATCTTCTCTCTATATCATCCTAAACATTCTAAATCTTCTCTCTATATCATCCTAAACATTCTAAATCTTCTCTCTATATCATCCTAAACATTCTAAATCTTCTCGCTATCTCATCCTAAACATTCTAAATCTTCTCTCTATCTCATCCTAAACATTCTAAATTATTCTCTCTATATCATCCTAAACAGTCTAAATCTTCTCTCTATGATCTCATCCTAAACATTCTAAATCTTCTCTCTATATCATACTAAACATTCTAAATCTTCTCTCTTTATCATACTAAACATTCTAAATCTTCTCTCTATCTCATCCTAAACATTCTAAATCTTCTCTCTATCTCATCCTAAACATTCTAAATCTTCTCTCTATGATCTCATCCTAAACATTCTAAATCTTCTCTCTATGATCTCATCCTAAACATTCTAAATCTTCTCCCTATGATCTCATCCTAAACATTCTAAATCTTCTCTCTATCTCATCCTAAACATTCTAAATCTGCTTTCTATATCATCCTTAACATTCTAAATCTTCTCTGTATATCATTCTAAACATTCTTAATCTTCTCTGTATCTCATCCCAAACAGTCTAAATCTTCTCTCTATCTCATCCTAAACATTCTAAATCTTCTCTCTATCTCATCCTAAACATTCTTAATCTTCCCTCTATGATCTCATCCTGAACATTCTAAATCTTCTCTCTATCTCATCCTAAACATTCTAAATTTTCTCTCTATATCATCCTAAACATTCTAAATCTTCTCTCTATCTCATCCTAAACATTCTAAATCTTCTCTCTATCTCATCCTAAACATTCTAAATCTTCTCTCTATCTCATCCTAAACATTCTAAATCTTCTCTCTATCTCATCCTAAACATTCTAAATCTTCTCTCTATGATCTCATCCTAAACATTCTAAATCTTCTCTCTATCTCATCCTAAACAATCTAAATCTTCTCTCTATCTCATCCTAAACATTCTAAATCTTCTCTCTATCTCATCCTAAACATTCTAAATCTTCTCTCTATCTCATCCTAAACATTCTAAATCTTCTCTCTATATCATCCTAAACATTCTAAATCTTCTCTGTATCTCATCCCAAACAGTCTAAATCTTCTCTCTATATCATCCTTAACATTCTAAATCTTCTCTCTATATCATCCTAAACATTCTAAATCTTCTCTCTATCTCATCCTTAACATTCTAAATCTTCTCTCGATCTCATCCTAAACATTCTAAATCTTCTCTCTATATCATACTAAACATTCTAAATCTTCTCTTTTTATCATCATAAACATTCTTATTATTCTTCGATCTCATCCTAAACATTCTAAATCTTCTCTCTTTATCATACTAAACATTCTAAATCTTCTCTCTATATCATCCTAAACATTCTTAATCTTCTCTGTATCTCATCCTAAACATTCTAAATTTTCTCTCTATCTCATCCTAAACATTCTAAATATTCTCTCTATCTCATCCCAAACATTCTAAATCTTCTCTCTATATCATACTAAACATTCTAAATCTTCTCTCTATATCATCCTAAACATTATAAATCTTCTCTCTATCTCATCCTAAACATTCTAAATCTTCTCTCTTTATCATCCTAAACATTCTAAATCTTCTCGCTATCTCATCCTAAACATTCTAAATCTTCTCTCTATCTCATCCTAAACATTCTAAATCTTCTCTCTATATCATCCTAAACAGTCTAAATCTTCTCTCTATGATCTCATCCTAAACATTCTAAATCTTCTCTCTATATTATACTAAACATTCTAAATCTTCTCTTTTTATCATCCTAAACATTCTAAATCTTCTCTCTATCTCATCCTAAACATTCTAAATTTTCTCTCTATCTCATCCTAAACATTCTAAATCTTCTCTCTATGATCTCATCCTTAACATTCTAAATCTTCTCTCTACATGATCCTTAACATTCTAAATCTTCTCTCTTTATCGTCCTAAACATTTTAAATCTTTTCTCTTTATCATCCTAAACATTCTAAATCTTCTCTCTATGATCTCATCCTAAACATTCTAAATCTTCTCTCTATGATCTCATCCTAAACATTCTAAATCTTCTCTCTATCTCATCCTAAACATTCTAAATCTTCTCTCTATCTCATCCTAAACATTCTAAATCTTCTCTCTATATCATCCTTAACATTCTAAATCTTCTCTGTATATCATCCTAAACATTCTTAATCTTCTCTGTATCTCATCCCAAACAGTCTAAATCTTCTCTCTATCTCATCCTAAACATTCTAAATCTTCTCTCTATCTCATCCTAAACATTCTTAATCTTCTCTCTATGATCTCATCCTAAACATTCTAAATCTTCTCTCTATCTCATCCTAAACATTCTAAATCTTCTCTCTATATCATCCTAAACATTCTAAATCTTCTCTCTATATCATCCTAAACATTCTAAATCTTCTCTCTATCTCATCCTAAACATTCTAAATCTTCTCTCTATCTCATCCTAAACATTCTAAATCTTCTCTCTATCTCATCCTAAACATTCTAAATCTTCTCTCTATCTCATCCTAAACAATCTAAATCTTCTCTCTATCTCATCCTAAACATTCTAAATCTTCTCTCTATCTCATCCTAAATATTCTAAATCTTCTCTCTATCTTATCCTAAACATTCTAAATCTTCTCTCTATATCATCCTAAACATTCTAAATCTTCTCTGTATCTCATCCCAAACAGTCTAAATCTTCTCTCTATATCATCCTAAACATTCTTAATCTTCACTCTATCTCATTCTAAACATTCTAAATCTTCTCTCTATATGATCCTAAACATTCTAAATCTTCTCTCTATCTCATCCTTAACATTCTAAATCTTCTCTCTATCTCATCCTAAACATTCTAAATCTTCTCTCTATATCATACTAAACATTCTAAATCTTCTCTCTTTATCATCCTAAACATTCTTAATCTTCTCTGTATCTCATCCTAAACATTCTAAATCTTCTCTCTTTATCATACTAAACATTCTAAATCTTCTCTCTATATCATCCTAAACATTCTCAATCTTCTCTGTATCTCATCCTAAACATTCTAAATTTTCTCTCTATCTCATCCTAAACATTCTAAATCTTCTCTCTATCTCATCCCAAACATTCTAAATCTTCTCTCTATATCATACTAAACATTCTAAATCTTCTCTCTATATCATCCTAAACATTATAAATCTTCTCTCTAGCTCATCCTAAACATTCTAAATCTTCTCTCTTTATCGTCCTAAACATTCTAAATCTTCTCTCTATCTCATCCTAAACATTCTAAATCTTCTCTCTATCTCATCCTAAACATTCTAAATCTTCTCTCTATCTCATTCTAAACATTCTAAATCTTCTCTCTACCCATCCTAAACATTCTAAATCTTCTCTCTATCTCATCCTAAACTTTCTAAATCTTCTCTCTATCTCATCCTTAACATTCTAAATCTTCTCTCTATCTCATCCCAAACATTCTAAATCTTCTCTCTATATCATCCTAAACATTCTAAATCTGTTCTGTATTTCATCCTAAACATTCTAAATCTTCTCTCTATCTCATTCTAAACATTCTAAATCTTCTCTCTATCTCATCCTTAACATTCTAAATCTTCTCTCTATCTTATCCTAAACATTCTAAATCTTCTCTCTATCTCATCCTAAACATTCTAAATCTTCTCTCTATATCATCCTAAACATTCTAAATCTTCTCTCTATCTCATCCTAAACATTCTAAATCTTCTCTCTACCCATCCTAAACATTCTAAATCTTCTCTCTATCTCATCCTAAACATTCTAAATCTTCTCTCTATATCATCCTAAACATTCTAAATCTTCTCTCTATCTCATCCCAAACATTCTAAATCTTCTCTCTATATCATCCTAAACATTCTAAATCTTTTCTGTTTCTCATCCTAAACATTCTAAATCTTCTCTGTATCTCATCCTAAACATTCTAAATCTTCTCTGTATCTCATCCTAAACATTCTAAATCTTCTCTCTATCTCATCCTAAACATTCTAAATCTTCTCTGTATCTCATCCTAAACATTCTAAATCTTCTCTCTATCTCATCCTAAACTGTTGCAGAAATAAATCGTTCCAATTATGAAACATGCTGCCTTGAATAATAATGCTGGTATTCCATCCGAACCCCTTGTTTTTTACAGAAAGGGTAAACCTTCAGTCAGTATGAACTTCATATTGGTGCGAGCTAGATGCCCGTAAAGATTACCCTTAAATGATAAGCAGATTTGTCCTGTGAGTAGCAGAGATGCCCTCCCCGAACTGCCATTACATTAATCTTGTCTCTCCTGCCGGTACTTGAGGCTGTCTATACCACAATAAATGTGCCCCTGAGTGACGTTGTAATAGCCTAGTGATTGTTTGACTCGGCACGTGGCCTAATGTTCTATCCTCATAGACAAGTTCCTATCAGTTCTTGCACTAACAGGACTAAGGCCTGGCAAGAAGCTGACAGTAAGTACTGAGGTAATGAACAAAATTCCGAGATGTCCGAGTCTCATATGGTCCTCTTGGCGTGACGTAATGGATGTCCTGCCTGTACATGGACGATCTCTCATGCTGCCAGTTTATCGGTACCAATTCCATAGATAAGGTCATTTATAATATAAAGGATATTCTGGATTGTACATGACTAAATCTAGCATGCTATCTATCGAGACATAACACAAATGTCTCTTACCAGTGCACGATAGCAAGCGCGTAAATTCAATGAACATCTATTGCCAACCATTTATATACATGTATTAAGATATTATTCGGATTAATTTCATGACAGGGCCTCTTAGTACCGACCTGGTTGGCTTGGTCTCATAAGGTTTAAATGTTGACATTTACTGAAATGTAGTCATTTTGTTCATTTCGTCATTTCAATTTTCTTATGTCGTGTCCACATTCCGACATTGCCCAATACCTCGACTTGAGCAACATTTTCTTTGCTAAGGAGTTTTTATTAATCGCCTTGAAGCAAGTTCACCCATGAGAGACTGCATTATTTACTCGCCAGCGTAAACCTGTAATTCAGTGTTTACGAAAATATGTATCGTTATCGTTATGTCGTCGCCATGTTGTTACGGCCTTTGCCTCAGTTTCAGAAGACTATCGGAAATAACGCTTGTTATATAAGTAGGGGAGTAATAACCGTTATCTTATCTTCAGATTTAGCTGGTTTTAGGCAATATGATTATTTTATAAAGATATAGTATTACAAACATGGCAATTAAATTCATAATTTTTAAAGATAAAGTTAGCTCTGTACCTGTGTTGAAGTCGTGAATCTCCGTAGTTCTGACATTCTGGCTCTGACCGAAGGTGCTTGGTCTGTAGTCGATCTTCACCAGGTGAACGTCCTCATTGAACGCCTCCTGTAGACCACACGCAACTTGTAACAGCGAAACGGGCACCATCATAACCAACAATCGGCGCCTCAACTGAGGACTTTGATGAAATACGACTTGGTTATGCCATAAACATTGAAATGAGAGTATAACAAATTTGTATATGCTCATGAAGACGTCATGTCGTCACTAGATGAACTATTGTGGTTGTATATATTCCATAAAATATATATATATACATGATGTTATTTGTTCATTAGAAAATTTATAGCATTTAATTCATAGTAAAACTTTCGCTGATCATCATCATGAAAAAAGCGACAGCAGCTGGAAGTACCTGCATGTAGGAGATAGTGTTTCGCTCGGGCACCTGCACCTCGGCCCCGAACCTGAAGGACTTGGCGGGCACTGGGGGCTTCACGCGGCTCTTCATCCCTCGACAGTAGCTGCCAGACGGTGTCTAGTGAATACATCGAATTATAAGTAATCTACCGGTGACATGCCTTGTTGCAAGTTCACTTGACAAGTATTCATGTACCTCACCTCAAATCTAGTCGACTGTCCGTCTAGTCCATGAGTGAAGTCTGTGAACTCGTACACATGGTTGAAGTCGGTTGCTTCTCCATCCTGCCACCTTCTGCCCCGCACCACACATCGCACGGGTACCTGACTCTGTCCCTCAGGGCTCGCATATTCCTGGCCTGCAACGACACGCGCTCGTAAATACCGTCAAGTACATTTTCAATCTATAAGGAAGTAGAAGCCTTTCTGGTAGCTACCAGGTGACCAACAGTTTGACTAACATGCGTGGGGTTCAAAAGCTCAACATCTCAATTCAATAGAATTGCTTTAAAGAGCATTCAAAAGATGGGTCTTGTTGAAATTGACAGATCACATCTGGAACTTTATTTTCCTGCCAATCAGATATATTATATCGTTGATATCGTTTCAGTAAACTGAATTTACTGTGAATGTGGCGTATTGATTCTTTCACGCAATCTCGATACGCATTGGTACGCGAAACTTCGTACCACAGCAGAAACTGTCACCATCGTGCCATGCGTGACAGTGCCGACCCAAAACCTTAAGGCAAATGTGTTTAAAATTAATTTAATCTATTTCTGGTATTTCTAATTTCAGTTATTTGTGTGTGTTATGGTAGGCTTGAACTCACGTGAGAAGTACCAGTGGACGGTCATGGTGGCGTCCATATCCTGCCAGTACATGCAGGAACTCCACTCGTCACACCGGATACCGCGCACTGTCCGCACCCCCAGGTACTTCTCGGGTTGTGACCCCCCGAACCTCAGCGCACCTGCCGCCGTGTACATCCGGTCTGTCCCGTTCGGAGACGTCTTCGAGCCGAAAATAAACCGGTTCGGGGCCTTTGAAATGTCATTTACCGTGCAATGGTAAGCAGAATCTAGAAAGGAATGTTTTTGCATCATTTTTATGCTGCAAAGGATTTTATTTTTGAACCTCATATATACTCAATCTGGTTGATAAATATAATCTTTGTTTGGTGTTTTGTGATCAAAGCCTGTAGTTTAACAAGCATCCCTCAGGATCTTTATACTACCCCCACCTTACAGCTTAAACGGGGAATATAGCCTTCGTTCTGTACCTTCGTCCGTCCGTCAGTCCGTTCATAACAATATTGTTTTTCGGAGCATATCTTCTTAACCGTACTGTGATATGCTTGTTTTACTAAAGTCAACGTTTTAAATCTGATGTAAAAAATTAGTTAATTGCCCCGTTACATCAGGCGTGCTACACATGGATCGATAGAGACACTAAACCGCATGCATGCTTACAAGATATGATTTAATGATATTTCATGTTTCTGATTATATCTGAATCAACATCGTTGTCGTCTCTTTTCATGTTATTATTTATTATATGTTGTATAGGAGCGGTTTAACATAAGCTCATCAACCTGTTCACCCATCCTTATAAATGAATATAAATATGTTTAACTCATGCTTGCTTGCTAAACTTCATACACATGTCAACCATGATGATTAGATGTGCTCTATGGGGGTTACCTATAGTTGAAATATATCTTATAGTGTCCATGGCAAAATGACGGAAACCCACTCTCTGGGAAGTTTGTCCAGAAAAAATATCCTATACTTTATATCTCACAGGGGTTCGAATCTCGGAGTGGACAATATGATAAAATACAACATTTTAAAACCTGGACTTTTGCCCTCATATATCGTTTTCATATGTTTAGATAAAGCTAAATTTTGAAATTTGAACGAGATCGGTCAATAAATAAAGATTTAAGCGTTATTCTCGATCTATTCTCTAATCGCTAAAACCTGATCGAAAACAAGACACATTAACTATTTTAACGTGCGGTGCAATTTATATTTAATCTTATCGCAACACTATGCATTGGAGTTGTAGTTCAATCTTTTCACTTGCTGAACAAGTCGCCCAATTTTTAGAATTCCATCCAACTTTTTACCACTGGCCCTCGCATTAACACCACCCGTATCTTTGAACAGATGGCTGGCCGACTACGGGAAAATATCGGCAATGTCCGAAATTCAAACACGCTGCCATGAATCGGAAATGGAAACGAAATGAAAATCATATACATAGCGTCAAATAAGATTGACTCACACGGGGGTAATACAATGTAGATGTCATCACCATGAAGACTACAGGTGCCATCGTAAGTGTAATAATACAAACCTAGCTCATCATTAGTTCTGCTAGATGTGCTAAACAATTAAGAAAATTGCGGCCTTATAGAATAATACATTACAATCCCGAATGGAAAGCACATTGAACGCACTTGTTAACGGCGTGACGACGACGAGTTGGTTGATGTTGTAGTCGTAGAAGCCGTACACCTTGGTGCCGCTGTCGTACTGCTCCAAGGATCCCCTGTTGTCTGTCTCGTCGTACCACTCTCTGATGTCTGTCGTGTAGTTCTTGTCCACGATGTTGGCCTCCACGCGCACACTGAACTCTTTAGGCAGATACGGCCGCTTGTGTGTCAGGTCTGTGGTTAACAATATACTTGTGTGTCAGGTCGTGGTTAACAATATACTTGTGTGTCAGGTCTGTGGTTAACAATATACTTGTGTGTCAGGTCTGTGGTTAACAATATACTTGTGTGTCAGGTCTCTGGTTAACAATATACTTGTGTGTCAGGTCTGTGGTTAACAATATACTTGTGTGTCAGGTCGTGGTTAACAATATACTTGTGTGTCAGGTCTGTGGTTAACAATATACTTGTGTGTCAGGTCTGTGGTTAACAATATACTTGTGTGTCAGGTCTCTGGTTAACAATATACTTGTGTGTCAGGTCTGTGGTTAACAATATACTTGTGTGTCAGGTCTGTGGTTAACAATATACTTGTGTGTCAGGTCTGTGGTTAACAATATGCTTGTGTGTCAAGTCTGTGGTTAACAACATACTTGTGTGTCAGGTCTGTGGTTAACAATATACTTGTGTGTCAGGTCTGTGGTTAACAATATGCTTGTGTGTCAGGTCTGTGGTTAACAATATACTTGTGTGTCAGGTCTGTGGTTAACAATATACTTGTGTGTCAGGTCTGTGGTTAACAATATGCTTGTGTGTCAGGTCTGTGGTTAACAATATACTTGTGTGTCAGGTCTGTGGTTAACAATATACTTGTGTGTCAGGTCTGTGGTTAACAATATACTTGTGTGTCAGGTCTGTGGTTAACAATATACTTGTGTGTCAGGTCTGTGGTAAACAATATACTTGTATGTCAGGTCTGTGTACCAGAGCACAACCCATATGATAATTACGCTGCGTGACTGGGTATCAGTACGAGATTAACACGATTAGGAAGACTGAAGAGACCTTCTGGTTTCACGGGGGTGTTCGATTAAAACCCACTCTTCAATCGTTTACTCAGTTGAACCTTAGCTTATTGATAAACCAGATTTCTCTGACATCCCCCCCCCCCCCCCCCCCCAAAAAAAACAACAACAAACAAACCACAAAACAAACCCAAAATGATTTCGTTAACTCAGTTAACGTTTTACGAAGGACAAACTTACTCAATAGAATGTTTAAGACAAAGATAATAACATAACTATAATTCTTTGATGTCAGCTTAAAAAACAACATTTTGATTGAATACAGAGATCGATAGCTGAAGTATACATTTACAAGAGATATATATTTCCTATGGTTGAATAAAACGAACAATCCTAAGCATAATGAGTTGTATGAATTTGCCGTTACACTGAGAGCAGGGAATTCACTGTCAACCTACCGTTCTGACTGAGGGGGAGTTGTTTACAGACGTCCTTATCCCATCCGTGCAGGCCCTGCAATACCCCTACGTGGCTTGCTACAGCAACAATGAACACCAACCACTTCATATTGTCATACCTGTAAAATAACACCAACCACTTCATATTGTCATACCTGTAAAATACCACCAACCACTTCAAATCGTCATACCTGTAAAATAACACCAACCACTTCATATTGTCATACCTGTAAAATACCACCAACCACTTCATATTGTCATACCTGTAAAATAACACCAACCACTTCATATCGTCATACCTGTAAAATAACACCAACCACTTCATATTGTCATACCTGTAAAATAACACCAACCACTTCATATCGTCATACCTGTAAAATAACACCAACCACTTCATATCGTCATACCTGTAAAATAATACCAACCACTTCATATTGTCATACCTGTAAAATAACACCAACCACTTCATATCGTCATACCTGTAAAATAACACCAACCACTTCATATTGTCATACCTGTAAAATAACACCAACCACTTCATATCGTCATACCTGTAAAATAACACCAACCACTTCATATTGTCATACCTGTAAAATAACACCAACCACTTCATATTGTCATACCTGTAAAATAACACCAACCACTTCATATCGTCATACCTGTAAAATAACACCAACCACTTCATATTGTCATACCTGTAAAATAACACCAACCACTTCATATTGTCATACCTGTAAAATAACACCAACCACTTCATATCGTCATACCTGTAAAATAACACCAACCCCTTCATATTGTCATACCTGTAAAATAACACCAACCAATTCATATTGTCATACCTGTAAAATAACACCAACCCCTTCATATTGTCATACCTGTAAAATAACACCAACCACTTCATATTGTTATGCCTGTAAAATAACACCAACCACTTCATATCGTCATACCTGTAAAATAACACCAACCACTTCATATCGTCATACCTGTAAAATAACACCAACCATTTCATATTGTCATGCCTGTAAAATAACACGAACACCAATATATAAAATGAATCGTATGGACTCTTTACTCATTCCCAAATACATCGCATATTCAATTTTCATTTAACATGTTATATATGCCTATTCACAGATGTAAAAAACATACACCACAAATTTCACTGCGATTTTGCCTTTTATTCTTTCAAAAAGTTATTTAGGTTCTATGAAATGTTTTTGTCGAAAATCATGAAATGTATAAATTTTATCGAGTGACAATATGTTGACATTATTTGTAATGTTAGAACTCACTATTATCGTTGTGTTTCTTGCAAGGGTTTGTTTGAAATTATGCTTCAGGAACATTGTTCATAGAGTAAATTCCGACTGTTGATGCATCTTTCAAAACTTCACTTCCGTCTTGTGACCCATGACCTTGTACTGCTGACTTTTGACATGATATATATATTTATTCTTATATTAAATTTATTTAAACGTTCTGCTTACGCAGGTTTTCTTACTCTTTTTATTTTAATATTATACGCATTTTGTATAAACATACATTTTGTATAAACATGCATTTTGTATAAACATTCGGTAAGATAATTAGTTATACCATTCAGGTGAGGGGGTGGGGATATCAGACTCTTCGGTTCGTTGCAGAAAAACTACATAACATAAAACAATCATCAATTTACCGAATACTTGCTGGTATGGAAGGTTACAATATATGTGAGCTATCGATTCTTTTTGTAGGTTTTAAAATTTGGCGCTCATAGACAAAAGGAATCAGTGAACCGTAACTGGATGAAGAGGGAGCCAACTGTGTGCTGTACCTGTAGGATACAACATGACCCGCGGGCATTATTGAAAAGAATGTCTGATGACTGCGGGTAATGCCCACGGGCCGAAAGCCCACGGGGAGGAGTCATACTTTTCAATAATGCCCACGGGTCCTGTTTTATCTAACTTATAAACCGAAAGAAACAGTGGGAAAACAATTTTGTACTAAAATATAAGGTGGTGGATAATAAAAAATACGTGTTGTTTCAATCAAATGTGTTTTCGGTTGTGAAACGCATCGCGCGAACGCAGTCGAGTCACCCTTGGTGAGTGATGCACGTGCAGCTAGCATTTATCTGCAGTGGTACATTGACCCCAAATTCCTAGGTCGCTAATTTAACGTGAAAAATGATAAATTAGTATTCTTAGCATCACGTTTCCTAAAAATAAATGTAATGATATGAAATATCAATTCACTCAAACTCAGACCTTTGTTAATAAATCACTTAACATTCAGTGCTGTCAGGCAGACCGTGGGGTTCAGCGATCCGGAGTGGGAGTTTTGTGGGTTCGAGGCGGCACAACACCAAAAACATTTGCAGATGTGATATTTAATATTGTGCTATTTTTCCTCCTTGACAATGGGACAGTAGCACGTTTTTTGACAATTTTATATTTTAATTTTTTCACTGATAATTGTACGTTAATACTAAATGTATTACGTTGATAGTGTCAAAAATCTCTTTACACAAACCAATCATCCATAGTCAGAGAACAAATTATCCAGATTCCCATAAAATCTATTGGCAGTCATTTTTGTGTGAACACCTTTAATTCATTTTGTGTAAAAAAAGGAATGGCATGGCTTAACTTAACATAATATATTTGAATTATTACTGCTTCATTTAGTTTAAATACATTGTCTTTCGATTTGAACCATTATTTTCATTTTCCTGACATCACCTTATGTTCCCCCTAAAAACGTGCTACTGCCCCTTTAAAAAAGTCCTTCAACCTGAATAATTTAGATAATTGCCCGGGGCAGAGGGCATTATTAACATAATTGTCCGGGACAGAGGACATTATCAAGGTAATTGTCCTGGGAAGAGGGACGTAATCAGACAGGAGGGAAATTACGAAAAATAGTGTCCCGGAAGAACAATAGGGTGATGTCACTGGAGGTCTATAAGTGGTTATCATTATGCCGTTGGTGAATCCCGCCATTATGAGTGTGTGGAGATGGACACTTGGCAGACCATGTAAGGTGTTGGAAGAATTATGTATTTGAAGTATTTGATGAACAATCTTAAATGATATGTTTGCAACCATCAAGGTAAATGGAACGTTTTTCAAAGAAAACATGAAAAGTAAATTAAACGTATCCTACTATGCAGCTACTCAAACACTTATCTATTCAAGTACGATTTGTCTCCCTCAACTCCATGATAGTCTCAGTAGAGTCATATCGTGGTTCATATAACAATACCAATTACCTTCCAATATCCACAAGTTTATATGGTTGAGATAATGACCTACAGCCGAGTGGGTATCGGATATAACCTTCAAGCGACAGCGAGAAGGTTAAATCCGATAGCCATGAGGATGTGGTCATTATCTCACATACACCACGTGGCTTTACTAATTTGCATTTTAACAAAAGTAGTACATCAACCAAATGTTTAGTTATTTGATAACTGTTGTTATGGAGTAAAACTTAAATACACCCCACTTCTAAACATTTCATTTGCACAATACGCGAATTTCACGTGCAAATTGAACATGTCATGGCGAAGTTGTCAATCAGACAAATCTGAACAAGACACCATCTGTTTCTAGTTGTTTCGACTTAAAAAAACACCAAAATTCTACATTGAACTGAACTTTAATAATGTGAACACAATTTGTCAAAAACGTCATCGAAGTTGTGGTTTATGGCAAATGATATTCTTATGTTTAAAACACTATTCAGTCTATCAAATATTTCCCTCTTTATGAAGCAAAAGGTGTTGCTGTTGTCAATTTCATCTTGTGATGCACGGATTTTAAGTGAATATTATATCCCACGAGCTGTACACAGTCGAAAGCATATGGTTTGAAGGTGGAGACAAAAATGAAGTGGCCTCATGTTTTGAACAAATTTAAGGCCGTGTTTCAAGGTCTTTGCAGAAGGAAATAAAAGGTGAGTTGAATTTTTAAGCATATTCATGTATTTGCTGTTGAATGTTATTTATGCGTGGATCTACGAAAATGCTGAAGTATGTTACAGAGGGTCTACCCGGTATAAAACAAGCTGTCAACAACCAAGTTCATATTTATGCATGTTTCTGTTAAAAGATTATTCTTAATGTAATGATTATTTTTAATATCATTTTGTAATATAAGCAATGTCTACATAATATTGATAACTACATGTCACATATAGTTATAACTCTGAAATTGTAATTAATTCAGCATGTTTCTTTCTTACAATTAATCACATTATTCGACATTTATCTTTAAAATATGGTTGGTTCATTAAAAAGTATACTCTAACATTATTCAAAAGTCATATTAATTTTTTTTTTATAATGAGCATTATATATTATAATTAGCAAACATATTTATACCTAGAGAGAGATCAAAATTAGGCAATTAAGTCAAACATCGATCACATGTGTTTCATTTCAATAACTGACGTTACACTTTTGTGTCAGGGATTACAAATGGACGTTTGATTGACTATCCAAACAACATTAAAGCCGACCTTATTATGGATAATTCAACATAGGCAATATGAATGGAAAAGAGTTTAGCTTGTCAAAGGATTGGGAACACTGTTCGTTTGGATTCTGTGTCCTACTTGCTGAAACTTTTCAGCTAATCGAGAACGACGTGAATTTGTGTGAGTGTTATGATGAAAATACTATGATACCTTGAGGTCTGCATTCATCATGGATAAGCACAAAGCACAAAATGATATCACTATGTGATGCATTTTATATGAAAATAAGTTATAAATTTGTAAATGAACTACGTTTCAAAATTGTTTTATGTTATGTTTTCTTTCGTACATGTGTCTTTGACACAAAGTAAACATTTCAAGGTGTCGGGTACCTTGACGTTCCCTAAAACACAGTGGTTGTAAGTTCTTTCGAGGTGAGATACCACAAAGAAGTGAGGCGAACCGAGAACACATTGACCAAACGCACCTTGGGTGAGAAGAGGTAAGGTTATACAATATAACCATCTCACGCCTGGTTATACCAAATAGTTAACCTCTGATATTGACCTAATAACCACACCACGTGGTGTATATCTATATATATTCGACATTTGATTTTTGAAATTTTCGTTTAGCTGAGAACGAGTGTCTTATAAGTTGACATTTGTTTTGGTAGATGAATGATTCGCCGTCGATATAGCATTGAAACGTACTCGAATTGTACATACTCGTAGCATATTCGTTACAGTCCCACGGTATACCCTCACTGGATGTAGAGTATATGCTGCACCGGTGTATGTCATACCCGACATAAAGTATGTCCATTCAGAAAGTATAACAAATACCTACCGGTACACTGTTCCTTGTTTCGGGGTGCTTCTATGGACCCACTGCCTGACTGTGATAACTACCTGATAACGTCAGTGAGGACCACCACAACGCACGGTGTTATCTTTATCTCTGTTATCTGCTCGTGTAACCTCATCTCTACCTTTATACAGCGTCATTACACGAACCGCTCAAACATTCCACAGTGCAGCTAAGCTGGAAGGTACGGAAACCCAGCGTATTCGAGTTATGTGACAGTTCTTTTAAATACATATAAGCAACTGCACCAAGGTTGTTTAGCAAATATATCCCATGTGTTGAAGTTGAAGGTTGAGGCTGAGGTTGAAGTGCTTTTCAAATGTACATAATCATCAATAAGGAGGAGGGGAGTCGCGAAAACACCCAACGACCCCCGTCCATGATTCTTTAAAGTGTCATATTTTACCCTTTACGTATAGTTCTCGCAGTTTCCTGAAAATATTTGCATTTCCGGCGCTTAATGGTGGGATATGGGACATGGCCTTAAGACACGATTGAAATGATTTCGTCTATGAGCATGCAATGTAGATCTTTAATTTATACTTTAGCTCATACCCTGTATTTAACGTGTTTAGATCATGATACTCGTGTTCTCCAAGTGCAATCCACGCCTTACTATTCAAATGAAGAACACAGGTTTCTAACAAACTTTTCTTCATCCTTTATCCAGCCCTCCATGGTCCTCTGAGTAGTCTATCTATCCAATAACTTACCTTACTGCAAAGGACCAAGATGGACCTTCCAATCCCATGATGAAGGACCTACTACAATGGTGGATCACATCCTTGTTTCATGCGACCTGCTCAAGTCTGTTACTGATATACATATCCTTGATGACCATCTGTATAATGTGTCAGACCACAATGCAATTGTCTGTTCCTTGTCACAAGATAGTATCATTTTAACCCCGCAGATTGATTGCAACCACAATATATCTTGGGATAGAGCTATCAAAACCGAAGCTATTGAACTCTATAAAACTGCTCTTGCCTATGAACTGGATAATATCGATGTAAGACCGGGTAGCCAGGATCATGACGATGTCGAATCCTACTACAATGCCGTGGTTCACTGCATCAATACAGCCAGCAAAGCAAAAAGTTCCTGCCACACTTGAAGCCCTACTGGAATAAAGCTGTGAAAGGTCACCACGATCAGATGAGACATCTTCGACAAAGGTGGTTAGCTGCAGGCAAGCCTAGAGATCCTAGTGACAAAAATTACCATGATTATAAAAGAGCGAAATGTGAATTCAGAAGAGAATTACGACATGCATCTAATGAATACATAAGAGCCACACATATCGAAATAGACACAGCATGTGAAGTAGATCAAAACCTGTTCTGGCGCCTCGTCAAAAGCAAAGAACAGACTAAGAAGGAAACAAGTACAGGCTGTCTTGTTCTAAACGGTAAGAGACTAACGTCAACAGCTGATGTCCTTAGTGGATGGACTGACCATTTCCAAAATGTCTTCACATGCAACAACAACCCAAAGTATGACAAGACCATCGCAGAATCTGTCTCCAAGCAGATTGAGCAGCTTAGAAAAGAGAACTCCAGATCTGAGAATGATATCTCGCTTACAACCTGCGATGAAGTGGCTAGGATATGCCTTTCTCTTAAGAATAAGAAAGCAGGCGGGGACGATAGCCTTGTGTATGAACATCTTAAATATGGTGGTGTTTGCTTACATCGGCACATCTCTGACCTGTCCAATCTAGTAATTGCAACAGGATACATTCCAACAAGTTGGAAATGCAGTACAATTGTACCTATCCACAAAGGCGGAAACAAACCAAAGTCTGATCCGAATTCCTACAGAGGTATATCCCTCACTCCTGTTATTGCTAAGCTATTTGAAAAGGTGTTTGATGAGAGACTTACTGAATTACAAACAAGCCAAATATTTCCAAATAAACAACAAATGGCTTATCAAAAAGGACTATCTTCAGTTCATGCCTCCTTCAACCTACAAGAGACTATACACCACTATCAGGAACGCAATGACTCTGCCCACGTTGCATTCCTTGATTCATCAAAGGCTTTTGATTCTGTCTGGCATGATGGACTCAAGCTGAAGATTCACAACATTGGTGTATCCAATAGAAGATGGTCACTATTGGACTCACTCTACACGGACATGAAGAGTTGTGTAAAACTCGGCTCTGAAAGCTCCCGTTACTTCACCTTACATCGTGGGGTTCGCCAAGGAGGAGTGCTATCGGCCAAGCTATATCTCCTTTACATTAATGACCTCCTGGACAGACTCACTTCTTCTAATAAAGCAGCTGTAGTCCTCGACATAAATGCTGGATGTCCAACACAAGCAGACGACATTGCTGTGATCAGTCCAAGGATTCCATGTCTTCAAGAACTCCTTCTTATCTGTGAAGACTACAGTAGTCATTGGCGCTTCAACTTTTCTCCCTCAAAGAGCACAGTCATTTCTTTCAAGAACAAGCCCGGCGATGAAGTCAACAAAGCAAGCCTTACACTATGCAGAGAATCACTTCCTGTATCACATAGCGTCAAGCATGTGGGTATCCTCCTGGACAAGAACTTCATCAGTATGGAACGAACTGTTGCAGCATGCAGGTTCATCAAAACAAGTGTAAGATGTCTTCTAAAGTATGGGGTCCACAAGTCAGCTCTCAACCCAATGACAAGTGCTAAGCTCATTAAACTGTGTTGTCTGCCCAAAGCACTATATGGATGCGAACTTTTGAATCCTATTCCATGTACAGAGATAAAGATGTTAGAGAGGGCACAACATCATTGCATCAAAAGCATTCAAGGTCTTCCCAATAGAACACGTTCTGACATGTGCCAGAGTCTGCTAGGATGGCATCCAATCGAAGCCTACATCGACAGGAAGAAGCTGCTATTCCTGAGTCAAATTCTCCATCTTCATCCACGAGCACTACCCAAACAGATTCTCCTCACCAGACTCATGGAATACAGGCAGCAGTGCTCTCCCAAGTACTATGGGTTTGTCCCCGATGTTGTCAGGATACTACTGAAGTACGAACTCTCCATCCACCTGGAAAAATTCCTTGACACAAATAGCTTTCCCAGCCACTCCTCATGGAAGAAATTGACAGCAACGACTATCCATAGAGTGCAGACGAAAATTAGGGCGGACAGGATAGCTAATGACAGCGACTTTGATTTGTTCAGGCAAATCCATCCGAGAGTAGAGACACATGCTGCATGGAATCTGTGTAAGTTGTACCCAGAGATTGCAGCCAATGCCCAACTTCACGTCCTACTGTGCACATATACCAGAGCCTCAACATCAGATACTCTATGCCATAAGTGTGGACTGTTTTACAATAATGTTATCGTGCATGCTCTAACAATGTGCGACTACACAATGCCACTCAGGGACAATCTCTGGATAGAACTCTCCAATATTGGCAGTCTGGATTTCTGCCTCTATATGCACAACAAAACAGACACAGACATTGCTTGCTCACTTCTAGCTGCAAGAGAATGCAGTGACTTGCTCTGTGTTTATGAGAAAGAACAATTCTCGTTGAGTGCTGTCCACTTTGTGACTGCCATGTGTCGGAAATACCTCGATATATCCGAGCAACTCTAGTTCCACATGATGCTGACGTTCTCTCCATTTATTGGCTAATTATCGTATATATGTACTTGTGTAAATAATAGGTTTTGATTCAATCTTTGTTGTAAATCTTCATTACTGGAGGAAATAAAGATTATATATATCCAGCCCGCCATGGTCCTCTGAGTAGTCTATCTATCATGAGTGCATCACCCAACTTTATCCAGCCCTCCATGGTCCTCTGAGTAGTCTATCTATCATGAGTGCATCACCCAACTTTATCCAGCCCTCCATGGTCCTCTGAGTAGTCTATCTATCATGAGTGCATCACCCAACTTTATCCAGCCCTCCATGGTCATCTGAGTAGTCTATCATGAGTGCATCACCCAACTTTATCCAGCCCTCCATGGTCCTCTGAGTAGTTTATCTATCATGAGTGCATCACCCAACTTTATCCAGCCCTCCATGGTCCTCTGAGTAGTCTATCTATCATGAGTGCATCACCCAACTTTATCCAGCCCTCCATGGCCCTCTGAGTAGTCTATCTATCATGAGTGCATCACCCAACTTTATCCAGCCCTCCATGGTCCTCTGAGTAGTCTATCATGAGTGCATCACCCAACTTTATCCAGCCCTCCATGGTCCTCTGAGTAGTCTATCATGAGTGCATCACCCAACTTTATCCAGCCCTCCATGGTCCTCTGAGTAGTTTATCTATCATGAGTGCATCACCAAACTTTATCCAGCCCTACATGGTCCTCTGAGTAGTCTATCATGAGTGCATCACCCAACTTTATCCAGCCCTCCATGGTCCTCTGAGTAGTCTATCTATCATGAGTGCATCACCCAACTTTATCCAGCCCTCCATGGTCCTCTGAGTAGTCTATCATGAGTGCATCACCCAACTTTATCCATCCCTCCATGGTCCTCTGAGTAGTCTATCATGAGTGCATCACCCAACTTTATCCAGCCCTCCATGGTCCTCTGAGTAGTCTATCTATCATGAGTGCATCACCCAACTTTATCAAGCCCTCCATGGTCCTCTGAGTAGTCTATCTATCATGAGTGCATCACCCAACTTTATCCAGCCCTCCATGGTCCTCTGAGTAGTCTATCTATCATGAGTGCATCACCCAACTTTATCCAGCCCTCCATGGTCCTTTGAGTAGTCTATCTATCATGAGTGCATCGCCCAACTTTATCCAGCCCTCCATGGTCGTCTGAGTAGTCTATCTATCATGAGTGCATCACCCAACTTTATCCAGCCCTCCATGGTCCTCTGAGTAGTCTATCTATCATGAGTGCATCACCCAACTTTATCCAGCCCTCCATGGTCCTATGAGTAGTCTATCTATCATGAGTGTATCACCCAACTTTATCCAGCCCTCCATGGTCCTCTGAGTAGTCTATCTATCATGAGTGCATCACCCAACTTTATCCAGCCCTCCATGGTCCTCTGAGTAGTCTATCTATCATGAGTGCATCACCCAACTTTATCAAGCCCTCCATGGTCCTCTGAGTAGTCTATCATGAGTGCATCACCCAACTTTATCCAGCCCTCCATGGTCCTCTGAGTAGTCTATCTATCATGAGTGCATCACCCAACTTTATCCAGCCCTCCATGGTCCTCTGAGTAGTCTATCTATCATGAGTGCATCACCCAACTTTATCCAGCCCTCCATGGCCCTCTGAGTAGTCTATCTATCATGAGTGCATCACCCAACTTTATCCAGCCCTCCATGGTCCTCTGAGTAGTCTATCATGAGTGCATCACCCAACTTTATCCAGCCCTCCATGGTCCTCTGAGTAGTCTATCATGAGTGCATCAACCAAATTTATCCAGCCCTCCATGGCCATCTGAGTAGTCTATCTATCATGAGTGCATCACCCAACTTTATCCAGCCCTCCATGGTCCTCTGAGTAGTCTATCTATCATGAGTGCATCACCCAACACTATCCAGCCCTCCATGGTCCTCTGAGTAGTCTATCATGAGTGCATCACCCAACTTTATCCAGCCCTCCATGGTCCTCTGAGTAGTCTATCTATCATGAGTGCATCACCCAACACTATCCAGCCCTCCATGGTCCTCTGAGTAGTCTATCTATCATGAGTGCATCACCCAACTTTATCCAGCCCTCCATGGTCCTCTGAGTAGTCTATCTATCAGGAGTGCATCACCCAACTTTATCCATCCCTCCATGGTCCTCTGAGTAGTCTATCATGAGTGCATCACCCAACTTTATCCAGCCCTCCATGGTCCTCTGAGTAGTCTATAATGAGTGCATCACCCAACTTTATCCAGCCCTCCATGGTCCTCTGAGTAGTCTATCATGAGTGCATCACCCAACTTTATCCAGCCCTCCATGGTCCTCTGAGTAGTCTATCTATCATGAGTGCATCACCCAACTTTATCCATCCCTCCATGGTCCTCTGAGTAGTCTATCATGAGTGCATTACCCAACTCTATCCAGCCCTCCATGGTCCTCTGAGTAGTCTATCTATCATGAGTGCATCACCCAACTTTATCCAGCCCTCCATGGTCCTCTGAGTAGTCTTTTATGAGTGCATCACCCAACTTTATCCAGCCCTCCATGGTCCTCTGAGTAGTCTATCTATCACGAGTGCATCACCCAACACTATCCAGCCCTCCATGGTCCTCTGAGTAGTCTATCATGAGTGCATCACCCAACTTTATCCAGCCCTCCATGGTCCTCTGAGTAGTCTATCTATCATGAGTGCATCACCCAACACTATCCAGCCCTCCATGGTCCTCTGAGTAGTCTATCTATCATGAGTGCATCACCCAACTTTATCCAGCCCTCCATGGTCCTCTGAGTAGTCTATCTATCAGGAGTGCATCACCCAACTTTATCCAGCCCTCCATGGTCCTCTGAGTAGTCTATCTATCATGAGTGCATCGCCCAACTTTATTCAGCCCTCCATGGTCGTCTGAGTAGTCTATCTATCATGAGTGCATCACCCAACTTTATCCAGCCCTCCATGGTCCTCTGAGTAGTCTATCTATCATGAGTGCATCACCCAACTTTATCCAGCCCTCCATGGTCCTATGAGTAGTCTATCTATCATGAGTGCATCACCCAACTTTATCCAGCCCTCCATGGTCCTCTGAGTAGTATATCTATCATGAGTGCATCACCCAACTTTATCCAGCCCTCCATGGTCCTCTGAGTAGTCTATCTATCATGAGTGCATCACCCAACTTTATCCAGCCCTCCATGGTCCTCTGAGTAGTCTATCATGAGTGCATCACCCAACTTTATCCAGCCCTCCATGGTCCTCTGAGTAGTCTATTTTTCATGAGTGCATCACCCAACTTTATCCAGCCCTCCATGGTCCTCTGAGTAGTCTATCTATCATGAGTGCATCACCCAACTTTATCCAGCACTCAAAGGCCCTCTGAGTAGTCTATCTATCATGAGTGCATCACCCAACTTTATCCAGCCCTCCATGGTCCTCTGAGTAGTCTATCATGAGTGCATCACCCAACTTTATCCAGCCCTCCATGGCCCTCTGAGTAGTCTATCTATCATGAGTGCATCACCCAACTTTATCCAGCCCTCCATGGTCCTCTGAGTAGTCTATCATGAGTGCATCACCCAACTTTATCCAGCCCTCCATCGTCCTCTGAGTAGTCTATCATGAGTGCATCACCCAACTTTATCCAGCCCTCCATGGCCCTCTGAGTAGTCTATCTATCATGAGTGCATCACCCAACTTTATCCATCCCTCCATGGTCCTCTGAGTAGTCTATCATGAGTGCATCACCCAACTTTATCCAGCCCTCCATGGTCCTCTGAGTAGTTTATCATGAGTGCATCACCCAACTTTATCCAGCCCTCCATGGTCCTCTGAGTAGTCTATCTATCATGAGTGCATCACCCAACTTTATCCATCCGTCCATGGTCCTCTGAGTAGTCTATCATGAGTGCATCACCCAACTTTATCCAGCCCTCCATGGTCCTCTGAGTAGTCTATCTATCATGAGTGCATCACCCAACTTTATCCAGCCCTCCATGGTCCTCTGAGTAGTCTATAATGAGTGCATCACCCAACTTTATCCAGCCCTCCATGGTCCTCTGAGTAGTCTATCATGAGTGCATCACCAAACTTTATCCAGCCCTCCATGGTCCTCTGAGTAGTCTATCTATCATGAGTGCATCACCCAACTTTATCCAGCCCTCCATGGTCCTCTGAGTAGTCTATCTATCATGAGTGCATCACCCAACTTTATCCAGCCCTCCATGGTCCTCTGAGTAGTCTATCTATCATGAGTGCATCACCCAACTTTATCCAGCCCTCCATGGTCCTCTGAGTAGTCTATCTATCATGAGTGCATCACCCAACTTTATCCAGCCCTCCATGGTCGTCTGAGTAGTCTATCTATCATGAGTGCATCACCCAACTTTATCCAGCCCTCCATGGTCCTATGAGTAGTCTATCTATCATGAGTGCATCACCCAACTTTATCCAGCCCTCCATGGTCCTCTGAGTAGTCTATCTATCATGAGTGCATCACCCAACTTTATCCAGCCCTCCATGGTCCTCTGAGTAGTCTATCTATCATGAGTGCATCACCCAACTTTATCCAGCCCTCCATGGTCCTCTGAGTAGTCTATCATGAGTGCATCACCCAACTTTATCCAGCCCTCCATGGCCCTCTGAGTAGTCTATCTATCATGAGTGCATCACCCAACTTTATCCATCCCTCCATGGTCCTCTGAGTAGTCTATCATGAGTGCATAACCCAACTTTATCCAGCCCTCCATGGTCCTCTGAGTAGTCTATCATGAGTGCATCACCCAACTTTATCCAGCCCTCCATGGTCCTCTGAGTAGTCTATCTATCATGAGTGCATCACCCAACTTTATCCATCCCTCCATGGTCCTCTGAGTAGTCTATCATGAGTGCATCACCCAACTTTATCCAGCCCTCCATGGTCCTCTGAGTAGTCTATAATGAGTGCATCACCCAACTTTATCCAGCCCTCCATGGTCCTCTGAGTAGTCTATCATGAGTGCATCACCCAACTTTATCCAGCCCTCCATGGTCCTCTGAGTAGTCTATCTATCATGAGTGCATCACCCAACTTTATCCAGCCCTCCATGGTCCTCTGAGTAGTCTATCATGAGTGCATCACCAAACTTTATCCAGCCCTCCATGGTCCTCTGAGTAGTATATCTATCATGAGTGCATCACCCAACTTTATCCAGCCCTCCATGGTCCTCTGAGTAGTCTATCTATCATGAGTGCATCACCCAACTTTATCCAGCCCTCCATGGTCCTCTGAGTAGTCTATCATGAGTGCATCACCCAACTTTATCCAGCCCTCCATGGTCCTCTGAGTAGTCTATCTATCATGAGTGCATCACCCAACTTTATCCAGCCCTCCATGGTCCTCTGAGTAGTCTATCTATCATGAGTGCATCGCCCAACTTTATCCAGCCCTCCATGGTCGTCTGAGTAGTCTATCTATCATGAGTGCATCACCAAACTTTATCCAGCCCTCCATGGTCCTCTGAGTAGTCTATCTATCATGAGTGCATCACCCAACTCTATCCAGCCCTCCATGGTCCTATGAGTAGCTTATCTATCATGAGTGCATCACCCAACTTTATCCAGCCCTCCATGGTCCTCTGAGTAGTCTATCTATCATGAGTGCATCACCCAACTTTATCCAGCCCTCCATGGTCCTCTGAGTAGTCTATCTATCATGAGTGGATCACCCAACTTTATCCAGCCCTCCATGGTCCTCTGAGTAGTCTATCATGAGTGCATCACCCAACTTTATCCAGCCCTCCATGGTCCTCTGAGTAGTCTATCTATCATGAGTGCATCATCCAACTTTATCCAGCCCTCCATGGTCCTCTGAGTAGTCTATCTATCATGAGTGCATCACCCAACTTTATCCAGCCCTCCATGGCCCTCTGAGTAGTCTATCTATCATGAGTGCATCACCCAACTTTATCCAGCCCTCCATGGTCCTCTGAGTAGTCTATCATGAGTGCATCACCCAACTTTATCCAGCCCTCCATGGTCCTCTGAGTAGTCTATCTATCATGAGTGCATCACCCAACTTTATCCAGCCCTCCATGGTCCTCTGAGTAGTCTATCATGAGTGCATCACCCAACTTTATCCAGCCCTCCATGGCCCTCTGAGTAGTCTATCATGAGTGCATCACCCAACTTTATCCAGCCCTCCATGGTCCTCTGAGTAGTCTATCTATCATGAGTGCATCACCCAATTTTATCCAGCCCTCCATGGTCCTCTGAGTAGTCTATCATGAGTGCATCACCCAACTTTATCCAGCCCTACATGGTCCTCTGAGTAGTCTATCATGAGTGCATCACCCAACTTTATCCAGCCCTCCATGGTCCTCTGAGTAGTCTATCTATCATGAGTGCATCACCCAACTTTATCCATCCCTCCATGGTCCTCTGAGTAGTCTATCATGAGTGCATCACCCAACTTTATCCAGCCCTCCATGGTCCTCTGAGTAGTCTATCTATCATGAGTGCATCACCCAACTTTATCCAGCCCTCCATGGTCCTCTGAGTAGTCTATAATGAGTGCATCACCCAACTTTATCCAGCCCTCCATGGTCCTCTGAGTAGTCTATCATGAGTGCATCACCCAACTTTATCCAGCCCTCCATGGTCCTCTGAGTAGTCTATCTATCATGAGTGCATCACCCAACTTTATCCAGCCCTCCATGGTCCTCTGAGTAGTCTATCATGAGTGCATCACCCAACTTTATCCAGCCCTCCATGGTCCTCTGAGTAGTATATCTATCATGAGTGCATCACCCAACTTTATGAAGCCCTCCATCGTCCTCTGAGTAGTCTATCTATCATGAGTGCATCACCCAACTTTATCCAGCCCTCCATGGTCCTCTGAGTAGTCTATCTATCATGAGTGCATCGCCCAACTTTATCCAGCCCTCCATGGTCCTCTGAGTAGTCTATCTATCATGAGTGCATCGCCCAACTTTATCCAGCCCTCCATGGTCGTCTGAGTAGTCTATCTATCATGAGTGCATCACCCAACTTTATCCAGCCCTCCATGGCCCTCTGAGTAGTCTATCTATCATGAGTGCATCACCCAACTTTATCCAGCCCTCCATGGCCCTCTGAGTAGTCTATCATGAGTGCATCACCCAACTTTATCCAGCCCTCCATGGTCCTCTGAGTAGTCTATCTATCATGAGTGCATCACCCAACTTTATCCAGCCCTCCATGGTCCTCTGAGTAGTCTATAATGAGTGCATCACCCAACTTTATCCAGCCCTCCATGGTCCTCTGAGTAGTCTATCATGAGTGCATCACCCAACTTTATCCAGCCCTCCATGGTCCTCTGAGTAGTCTATTTATCATGAGTGCATCACCCAACTTTATCCAGCCCTCCATGGTCCTCTGAGTAGTCTATCTATCATGAGTGCATCACCCAACTTTATCCAGCCCTCCATGGTCCTCTGAGTAGTCTATCTATCATGAGTGCATCACCCAACTTTATCCAGCCCTCCATGGTCCTCTGAGTAGTCTATCTATCATGAGTGCATCGCCCAACTTTATCCAGCCCTCCATGGTCGTCTGAGTAGTCTATCTATCATGAGTGCATCACCCAACTTTATCCAGCCCTCCATGGTCCTCTGAGTAGTCTATCTATCATGAGTGCATCACCCAACTCTATCCAGCCCTCCTTGGTCCTATGAGTAGTCTATCTATCATGAGTGCATCACCCAACTTTATCCAGCCCTCCATGGTCCTCTGAGTAGTCTATCTATCATGAGTGCATCACCCAACTTTATCCAGCCCTCCATGGTCCTCTGAGTAGTCTATCTATCATGAGTGCATCACCCAACTTTATCCAGCCCTCCATGGTCCTCTGAGTAGTCTATCATGAGTGCATCACCCAACTTTATCCAGCCCTCCATGGTCCTCTGAGTAGTCTATCTATCATGAGTGCATCACCCTACTTTATCCAGCCCTCCATGGTCCTCTGAGTAGTCTATCTATCATGAGTGCATCACCCAACTTTATCCAGCCCTCCATGGCCCTCTGAGTAGTCTATCTATCATGAGTGCATCACCCAACTTTATCCAGCCCTCCATGGTCCTCTGAGTAGTCTATCATGAGTGCATCACCCAACTTTATCCAGCCCTCCATGGTCCTCTGAGTAGTCTATCATGAGTGCATCACCCAACTTTATCCAGCCCTCCATGGCTCTCTGAGTAGTCTATCTATCATGAGTGCATCACCCAACCTTATCCATCCCTCCATGGTCCTCTGAGTAGTCTATCATGAGTGCATCACCCAACTTTATCCAGCCCTCCATGGTCCTCTGAGTAGTCTATCATGAGTGCATCACCCAACTTTATCCAGCCCTCCATGGTCCTCTGAGTAGTCTATCTATCATGAGTGCATCACCCAACTTTATCCAGCCCTCCATGGTCCTCTGAGTAGTCTATCTATCATGAGTGCATCACCCAACTTTATCCAGCCCTCCATGGTCCTCTGAGTAGTCTATCTATCATGAGTGCATCGCCCAACTTTATCCAGCCCTCCATGGTCGTCTGAGTAGTCTATCTATCATGAGTGCATCACCCAACTTTATCCAGCCCTCCATGGTCCTCTGAGTAGTCTATCTATCATGAGTGCATAACCCAACTCTATCCAGCCCTCCATGGTCCTATGAGTAGTCTATCTATCATGAGTGCATCACCCAACTTTATCCAGCCCTCCATGGTCGTCTGAGTAGTCTATCTATCATGAGTGCATCACCCAACTTTATCCAGCCCTCCATGGTCCTCTGAGTAGTCTATCTATCATGAGTGCATAACCCAACTCTATCCAGCCCTCCATGGTCCTATGAGTAGTCTATCTATCATGAGTGCATCACCCAACTTTGTCGATTCCATCAAACCAGTAAGTCAAAGGTCTATGTATGTTGTTTGTTAGATTAAAACATTTAATACAACAGTTTGCACTTTACTATACATGAAATCATTTTGAAAACAATGTAATCATATACATTAAAGACGTTTCCATTTTAATATGTATATTTAGAGACATATCAAGTTATGATGTCAGTCAAAGAGACTAAATGATCATTGGGACGCTTACTTAGAGGTATTTGTGCATGATGGTAACAAACGAAGTTTAATCTGTTTCACAAGATCAATATTTGTTTATGAATCATTGTCTTACAGCCGTACAGCCCGCACCCTCTACTTTATTGGCTAATGGCGATCAACACGTTCCTAGTGAAGGTAATATATTTTGAATTACTGTTTACACTTCTGGGAGATTAATGTTGAAATTACTATCATATGTTTAGCGATAAATAAGTGACTGAATCAGTGACCTTACTATTTATATCGGTTTTACATTTAAGTTTATATTTACATTGAAGTTTATATATACAGGTAGCTCATCTTCACACAACGATGGTGCAGGAACAAAGGAGCGATCCTGTCGGACCTGTAAGAGACGATTCGTGGATTCAAAGTCTCTTTATCGCCATCAGGTGATGAAGGGACATCGGATGCTACCCCCACAATCTGGCAGTGGAGCCAAGAAAGTGGAGCGCCCGTGGGGTGAAGGTCCCGCTCCATGGGAAGACTAGGAGAGTGGCAAGGTGATCGAGCCTGAACTAAAGGAGACCTATGATCTGAACGCTCCATTTATCCTAGCTCAGAACCAGCCTGGGGATCAAGCTGAGGGCCAACCCCGAAACCAAGCTAAGGACCACGCTGAGGACCAATCCGTGGTCTCAGTATACAATCTCCCTGTCACCAATAACTTAACAATTGATGACTTGATGGAACAAGCTAGGGACATTTATCAATCCTTAGATTTTAGCTTTAGATTGAATTTGGCATTTGGCGTTATCCTACGGAACGTGGAAACGGGTGAATATCGCTATTTCCAACCTTATGCTGCAGATCCTCTTTTTAATAATCCAATTTATATCACAGGAGTGAAGGATCTTGAGAAGTTGCGCAAGAGATTACAAAGTTTAGATATCATGACCTTTCTCCTAAAACAACGACTCAATACCAAGTGGAAACCTGTTTTGATCACTAATGTACAGTTTTATACCTACAGATTGAATTTTCCTTTAGGCCATCCTCCCGTTGTACTCCCCGACTATATTAAGGATCATCCAGCTATCATTTCTCTGGATTATAACAAGAGCACAAAACGATTTTATGAGGATCGCCTTTGCGCGTTCCGCTGTTTAGCACTTCACAAAGATCTTTCCTCTCGAGAAGCGCTAGAAAAGCCTACTCAAGATTTATACTATCAGTGGGTAGGCTACTGTCGAAACCATCATCATCTCGAGTCTTTAGATAATGTAACTCACAAGGTACAAGGGTCTCTCTTCCGCTCACTTCTCTGATTTCGAAGTTTGTTATGGCGTCAATGTCAACGTGTTTAGACTCGACGAGAAAAAGGTACCTCAACCCGTGTATAAATCTCGAGGTCTGTTTGATGTTCACATGAATTTTAAATCTCTATGAGAAACATTTATCCCTCATTACAAATATAAACATGTATTGCAAACGTTACCAATGTTCTTTGTGTGAGAGATTATTCAAACGCAGACCATCTCTTCTGAAACACCAACGCCGATGCACTGGTCAAACCAAATTAATATTTCCAGGGGGTTTTCATCACACCCCAAAAACAGTGTTTGATGAGCTGGATGAGAGAGATTTTTTCCATGGTTTGTGGTGTTTGATTTCGAATGTTTCTTGAAATCTATCGACACTGGTACAGAGAAACTGAGATGGACACAAGAACATCGCCCCATCTCGGTGAGCATCTGTTCCAATGTACCAGGGTTTACATCACCGCACTGCATTGTCAATCCCGATTCAGATGAACTCATATCTGCTATGATGGAATATATCTCTACCATTGCTGAAAAAGTCACTAAGATTGCCAAAGAGAAGTATGAGTGGGTGTTTGAGGAGTTAGTACAGTGGCAAAAGGACGATGATGGTAGTGTTGAAATGCATAGTGATGCTGATGACAATGATGATGACATGGATGATGACATGTATGATATGGATGATGACATGGATGACATGAATGACAAAGACAGTGCTTAAACACCACAGGCCAAATGGAAAAAGCATGTGAACAAACTCTATGGTAAGCTTTTGGGGTACTGTTCACAAGTCCCTGTACTCGGCTTTAATTCAGCTCGGTATGACCTGAATATCGTCAAAGAGAAGCTTCCAAAACATCTCTCTCTTCACGTCGCTGAATCTCAGGCTTTCACAGTCAAGAAAAACAATGCTTACTTGTGTCAAAGTAATCAAAATTTTAAATTTCTTGACGTGACACAATATCTCTCTCCAGGAACGAGCTATGCTCAATTTCTGAAAGCTTTCGGGGTAGAGGAAAGGAAAGGTTTTTTCCCGTATGAATACCTTGACAGTCCTGAAAAGCTGAATGAAACTCGACTTCCGCCGCTGGGCGAGGCTTGGTATTCCAGTCTCAAACAGAAATCTGTCCTGGATGACGGGGTAAAATCTATCGAAGACAATTATGCAGATCTTGAGGAGGTCTGGAGGCGGGAAGGAATGTCCACATTTCGACACTTTTTGGAGTGGTACAACAATTTCGATGTGGGCCTTTTGTCGAGGCTGTGCAAGCCATGCAAAGGTTTTATTTCGAGGATGGAATTGACCTCTTTAAGACCACCATGTCAGTACCAGGCTTTGCCCGACAGAAACTGTTCCGAGAGAGTAAGAAAAAAGGGGTCTCCTTTGCTCTCTTTGATAAGAACAACGAGGACCTTTATCACACAGTCAAGGCTAACGTGGTCGGTGGTCCTTCGATTATTTTCACGAGGTACCACAAAGTCGACAGAACGTTGATTAGAGGCAATCCTGCTAAACCATGTAAAATGGTTGTTGGGTATGATGCGAATGCCTTATACTTGTGGGCCATAGATCAACCCATGCCAACTGGAGCATTTGTGCACAGGCAAGCCAAGAACGATTTCAAACCCGAACACAGAGATAGGCACACATCCATGTACGATTGGATGGATTGGATGAAACAAAAGTTCAATGCCGACATAAAACATAAACTCAATTGGGGCCGAGAAAAACGTGTCGGTCCATACTTGGTGGACGGATGGATTCCAGACTCGACCATTCTACTGGAATTTAATGGCTGTTATTTCCACGGACACGAATGTCACCTTACTATGCACGCACGCACAAAAGATAAATCTCGAAAACTTTTAGCGAAGCGTCTCAGAGACACTGAAGCACGCGCTGCTTATATTCGCAGTCAGGGTTACCAACTCTATGAAATGTGGGAATGCGAATACCACGCCAGTGTCAAGAAAATGAAGACCTCAAGTCATTCGTCGAGCAACGTGCACCGCCTTTCGCACGAAACAAGAGAGGTAAGGTCTCGCAACAAGACATTTTGAAAGCTGTCGAAACGGGGGAACTGTTCGGAATGGTGGAAGTGGACATTCACGTTCCTGAACAATGGGCAACTGACCAGAATCCTCACGGTACACGACTCTCGCCATACGAGTACTTTCAAGAAATGACTCCCCTGTTTTGCAATGCGGAGGTTCCATTCGAAGCTCTCGGGGAACACATGCAAGACTACATCAGGGAGAACGACTTGAGCACCAAACCGCGCCGCATGCTTGTGGGTGGGCTTAAGGATAGACAATGATGATCGCCACCCCACTTTTACAGTGGTATCTACAGCATGGGATGGTGGTAGATCGAGTGTACCAAGTCGTGGAGTATACCCCAAACGCATGTTTTGATCAATTTGTTAGGGATGTGTGCTCAGTGAGACGAGCAGCCGACCGTGATCCTTCTGCAGCCATTCGTGGTGATACGGCTAAACTTACGGGCAACTCTGCGTATGGCTCAGTTTTGATCAATAAAGAAAAGCATCAAACTGTGTCGTATGTTCATGGTCAAACAACGGCTAGTGACCAAGTCAATATTCCACAATTCAGAAAACTTACAAATCTGGATGGGGACTATTTCGAGGTCGAGATGGGCAAAAAGTTCTTGCGTCTCGATACTCCCGTGCAGCTTGGCTATTTCATTCTCCAGTACGCCAAGCAGCGCATGCTCAGTTACTATTACGACTGTATGGACGTATACGTCGATCGTAGTGATTTTGAGTATATGGAGATGGATACAGACAGTGCTTACATGGCCTTGAGCGCCTCGTCACTCTCGGATGTGATTAAACCCGACAAACTGGTGGCATTCCACAAGCAGTTAAAGGGGCTTTGCGTAGAGCACCCAGAACAACTGGACAACAACATGCGATGGTTTCCATGTAATTGCTGTTCCATTCACGCACTCCACGACAAGCGTACACCGGGTTTATTCAAACTCGAGTACGAAGGAGACGAAATGATTGGGCTCTGCAGTAAAACCTATTTAGTTGCCCAGATCACCCTTCAACGCATGCCCAAGCCTTCCATGAAATCGAGCGTACATTGTGCTCAACGTATCCTACGCCGTGCAAGATATACTGTAAGAGGTAAACGAACCTCTGTCATGAAGAAAACCAGTTGACAAAAACTATGATTGGACGCTTCGAAAAGAAGGTAAAGTTTTCCAGCAAGGGCATTTCGAAACGCACACTCAAAACACCACTGGCTGCGTTTAGAAAAGTTCGGCGGACGGGTGTTCCTGGCGAGGGAATGAATAGAGGCTTTCGTCTGAGGGGAAACACCATGTGTACCTATCAGCAGACGCGCCGAGGGTTGAGCTACCTTTACTGTAAGCGCAGGTTCTTAGACGATGGCATTAGCACGGCTCCTTTAGATATAGAGCTCTGCCCGTATTCCACACGTAAAGTCAGTTCAGATGACACAGAAAGCATTTAATTTTTGAAATCATCTAGCACAACTCTTTATGTTTTATTTCTGGCTTTTTCCATCAAGTCTCCCAGTCATTTGTATATTTTGTACATGTAGATTCAAGTGCATGTCATCATTCATGTTTACTTTGATTGAATTTGAATATACTGTGTTGTATATATGTTTGAATGTATGTGTACATACACAATTATTTGACTCATGATGAAACAAGTACCTACAGTATTGACTACTATTGATGTCTGATTTTATGTAATGTTTGCATTGAATGTCTATATAAAATATATATTAACATGTAATGAATGTGTTTGTCTTTCTTTTAACCCGCTTTCACATAAACAACAGAATAGCAATGATATGAGAACAATTTATTGATAAAATAGTTTATACAAGATGTAAAAAGAAGTATTTTCTGGTACAATGGATAAGCAAGACATTTACTATAAAGATTCCAAGGTTTTAAATTTCTTTACACCGGGAACACCGTCTTTCACTTTAACCTGTACATACATTGCTCGTTTTCTCTTGCCTTTTCCCACTTGAGGAAAATAAGGCTTCGATTGTGGTAGAGTCTTTACCATGCGAATAAACATTTGATATCCAATAGGATTTCGAACATTACTCTGTAACACAAACTGTCGATTAAAGTCAATCACATTAGAATCCTTTATGGTATGACCAGCCTTGTCGTAGAGTTCACACTTGTCATTCCAGTTGATATTGCCAAGAAGTTTCTGTTTGTTGAGATACTGCAACATGGACACTAATTTGCCCTTTTGCTTATCCGAGCCAACCTGTTGTAACAGTTGATCTAATGCATCGTGTGAGGCTGGGTCCATTGTTGTTTTATTTCCTCCTCCCGTGTGATTTGACTGGCGTGTTATCAAGTCGGTATTATCTAAATTGTCCTGCTTAACACTAGTCTGCTCTTCACATGTCTTCAGATGATTCATAGTCGGTGTCTGTGGAGACTGGACTTGGGGAGTGTGGTCCGTCAGAACTGGGGGAAGGGCATCCTTCCCTTCCGTCTTCTGAGACGCTTGGAGCAGGTGTTGGTAGGTCTCTCGAGACAACAGTATCATTGGCCTTGTCATGTTGCAAATATCGGTCTAGAGCTTGCACACAGGGAGGGATGAGGAAATGATAGGCCACCAGCAGCTCTAATAAATTTTTATGTTTGAATCCTGCCTGTTTGAGTAAGACTCTGGGAAGACTTCTGCCACGCTTCGCTGTCAATAGGCGAATGATCTTCCTGTGGCGGTACAGCTTGATTTCCTCCTCTTGACTTAAGGGGATGACACCGATGATAATGTTGTGTAATAGTGTAGCAATGGCCCTATACTGACCTGGGGATACGTAAGTCAGAAGGGCTTTTCGACTCCTGGGTGTTGACTTTCCAAGAACGTGTAGTATTTCCAGATTATCTCGAATGCACTGACTCATGATAGATATATGTACAAAGCAGTCTCAATATATCTTGTCCGTAGCGCGTCCACGGGATGACTGTTTCGAGTCCCGTCCTTGACGTTGTATTTATACATTTTCTTCATTTAGGAAAGTAAACGGTACACACTTTGCCCGTTCTCAGTCGTCCAAATTCGGGGTTGCTATAGGGACAGACGTCAACGATGAGGTAACCAAATTTTCTGCCTTCCACGGCATCTTTATATGATTCCCAAAAGTACTTGCTTTCTCCTGGAAATATCTGACTGGCCAGAATTTTGTATTCATTTGCAGACCTTGGGTTAGCGAGTAGGCAGTACAGGTGCGTATTCACGCTGATAGTGCGAGAATACGTTCCTCGAGGGAAGATGCTCTGTTGCAGATTTACCAGTGTTATGCCGAGGTGATGACTTAATGTGGTGTACACGTTTAACATGAGTTTGCTGTTGCATACCTCCATCATGAGATCGTCCAACACCTGAATCATGTTTTTATCCGACTGGTCAGACCACTCGCGTAGATTACTTTCGCTGGGCAAGCCTTCGTGAAACTGAATGCGATCTATCGACTGTTGCATCTCGCCGTAGATATCCTGCCATACACCGTAGCAATACACAATGAGATTGGGCGATTTGTCGAAAATGTATTCCAAATTCTCCAAAAGACGTTTAGTCCATCTCGTCTTTCCAGAACCGCTCGATCCGGCTACCGCCTTGTTGGTCGGCGTTGTCCATTTTAATAAACATGATTCCTTGCCCTCCATCGTATTGACCAGTTCGCGGTTGTGGTAAGAATGACAACTTTAGCTGAGGGACCCACTATTTTAAGCAGCTCTTGCCACCAAGTTTCTCTGTCGTTGACGTCTAGCTTGACGAAGGATGTTATTTCTGACCTCGTCCCGCACGTGTCTTAAATGCTCGGCATCAAAGATGAATCGAATCAGCTGGGTGTGTCGTAATAGACTCCGCTTGACGGAGGCTTGGGTGGCATTTCCATGAATCATGCGTCGTAAAATCGAGTAGTAATTATTGTTTTGGTTTGGTTGTAAATACACACGATCCTGTGTTCGTGTGACCGGGATGAGACCATTCAATAATCGGGTCACAACCGCTTGGACTGCCTTCACCTGTCCATTCGTCATACGTCTTATATCATTCAAGGTTTCCTGGTAATCGTGTTGAGAGAGTACGTGTATCAGGAAATCATAATGTCTCAGGACGTAATTTGCCATGTCTTGCTCGACTGGTGGCACACTCTAGACTGAGGTGTATAATCTTGTTACTTCAACCTTTATCATCACGCATTGCCATAGACAACAAAAGTCAATAGAGTCCTTTCTCCAATTTTATTACAAAATCATAGTATACATATACAAAATACATATAGAAGATACAAGCCCATTAATCATGTTACACATTTAAAACAATATTTGAAATAATGACATATAAATTTTGTGACATAGACGTCATTACATCGTTTATCACCACCAAACAGTTGTATGATATCTCGTAAAGTGGCATTGTTTTTACATTTTTGTAATGCATAAAATAAACAATAGAAACCACAAGCGTTGGAAGTAGATTGTTGTAAAACAGTCTTATTATATTGATATCCACAAGAGTGTTTCTGTAAAAAATGTACAAATTCTTTATGATAATAGGCGGGTTTCTGTCCATAGCTATCGAAAAACTCGCCGACTCCACTCCCGTCGAAATAGAAGGCTACCCAGTGCTGACCCTTGCCCGAGGCTTTGTCCGTGTTTACCACGCATCCCCAGGGTCTTCCAGGGGGAGGTGAAGCAATGCCGACTAAGGTATCTCTTGCATACACACCAGTCATGCGACTACGTAGACTCGGGTCGCTGCGGATGGCGCATTGTATTTGCCGTGTGTTCATTATCTTTTATTTTAGAAACACGTTGCGGGCTTGATCAATTTCGATGAGAGCCGGGAACCTGGCTAGAGCGATGACATTAAAGGTGTGGGTAAGTGCCTTGCTAAACTGAATTTCCAGACGCAGGTTTCCCGACTTGACCAGGTTCAGATAGTCTTCTCTGTTGTTTCCTCCGATGGCTTGCAGGTTAAAGACGTACAGAGCGTGTCCTATCTTAAAGTCGGTGCGGTCCAAGTTCAAACCCTTGTCTTTACCCCATTCATTATTCCACTCGAACAGACTGTTGTAGGCCTCCACGTCGTCCGTCTCCAGCGGTCTCCCAGGTACTGTGGTCCCTATCAGATACAGTCCCATGCTTTTGATTATGTCTCCTTCTAAACAGAAGGGATTGACCGTGTAAGAACCGTTCACCCCGTCTGATCTCACCATGCCCACCACCAGACGACTGGACATAAACTTCTTGGTATCCGGAATGTATAGTTTCCTCTCCATGGCCGTATTAACTCAGAAAGGGATAATGTCGCAACAGCAGTGACACGTTCACTGTCTCTTTCAGAAATGAGTGGGGTGTGCCTTCCGCACAATTTATATACACCTCGATTTCTGACGTATCTTTCACTATGACGGGGAGGTACCAAGGCTGATGAAATAAATAATTAGGCCCGTCTGTCAAATCGACACGTCTCAGTAAGGGAAGGTAGTTTTCACCCACGTGTGAGCTATCACACAGATTGCACAACACGTCAATAGTCGTATCATTAATATTTTTTATCTCTACTTTACCCAGTTTTAATTCTAATAGGGCCACCATCCAAAGTCCTTCCAGTTTCAAACGTTGAGACAGTTTCACGCGGAAACGATAGGGTGTGTTGCTCGCATAGTAGTCCTTCTTAGAATCTAGGTTATTAAACACGATGTACTTATCCATGACAGAATCACTTGTCTTTCACTTGGCTTTCGTCCACCCAAGAATCAAAACTCGAAGGCCAACCCGCCCATCTCACCAAATAATAGACTTTTCCCTTTTCCTTCTTTTTCTTGACCACCTTCTCAATGTCCCATGCAGCGTCTAAATCTTTGTCGACACGTTGTAGTTCCTGTTCGTAGAAGCGTCCCTTTAAGAGCTCGTCGTGAAAATCTTTCAATGTGTACAGAGGAAGTCTTTGTTGTCTCGACCGCGAAGCAATTTTAAATAACTCTTCCGTGCAGCGTAAGTTGTGTTCCTTGGCAAAGGGTTTTCTCAAATAACTTATTCTCACGATGTCACCCACTTTATACGTAAATGCCTTTCTCGACATTCCTTTGAATGGATTCATGAATAAATGATTCCACACTTGAACTTGATTTCGCCTGTTCACCTCTGCAGGGGCCCATTTGCCTAAACTTTGATGTAGGGTATGGTTGTAGTTGTATACCAAATCGGATAGCACGTCGATGTACCTCTCACTATTCTTATGGGTCAAGTACTCGTATGACTCTCTCTGCATAATTGGCTTTAATGTCTTCGTTCTGCGAGACGAATACTTTAATAGAGTGTTTCTCTGTATAATTGCCAAAAGCCCCTTTAAATTCTGTGCCTTTATCCACTCTGATGTATTGAGGGGTTCGTCCCTGAGATAGTATTGCTTTCAGTCCCTCGACCACAGACTCGGGTTTCTTGTTTTTTAAAGGGGCGACCCATAGATAGCGAGTAAGTATATCAATGGCAATGAGAATATAGCGTACCCCGTCGTTGGCTTTAGCATACCGACTCATGTCCATCAAATCCATGTCCCATTGCTGATCTATAGCATTGACAATGACCCTTAGACGTGGAAATCTACATCTGACAGGTTTATGGAGTGTATAGGCGTCGTGCTTAGACAACTCTGGTTTTACCTTAGAAAGCGATGGGACCTCTCCGTCACGTCGTTTTAAATTCTCTCGAAATTTTGCAGGTGAAAAGTAACTGCCGGCCGACCTTGGGTCAAAATAGACACTCTCAAGTGCTTTCCCGGAGCTAGTCTGAGATGACATGCTTCTATGCTTTACACCCCACACTATGAGAGCTCTCTAACTCTCAGCCCTCTTATATATATCATGGACAACACTGAAAACATGCTTTATTGCAAACAAATAATGTAAGGCGAGTATAAATCATGCATTTCTAGCATTTCTAGTCTAAATATAACATTTTAAACACACGATCTGCAATGTTCTTTATCCAATCATCTGTTTTAAAGTGGTTATCTATAAAGTCTTTACAGCGATACTGGCACACAGTCAGGGGTGCTAGGTTAGGCAAGTCAGGATCATCACGAATCAGTTGAGCCCATTGGTCTATCACGCGGTCGTCATTCACCTCGTCCAAAGCCGTCTTCATATATTGCTCCAGTCTCTCTCTCTTGTACAGGTCCTGACAGGTATGATACTGGCTTTCGGTCTGTTCGAAAAGGCACCCGAAGCACAACTCAACACTGAGATGTTTAATCATTCTGCAGAGTTCAAGGGTGTAACACAGAGTCAGTAAGGATGACACATGCTCCGTGACTTTTACAGTCAAATTTTCCCCCAAGTTTGATTTAGTCTTCTTTATGATGACTCGTTTGAGGGTATCATCCGCATTAGGCACCTTCTTCTCGGCATTTTGGACACATCTTTCTCTTTGTTGAAACCATCGGGAGGATTCCACAACAGTTCTTTCACTGATATGATCAGATTCGGGTTGTACATACTTCCAAGTGTAGAAGGTCATATTATCACTAGCCATGTTTGTCAGTGTATGGCTAGGCGCCAATAGGATGTCTTGGCTGTGAATGAGCTGTGACGTAGAAATGAAGGGTCGAATACTGCTTCTTATCACGTGATATATAGCAGTCACGTGATAAATGAGTTTAAAACATTAGCGAATGATTGGTGGATCAACAATGGATATTTATTCATATTTATATACATAGGTAATAGTTAATAATAACTTTAAGGTATCACAAAGAGGCATTGTCAGCTTTTCCAAGTCACACCTTCCATTGTTTCGTCCTCACACATTGGCTAGGTCACGTAGGGTTTACACACTCAGGGTCAGGCGAATGGATGAGTGTACATTATCTTGATTAACGTGTCAGCCAACTTTAGATTCCTTTGACTTATATCATACAGATTTAAACATTTTCAAATATACCTCTAGTTATTATTCTGTATTGTTTCAGTTTAATGTTGAAGGCTAAATTTAATTCAAATTTATCTTAATTATTTTATATCAGACAATTATATCATCTTCTGTTGTAATATCCAAATGAATATTATCCATAATAGTTTACCACGCCCTATATTCAATTTAACCTGTGACGTCATGCATTTATATAAACTTTGATCTGTGACGTCATGCAGCTATGTGCATAATTCACGGCTGCAACTGGCTGCAAAAAATATGGCTGCAAACTCACTGTGAGATTGACCCCTATATACTACTAACGTGATGCCGAGACTTTCTCCTTTCTGTTTTAAGTATTCACATTACAAAAATATATACATCGTCTTCTACACGTATATATTTATAACAATCTACATCTATATCATGACTTAACTTATCTATCAATAAACAACTGCAAGGTCTAAGCAGATGTCAATATCTCCCTCAACCACACATCGATCTTCACATTTACTTATCTCCACTATAAATGTATAGCAACACCATATAACCATTTGACATCAGTGTATACATCAGCTAGCACTTTAACTACATTTACTACGATTTCTCTTGTGTACATGTACATCTACATCTACTTAATAGATATTTGCATGTTCATATAAATTAATATACATGTTCATCAACAATGTGGAGCAGTTATATTACAGTTTAAACAATACGACAGTTTTCACAATATTGCATCCTTTATATTGTATATCGTTCTATTTTTGTCCAACGCTAGATCGGGCTTAAATGCACTATTATAACACATTTTAAAGGGGACAAACTTTGACTTGGAGGACAACTACGACTTGTCGTTGTCTTCTCAGACTGGTTTCTGTGTAAGTGAAACAAATAATG
Source organism: Steromphala cineraria (assembly GCA_916613615.1). Taxonomy (NCBI): domain Eukaryota; kingdom Metazoa; phylum Mollusca; class Gastropoda; order Trochida; family Trochidae; genus Steromphala; species Steromphala cineraria. The sequence continues at coordinate 28,363,526 of OU744723.1, read as the reverse complement.
AGATCGTGGATATATGGTCTTTTGATTTATAAACGTATGACTATGTGATTTTTGATAATAAAATATAATTGGTAGATAAAAGAACTTCAGAATCTGCACTCACTGTGTAGTTTATAATTTTGTTTACATGCAACACGTACTCTCATGTAAACTATTTGACTGAGGAATTATATTTGACTGAGGAATTATATTGACTGACAATGTCAAAAAGGCTTGATGTATAGCAGCTGGACCTGAAACTGGTTTTATATTGAAAAAAAATAATAGTTATGAATTTTACTTACATATACATCAAACATAAGTGGTAAAGTTATCAGTGGTTAAACCAAACGCACGCCGAACTGCTCACATTCCAGTGACGTCATGATCACGAGACTTTCATTCAAACAATCTAACTTCCATTTACATAATGAAGTGAGTGATATTATGTCTTTGTTAATTAGCGAAATTGTGTTTGTAGCGAATAAAACACAAAGATATTTAAATGAGTGTTTCTTATATGTGTATTGTTCAACATAAAAGTTGTTATTAACGGATTTACTCTTGACTTATTTGTTCATTGCAGTCTGACGTTATGCGTCCTCTGTCAGGATTGTATTCACAACTACGAGAATTATACTAATACCACTCACTCGTTTCATATGTTTTTTACCTGGACGGCGTTTATTTTTCTAAATGAATGTGAGAAATAAACCCACACTTTCCGAGGTGTATCGTTCAATACATCTCCTGTTTGAATTGTGGGTCTCCTAGGCGTACGTATCGTTGTATTGAGTGATGCACCGAGGAACGTGTGGGTATATCTCACTCATACCCCACTCGTCTATTCGTCTTGACCTAACTAGCTCAATAGAATATCAACAACAATCTTCTATTTGTGGGTAAAAAACTATAAACTTCATTTTATTATAAATAGGTACAAACTAGTATCTATACAAAGGTGTATATAGGAAAAAATAACAACATATAAATAACACAACAGAAAGTCCCTCTCTGTGCATCAATCCTCAGTAGCTCAGTCGGCACAGTCGCTGCTCTGCAACACGAAGGTCCCGGGTTCGATTCCCGCCATCGTTGTTTATAATTCTCAAAAAAATATAATTCTTTATTTATCAAGTCCCACTGTGCGTAAACCGATGATCGTAACTGTAGTTACGATCATCCCAACAGATCATACGCTTCGAAAAGTTTCAAGTCACATTCTAGTCGTTCAGCTACATTCAGATACATACAACAATGCGCTTAGATGCAGGTTGACGTGGAGACAACTTTCTAAAAATATTTCCTTTCTAAATGCATATTAATGAAGATATTCTTCAGAGTAGGTTCGTTCGTAAGGAGGCGGTAAGGAGACTTTACTGTATTTGGTAGCCAGGAGTGCCGGGCTCTGCTTGATTCGTTTAAGAGGCGTATACGCCCGTCACGTGACAGGCGTACGCCGCGTCTGCAACAGGCTGAAGTTGAATCCAGTGTTTCGGCGTATGCACAGAAAGTATTTAACAAACCTGTAAGGTGGTTCAATAAACAGCTCCTGAAAATGAACAGCTTCAGTGGGGTCTTTTCAATTTTAATAGTAGAAATATGCATTTAATATGTATTTTCATCTCAGAGACTGAAATTTAGTCTACTTATAAATGTCAGACGAATCTTAATTCTATTTTTTTTCGAAATGTTGATAAACCATCAACTTTCGTTAAATGCACTGTAGCCATGTTTTTTTATCCATTATAATAATTTTGATATGTGTTAATCAAAGGTATTTATGTCACAAAAATTTGTTGTTGAATGTCACACGGAAGATAGCTGTCCGCCAGTATGTGCCGGTACGCCTGTCGTTCCAAACCGGGGTATCGTGCACTCGCCTAAAGCGCACACAGAGTACCAATAAAGTGCTTCGCACGTTTCGTCACTTCCTGTGGCGTACGCCTGATAGTACGCAGGGTTACCCATCAAGCATTGCCCTGGTAAGTACCAGACTAAATAACAACAAGGTCACAATACGGGTGTCGTGTAGCACGTGCAAAGTGTTAATGCGAAAGGACACGCTGAGAAGGGGTCGTTTCATGAAACTTATCTCAATTGTGTAAGGATTATCATTAATCATTGGTTTTGAAAGGTAAACGCGAGAGATTCATTGAATTATTTCATCCCAATAGGGTAGATATAGTAAAGGAAACACATTACGTCTAATGTTTATTTTTAGAAGCAGGAATGCCGGAAGTCTCATGTCAATGTCTGTGTCAGATTGAGAATTCAAATCTAAGATCATAGATGTAACAGTCCTTCTTCAGCCAATATTGTTCTTCCACTTTATTTTCCTGCGTATCTTCCTCAGATATCGAGCTCTCATTGCTATGATATCCACTCTCTCTGGTTGCTTAACCTTTTGAATCGGTATCAATATTAATTATCAATTATTAATATGACGCGTTGAGATGGTCCCCGATTCCTATGGGATTTGAATGTCAGATTCGTCTGTATTCTCTTCGCTATCAATTTAGATACATGTATATCGATGAAGTGTTTTTCTTGATGGCATGAAGAGTACGTTTTGTATAGCAATGAAGAATTACTGAGTTTTGTCTTTTAGCTTCTTTCTTGAAACATGCATGAAATTGCATTTTTACTATCCCCCATTCGTCTTTGGAAAGCACCTCGACTCAGCATTACACATGATGTCACACTCGATCCCCTTGAAATGCACGTGCATTTTTAGTAAATAACAGGTTGACACACAATGCGACATTGATGTTAGCTTTTCCGGTAATCACGTGTACTTCCCCTGCGAGACTGTCGTTGTTAGAAAATACAAGTTATAGTTTTAAGTAACATATCTAATAGTTGAGATGAAATTAACAAATTCAACACAATAGTAGATCACCCTAAATGATTATAGCCTGAGCCTGAATCACACCTTTCAAAATACGTCGTTTAAAAATCCCCTTAATAAGACAAGATAGGATAGTGAAAATGGCCTTTTTGCTTGCTTTTTTAACAGACAAAAACATATCTAACAGACAAATGCGTGAATAAAGGATTTTTCTATCAAGCTTTTTATATTGATTACGTCTTACATTTATTAAATGTAAACATTTCAATTTTTTTCTTCAATTCCCAAGATTATGTCCAAAAACAATATTGAAAAAGCTGTCAGGTATTACACGACCCGTAAAGGGGCAGTAGCACGTTTTTAGTGGGAATATAAGGTGATGTCTGGATGAAAATAAATGGTTCCAATTGAAATACAATTTATTATCAAACTAAATGGAGCAGTAATAATTCAAATATATAATGTACAGTTTAGCCATGCGATTCCTTTTTCTTACAGAAAATGAATTAAAGGTGTTCACAAAAAATGGCCGCCAATGGATTTTATATAAATCTTCATACTTTGTCCTCTGACTATGGCTGCATGATTGGCTTGTGTAATGAGATTTTTGACACTATCAAAATAATACATTTAGCATTAACATACAATTATCGGTGAAAATATTATAAAAAAACGTGCTACTGCCCCTTTAAGACGCTTGGTACAGAATGACTTGGATGTGCTCATGTCCTCCTTTGCCTGAAATACATCATGGGCAAGATGAACGGTGCTTGGAGCCATGGTTGCAGGTCTGAGAGGGACCCCACCGCTTCATATAACTTGCCTCACATGACTCATATGGCCCTAGATGCATTTGACTCTTCAGTCATACGAGTCCAAGGAAATCCCAGCCTCAATTTACTCTAACAAATCCATCTGTCAAAATGTTTTTTATTCATTTTGAATCCAAATGGCTGATTGCTCCTAAATGTATTAAAACTGCCCCGAATAATGAATAATCATGCTGTAAATCGACATGTTCGAGGAAAAATACTGTCACATTTCATGAAATTGTAATGTTAACAACTAAACGCCGAAATAACAGTTACACTATGATTTTTCATCGTAGAGGTCATATCCATGTTATAAAACTGTTTTTGTTGATGTTATGTGACCTACATGTATATTTGTTCTTCATATTTTTATTCAATATTATTATTGGGGTGATAGTTTTCTATGCATTGTTTAATCGCCTTTAGAAGAAATATGTTTAATCAGTAAATATCACCATGTTACTTCTTTCAATAACAAAACTCTAGAGTCTAATAATCAATCTATGACTGTAACGTTTCATATCGATCCCAATGTTGTCACCGCACTGAATTATCCATATTTGATGATCACGTACTGTATGGTGTGTACTAGCCAGTCAATGTGTTACTTACATGTATACTTACATGTAGGTAGTGGTGGTCTAAAGTAAAAACCGGTATTGATGGGGCAATGGGACATCTTAGTATTTTGAAATTGAGTTGAGAACTTTACCGAACCTTGAATATCATTTAATTTCCGTATTTCGGTTTTCAAAAGTGCAAAATTCTCGTTGTACTTGAGTTAGCGAAAATTCTATATGCCATCTTACAAGTGACATCGTTGTTTTTATCATTTTGGTTTTAAAATTTTCCTTCCATTCGAAATATGAATTTATAAATTGAAAATGAACACCCCCTCCCAAAAACTGACGCAAACGGATTTTGTATATTCCTTCCTATACAGTTTTTGTAAAATAAAAATGTCATGTCCGTTTTCATCTAGAAAATAATTTCACAGTGGATTCCTTTTTAAAATGTCTGAAATAAAATCGTTTCCTTCTCTCAGTGACCTTACAGTTATGCGGTGAGACATTTCTTACAAAATTAACCAATATGACTATAGGTATACAAAACAAGCTTAACAAGTTTTTTAAAGAATGTTTAATCAATGATTACAATATATACCGAAATTTAACAAAAACACAGTTATGGCTTGAGATTTTGGGGGTACGCTACTCACCACCAGACTAACGTCAATCGGTTACATTTTGTATATGAGTTCATGGCCACTCTGTGTGGTAGTCAATATATAACTTACTTTCGCATAATTCTCTTTTCTCACTATTTGTTGTAATAACCTCTGCTGTACATGTTACATGTGTTTGCATTGTCGATTGTTTAATGTCGTGTAAGATAGTTCTTAAAATGAATTCGAGTTATATGTTTTAAATAAATTACATTCTCAAAGTGGAATTATACTGCATTCAAGAATGACAGCAAGAATGAGGGCAAATGCAACGGATGTACAAAAACTATTATTTCAGATTTCAGATTTGTTTATTCAGTAGTTCAGACCTTGAGGCCTATAGTACAATTACAGTTGATGAATTATGTGGTACATGTGGCGGTGACATTTCTTACAATGAATACATGTTTTAAATAAATTGCCAGAGATTTAAATGCATCAATATTCTTAGAATTTAGCAAATTATACAATATTTGTTTATCTCTTACAGGTAATGATACAAATGATAAATATCTGCTTCTTAAATGAGAGTACCTTTCACATACAAATAATATATGGAATTCATTTTAAATTTTGCCTGAGTTACAATTTTTGCAAACACTTACATTATCATCAATTAAAATTACATTTGTTTTTCGTAAGAAATTAATTCTAAAATCATGTAAACTTATTCTAAATTTACATAGTGCCCGTCGTAAAGATTTATCATCTAAGTTCATAATATAAAACTCTGGTTCTAACAAAGATTTATGAAAAGAATAGTGTTCTAGGTATCTTGAGTTATTAATTGACATTGACCATTCCTGGAAATAAATATCTTGAAGGCGTTGCTTGAAGACAAATAAAAACTCATTTTCATTTCCGACCTCTTGAGAAATCCATACAAAGGAAAAACCAGTTGAAAAAAGCAATTGCTTAACTTCAGAGGCCCAAATATTTTTCCCAATGGCATCTTGCACCTTTGAAAAAAGATAGCTTTGCCTAGGGTACCTGGAGGAATCCATTCTTAATAATTTCAACCAATATTTTACAACTCTTAATTCTTCTATATGGCTCAGAAATTTGGGGTACGAAATACTTTCATTCCATTGAAAAAGTACATGCAACATACTTTAAAACTATTATTTCTTAACAACTAAAAACAGTTTCTACAATTTAATCAGCAATGTTCTATATATACAGGTTGGCACCAACTGATGAGAATGTTGCACGTAATCACGTCATCTCGTAGCCCTGACTCTTACTGGAGAAGCTACCATATTTCGAGCCCAGCAAGATCGCTCCAAAACAGATGAAGAATCCCAGGATGAGCATCCCAATTGCAATTCCGGCGAGAGAGCCTAATCACAATATGAAACAAAAATCCATTAACATAACCATATAGATATATAGATAAGTATGTATTGGAAACGATTATTAAAATTTGAGTGGTTATACCATTCCAGAAATACTATCAAATCTCATAAATCCGCATTTGTCAAAAGATGGTGGCTCATTACCAGAACTGTATCCTGCAGAGCTCTTGCAGGACTCGAGAGCGCTCAATGCCAACCCCTGTAGACCAGCAGATCGTCTGTAGACTCTCTTCTCGCTCTCCGGATCATCCTCATCTTCTGCTGGCATCACCGAGTCAGGGAAAGTTTCCTGCCCGTGGTCCGGGCCAACTGGCTCCTCGTCGGGCCCTGACGTCACAAAGGGCGCTACCGTCATCATTTTATAGCCCCAAAGGGACGTCGAGAAGGGGATGGCAGTCAGCTGAATAGGCTGAAGCAATAAAACATTATTGAACAAACAATTACGAGGTGGTATAAGAAACCACTGAAGCCGCTGAAACTATACAGAGTCTTGAAGTGATATAAACTGCCCTAACAAACAAACGCACAGTTGAAACTGCCATCTTCATTTTTTTTTATGGGAACAGGACAGAGATGAGGAAAAAATGTTGAACATGTATTGTCCAATAAAATAATAAATAAAATAACGATGCCCCGTAAAATATATCACAAAAAGGGACCAGTAAGTAACAAAATCAAGCATTTATAATTCACATTAGCTAGAAGTGTGGAATTTGATCCTTAAGAAGAAGACCAAAATAGCGTATTAAGGATTGACCAAGGCGCTCGCCAAGGGCCCTAAGATCAACAAATCTATGGTCGATAAACGTCTAAGGGCCATGTACAGCTCTCAAGTAGTCTCGCTCTGGAGAGGAAGGTGAAAATAGGTTATAACGGCATGGTCAACATGGGTGAGGACTTTCTGCACAAAATCTTTGAATAGTACCGCCATCAAAATAGTGGAAGTTTAATAGTGTACGTACCCCGGTCTTTTGGCTGGGTTCTATAGAAATGACTAATGTTCCCGACTTGAGCGCCTGGTTTAATGATGTCACAGCTGCGGCCAGCGAAGTCTGCTGGGGAAAGTTCTTCACGTCACCTACGAACGGTGCTACGTCAAGCAAGGTGAAGGTCACCTTAATGTACTTGTCGCTGTGATCCAGCTGGAATGTGAAGAAGTAATCATAACCCACATGTCTACAGTCTGTGCAATCTGACCGAAGTAATCATAACCCAAATGTCTACAGTCTGTGCAATCTGACCGAAGTAATCATAACCCATATGTCTACAGTCGGTGCAATCTGACCGAAGACATATATATTATATGTTGCATTGTCCAGTAAACTGTAGTGAGAGATGTTGATAAGATGAAATATACAATTTGTATGTAAGTTTTAAGTTGAAATATAAAGTTGATAAACCATTTCTTTTCCCTATCGCTACAATGATATCTTTATCAATAGTCTTAAACACAAAGCCACGTACTGATATGAAACCTCACGAACTTCTCTACTTGCAAGCCTACTTGAAAAATCAGTACATTTTCTGCTAATTGCATACTGGACAAAACAACCGACTGCATGACATAAGTAAAAATCAATGCTCTTTAATGGAAATGCGCTAACGAAAATGTTTGGAGAAAACTTGTGATAAATCCAGAGAGTATAATGAAAATATAACTCAGGGTTATGAAACAGCATGACTGAATTATTTTCAACAGTCTAAGTTTAAGAGAGGTTCCGACCCACCAGATACCGAAATATCCTTTATCTTCACTCTGACGAGAACACCATCCAATGTTTGATAAATACAGAATTTTGAAACGAAAAATGGTATCGATGTAAGGCTTCCAAATCTTTCGAGTTCTAATCACCATATAACGTTTGATGAGTCTCCTAAAGCGTTATTCCATTATCGTAAATAACTAAGGAAGTTGATCAAACGGAGATACAGCCAGGCTCTACAATAGAATATATGAAGCTTACAAGTGCCTATTAGTCCCAAACCACCTCTTCAAACAATTTCAATGTGCTCTTACATCAGTTCCCTGAATCCGCAGAGGTGAAACGTTGGTCTGCTTCACCACAGCGTCAATGATGTAGGAGACGAACAGGGTTTCATCACTCAGCACATCCGCCGTGAAGTTACCTAGTGAAGGGAGACAGCATCAGTAGTGTTCATAGCAATGGGCGAGGATGGCATTCCAAGTGAGGTCAACAACCGAGACATAATATCACAAGTATTACCTACAGCCTAGAGAAAAATACGTAATGTTACCTAGAGCCGATAGCAAATATCAGTAGTGTTACATACATCCGAGAGCAAATATCAGTAGTGTTACCTACAGCCGATAGCAAATATAAGTAGTGCTACATACAGCCGATAGCAAATATCAGTAGTTTTACCTTTAGCCGAGAGCAAATATCAGTAGTGCTACATACAGCTGATAGCAAATATCAGTAGTTTTACCTACAGCCGAGAACAAATATCAGTAGTGTTACATACATCCGATGGCGAATATCAGTAATTTTACCTACAGCCGAGAGCGAATATCAGAAGTGTTACCTTCAGCCGAGAGCAAATATCAGTAGTGTTACATACAGCCGATAGCAAATATCAGTAGTTTTACCTACAGCCGAGAACAAATATCAGTAGTGTTACAAACAGCCGAGAGCAAATATCAGTTGTGCTACCTACAGCCGAGAGCGAATATCAGTAGTGTTACCTTTAGCCGAGAGCAAATATCAGTAGTGCTACATACAGCCGATGGCAAATATAAGTAGTGTTACCTACAGCCGATGGCAAATATCAGTAGTTTTACCTACAGCCGAGACAGCCGAGAGCGAATATCAGTAGTGTTACAAACAGCCGAGAGTGAATATCAGTAGTGTTACCTACAGCCGAAAGCAAATATCAGTAGTGTTACCTACAGCCGAGAGCGAATATCAGTAGTGTTACCTTCAGCCAAAAGCAAATATCAGTAGTGTTACCTACAGCCGATAGCAAATATCAGTAGTTTTACCTACAGCCGAGAGCGAATATCAGTAATGTTACCTACAGCCGAGAGCAAATATCAGTAGTTTTACCTACAGCCTAGAGTGAAAATCAGTAGTGCTACCTACAGCCGAGAGCGAATATCAGTAGTGTTACCTACAGCCGATAGCAAATATCAGTAGTTTTACCTACAGCCGAGAGCGAATATCAGTAATGTTACCTACAGCCGAGAGCAAATATCAGTAGTGTTACCTACAGCCGAGAGCGAATATCAGTAGTGTTACCTTCAGCCAAAAGCAAATATCAGTAGTGTTACCTACAGCCGATAGCAAATATCAGTAGTTTTACCTACAGCCGAGAGCGAATATCAGTAATGTTACCTACAGCCGAGAGCAAATATCAGTAGTTTTACCTACAGCCTAGAGTGAAAATCAGTAGTGCTACCTACAGCCGAGAGCGAATATCAGTAGTGTTACATACAGCCGATAGCAAATATCAGTAGTTTCACCTTTAGCCGAGAGCAAATATCAGTAGTGTTACATACAGCCTAGAGTGAAAATCAGTAGTGCTACCTACAGCCGAGAGCGAATATCAGTAGTGTTACCTTTAGCCGAGAGCAAATATCAGTAGTGTTACATACAGCCGATGGCAAATATAAGTAGTGTTACCTACAGCCGATAGCAACTATCAGTAGTTTTACCTACAGCCGAGACAGCCGAGAGCGAATATCAGTAGTGTAACCTACAGCCGAGAGCGAATATCAGTAGTGTTACCTACAGCCGAGAGCGAATATCAGTAGTGTTACCTTTAGCCGAGAGCAAATATCAGTAGTGTTACATACAGCCGATGGCAAATATAAGTAGTGTTACCTACAGCCGATAGCAAATATCAGTAGTTTTACCTACAGCCGAGAACAAATATCAGTAGTGTTACATACAGCCGAGAGCAAATATCAGTAGTGCTCCCTACAGCCGAGAGCGAAAATCAGTAGTGTTACCTTTAGCCGAGAGCAAATATCAGTAGTGTTACATACAGCCGATGGCAAATATAAGTAGTGTTTCCTACAGCCGATAGCAAATATCAGTAGTTTTACCTACAGCCGAGACAGCCGAGAGCGAATATCAGTAGTGTTACCTACAGCCGAGAGTGAATATCAGTAGTGTTACCTACAGCCGAAAGCAAATAACAGTAGTGTTACCTACAGCCGAGAGCAAATATCAGTAGTGTAACCTACAGCCGAGAGCATATATCAGTAGTGTTACCTTCAGCGAAAAGCAAATATCAGTAGTGTTACCTACAGCCGATAGCAAATATCAGAAGTTTTACCTACAGCCGAGAGCGAATATCAGTAATGTTACCTACAGCCTAGAGTGAATATCAGTAGTGCTACCTACAGCCGAGAGTGAATATCAGTAGTGTTACCTTTAGCCGAGAGCAAATATCAGTAGTGTTACATACAGCCGAGAGCGAATATCAGTAATGTTACCTACAGCCTAGAGTGAAAATCAGTAGTGCTACCTACAGCCGAGAGCGAATATCAGTAGTGTTACCTTTAGCCGAGAGCAAATATCAGTAGTGTTACATACAGCCGATGGCAAATATAAGTAGTGTTACCTACAGCCGATAGCAAATATCAGTAGTTTTACCTACAGCCGAGACAGCCGAGAGTGAATATCAGTAGTGTTACCTACAGCCGAGAGCAAATATCAGTAGTGTTACCTACAGCCGAGAGCAAATATCAGTAGTGTTACCTTCAGCGAAAAGCAAATATCAGTAGTGTTACCTACAGCCGATAGCAAATATCAGTAGTTTTACCTACAGCGGAGAGCGAATATCAGTAATGTTACCTACAGCCTAGAGTGAAAATCAGTAGTGCTACCTACAGCCGAGAGCGAATATCAGTAGTGTTACCTTTAGCCGAGAGCAAATATCAGTAGTGTTACATACAGCCGATGGCAAATATAAGTAGTGTTACCTACAGCCGATAGCAAATATCAGTAGTTTTTCCCTACAGCCGAGAGTGAATATCAGTAGTGTTACCTACAGCCGAAAGCAAATATCAGAAGTGTTACCTACAGCCGAGAGCAAATATCAGTAGTGTTACCTACAGCCGAAAGCAAATATCAGAAGTGTTACCTACCGCCGAGAGCAAATATCAGTAGTGTTACCTACAGCCGAGAGCGAATATCAGTAGTGTTACCTTCAGCCAAAAGCAAATATCAGTAGTGTTACCTACAGCCGATAGCAAATATCAGTAGTTTTACCTACAGCCGAGAGGGAATATCAGTAATGTTACCTACAGCCGAGAGTGAATATCAGTAGTGTTACCTACAGCCGAGAGTGAATATCAGTAATGTTACCTACAGCCGAGAGCGAATATCAGTAATGTTACCTACAGCCGAGAGTGAATATCAGTAATACATACAAGCAAGAGCGAATATCAGTAATACCTACAAGCGAGAGCGAATATCAGTAGTGTTACCTACAGCCGAGAGTGAATATCAGTAGTGTTACATACAGCCGATAGCAAATATCAGTAATTTTACCTACAGCCGAGAGCGAATATCAGTAATGTTACCTACAGCCGAGAGTGAATATCAGTAATACCTACAAGCGAGAGCGAATATCAGTAGTGTTACCTACAGCCGAGAGCGAATATCAGTACTGTTACCTACAGCCGAAAGCGAATATCAGTAGTGTTACCTACAGCCGAGAGCGAATATCAGTAGTGTTACCTACAGCCGAGAGCGAATATCAGTAGTATTATCTTTGAATTACTAGGTAGAGGTAACAGCAGTCTTATTTCTCACAGAATAGTTTTAACAACAGTAATATTAACAACAAAAGATATACAAGGTCAGTTTTGCTATCAAAAGAAGAGTGACACGTCAGGTTTGTTGCCAACAAAACAAAATATTGAGCTATGGTACTGACAGCAGATAATCAATTTAGGTAGTGTTACTTCAATTGAGGAGGATCATCTTTCAATTTTTCTCAGCCGCGAGCTTACATTCATCAAGTTACATACCACATGCCTTGTATAAACCTGGTTAGGTAAATGCACGTACCTTTAAGGAGCATTTTGAAGAAGTGTTTGTGGCTTGAGGTGTAGCACATACTGATGTCGTAGTTCCAGATGTAGGGCGCCGTCTCGTCGTAGTCGTAGATGCTGTAGTGGTAGTGGAACGGCTGCAATAAGTGAAAGGCGCTCAGGTGGGATTGTTTGCATAGTGGCCATGGATGACACACAAAGTAATGAAATCATTAATTTTCCCAAAAATTCATCTATTGATCTCAAACTTATTTGTAAAGTATATAGACAATTGTATGAGCGGTTGAAGGTGTATGTTGAACTTATCCCTGTGGTCCTACTTGAACCACCTACTCCATGACTGGAGCTGAACGTGGAGAACTCACGGGGTCTGTGTGCATGCTGATGATGATCCCGACCGGCATCTGGGCCTCGAACGAGAACCCGGCGTTGGACTGCCACTCTTGCTTTAGGGCAGAGAAGTTTCACAATGATTCGTATCTTTCTTTTTGCTGACAAACTAAAGTGCAAGAAATTATACATAACATGTGCTTTAATTAAGAATTGAAAACATGTTAAACAATCAACGAGGTATATTAGTAAATGCGATGCATCAACACAAGCGTGAGGGTTGGCTGAAGGAAGTTTATGTGTGTCACCTTGGCAAAGTACCACTCCCATGTTGTGTTGGCGGGGTTGGCTACTGGCCAATCGTCCTTGTTCGCGATCCACACGTCACACTCGATACCGCGCACTGTCCTCTGTACAACATAGAGTGAAACACATATTGCGTTCATACAGACTGCTTCACAAGACCAGTTATCAAAGACAGCTTACTATCCTTCATAGTCTAAGAGTGAGGATCAGTTATCAAAGACTGTTTACTATCCTTCATAGTCTAAGAGTGAGGATCAGTTATCATAGTCTGCTCACAATCCTTCATAGTCTAAGAGTGAGGACCAGTTATCAAAGACTGCTCACCATCCTTCATAGTCTAAGAGTGAGGATCAGTTATCAAAAACTGCTCACCATCCTTCATAGTCTAAGAGTGAGGATCAGTTATCAAAGATTGCTCACCACCCTTCATAGTCTAAGAATGAGGATCTATTATCAAAAACTGCTCACCATCCTTCATAGTCTAAGCGTGAGGATCTATTATCAAAGACTGCTCACCATCCTTCATAGTCTAGGAGTGAGAATGAGTTATCAAAGACTGCCCAACACCCTTCATAGTCTAAGAGTGAGGATCTATTATCAAAGACTGCTCACCATCCTTCATAGTCTAAGAGTGAGGATCAGTTATCAAAGACTGCTTACCATCCTTCATAGTCTAAGAGTGAGGATCTATTATCGAAGACTGCTCACCATCCTTCATAGTCTAAGAATGAGGATCTATTATCAAAGACTGCTTACCATCCTTCATAGTCTAAGAGTGAGGATCACTTATGAAAGACTGCATACCATCCTTCATAGTCTAAGAGTGAGGATCAGTTATCAAAGACTGCTTACCATCCTTCATAGTCTAAGAGTGAGGATCAGTTATCAAAGACTGCTCACCATCCTTCATAGTCTAAGAGTGAGGATCAGTTATCAAAGACTGCTTACCATCCTTCATAGTCTAAGAGTGAGGATCAGTTAACAAAGACTGCTCACTATCCTTCATAGTCTAAGAATGAGGATCTATTATCAAAGATTGCTCACCACCCTTCATAGTCTAAGAATGAGGATCTATTATCAAAGACTGCTCACCATTCTTCATAGTCTAAGCGTGAGGATCTATTATCAAAGACTGCTCACCATCCTTCATAGTCTAAGAGTGAGGATCAGTTATCAAAGACTGCTTACCATCCTTCATAGTCTAAGAGTGAGGATCAGTTATCAAAGACTGCTTACCGTCCTTCATAGTCTAAGAGTGAGGATCAGTTATCAAAGACTGCTTACCATCCTTCATAGTCTAAGAGTGAGGATCAGTTATCAAAGACTGCTTACCATCCTTCATAGTCTAAGAATGAGGATCTATTATCAAAGACTGCTCACCATCCTTCATAGTCTAAGCGTGAGGATCTATTATCAAAGACTGCTCACCATCCTTCATAGTCTAAGAGTGAGGATCAGTTATGAAAGACTGATCACCATCCTTCATAGTTTACGAGTGAGGATCAGTTATCAAAGACTGCTCACCATTTTTCATAGTCTAAGCGTGAGGATCTATTATCAAAGACTGCTTACCATCCTTCATAGTCTAAGAGTGAGGATCTATTATCAAAGACTGCTCACCCTCCTTCATAGTCTAAGAGTGAGGATCAGTTATCAAAGACTGCTTACCATCCTTCATAGTCTAGGAGTGAGGATCAGTTATCAAAGACTGCTTACCATCCTTCATAGTCTAAGAGTGAGGATCAGTTATCAAAGACTGCTTACCATCCTTCATAGTCTAAGAGTGAGGATCAGTTATCAAAGACTGCTTACCATCCTTCATAGTCTAAGAGTGAGGATCAGTTATCAAAGACTGCTTACCATCCTTCATAGTCTAAGAGTGAGGATCAGTTATCAAAGACTGCTCACTATCCTTCATAGTCTAAGAGTGAGGATCTATTATCAAAGACTGCTCACCATCCTTCATAGTCTAAGACTGAGGATCAGTTATCTAAGACTGCTTACCATCCTTCACAGTCTAAGAGTCAGGATCAGTTATGTTAGTCTGCTCACTATCCTTCATAGTCTAAGCGTGAGGATCAGTTATGTAAGTCTGCTCACCATTCCTTCATAGTCGATGAGCGAGGTTGAGTTAGTGAAGAAGAACTCGGCGCTGCTCCTCATCTTAGCGTACAAGCCCTGGGTGTCCGAGTCGAAGCCAGACTCCTGGATGAGTGAGATGGAACAGTTGTTCGATTTGGGCTTTATGTTATAAGCCAACCCTGAACGCAGAGAAGACGGAGACTACTAACATGATACAGATGCACTTTGAGAGCTCAATTACTGTTTTTGCTCGTTCGTTATAGAATATAAGCGATATTATCTCACGGATGTTTTCATTTTTACGTTATTACGTTAACAATTAAGATGATTGGTATTGGGAATTGACGATTTCCTTATCATTTTTAGAATAACTTGATTATGGGAATTGATGTTTCTTTATGATTTTAGATATTACTTCCTTTTTGAAAGTCAAGATTAATCCTGAGACGTCAGCCAGTTTAGTTTTAAAACGAATGTTAGGTTAACAGTTGCAGATTATAAACAACTGAGATATAAGAGAGACGTGAGGGATAGGGGGGAGCACCTGTGTTGAAGTCGTGGATCTGAACCTGCTCCACCTGCCCGAAGCCGTTAGGCTGATAGTCCATGCGCACCAGCTTCGTCCCCTGGTCGTACGACTCCTACCATGTAGATAGAGGCTGAACTATACCGTGCATGGTACACACAACATGTTTCCTTGACCACATATACCTTTACCCTTTAGAGGATGGAATCCATTATCCTAAATCTATGCAGGTTTTGTAAATTTCTTTTGGGTATTCGTTTTAGTTAAACCCGCACCAGAATAAAACATTGGTGGTTAAAAAGCTACTCTTTTATTCGAATTTTATTCAATTTCTCAATTCTCTCTATCTATCCAAATGAAGATGAACGCAAAGGCGTGTAAGGCAAAATACATTGGCAATCAACAAATTATCAAAAGCCTTACGCAGGTAATTCCAAATATATTTACTCAAGTTTCATACATTTACTAGATTCCAACTATTGGAGTGTTAAATCGGGTTGTAAAAAGGTATTGTTCTATTCTACCTTGACATAGAACATGGACTTGGTCTCGGGGGTTTGAACCTCGGCCCCGAAGGAGAAGGATTTGGGGAGAGTGGGAGGTTTGAGTCGAGTCTTCATCCCCTGGCAGTAAGCGCCCTCTGGTGTCTGTAATAAATGTATCACAGCATTATGTACAGTGTGGATCTAATCATCATTGTTCGTCTTCCCAAGGTATTGCATTTCAATGACAAAATAACCAAAAGAAGTGTTTGAGGGAAGAATAAGGTATCAGCTAATTAGATACATGAAGAAAAGAAACATTCGACCAGGGTAATATTTCAGGGAGTGCGTTGAGCATGCATTTCGGTGTGGATATGTGCGCTATATAAATACCCCGATTATTATTATTATTATAAACATGAAAATCGTGAAATGGATCTTGCCATCAGTGAATAAAGGGTTACACGCCAAAATGTCTTGATATCAAATATATCAACCCAAGTTGATAAAAGTAACAAATATCCGAAACTTGCCGAGGATATTGTACTTTTATCAACGAATGAAAGACACGAGGGTGAGGTTCATGTTTCGTCAAGTTGCATGAAAAATGTACATCTTGGAACACTGCATAGCCCTAAACCTCAAGTGATGTCATAGCATTGTGACATAATCGTGTTTATGACGCCATAGCATTTGGATGTAGTTATGTTAATGACGTCATTACTGATTATGCAAAACGTTTGTGATGTTGTGACGTAATGTTCCTACTGTCAAAGCGATATCTCCTGTGCAACACGGTTTTGGATGATATATATGAGATGTCACCTCAAATCTCTTAGTCTCCCCGTCCAGACCGTCGCGGTACTCGGAGAACTCATAGATATGGCTGAAGTTGGCCGGCACCCCGTTAGTCCAGATGCGTCCCTCCACCACACAGCGCACAGGAACCTGGGGTAACTCCTGGGACGTCTGCCAGTCAGTACCTGGGGGAGAGTCAAACTGAACTAGTATTGGACGTCAGCCAGTCAGTACCTTGGGAAGAGTCAAACTGGACTAGTATGGGACGTCAGCCAGTCAGTACCTGGGGGAGAGTCAAACTGGACTAGTGTTGGACGTCAGCCAGTCAGTACCTGGGGGAGAGTCAAACTGAACTAGTATTGGACGTCAGCCAGTCAGTACCTGGGGGAGAGTCAAACTGAACTAGTATTGGACGTCAGCCAGTCAGTACCTGGGGGAGAGTCAAACTGAACTAGTATTGGACGACAGCCAGTCAGTACCTGGGGAAGAGTCAAACTGGACTAGTATGGGACGTCAGCCAGTCAGTACCTGGGGAAGAGTCAAACTGAACTAGTATTGGACGTCAGCCAGTCAGTACCTGGGGGAGAGTCAAACTGGACTAGTATTGGACGTCAGCCAGTCAGTACCTGGGGGAGAGTCAAACTGAACTAGTATTGGACGTCAGCCAGTCAGTACCTGGGGGAGAGTCAAACTGGACTAGTATTGGACGTCAGCCAGTCAGTACCTGGGGGAGAGTCAAACTGGACTAGTATTGGACGTCAGCCAGTCAGTACCTTGGGAAGAGTCAAACTGAACTAGTATTGGACGTCAGCCAGTCAGTACCTGGGGGAGAGTCAAACTGGACTAGTATTGGACGTCAGCCAGTCAGTACCTGGGGGAGAGTCAAACTGAACTAGTATTGGACGTCTGCCAGTCAGTACCTGAGGGAGAGTCAAACTGGACTAGTATGGGACGTCAGCCAGTCAGTACCTGGGGAAGAGTCAAACTGAACTAGTATTGGACGTCAGCCAGTCAGTACCTGGGGGAGAGTCAAACTGAACTAGTATTGGACGTCAGCCAGTCAGTACCTGGGGGAGAGTCAAACTGAACTAGTATTGGACGTCAGCCAGTCAGTACCTGGGGGAGAGTCAAACTGAACTAGTATTGGACGTCTGCCAGTCAGTACCTGAGGGAGAGTCAAACTGGACTAGTATGGGACGTCAGCCAGTCAGTGCCTGGGGGAGAGTCAAACTGGACTAGTATTGGACGACAGCCAGTCAGTACCTGGGAGAGAGTCAAACTGGACTAGTATGGGACGTCAGCCAGTCAGTGCCTGGGGGAGAGTCAAACTGGACTAGTATGGGACGTCAGCCAGTCAGTACCTGGGAGAGAGTCAAACTGGACTAGTATGGGACGTCAGCCAGTCAGTACCTGGGGGAGAGTCAAACTGGACTAGTATGGGACGTCAGCCAGTCAGTACCTGGGGGAGAGTCAAACTGGACTAGTATTGGACGTCAGCCAGTCAGTACCTGGGGGAGAGTCAAACTGAACTAGTATTGGACGTCAGCCAGTCAGTACCTGGGGGAGAGTCAAACTGGACTAGTATGGGACGTCAGCCAGTCAGTGCCTGGGGGAGAGTCAAACTGGACTAGTATTGGACGACAGCCAGTCAGTACCTGGGAGAGAGTCAAACTGGACTAGTATGGGACGTCAGCCAGTCAGTACCTGGGGGAGAGTCAAACTGGACTAGTATGGGACGTCAGCCAGTCAGTACCTGGGGGAGAGTCAAACTGGACTAGTATTGGACGTCAGCCAGTCAGTACCTGGGGGAGAGTCAAACTGAACTAGTATTGGACGTCAGCCAGTCAGTACCTGGGGGAGAGTCAAACTGGACTAGTATGGGACGTCTGCCAGTCAGTACCTGGGGGAGAGTCAAACTGAACTAGTATGGGACGTCAGCCAGTCAGTACCTGGGGGAGAGTCAAACTGAACTAGTATTGGACGTCAGCCAGTCAGTACCTGGGGAAGAGTCAAACTGGACTAGTATTGGACGTCAGCCAGTCAGTACCTGGGGGAGAGTCAAACTGAACTAGTATTGGACGTCAGCCAGTCAGTACCTGGGGGAGAGTCAAACTGGACTAGTATTGGACGTCAGCCAGTCAGTACCTGGGGGAGAGTCAAACTGGACTAGTATGGGACGTCTGCCAGTCAGTACCTGGGGGAGAGTCAAACTGGACTAGTATTGGACGTCAGCCAGTCAGTACCTGGGGGAGAGTCAAACTGGACTAGTATGGGACGTCTGCCAGTCAGTACCTGGGGGAGAGTCAAACTGGACTAGTATTGGACGTCAGCCAGTCAGTACCTGGGGGAGAGTCAAACTGGACTAGTATTGGACGTCAGCCAGTCAGTACCTGGGGGAGAGTCAAACTGGACTAGTATTGGACGTCAGCCAGTCAGTACCTGGGGGAGAGTCAAACTGGACTAGTATTGGACGTCAGCCAGTCAGTACCTGGGGGAGAGTCAAACTGAACTAGTATTGGACGTCAGCCAGTCAGTACCTGGGGGAGAGTCAAACTGGACTAGTGTTGGACGTCAGCCAGTCAGTACCTGGGGGAGAGTCAAACTGAACTAGTATTGGACGTCAGCCAGTCAGTACCTGGGGAAGAGTCAAACTGGACTAGTATTGGACGTCTGCCAGTCAGTACCTGGGGGAGAGTCAAACTGAACTAGTATTGGACGTCAGCCAGTCAGTACCTGGGGAAGAGTCAAACTGGACTAGTATTGGACGTCAGCCAGTCAGTACCTGGGGGAGAGTCAAACTGAACTAGTATTGGACGTCAGCCAGTCAGTACCTGGGGGAGAGTCAAACTGGACTAGTGTGGGACGTCAGCCAGTCAGTACCTGGGGGAGAGTCAAACTGGACTAGTATTGGACGTCAGCCAGTCAGTACCTTGGGAAGAGTCAAACTGGACTAGTGTTGGACGTCAGCCAGTCAGTACCTTGGGAAGAGTCAAACTGGACTAGTATTGGACGTCAGCCAGTCAGTACCTGGGGGAGAGTCAAACTGGACTAGTATGGGACGTCAGCCAGTCAGTACCTGGGGGAGAGTCAAACTGGACTAGTATTGGACGTCAGCCAGTCAGTACCTGAGGGAGAGTCAAACTGGACTAGTATGGGACGTCAGCCAGTCAGTGCCTGGGGGAGAGTCAAACTGGACTAGTATTGGACGTCAGCCAGTCAGTACCTGGGGGAGAGTCAAACTGGACTAGTATTGGACGTCTGCCAGTCAGTACCTGGGAGAGAGTCAAACTGGACTAGTGTTGGACGTCAGCCAGTCAGTACCCGGGGGAGAGTCAAACTGGACTAGTATTGGACGTCTGCCAGTCAGTACCTGGGGGAGAGTCAAACTGGACTAGTGTGGGACGTCAGCCAGTCAGTGCCTGGGGGAGAGTCAAACTGGACTAGTATTGGACGTCAGCCAGTCAGTACCTGGGGGAGAGTCAAACTGGACTAGTATTGGACGTCAGCCAGTCAGTACCTGGGGGAGAGTCAAACTGGACTAGTATTGGACGTCAGCCAGTCAGTACCTGGGGGAGAGTCAAACTGGACTAGTATTGGACGTCAGCCAGTCAGTACCTGGGGGAGAGTCAAACTGAACTAGTATTGGACGTCAGCCAGTCAGTACCTGGGGGAGAGTCAAACTGGACTAGTGTTGGACGTCAGCCAGTCAGTACCTGGGGGAGAGTCAAACTGAACTAGTATTGGACGTCAGCCAGTCAGTACCTGGGGAAGAGTCAAACTGGACTAGTATTGGACGTCTGCCAGTCAGTACCTGGGGGAGAGTCAAACTGAACTAGTATTGGACGTCAGCCAGTCAGTACCTGGGGAAGAGTCAAACTGGACTAGTATTGGACGTCAGCCAGTCAGTACCTGGGGGAGAGTCAAACTGAACTAGTATTGGACGTCAGCCAGTCAGTACCTGGGGGAGAGTCAAACTGGACTAGTGTGGGACGTCAGCCAGTCAGTACCTGGGGGAGAGTCAAACTGGACTAGTATTGGACGTCAGCCAGTCAGTACCTTGGGAAGAGTCAAACTGGACTAGTGTTGGACGTCAGCCAGTCAGTACCTTGGGAAGAGTCAAAC
Source organism: Steromphala cineraria (assembly GCA_916613615.1). Taxonomy (NCBI): domain Eukaryota; kingdom Metazoa; phylum Mollusca; class Gastropoda; order Trochida; family Trochidae; genus Steromphala; species Steromphala cineraria. The sequence continues at coordinate 28,342,633 of OU744723.1, read as the reverse complement.
TGGACTAGTATTGGACGTCAGCCAGTCAGTACCTGGGGGAGAGTCAAACTGGACTAGTATGGGACGTCAGCCAGTCAGTACCTGGGGGAGAGTCAAACTGGACTAGTATTGGACGTCAGCCAGTCAGTACCTGAGGGAGAGTCAAACTGGACTAGTATGGGACGTCAGCCAGTCAGTGCCTGGGGGAGAGTCAAACTGGACTAGTATTGGACGTCAGCCAGTCAGTACCTGGGGGAGAGTCAAACTGGACTAGTATGGGACGTCTGCCAGTCAGTACCTGGGAGAGAGTCAAACTGGACTAGTGTTGGACGTCAGCCAGTCAGTACCCGGGGGAGAGTCAAACTGGACTAGTATTGGACGTCTGCCAGTCAGTACCTGGGGGAGAGTCAAACTGGACTAGTGTGGGACGTCAGCCAGTCAGTGCCTGGGGGAGAGTCAAACTGGACTAGTATGACCTAAACATGTATTTCGCGATTCATTATCTGAAACTGGAGTAAGGTTCATAATCTGAAACTGGAGTAAGGTTCATAATCTAAAACTTGAAGAAGGTTCATAATCTAAAACTTGAGTAAGGTTCATAATCTGAAACTGGAGTAAGGTTCATAATCTGAAACTGGAGTAAGGTTCATAATCTAAAACTGGAGTAAGGTTCATAATCTAAAACTGGAGTAAGGTTCATAATCTGAAACTGGAGTTATGTTCATAATCTGAAACTGGAGTAAGGTTCATAATCTGAAACTGGAGTAAGGTTCATAATCTAAAACTGGAGTAAGGTTCATAATCTAAAACTGGAGTAAGGCTCGCTACACCCCGAGTTGCATATTGTCAGACTGGTCCCGCAGCGCGCTATACCTTCAATGTCACTTGGTCAAACTAAATTAGTTGTTTCGTATACTTAAGTACTAAGCGCTTACAGTCGCTGAAATCTTACAAAATCAAGTACCTCGACTCCTGACGCTTGTTTAAAACGAGAGTTAGGGCATTATTTCCTGCAAGCTCGCGCAAGTTTCAATCACTCGCTGAATTTGAGACCTGCTTTATTGCGCCAAACTATGCGTCGGGAATCCCTCATTGACCATTTAATTCAGCGTCAGGAAGATTTCTGGTAGGACTTTGGCACAGAAAAATAACAGAATGCAGCAAGTCTTGAGTTCTACTGTGATTAAGACTTGTTCGAGGCATGCCTTGTTAGTGAGATGGTTAAATCAAACATTTACTGTAATGTTGCAATTCTGAAAATTCTTACATTGTAAAAATGATTAAAATATCGTGTATGTTTAAAAGCACAGAGGTTCGAGTCCGGGATTGGGGGTTGATCAAATATAAACATATTAATATGTATCATATATCTAAGATATTGAGAATTACCCTAAAATCTTTATAACTTAACCGATTTCGTTCAAATTTGACATGTGGGTTTATCTCAACCTAAAAAGGATATACATGAGTGTAAAAGTCCAGGTTTTTGAATTATTGTATTCTATCAAGGCCCAATATCGACCCTAGATTGCAACCCGTGCTTTGTATCTGTCTATTGGTAAGAATCGTTTGCAAAACTTTCCCCGACAAGACTGCATTACCAAAATTATGAAATCATGCTTTAGCACTATTTATCGGCAAACCTTGATGTTAAATCTATTCCTAGTGTACATTTGTGTTATGGTAGGCTGGAACTCACGTGAGAAGTACCAGTGGACGGTCATGGTGGCGTCCATATCCTGCCAGTACAGGCAGGAGCTCCACTCGTCACACCGGATACCGCGCACTGTCCGCACCCCCAGGTACTTCTCGGGTTGTGATCCCCCGAACCTCAGCGCACCTGCCGCCGTGTACATCCGGTCTGTCCCGTTCGAAGACGTCTTCGAGCCGAAAATAAACCGGTTCGGGTCTTTCGACAAGTCAGTTACTTGACATCCGAAATTCGAATCTACAAGGAAAACCAAATGCAATTTCTGATATGAACGACTGCCAGAACATTTCGTCGCATCCTTCGAAAGTTCTTTGAAATGGCTAAGATGAAACATCAATTTCTAATTTGGTAACTCAACAGGAAGACCCACCTTCTAAGGGCGTGACGACGACGAGTTGGTTAATGTTGTAGTCATAGAAACCGTACACCTTGGTCCCGCTGTCGTACTGCTCCAAAGATCCCCTGTTGTCTGTCTCGTCGTACCACTCTCTGATGTCTGTCGTGTAGTTCTTGTCCACGATGTTGGCCTCCACGCGCACACTGAACTCTTTAGGCAGGTACGGCCGCTTGTGTGTCAGGTCTGTGGTTAACAATATACTTGTGTGTCAGGTCTGTGGTTAACAATATACAAAACAAATCTCACTAATGTAGGCATCATTGCTTTAAGTATCATTGCTGATTATTTTCTTTATAAAACAGGTTTTCTTTTTTAGTGGCGATCGTTAGTAAATTTCTTCTCTTACAAGACACATATTATCCACACATAGTTTATTACACGCCCGTGTAAGATACCGCAGTGTAATATTTATTATAAGTTGTTTGCTTCTCACGAGGGTAATACGGTCTGATGTACCATCTTTGTAGAAATGTTGCCCGAGCCGCAAGGCGAGGGCTGACATTTCTACAAAGATGGTACATCAGACCGTATTATCCGAGGGAGAAGCATACAACGTATTTATCTTACCGTCATGTCAGAAGAAAATATATCCATTTTAGTTTGACTGCCGTTAACGGATGAGCCATCACCGCATGAACGGTCTTGACCCTAAATGTAAACAAAATGGCGTCGTCTAACCCGACTGCAATGTTATGAATCGTGTTACGTAAAACTATTACACAAAACATGCTGAAAAACTATTTGATTTAAATCCTATAGCATGTGCAAGTAATGCAATGCAGAATTTGGTTCCAAACAAAACTTAGAATGACGAGAAAACAAATCTATAATTAATAATCACGAAAACAGCTGATCGAACGTATGTAAACTCTTGACACCGCGTGCGTCATATGGTAACGTCATCTTAACCCTATGCGACACCTCTTCTCGGAGAGGAGCTGTTGCTATGGCAGCGGGGTACATGGAATTTGTACACCGTGAGAGGTGAGACTCGCGGTCTACATCAGATAAAACGAGTCGATCCTCAGCCAATCAAAAACGAGGATTTTACTGTAAGGTAAGATAAAAGGCAATATTACACTAGTGTAATATCACAATGCAAGTATGACGTCACAGAAGTGAGCTGTTGTGACGTCACAATGTAAGCGCTTCGTCACAATGGGCGCCGAGTCGCGGAACTGTTAGTTTCAGCACATTTTCGGAAAGTTTGCGTGATTTTTAGGGCACGTAATACAGAATACTAAACTTCCTTCCATTTAATACTATTTTTATTAAACTTGTGAATGATTTGGTATCAAACTCGCTTTCGCGCGTTTTATACAAAATCATTAACTCGTTTAATAAAAATAGTATTAAATGGAAGGTCATTTAGTATCCTCTATATATCAAATCACGAAATATCAATGTTATTATGCAACGATGGACAGAAAACAAGAAATTCCGGAAATCATAATTGTGGTCGTTATTTGCGAACAGAAGGTATCTAACACTATAATTACAACTAGAGCTTTAATGTATACGTTAAACAAGTCAATATGATGAATTTTGACTGACCGACCATGCAAAGGCGTTTATTCATCACCTGGACTTATGATCAAGTTATAGATTCTATTAAGTGAAAATTTTGAATCTCAATTTACCCGAGACATTTCAAAGAGAACAGGTTGTCTTGATGTAATGACAGCTTGGGGCGTATTGAATTACGTTTTGAGTTTGAAAACTGAAAAAAAAGGTTTCAGTTTGACACGTCCCTTACCATTTTATATTAAGCATATGTTGATGAAGAAAACTCTCATTACCCGGTTATCATTATTTTCCAAACTCCCAAAAATAAATAAATGCTGAACATTGACCCACACGTTGTAACAATGTTGTGATATTGCTGTTGACGAATATTAAAATAAGATTCTGAATTTGAGACGAGATGTGAAGCACAAAGACTGACCATTCTGACTTGATGGGAGCTGTACACACACGTCCGTGTCCCATCCCTTCTTATCTGCCGCACAAAGCGCGCACAGCGCACAGAGGGTTAACACTGCACTTAGCAGCACGCTCGTCATGACAGGGGCTATTGTTCCTATATAGACAGACAGAACTCCTCCTATAGCAGATTGTAATAGGATCTGAAATAGTAATAGAGTAATGCACTTGTTGTGCTGTGTAACTTCTTTACATCTAACAGGGTTAAAAAACAAGATTTTTAATGTTGTTATACATACAACAGCTTTTATGACGGTAGCCTGTGTTAATTGTATGTCATGTATCATTTGTCATTAAATGCATTCCACAATGGCATATGGTTATTCGTCGCTGGTTTGAACATACGTATTGAACACAGGCTTGATGTAACTACAGCTGCGTATTCTAGTGAAGATATCATGTAATTTGGAGAGTCTTTGAGTTTTGCGAAAACAAAACGGAAAATGTTTAAATTTAACGACATACGTTAAGATTCAATTTGCGTTAACATATTTGTATGTCATGACTAACAGATAACCGTAACATGTTCGGCGGGTTATTTAAGTGACCAGGGGTCAACATTTCGAAAGCTCTATTTTATATTTTTCTCTAAAAAATCCTTCAAAATTGATCAAAAGCTTTAGATCTAGGTCATATGTATTTCCATATCATGTACCAAGGAAATGTCATTGTGCTGATCATTTTCTTACAGAATCTATATGGAATAGTTTAGCAACATTTTTAGAAAATCAGAATTTCACAAATATGACCCCAGCTGTCTATTTAAGCATGCCAAATACAGAACGTCAGCAACAGTGACGAGACGATCCCAAAATATAGTTTGAGAATGGTTATTTTATACATGGACAACTGGTAATCCTTTGTCAGTGCTCCTGGAGTTGTTTTATTGATATCAAAACAAACCAATATTACATGATGTTTGCACTATGAGCAGCGAGAAAGTGAACAAACCTTAGGTACGCAGCTGTACAACCGTATATATACAATGTGTGTATAATCAACTGAAACTAACTTCATTGAAACCACCATGTATTAAAACATTGATATATTTATGATTCAATATTTGAAACATGTCAAAGGTAGAAAAAAGAAACATGGAAATACGTTCAAACGTTTGTACCGTTCATCTTTAACGTTTTGTAATGTCGAGTGTTTCATCTTTCCACCTAGTACTTCTATCACCTTTATCTTGGGGTGACAATGACATATTTTAGGTATTCATGCTACAATATTAAGCTACATCGTGTGATATCTGTGTATATTACTGAGGGTTACGCCACTGTCAAATACTCCGTGGTATACTTTCACAGAGGAACACGTACATGTATGGAACTATCTCCTGACATTGGTGACCATTGTTTGATATCTCAAGAGATATTATTTGGTTTCATTCTTAATAACTGTTGAAATGTTGAAAAACAAGTGAAAATGGCGTTACGACGTTCTTAGATCATAATGGCTTGGTTACTTACTCAAAGTCAAATGGCTTGGTGACATATTAAAGTCAAAATTGGTAAGTGACATTCTAAAGTCGAAATTGGTAAGTGACATTCTAAAGTCGAAATGGGTAAGTGACATTCTAAAGTCGAAATGGTTAGGTGACATACTATATACTTAATTGCTTAGTGACATACTATAAACTTAATTGCTAAGTGTCATATTAAAGTCAACATGACTTGGTGACATAATAAAGTCAATCTTTGAATGACATAGTGAAGTCGAAATGTTAGAATTAAATTATAAAATCAACGTATTATGCAAACAAGAATCAAATCACTGGGTGAAATATTAAAAAACGTAAAGGGTTGGGTGACATGCTAAAGTAAAAAATGGAAATCATTTTGCAAAGTAATGTATTAAATTCCTCAGTTGATAGAACCTTTATATACGATTGCTACGCATATTCTAGCAGTGAGTGATGGGGAGAACATGAGACTATATGGCTGTAATACAGCTGGGTATGTAGACCTACCTGACGACTAGCTACAATGGCGGACTGGTACAGGAGCGAGCAGGCTGCCTATCAGATAACATGATAACTCCTATCAACAACAGTACACGTCGGCTGCTCGCCGTTATCTCCCATCTCATAGTGCAATAACTACAAGTTTATCGTGGAAGTGATGTCACCTTATTGCCTATATACTCTCAACCAGAATGGGCTCACAGGGTCACAGATAGCACCGCAGGCTTCTTCAAAGTGTTTATTGCTGACTAACAATCACTACGAGTCTTTGTATTCGAAATGAAAACTTTCAATAGTACATTGTAATGTACTATCTCACTATCAAAGTGAAATGCTTCTTTTGAATAAAGTAATCAGTTCTTCTATTGATTATCTATATGCCAAAACAAGCGCCCGCCGTAATTCATCCACTCACTTATATGTATAATTTTTAAATTGATACCAATGCACTTACTATTTGAAATAAATATTGATACATTAATGACATTTTGTATGCGTGTACATGATTCGTTAAAAACTGTAACCAAAATTAAGTTCATAGCTGTATAAAGTTATTTTCGTGACGACACATGATAGGCAGCAAGGTCCCTTAAGACGGAAGTATGTGTTAACAAGTTAGTGCAACTTCCTCATTTGTATAGGGTAATGACCGAGTTACCTCCAATTCCAGAAAAAATATTCACATTCACATTGCTATATACATTCCTTTGTAAACCTTGAAAACTTTTTGCATAAACATCCATGAGACAACAATATATTTTTCAGCTATAAGTAAATATTTCACATAACTGAAGAAACTGCATGGATGACGTGTCATGGACACGAGTGTAGACTCCTGTCCCGCCTCCCTCGTACACTGAGTTGCTGTCTACACGTGTACTTCACTATGAAGACCTAGATCGAAGTGCAGTATGAGACATGTATTTCGACATCTATGCTGTATGATTATTCTTTTGGAAATGTTTTATGTCTAAAGTAAGAGGTTTAATTCCTAAAACAGGTTGTTTTATATATATATTGAGAGATGCTTTATAAAAAAAACAGAGTGATATGTTCTCCAATGAATTTAAGATAATGATGAGAACAGTAGGATGAAACATCGGAACTTTGAATTGATGAAAAAATTACACTTTTCCAAGTTAAATCAATATACTCTTGTCCTTTCACTCAAGGTTCATTAAATGGTGCATTTGCATTAAATATCAATGAACCCCGGACAATTTACAAAAGCAACTACCTCATATTTTGCTATTCAATGACTAGCGGACACCGTCCAACAATTTCTATGTTAAATCGCTCGTGACACTGTTGTTAATACAAAAATCAATGCTTCCCTTCAAGACTGTGACAGGACAGTCCCCTCGTCCAAAAAGTTGTTTTTGCCCATAGAAAGGCTTTGCACACAAAGGGCTTTTGAAAACTTACACAGACTGAGTGTAAGCCGGTGATGGCCAGCGTGTTCCAAAATGATATAACAGACAGTACGATTTAATAACGATTTTTGAAATAAGATTGACACTAAATTCTCATGAAATTGGTTCATAAATGTTCTTCATTAAAAGTCTCATGGGAACAACATGTAATACAACACATGCACAGATACACTTTTTATCATATCTAACTTATTGGAAAATTCAACTGAAAACTAAAATTTACTACTTTCGTCTTTAACATAATTAATTAATCGTGGTTAATTATTTGATCATTATAAACTTGTAGGTACGTATTATTTCTTTCGTTGAACCCTTATACAAGATAAGGTACACCTTTCATCAAGATAACAATAAAGTATAAGTTAACTTCTCAATAAGGATAAGACTTGCACAACTATTCAACTATTCAACTAATCACCGTCTGAAGCAGAAGGGTTGATACTTGATGAAAATCTGAAAAGCCCAATTTTAGCGATTGCTTTTTGCAATCAGGTGATGTATAATATTCTATTGTTTATGTATGTATTTCATGAATGTATGTATTTGTATTTGCGAACCCTTTGTTTGGTATACAGTCTTTTATTTGCCTGCACCACAAACTATGTAAAATATAAGGAAAAGACGACTCCTCGTTAGGTTATATAAAGGTTCCATGCAGCAAGGCATCACTTGAACTATGGTTCTTTGAAACAACATATCTGCAATATGGATGTTAAAAATGAAGCCGCTAGGTAAAACACATCTGCCAACGCAAAGCCTAAAACGTCAGCTACCGATCTGTCAGTTATATGCCTTGCTGCCGACTCTAGAGTTTTCTGTGCTGATATCAGGCCCCTACAGGCGATTGTCAGCAACCTCCAGTTACTTCTGATTGAACTATTGCTTTCTCTAAAAGCAAGCTAGAGATCAAGCACAGAAAACGTAAAGGATCGGTAGCAAGGCATAAAACATTGTTTTTAGCAGCTCTGTAGTTTATGTATAACGTGTCTGTCACGTAATGTTCAAGCATGTTCTGTAAGTGTGTAACTATTTTTAGCTGGTACAGAGAGTCGTTAGGTGATTCTTGCTTTTGGGCTTGGTGAAGCACGTTAAGAAACGACGATATTGGTGTTGGTCGAGAGATAACATCTGCATCCAGAACGTTTTGTACACCACAGTATCGAGGGATATGTTGATCAAAACGCAAATTTTAATAATTTAGCGATTATCAAGGTTTCAAGCTTCGCTTCATGATTTCGCAATCTCCCGTGCAATCGATTTCGAAATTTCGCTCGATCTCATTGAAATCAAATGATTGATTCGCTCCTTTTTTTATATTATGTTACTACTTGTCACTCATCTATGAATTGACGGAATCCCGTAGATGTCCGTGTCCACTGGAAGTAATATTTCAACCAGTCACTATTGTGCTTTCAAAGTTGTGAAAGAAGATTAAAGGTTCAAACATCAACGCTTTTCTATGTAACGCGAAAAATGCCGAGGTTTTCTGAATGTTTGGGTACACTTGATTTGTTACATCAACATGAGCGCAGTGTGTTTGTCAATATCCTTGTCGTCAGAGTGATTAAAATCTATCCTATAAATTGAGATTTCAAATTAGATCATCGGCAACCAGATAAGATATTTGTGTAAATCCTAGTTATAAACTGAATACCAAAAGAAACTTTGCAATTTTAAAACTAAAATTTCGAAAACGATCTCATATTTACAATTTCATTGAAGGTGGCAATGAAATAGTTGAAACCCATACTTTCAACTTGAAAACTTTTAATTGAGCAATATTCATGCATTTTTGCAGAAATGGCAAAAATGTCATAATCACGGGACGTTTCTGCTGAAACCAAGTCACGTGACGAAAAAGTTTGATACATGTAACTGTTCATAATTGTCACTCCAAAAGTGAAAAAAACACCTTAAAAGCAGTAAACGGTAAAGCAAAAATATCGCAAATCCCCTCTGAAATTTACAAAATTGATCAAAAACAGCCCTTTTTACAAGAATCGGTAGTGTTCCTTCATTTCTAATGGTAACTTGATCCGGCTATGCAGACATGTTGTGAGGATTGCTGACAACCCTGAAACACAAAAAACAGTTGTTTGTTCACTGCATGAGAGCCGATATCTGTGACGTTAGACCACCGCCAACGTTGTCTCTTAGTGACGTCAGAGATATAAGATCAAAGGACGGCATGTTGTTATGTTCTCGTGCACTTTATGAACTTGGATAGATCTAATCAAAGCTCATCGACTGCTAAGTTGACAGCTATTGGTCACTAAACATCGAAACATGGCAATTTCATTCGAAGTTATAACGTCAGAATTGGCATGCAATAACATGATTTAATTGCGATTGTTGAGCTCTTAAGGCTGGTTACCATTTGTACGACTCACAGATGTGTCAATATGACAAGTAAAACTTGTGTCCACACATTCCCATTTATGGAAAAGCTTCGATGCAGACAAAATGTAAAGTTGAACCTGCTGACAGCTGACGTATTTTAACGTTTGACCTTTTTGGTTACTTATGGCAGATTTGGAAGTTATAACACTCGGGCTGGCCAAACCTGGTACTAAAGTAGCACATTTTAGTACTTTAACGAAATTATTGCGAAAACATCATTTCAACGAACGTCTGAACAACCAAAATTTTGACCCCTGCCCACTTCAGATCAAATAAGTGCAAAACTCGGTTTCCCACCTTTAATTTGGATTCGCTGGTTGTTTAAACAAATGATTGATTAATAAGAGGTACTTTGTTTTACATTTCTATCGTTTTTCATTCTTCAATCAGAATCATTACAAAATGGTACAAAGTTTCTTTTGATTTCAGTTTAAATGATAGATGTTGTAAAATTAATAATTCCATGATCTAAATACGAGATTGAGAAAATTTCATGAAAAACCAAAACGTGTTTCTTTGAACATTATTTTTAACTGGTGATTAATACACTGATTATATTATTTACTCAAAACACCTTACTCACAAGTTTTGTTTATAGAATTACACATCTTCACAACGTCACGATTTCAAGATTTTCCAAACTCCCAGCGTCGCCCTTGACTTCATGGGCCACATTTTCTGTGCTAGCTCGTCGCATAGTCCAATCAGAAGACAGCTTGTAAAAAAATGAACTTCGGCTGTCGCGTACTCGTGCAGCAATACATTGCCACTGATTAAACGAGAACATGCTTCTAAAATAAATAAATTCAAGTGTTATTTATTTAGTATTAAGTGTCTTAAATCACAATACACAACATAATGAACGTCTATTTTTTTCTTAAAATTCCAAGCAGGAACGTATTTCGACTCCAGCTCATAATGCATTGTGTGATCAATTGATATTTAAGCGTCGATATGAATGCACCGACCTTACGTTTCAATTTTCTTGCATTGAAAGTTTTAAACATGAGTGTATATTTGATAAGGATTATTCAATTATTTTTAAGTATGGTGAACAAGGAAGAAAATGCGTGTTCAGTAGAAACATTGACTGCTGTAAATAACATTACTTTTTGTAATCTTTCAAATGAATATATTATAAAAAAAATTTTAAATCGTGTTGGAAGGAATTCTTATTCGTACACCAAAAGTTCTTTCTTTGAAAATAAATTGAAAAATAAAACGCTTTAGACGTGATAATTTATCAAATAAACCGATATGGTAAATGTAGGCTTCTGTGAAATTATGCCTCGTGTATTTTTCTATTATTTAGTTACTAACCTCCGACAAGGGACCTTAGCCTTGTTAGCCATATAACATGTAATCGACTCATTCCCACAGAAGTAATGAAAACATCATTTCACAGATCAATCAGAGTTACCCGCCCGTCACTAGTCCACTGTGTGGCGTGACCTGTCATCCAATTGGATTCATTCACATTACAGAGTCGGTAGTGTGCAGACGTGTTTTTGTATCTCTCCCGGTTGTATTGAGCTATATAATTAACGTGTTTTGTTGTTTCTGACTCTATTTACTTACCTTAGTTAGGTATTCCCGCTGTCCTTCGTCGTGTTCATTCCTCGTGGGTGAATTCGTTGTTCTGACAGGGGTGTTTGTGGTTAACACAGCCGTGTTGACCTGGATTAGTGGAGCGCGGGTTGACTTGCACGTGCAGCCCGTGCAGCCCGGGGGTGGACGGTCGCTCTACCCCTCTGCATGACAGCTTTGGTTGTCTTGTGCGCTTGCCGTCTGCTAGGCGCTAAGGCCTTCACTTGATCTTCTTGTCGGCTGCCCGGCGCTAGATATCTCGTGTGCGCTTGGAGTGGCGCTTGCCGCCTGTAGCCTGTCGCCTGTCGTCTCCCTGACGATAGGTATCTCTTAGGCTTTGGACGGGCGTTTGCCGCCTACCGCCTGCCGCCTGTCGTCTACCTGACGATAGGTATCTCTTAGGCACTTGGAAGGGCGCTTGCCGCCTGCCGCCTGCCGCCTGCCGCCTGCCGCCTGTCGTCTTCTTGGCGATAGATCTTTTAGGCGTCTGGACGGGCGCTTGCCGCCTGCCGCCTGCCGCCTGCCGTCTCCTAGGCGATAGATCTCTTAGGCGCTTGGACGGGCGCTTGCCGCCTGCCACCTGTTGACGGGGTTGTTGGATAGGAGCTTTCCGCCTACCGCCTGCCGCCTGTCGTCTTCTTGACACTCGCGCGCTAGGGGCGCTTGGATTGTAGGTCGCGCTTGTCGCCTCAGAGGAGATGGACTTAGTTCGCTGCGATTCAGCGACCCCGTACCAGGCGTTCTGCGGACGGTGCGGGTCACGCAAGTCGGCGAGCTACGACCCTCATGTCGTCTGTCGCCTGTGTAGGAACACTTGCCCGGAGGATAACCGGTGTGCAGAGTGTGAGGATCTCTCCCCGGAGCAGCAAAGGCGTTACCGCTCTTCCATCCGGAAGAGCGAGTCGCAGAGCCGCTGCAAGCACGCTAGGCGCCCCACCCCGGGTTCGTCTGCCGCCTCAGGCAAGCGCGTGTCGCCGGAGAGATCGGACCTCATCATTTCCGTCCTCCCTGGCGTTGGACGTGGGGTCCCTCCGGTCGGACAAGTCGGTCCGCGACTCGTTGTCTCAGGGCTTGTCTCCAAAGGAACCTTCTGATCCCGGTCCCCCCTCCCCCCCCTCGGGAGGAGTGACGGAGGAAGGTGAAAAAGGCGAAGAAGCGCGCCAGGGAGTCGCGCCACGCTTCCTTCGACGCCAAGGCGCTTAAGAACGATATCCTCACATCGGTCAAGTCGATGTTGGAGGAATTCACCCAGAAGGGATCTGGGGATCAAGGCGGGAAGGCCCTGCCTTCGCCACCTCCTGTGGCGCCGCCCACCAGGCGCGTCCGCCGGGTGACGCTGGTGTCGCCGCCTCCCTCCCCACCGGACACGTCAGTGCCTCCCTCACCAGGGTCGCTGTCTGAAAGGACAGAACCGAGGGGGATTCCCCCCCTCGCGTTCCTCCGTTGTCCGCTGCAGGCGGCCTACGTATGGAGGAGGCACCTGATCAGGGTGAGAGGATGGCGGCCATCGCTGACTGGTGTCAGCTGACCCTACAGGAGGTGGACGAAGAGTGTAGTTTCTCAAAACAGGCATGGTTCGAGACCTTCTGTCAGGAGGAGGAGGTAGTGAGCCCGCGAAGCGTCCGCTTCCCTCCCCACCACCTTCTCCTGACAGCGGCGAAGGATTTTGACACCCACGTGTCATCCCCGGCGCTGGGCCGTCTTGTTCCGCCTCTGGTGATCTCGGATCTCGTACCTGCATATCCCAATCTGCCCCGCGGATTGCAAGTACCTCCGATTTGTCCTGGCGGGTCGTCACTTCCAGTGGAAGGTGTTGCCCTTCAGAATTGCGACAGCCCCTTGGTTATTCACCCGGGTGACCCAACCCATCGTCCAGTTCCTTCACAGGCACGACATCCAGTACGCGATGTACCTGGACGACGGGTTCGGGAGCCACTGCTCCCCGTCAGTTCTGGCCGACCAAAGGGACTTTGTGATCGCTCTATTCAGACGCCTGGGTTGGCTTGTCAATCTGGACAAGACGGACCTAGTGCCGACGACGTCGCTCGTCTTCCTAGGCGTCCTTCTGGACACGACGCAGGACAAGGCCTTTTTCACGGAGGAACGGATGGGCCATTACAGGGAACTCCTGGCGGACGCGTGTCGCGGGGCTCTCTCGCTCCGACGGTGGCAACATCTGCTAGGATTCTTGACTTCAGCTCAAGACTCCACGAGGAGGGGGAGGCTTCACCTCCGGCCCCTCCAAATAGTACTGAACGGACACGTTCGGGAGGTATCTTGCGGCCATCACATCAGGATGCCGCAGGACCTCATTCACCACCTACGATGGTGGCAGGACGAAAGCAACGTCTTGGCGGGGGTTCCCCTCCGGCAACCCCCCGCCGGGAGCCAATTGTATGTGGACGCCTCTACCCAGGGGTGGGGTGCGCACCTGGGGACCGACCAGGCGCCGGGCGTGTGGTCGCCGGCGCAAGCCGGGCTTCACATCAACTTCCTAGAGTTGAATGCCATACGCCTGGCGATCGATCACTGGTCCAGAACCAGGTGCTGTGTGTCCACACAGACAGTTCGACGACAGTCTGGTCGGCGGGATCATTGTTACAGCTTGTGATGGAGCTGTTTCGACTGGTAGATGAACTCAACACTCAATAAGAGCGGTGCACATCCCGGGAGCAAAGAACGTCCTTGCGGACGCTCTTTCTCGCCTGGACAAACCTCCCTCCACGGAGTGGATGTTGCACCCTCGAGTGTTCGAGGCGATCTGTCTCCAGTTCGGCAGGCCGCATGTCGACATCTTCGCGACACGGCTCAATCACCAGCTGCCGGTATCGCAAAAAGGATCCCAACTTGAACACCTTGGACCTTAAGGAGCTCAAACTGAGACCGCCAGAGTGGGATCTGGCGATAGTTTTGAATCACCTCAAGTCTGAGCACTATGAGCCGCTGACGGACACGACGCTGCTGCGTCTCACCATTAAGACTTGCTTCTTAGTGGCAATGGGGTCAGCGGCCAGAATATCAGAGTTGCACGCGCTGCAAGCTGATTTGCTCAGGTTTGAGGTGAGAGATGGAGGGTCAGCGACCTTGGGTCTAGCACCGGAGTTCTTGTGTAAGAACCAGGGCGCTGACGAGCGTGGACAGACGTTCACACTGCCGTCAAATCTCCTCGGCTATCGAGCCTACGGACGAATAGGAACGCCTCCTCTGTCCGGTACGCGCTCTGCGCATCTACGTGGAAAAGACGCACACGCTGAGACAGGGGAGGCTCAGGCTCTTCTTGCCCCACTCCCAGACAAGCTCAAAGGAGTTGGACAAGAGGCAGCTGGGAGTTTATCTCAGGTTGGCAGTAGTGGACGCCTACAAGGCGGCTGGAATGCCGGCACCGGCGTGGACCAACCCGCATGAGATCAGGGCCATATCGGCGACTATGGCCCTACACAGCAACTTGTCAGTGGCGGACATCATGGCCGGCTGCTTCTGGAAGTCGGGCTTGGTGTTCGCCAACCATTACCTGCGCGATGTCTCTACGGAGGACCTGGAGGGCGTAGCCCGTCTGGGGGCGCAGGTCTTTGCCCAGCAGCGAACCATGGGGGCCCCCCCTGGCAGGGGGCGCAACCATCCACGCTAATGGCGCCTCACGAGTTGAGAGGGGCTCTTAACCCATTGAATAAACTTGCTTGTTGAATGGTTATAGTGTTTTTTTGGTGTTTTAATTAGGGATCGTCGACCGCGAGAGGTCACACAATTAATCCTCATTAGAACGGTCGCTCGCTAGGTCGCCGATCATCAGAGCAATCTTGAGAGTTACCGCTATGCGACGAATTCTACCCGCCTCCTACAGTGTTATCAGGCTAAGGTCACTTGTCGGAGGTTAGTTACTAAATAATAGTACGTTTTTGATTAAACGTCATTACTTTTACTTTACCGTAGACAAGTGACCGTCGTCATACCCGTCCCGCCTCCCCTCTTACGCATCCGTCGTTAATTAGGACTCCTAGGTAATGTGAATGAATCTAATTGGATGACAGGTCACGCCACACAGTGGACTAGTGACGGGCGGGTAATTGATCTGTGTAATGATGTTTTCATAACTTCTGTGGGAATGAGTCGATTACATGTTATATGGCTAACAAGGCTAAGGTCACTTGTCTACGGTAAGTAAAAATAATGACGTTTAATCAAAAACGTACTATTTAATTTAAAATTACTTAGAAAATTGACAGCAATTAAGTAAAGTAAAATATTAACTACTCTAAAAAAAATACTTTTGTATGCGTTTTACAAGGGAGAGATAAACTTCATTTGAGTGATAAATATTTATTTTCTTTGCATTCTCGGTGCTCATCAAAAACATGAAAACAATCATGCGGACTGAAGTTTAATATAAAATTTAACTTTGTTAGTTTTCAAAAGCTCGACTGTTAGTATTTTGTATTTGTTCCGAAGGTAAAGGGCGATTTCATTGGCTATTGTTGAAACAGCTGATAAGGGGCGTAACTCGTAATAATGATAGGTGTCGCTACATCGTTTCAGCGGTATTCTATGCTGTGGTAGCGAGGTCTTCACCGTGGAGAGTAGCTTGATACGTTTTCACCTTGCTGTGGGAGGATAAGAATTACGGGATACGAAGATTCAAGAAAGTTAATACCCTGAAAAGGCACAACTAGATGCAATGATTAGTCAATATACCAAGTTTCATTGAGCTATAGTTTTTCAATGAAAACGGTTTTCGAATTCTGCTCCGGAAACAATGTTATCACAGACGGACTGACGGACAGACGGAGCCAACGACTATATTCCCCCGCATTATATGCCGGGTGGATTAAAAGGTAGCGAATCAACAATGATTTAAATGAGATTGCAATTTCACTTTATTTGTGCTTATAATTTAGCACTAATGCTTCGCTACGTCACACGATTTCTCAGTTTCGTGTCACTGTTTGGCGAATTTTAAGCACGAAGTCAGTGCACTCAGTGCAGTGCAAAATAAGTTCTTTGAGCATTTGTGTTAACTACAAACTATCATAACATTAATGGTATGAAAGTTGATTGAGTTTATTTATGCGTGCCCAAGTACAAATGATGCGCATCACGTACAATTGAATATAGCCATCGTGCCATAATATCTGTGGACAATTCATCAACAGCTACCGGCACAAACTACATGTGCTTACCATACCAATGGGTTGTGTGACACTATGTGATTACTAATGCTTCTGCACATCAAACCGTAATCTGTACCGTACATAGACCATAGATTGTTTATTACATTTCCAAGAAACCAGGAGGACTGGAGGGGTTGCATGTTAACGATTTCATAGTAAGTTTCTTCAAGAGATTAGATCGAAGCATATAACCGTGCTTGTTGTGACCAGAGGTTGATAGTGATACAAGTATTGAAAATGATAACAGAGTTGAACTGATTGAACTGATTAAGAAGATACAACTGTCAATTGACAATCTTTTCTTACCAATTAAATTATCGTTTTACAATTATATTTCATGTCCAGGTATCATTATCAGAATTTATGTACTAGTGAATAAAGTCATCAAATCAACTTTCAACAAATCGTTTTTATTCTAGATATGACCTGAGAGTTGGACACATTTAAACTGTTTATATATATATACCCTTCAAAAAAAGAAACGCATAGCATATTTTGAAATTTTTAGACTTCTGTAAAAATGAATATAACAATAAAACTGTCATATTTCTTCTCTGAACGTTATCCTTACATGATTATTTACCACTTCTGTGCAAAAACGGAGACATTTTAGCGATTTCGTTCTTTAAAGAGGCAATTGAAAACAGTTTTTTGAAATCTCTGCTTAGGAAAATGTGTAAAGCAAAAACACTATGTAGAAAGCATTAAAGCATGTGGAACTAATAACTAACAAGAGGTAAATATGGTTTCAATTTATTTATTCTTTTAACATAAAAATTAGGATAAAATTGGGCAATGCGAAAGTGGAGAAAATAGGAAACATCGCCGTACGTCAAATTAAAACTTCGGTTTCAAATTCTGCTGTCGTTTTAAATTAGAATGATCATTAGAGCACAATATTTAGTCATATTTAGTTGTTTCCTCCAGGCCCATTTTCGACAAAATGAAGCCAATATTTGTCAGACAAAAAGTGCTATGAAAGCCAAAATTATCTACATCCGTGTCAAGCACTCGCGTCATCGTCTTCCCACAGCAATACAGATAACATAACAGATACATGTTTTGTGAAAAACGTCGACAAAACTTTAGGGAGCAGTTTCCCTGAAGTGGATATTCGACCAAGAGAGCTAGTTATCGGCCCTGTTTTGAGAAACTTCAATATGTTCAATCGCCGTCAACGGTGTTTTAAAACCCGGAGGATTAATCTTTTAATCTTTAGTATAGTCTGGTTTGGTGATCAACCTCACCATCATCTAAATTTGTGAGATGAAAACAGCGTTTCTCAGTAGTGTTTACTTTCTGAAAATTAAAGATTTGGCCTATAATTTTATTTTAAAGGTCAACAGAGTTGGTTGAGAGAGTGTTATAAAGTAAGTTTCTATATTAAGCACACAAGATCTGCTTAATTCGTTGTATTAAGAGAGTTTGGCTGATAGTCTGAACATCAACAACATTATCGAACGTCAAATGCATCAAGTTTTTGTTCTGCTAGGGGGGAGTTTTCAAGCATGATGGGGTTAAAAAACATACAGAACTCCGCTTGGTCTACGTCTATGTCAAGATCAAGGTCAAAGTCCTGCACTTACTCCCTCAAACACAAGATCAAAACCCCTTTAGAACGTAAATGTTATGAACTTTATAAACGTGCACGTCAACGTCATATTACGTTTTGGACACTTCACTATTGGCCAATCACAATGCAAGAAGAGTGAAGAAGAACTTTGTAAAGGAGACTTTTTTACCTTTTGCATTCATTGCCAGAAATATGTCAATCAAGAATTGCTCTATATTATAACAAAACAATAAACTGACTTAAGCGCCAAATTTTGGATAAATAACACACACGAACACAACAAAAACTGATGTCAACGTGTTTGCCAACACTTTGTCTACAGCCTTGTTAAATTTCACTTTTTTACCATTGAAATTATGTGATATTTTTGCTCTCAACTAAATGTTAATATATTCTATGAAAAATGATTCATGCGTTTCTTTTTTTGAAGAGTATATATATCTTGAGGTTCACTTAATATTTCTGTAAACTGATATCCTGTAAAACACAATACCAACCCTTTTGTTGTTTGTCCTAAATGTCTGCAATGAGTTTAGCGAATGACAGCTATGGTGAGCTCTATGTTTAGTATCACAGGTGCCCATGTCTTGTTTTCTTCTGGTTAAACGGCTATTCGATTCTTAGTGTTTATTTGTGGTTTTAAATATCAAAGCCCCATTGTCATACTTGCAGGCGTTTCGTGATGAAATTAAGCTTCTGAGAAAAGAAACACATCATTCGGCAGAAAATTCTTTCGTCGAAGGTTTTATATCATATTTACATGTTTATATCAACATTCTAGTATTGTTCCCTTAAAGATCGAAGGCGCCGCCAACCCTTTATTTTAGAAATAAAGTTCGCTCTACCCCAATGTGTTTTGTAATAAAGTATAGTTTTGCCCTGAACTATTATAGTTAAAGCACGAGGACGGTAGTTCTTTAACTATAATAGTTAAAGGCAAAACTATACTTTATTGCAAAACACATGATGGTTATGGCTACTCTATTTCTTAAATAAAATACTAAACTCGACGTCCAAAGTGCAATAGCCTCTACAAAAGTGCCATAGATAGCTTTCAACGAACCCGCTTTCGGTGACATGTGTGTCGTTTTTACACCGCGTCTCAGTTACCGCAATTGAGTCCGATGGGTGTCAACTTTGGCGGCAACAAGTGCAAGATTTGGAGAACAAGAAGAGAAAAACTAGTCGTGCGCGACAAAGGTGACTTTCAAGCGTATATTTAGGAACTGGAAATTGTAAGATTGTCACACTTGATTCGCTATCCTGTCGCCATACCGGGCAGTCTGATTAAAATCCACTGTCCTCCGAGGAATAAAATTGGAAAAATATTGTCTCTATCGGAGTTCGAACCAGTCGGGATATTCTTTCCGTCTCGGACTGAATGCACCCATCACAGATTTGGTTAAAATCTTATATTAATTGTTAAAATGCTAGAACTTGTCAAATAGATAAATTGCTTTGATTAAATCAAAAATGCGGTGTTCACCGAAGTCATAACTTTTTTTTGAAATGGGAATATTTGGGTAAAACGTTTCCCTTGTTCAGGATACTGCTAGCCACGTAACATCCCTGATTTGTGCAGTGTCCCAACACTCACACAGAATGCGCTTAACAGTGAGGGGACATTGACAAGGTATATGGATCGGAGCGAGTTTGAGTGAGTATGTCCAATCCGACATCGTCGGAGGACACAAGCTTCCTGCCGGGTAAATGGAGAAAGAGATTTATAAACTTAATGAGGTTGCATATCATGAAGTTTGTTGTGTTGTTGTTGGTCCCATTGGGGCGTCCAACGGTGTTTTCTGTAAGGTTTTATTGTAGGTTTTGAGTCTGTATATGGAATTTTAGTTTGAGAAACATATTTGGAGTTTAAAGTTGATTTAGTTGACCAATCAGCTTTGCTGTTTCCTCTTATACCCATATGGCTAGGAAGCTAGCAAAGGACGATGTCGCATTGGATAAATATTCACATATCCCTATTCTTGTTTCTATGTTTGTGACTTTGATTGGAATTTGTTGTAGTTTTTGTTTTGGAACTTGCTGATGATGATTGAAAGCCTGTTAGCAGCAGAGAGAAGAGGTATTTTCATGGAACCAATTGTTGATGATGTTGAGTGGCGCAATGTGACCTCTGTAGGTGGATCAGACAACCACTGGATGTCTGTCTGAGTGGAGAGAGTGTGTAAGTCTGTTTCTATTTGAGTGGATACTGTAGATTTAGAGACATTGGTTGAAGAGACAATAGAGGAATAGGAAGGTTTTGATTGCACCTAAAGAAGCAGGCGCTTAGCCTCAGGGAAGGAGATATTTTGAGCGAATTTGACTTTAAGAATTTGAGCCTCCTGCTGCCACTTCGGACATTCCTTAGAGGAGGCCATGTGTGTACCAGCACAGTTGGTGTATTTCAGAGTGGTTGTCATCTTCGGGCTTGCCGCGCCGAGAACAGACACTGTCGTCTGCTCTGCAGGAGTTGCTTCCATGGCCAAACTTTTGCCAAAGGTAGCAACGGAGAGGGTTGGGGATGTAAAGTTCTGTTTTGAGTTTATAATAGCCTACATTTATCACTTTGGGAGCTTGTTGTAGAGAAAAAGTTAGAAGGTATGTGTGAGTTTTGATGAGTGGTCCTTCCTTCCGGATGGTGAAACGTTTGACAGCTGTTACTGCCTGGTCCCTGAGGTGGGTAAGGAGCTCTTAAGAAGAAGAATCTTCAAGGATGCGCTCCTTATCCCACATTATTGCCTTGCTGCTGTTGAGGGAATTATGAGGGGAGACTTTAACTGGAGTGTTCGCAATTGCTTTGAGGGTTTGTAGAGACAAAGATTGTTGTTTTGTGCCACATTCAAGAAGTTGGATGGAGTTGGATGGAGTGATCTCTTCCTCGGAAAAGGGACTCTCATCAGTTGAAATAGTTTGCTTTTTCTTATCCTTTCGACCCATATCGGCGGATAAAAGATTCCTGGATCCCCACCGACCACGGAGCACCAACAAGGGCGATGCTACCTGCTAGAGGGACTCCAGCTAGCAGCACCAGGGATACTACGATGATATACTTCCATTAAGGCATGCAAGTCATCAACAAAATTGACCCATTGGCCACCACTGTCTTGGAATCAGAGTGAAAATCTATGCAAGGGAGCATACTGTAGAACAAGGGAAAGAAGGAGATAAAAAGGGAAAGATAGAAAATGTTTGCAGAAAGAAGAGAAGAAAAAAGGAATGCTGTGTTGCTGTGTTGCCCTTTTGCTGTGTTGCTGTTTTGCTTTTTGTTACTCTTCTACTCTGTTACACTGTTGCTCTGTTGCTCTGCTGCTCTGTTGATTTGCTGCTTTGCTGCAATGCTGCTCTGTTGATTTGCTGCTTTGCTGCAATGCTGCTCTGTTGCACTACTGTTCTGTTGCAATGCTGCTCTGTTGCTCTGCTGCTCTGATGTTATGTTGCTCTGTTGCTTTGCTTCAATGATACTCTGCCGGTCGATTGCTTTGCTGGTCTGTTGCATTGTTGCAGTGTTGCTCTGCTGCTCTATTGCTCCGTTGCTCTACTGCTGTTCTGCTCGGCTGTTCTGGTCTCTGTCGCACTGTTGCTCTTTGGCTCTGCTGCTCTGTTGCTCTACTGCTGTTCTGCTCGGCTGTTCTGGTCTCTGTCGCACTGTTGCTCTTTGGCTCTGCTGCTATGTTGCTCTACTGCTGTTCTGCTGGGCTGTTCTGGTCTCTGCTGCTATGTTGCTCTACTGCTGTACTGCTGGGCTGTTCTGGTCTCTGCTGCTCTGTTGCTCTACTGCTGTTCTGCTGGGCTGTTCTGGTCTCTGCTGCTCTGTTGCTCTACTGCTGTTCTGCTGGGCTGTTCTGGTCTCTGCTGCTCTGTTGCTCTACTGCTGTTCTGCTTGGCTGTCCTGGTCTCTGTCGCACTGTTGCTCTACTGCTCAATTACTCTGCTGCTCTGCCGCTTTGCTGCTCTGTTGCTCTGTTGAATTTTAGTCATGTTGCTCTGTTACTCTATAGTCATGTTACTCTGTTGCTCTATAGTCCTGTTGCTCTGTTGCTCTGTTGCTCTGTTGCTCTGTTGCTCTGTTGCTCTATTGCTCGTTGCTCTTGTTCTCCGTTACTCTGTTGCTCTGTAGTATTGTTGCTCTATAGCTATATTGCTCTTGTGCTCTTGTGCTCTGCTGTTCTGTTGCTCTGTTGCTCTGTTGCACTATTGCTCTGTTGCTCTGTTGCACTATTGCTCTGTTGCACTATTGCTCTGTTGCACTGTAGTTCTTATGCGCTGCTTAGCTTCTCTGTTGATCTGTTGCTTTGTTGCTCTATAGCCCTGTAGATATGTTACTCTGTTGTTCAGTTCTTCTGCTGCTCTGTTGCTCTGTAGCTTTGTTGCTCTGTAGCTCTGTTTTGCTCAACATATACATATTGTTGGTTTCAGTTTACAATGGATATTGCGTTTACCGTCCCTACGTAATTTGGTGTTAAGAACGAAATATACATTATGAAAATAGTGTTGCACTCCCTAAAGTTATTTCGGAAGAAGGTTCACTGATCAGACAAAAGCAGGTTTCTTCTGTACTCTGTGGATAGCAGGATCAGGGTTTGGAGGCGTCCTGGAAAAACGTATGCACCACAAAACATCATGCCAACAGTACCCTGTAGTGGGGGAGCTGTGATGATATGGGGGTGCTTCTTGTTTGACTGCAAACGAGGTAACTTGACAGGATATCGCTACATCCGGAAAATCTATGAACCTGTTGTCATGCCCCATTTCGACAATAATGCACTTGTAACAAAACCTGTATTCATGGACGATAATGCATGACTGCATCGTTCACGAGCTTTGATGAGGGTAATACAGGTCCTGACACACCTCCCGTGCCCTGCAATGAGTCTGTATCTTAATCCGCTTGAATATGTTTGGGCAGGTTTAGGCCGACTGGTACCTTCTCAGAACTTGCTTGACGTGGAAGCGGCAGTACAAGAAGAGTGGCAGTGGTTGCCACAAGAGCGGTTTCAACGTCTGATGAGGTGTATGAGGCGAAGACCTCAAGCTGTTATTGGAGTACATGATGAAAGTTCGCGATACTGTATCCTGTAGACCAATCCCAGTTATTGTTTCGCAATTTAAATTTATGACGTTAATTAAAGTGTCTTTTTGCACCTATTTCAACCCAGTAATTGAGAGCAAAGTGTTAATATACCATGGGGTTAGACAGTGATCATTTACAGTCTAATTCATAATCAATAGATTGATTCTCAATTTCTTCATTATTCAGTTTCATGTTGTCATACTGTTATCTTCCAAAATCACCGAAACTATCATTCACTATTAAAAACAGGGGGGAAGAGGGTTGAAACATTTATTTTTAATACATACATTACATTGACTTTAGACTCATCACATAAAAGCCCATGACGGATAAGATTGGGAGTTCCTTGTATGTTCCAGAAATGTCCACTGAGCGAGAACATTGGAGTCACAAGGCTGACGGCATCGTCACCCTCCTGGCTTATACAGTAGGGGAGGGGACGGTCCTCAAGTTCCCTTATCTGTGTGCCAGGAACGGGGGAGGTACGTTTATATCTTATTAATTCATTTTATTACTCTCCCGTTGAAGATATTGCTGTTTAATAAATAAACCATGTTATTACACTATGTGTCATAACATCGCGCGCTGACCGAATGACGTGACTTAATGATGACGTCACAATTGTTAAGTATGACGTCATGTTGGCGACTTTCTTTGTATTTTTACGATGTTTTTAAGCAAGTTATAAATAAAATACTAAACTCGGTCCCGTTTCATAAATATGTTATGATACGGGACGTCGTTTAGTATTCTCTATGTTTAACACGTATGTAAGATATTTACTGCTTACTCATATGATTCGGGTATGACTTTGTCATTACGAGTAAAATGGGTCGATACGTGATTAACGTGGTCAATACGATTAATCTTACGCAGCGAGTACACTGAACGGGTCAGGTCACCAATGTCGGTTCTCTAATTCAGGAACGGGGTAAATTGAGCATTGAAGTGAAGGGGCCGAACACATGTTGCATGTGTCAACCTTGGACAAGAACTCGAGCAATCGTTGTCTTCCTAATTGTGGTAACTTCTTATTGCAATCGAGGTATTCCTTCAGGCGACACATACGATTCTCCATCTGCTTGTCACTATCGTATGTTGATTTTCCGCCTTTTTTATGACTTCCGCGAACCTGTTCAGCTGCGTATCTAAAGCTTGTTCACTTGCTAGTGTATCTTTGTGAAAATATAATGAAATTTAGGTTTCGTTTTGACTCCCATTAGAACTCAAAATTCAGAAGCACTGCACAGGGTCACCATTTGTCCATGTGTAAAATAACTATTCTGAAACAATATTTGGTATCGTTTGGTCACTGCTCCAGAATATCGAAATTGGCATGGTTAAAAGTCAGATTTGGTCCTATTTTTGGAATTCCGATATTCTAAAATTTCGACTAAAATGTTTCATATTGACTTCCTGAGACAGAAACCATCACAACAACATCGACTTAGTGCAAAGAAGCTAATATCACCAAGGCCTTAACATGTTGATAACATGTGAAGAATGTTTTAGAGAAGATGATGAATAGATTTTTGAAATTTTGACCCCGAGTCACTTTAATGACCTGCCAAAATTGTTACGGTCAATTTGAGGGTATGACCAACGAATAACGTTAACGCAAACTGAACCTGTTTTTCATAGGTAGTATTATTCTATTCTCTGTAGCTCACTCAGACAGTTCCTTCTGTTGTGACTCTTCCTTCATGTAGACTTGGAAGTGCTTTCAGTGTGAAGCTAGCCTTCTAAAAACGCGTGTACTTCCTCTCTGACACAAGCAAACAGCAGATGCATTGTCATTTCCTTTTGGTTATTAGCGTGAACTCCTCCATATTTGTTGTTTTATAGCGAAAAATTGAAGCGTTTATCCTCATGCGTCATGGAATTGTAGTTGATTTGTCATATATGTCTTTATGAATACGAATATTGCTCATGTTTTATAAAATGAGTCAAATGATGAGACATGTGATGCCTAGTTTGTATAAAGGTGCAGTATGTGTCAATATGATCTATTCCAGGAGCCTTCCTGATACTCTTCCTGTTATTCTCGGCGCTGTGCGCACTGCCCCTCGTCTATCTGGAGTTGCTCACTGGTCAGCACTCCCAGAGAGGACCGGTCAAAGTCTGGCGTATCTGTCCACCCATGAAAGGTAACCTGCATATCACAATAAAAAACAACTAACACCAAGCTAGAGACTGATATCTACCCATGTCTGAATGGTATAACGAATTTATCTTTATTCATGTTTAAGCAAAACGCATATGATATGAAAATAAAGAGTAAGAAAACTAACTGCGTAAGCCCTTTGACTATAGTTTGTTCAAAGCTACATGTCGGTTGATGATGTTGATCATGTGTTCAAGGTAACATACATTGTACATTTCAAGACGCTCAATCTGTATGCTTTTTTCATGCTTTTATGTGCCGGGGTATAAATAATTTATCAACCCGCTCAAGAGGGTGATATCACTATTTATCCAGGGTCACGTGGACTAATCAGAGATCAAGATTCTTACAAGATGTAGGATAAGAAGTTGTAATCACTTCTTTCCCGGAATAATAACGCTACATTAGAGGAAATCCCAGTGCAATTAAGAAATGACTGTGGGTTAAGAAAGTTATGATGAATAACGAAAGTGGATTTCGAACCAGGGACCTCTATTTTTTCAAGCAGCGCCTTTATCTGTTGAGCTACCGAGGATCCATGAGAGTTGATGTAAAGTTTGTTGTGTTGTTCTCCCACATGATAAAACCTTGGCAGATAGTGACAGAAACAAACGCTCCAGAAAACCACATACGAATGCAGATCTACAACTTCAGTGCAATAAATGTGTCGTTGGTAACGCCAGTGGCGCCGAGCCACCACATGTGGCCACACACATACTTTGCATAGACATTTCTTTTCACAACAGATTTGTTTTGAGATTATTTAGAAAAGCAAAGAGAACTTATCAAATCAACGAACAGAGGGCGGCGTTAATGGAAAAATTAAAGAGCTGTAATTCTTCTGAGTTTGGAAGTCGTTCGGAAAGATAGACATCGGAAATGAGCGGAAGACCTGTATACCGATGGAAGTGGTGGACAGCGATGGTACAGTCATATCGGACCCTGGTCTGGTCATCAAAGATGGAATGAAGACTACACAAATCTATACACTGAAAATGTCAGTGCAATTACCTCCGATGAAGCACACCTGCAAGGAATTCAATCTTCGATGGCAGATGATGACAACACAACTTGCGAGACACAACTTGCGAAACCGGCAGGTATGGCTTTGAGTGAATTTTGTACCAAGTTTTGTGATGCGGGTGAAATGACCTACGATGTATTTACAACTCTTTTTGTTTCGTTAGTATAGCCAATTATATGGAGCGGCAATATTGGACCTCGATGAACAAAACGTATTCAACATAATCCAAAATCGAACCAAAATACAAAGCATGTATATCAGCTATACACCATAAACTGTATATTATTATTATTTGACGAATTACAAATTCTCCGTTTTCGGCCATCTATGAACAGAGATCAGCTTACAACCAGCTAATAATAATGATAATAAAAAAATAATAATAAAGGACATTTATAATGCGCACAATCCAGACATAAAAGGCTGCTCAAGGCGCTACAACATAATTGGAAAGTCTACACGAAGTGAAATTGTCAAGTCAGATGTGTTTGGAAAGGCAGTAAGGTTTAAGGCTGGATTTAAAAATTCGACTGTCGGGCAGAGTTTGATATCAGATGGAAGAGCATTCCACAGCACTGGGACAATGTGAGAGAAGGTTCTGGAGCCAAAGGATTTGAGTCTGTAGGATAGCACTACTAGAAGGTTACGTTCCATGGATCGGAGTTGTCGGGCTAACATATATGGCGTCAAAAGTTCCTTAAGGTAGTCTGGGCTGGTGTTATCAAGGCATCTATAGGCAATACAGAGCAATTTATACTCGATCCTTGCTTTAATAGTCGAGATGTTATTAGACCATGGACCAGGGTCTTGGTTGCCTCGGTTGTTATAAGATGCCGAATGTTTCCAATTGCTCGAAACTGAAAGTAACACATTCTCCATGTTTGAGAAACTTGTTTTTCCATGGAATGCTGAGAGTCAAGATTACACCAAGGTCCTTGACATGGTCTGATTTGTTGATGGTTGAACCTGCTATCAGTATGGATGGTTCTTCAACTTTGGACAGCTGTTTACTCGTATCAGCATCACTTCTGTCTTGTCCTCATTTAATTTGAGCATAGACTTGATGGAAGAAGAACAATTGGTGATTCTTTGAAAAGATTACCATAAATTTGAGATCTTGAAGTTGTCCATCATCTGTGTGTCATCAGCATAACCATGATGAAAAAGATTGAAGTGATTGATGATGTCTGCAAGACTAGTTACATAGAGCGTAAAGAGGATTGGGCCGAGCACCGACCCCTGTGGCACTCCACACTTTAGAGGTAGAGATACTGATCTTTCCCTTTGAATCATCACAGACTGGCTGCGGTTATTTAGGTAGGAGGAGAACCAGTCTAAGCAGATACCATTGACACCAACTGAGACAGAGAGGCGGTTCAAGAGAATCTCGTGACCGATAGTGTCAAATGCTGAAGTCCAGCATGATTAAGTGAAACATTGCCTTTGTCAACAACGGACATAAGGTCGTCTAGGACACGCAACAGAGCTGTTTCTGTGCTGTAATTAGATCTGTAAGCACTCTGGAACTTGGATGGAGTTGGCCATGAGGTGTACCTTAAGCTGCTTATTCACACATCTTTCAAGAAGTTTGGAAAGAATTGTTAAATTTGAAACCGGTCTGAATTTCTATGCCTTGGTGGGATCAAGATCTGGTTTCTTCAAGAGAGCTTTAACCACAGCTCGTTTGAAGTTACAAGGAAAACATCCTGATTCCAGACTTTTGTTAACTATATCTGTGATGACTGGCAAAATCAGATCAACCAGCTTTAACAACAGTGAAGTAGGAATAGGATCGAGTATGCAGATAGTTGGTTTGGTAGCAGCAACGAGATCGGAAACTTCGTCCACAGTAAACGATTTGAAGTCCATCATTTGATTGAGTTAATAAACAAATGCATTATCCTAGGATCACTCTTTGTACTTTGGAGATCCTTAAATCAGTGCTCACGTTTCACTTGGGTGATAACTTTTGTTGTTTCATTTCTGGCTTTGTGGTTAAGCGGTCTTTTGACTTCAAGACGCGATTTGCGCCAAAGTCGTTCAGCTTTCCTTCGCTGAGTTTTTGACATTTGTACCTGTTCATTAAACCATGGAGCTCCTTGATGAATAGAAAGCTTCTTTTCCATAAGTGGAGCATACTTTTCCAGGAGACGTTCCAGTGAACGGTAATAGAGTTCAACAAGCAAATCCACATCAGAAGCTGGATTGCACAATATACCAGATGTTTCAAGATCAACCCGAAAATAATTTTAGTCAATGTGAAAGACAACAGACAGACAGACAAAATCAAAATATTTACACTAATAGAACATGGTTATTCATTTTATCTGGAACTTGGTGAGACTCTTTTACAGTTTTGATTAAAATTTTAATATTTTAGATGTTTAAAAGCCTTACCTTACCTAAGTAATGCATGTTCCTCAAGTTTAAAATTTCTTACAGTTCGTCAGCTTTGTTTTAAGTTGTCATTGTTTTGGGAAAACACAACGACTCTAATGATGTTAATCGATGACACTATACGAAGATGTAACTTTAATTGAAGCCTCTTGAACATTCAGTGTATTCAATATTAAGAAGTTTTACTTTTATGATCCGATTTCCCTTACTGGTGATGCTTTTGAAAAACTGTTTCTCTGATTTCGCTATCTGTCAGATGCAGTCCTTTTTAATTTCCCTTTAGGTAATTCTAAGTACAGTTTGCTGGATATCATAACATAGAATAGTTTGAATCAGTTACCATGACAAACACTAAAATTAACATTGTTGTCCACAGGTCTTGGTATAGGATCTGCCCTAGTCGCCTTCTCATACGGTTCCTTCACGTCGGCCTACTTCTCCTGGTATGCCTACTACCTATTCTACTCCTTCTCGCCCGTGCTGCCCTGGTCCACCTGCGACAACCCCTGGAACACTGACCACTGCTTCACCCCTCACAGCACGTCGTCAGCCAGCTTCAACAACGCAACACGTATCAACGATACAGGGCACAGCTACAGTCAAGAGGGCTTGCTCAACCACACACGCTTCCAAAATGTCACAGACATCAGCGCAAGGGAAGATGGCGCCCTGAACATATCTTTAACCAATATGAACAACAAATATATGATTTTCAACAACAATAGTGTGAAGGCTAGCTCTGCTGAGGAGTTTTGGAGGTATAACGACATTTACATTAAACAGAAAAACACACTAATGAAAATGAAAACGTTGTAATCAATCTTCTTTAATGTAGGGGTCGGAATTAAAACTGCTCAAATTTCTCCACTTTACAGAAAAGTTGTGAGTTCGGAATCAAATCAATTCTTTCGTTTGAATCTGGATTGGGCAAGGTCATGTTGTTTCATTCCTACCCGGACTAGTCACCTTTATGAAAGAAGAGTTTTTGTAGATTTCCTTTATGTTTTGCAGTCTTTGAAAGTCCGATAAGTTCCCAACAAGTATGAGCTTCTGTTTCCAGACTGAGGGTGTTGGGACTGTCTGCTGGTGTGGAGACGCTAGGGGGGATAAGGTGGCCACTTGTTGGTTGGCTCATCCCGGCCGTCATCTGCATGTACCTCATCCTCTTCAGGGGGGTCCACGTCTCCGGGAAGGTGAGCCGGGAGGCAGAGCATGAGGTCAACACGAGGCTTCTGTCTCTTCTCAGTTGCACAACCACTTACGATGGGAACATCTTGAATCAATAACGACATGAGAAACTTTCAGAAATCTCAGATAGCCAATGTTTATCGCTGGCAACTGGCTAAATGTTTTCAGATCAAACTTATTAATGTCAGTTCTTCAATAACTGGAAACAAGAACACTCAAAACATTCTCCTCTCCTTGTGCTCAGTAGAAAAGTTCCTATATGCACACAACATTCTCCACTCCTTGTGCTCAGTAGGAAATTCTGTATCCACATAACTTTCTTGTTCCAGATCGTTTACGTTACATTTTTCTGCCCAATCATTTTGCTCACGATTCTCTTGATCCGGGCACTGACCTTACCAGGGGCAACCGACGGGATTCTCTACTACATCAGACCTGATTTTACCAAGTTGAAAGATTTTAGGGTATGTGGTTTATTTTTAAAGAGTTGGGGAGTGGGGGTGGTCTAACAAAGATCTTTAACTTAATTTCAGTCCTAAACTTTTCTTGAATAATGGCTAAGATTGATTGTGAGTTCAAATCATTGTATCTGTCGGTCCCATATTGTTCCCTGAAATCAGTTCAGTAGGCTGATCGGTCTCGATCTCTCTAACCGTTTTCCATGATATTCTAAAATCAAGAAGAATTTCAATATTTGAAACTTGGTTATTTACGCGATTTCCAGGACATCATTTAAATATTTATCACGCAGAACTTATTCAATCGATGATCCCAATGTTGTATCTACTACAGACTGTTTAGACAATAACTACAGAAGAAGTAACTGGCCCTGATCACGTCCGTCTCTCGCTTTGTTAACCAGATCTGGTTGGAGGCTTGCCTGTTCGCTCTCTACTCCATGGGAACAGGAACCGGATGTATCATCACTGCAGCTAGCCGCAACAACTTCAGGTCCAACTGCTTCAGGTACCACCCACACAGTATAAGTGAGAAGGGTTTGAGAAGTTTTGTGAATGTACAGTTATAGATTATCGAAAGTAACAGGGTCAACGTCGAGATGATTGGTACCGAGTTTTCTGATAAAAGTTCGAATAAACTTGAAGAGTTCAGAAACAGGGAACATTGATTCAACCCTGACCATTAGTGAATAAATAAAATATATCGATATGATAAGTGTAACTATTGGCAACCTAAGGAAGATATTAATCTCCAGCAGTGAGGTTAACTCTTTGAACCAGACAAGATCAGTTCAAGAGTCCTGAATCCTCAACATACGTTGTGATGTATGATCGGTAGTTGGTCAGTGGAGTAATGATCGGTAGTCAGTGAAACGATTCAACATCGGGCATTAGTCGCTGGAACAGCTCAACAACTTTTTCTTAAATATAACTCGACCAGAGTGTGGTGTAAGTCAGAAATACACCTCCTCATCCTGTGTCAGGGTACGAACATTACGGTAACTCATTTTCTCGCCATCTTCTCGATAAAATTTCAGCGAGAAAAAAGATTTGATTGGCTATATCCCAAGTCGGGCCGCGTGAGCGAATCTAGCTTCTGAGCCCAGGGTACAGATTAGGGGAATTAGCGTAACGTTCGTACCCTGAGACAGAATGACACCTGCTGTTTGAATCGTGTTTCTTTGGCTACGCTACGCCTCGGAGACCGACGATTTAAACAGGAGCTGTATTGAGCGATACACCTCGGGACGTGTTGGTATATATCTATTACATGTCCCTCGGATGCAGATTTTTATCAACATGATCGCCCTGTACGGCAAATAATTATTTCCCAACGTTATAATTGATGATTTGTTTTTGGTAAAAGTTAAAGTTTCAACTGACTGCATGTCACTTTCAAAAAGTAACACAAATCTAAGTTCGCAATCTGCAAAAGTTTTTGGCGATATGCCGTCTGACAACTTAGCCATTGTGGAGCGCTGATGGAGCCGTTATGTTAGGTCATCTTTTAACTAAGGCTTGAGTTTTAGTGGTTTGATAGTTGTCCCTTCTCTTAACGTTATCGGTCATATTAATGTATTATGAATTAGAAAGAACAGGACAAACAGTCTTTTTTTCCTAATAATGCCCGAGGATCAATTTTTTCTATTACATAATTACCTCACAAACCAATTTCTGAACTGCTAATCATATGTTTTTCAGCCAATCGCTGATCCTGGTGTTAGGCGACGTTTTTATCACTATCTACTGCGGGTTTGCAATCTTCACATTCCTCGGACATCTGGCCTGGGTGAAGGGCGTGCCTCTCGGGCGGTGGGCTCCCAGCTGACAGACGCATAAAACCAACAACATTTACAGTTCAGTGCACAACTTGGTTACTTCTTGTTACCTATTCATTGTAATGGACTAGTCCAAAAAAAGACAAAAGAGTGAATTTGAAAGTGAGTTTGTATATGAAAATGAGTAAAATATTGGAAAGCACATTTCACATAATTATTATGTAGCACATTTCACATAAATATTTATTTAATGTACATAGCACATTTCACATAATTATTATGTAGCACATTTCACATAAATATATATTTAATGTACATAGCACATTTCACATAATTATTATGCAGCACATTTCAGTTCAGTAGGCAACATTTCACAATCACATTTCAGTTCATTACAGTTCATTTCTGTTCAGTTCAGTTTCACAATGTGAGAGACCGCATCCAAGAACTGGAGATGAGTCTTCTCTCCACGGGCAAGCATGTCCTTCAGTCTCTGAAGTCTGTTGGCGATCTCCCTGTACACCCTCTTGCGGCTGGGGGGAGCTGCGCCGAAGTCAAGCTGCTGCAGCCTTGCCCTGTCCACTGCCTCGATCCGCCGGATGACTTCTACGAATCGGAAGATGTTGGGGTGGCGATGGGTGGTGTGGTGATTCCATAACGCAATGGGAAATCGGGCATCGTCATCGACCCATGTCTCCACCATGTAGTCCTTGAAGCTCTCGATGCGGTCGTTGTCTGGGGACGATTCCATAGCCTCGATCCATGTGTCCTGCACATGGTCTTCTGGGAGTAGAGCAAGGCTTGAGCGTAGTGAAAGAAACATCCCTTGGTTTCGGCAGCTGGAAATTCCCCCTCGATAGCTCGGATGGTCGCCAACTCAAAGTCTGTCTGTATCCTTGTTGGGGCCAGGGGACGATTCAGTTCTTCTGATACTTTCGCCTTGAGGAGACGAAACAGCCTTCCGTAGGTAACAGATCGTCTGTCCGGTAGAAGGGCGTAGACACAGATTTGGATCGGGCGTGGATGATATATACCTGATCCCAAAGCTCTGGGCAGGCAGTGAATGTCCCATCCATGTACAGTGTCTCAGCTGTCTGCAGGGCTTGTAGTTGATCGTCAGTTGAGAAGACAAGAATCTTGTCCTGCTCTCCATCAGAAAATAGAAGAAAACGACGGCCATCTGTAGTTTCTGTCCACTTTGCTTCCAGGTCCACGTCTTGGCGGGTCGTGGGTAGAACTGGCAGGGTCTTGCGACGTTGTCTGTACAAGGCGCTGCTGACGCTGGGGAATGATGGAAGATCACAAGGAAAACCTATATTGTTTTAAGTGTTTGTTAATGAAGCTTAATCTGATGAGAAGTCACCCTCTGCTCTAATCGGACTGTGGACTGTTCCATTATCTCTGTAGGGGATTACCTAATTAATCTTCAACTGAGTGTCTGTCAGCTACCTGTCTGTCAGATGCCTGTCTGTCACGCGGGAGATAATCTCTCGGGCACTTCCAGTCTGATGGTAGGTCCATGATGTGTGTACGGCTGGTTAAGGGTTAACTCCAGAACAAAACTAACTCTTACTGTAGAGTACTTGCATCGTCAGGTTTCTCGTGCAAGAGTGAGACATTTTCTATAACACGCCTTAATGGTAATCTCCCGCATGGTTGGTTGAACGTTCTTACACTATTGGAATTTATCACCCCTTTTTTGGAGCAAAAATGCCTACCTTCTTAATACTAATCCTTAAAGTGTCCATTCGTTATGCTATTCTGTCCCTTTGAGTTAAAAATGCTCGTTCAAGACAACGTATGTCCCTCTGTAGTAAGGATGGGTATCGTTCCTCATTTCTGTATTGCAATAAATTGCGATACAGAAAAGCGTATTGCAATATATTGGTATTTTTTAAATTTAAGAAGTTGTATACTATCTTGTCTAGAAATGAGCGTGAAGATCGAAAATCATTGCTCACTTATCAGTCGTTTTGGAAAGGAAGATTTTATCAATCACTGTTCACGACCTGTATGCATATTTAAGATATTTTCACTCCACAACTTCACACTTTGTTAAGGACTTTCCGTAAATCATGTATTTTTGATTGTGTTTT
Organism: Steromphala cineraria; assembly: GCA_916613615.1. NCBI lineage: Eukaryota > Metazoa > Mollusca > Gastropoda > Trochida > Trochidae > Steromphala > Steromphala cineraria. The sequence continues at coordinate 28,308,263 of OU744723.1, read as the reverse complement.
ATGCAATTTAAAATTGAAATTGCTCCTTTTAAAACGTTCCATATAATGGATATTTTCATAAGTGTGTACCTATTCGTATCATGTTGTTCCTGTATTGCAATATACCGTCATATCGATAATACCGCGCCTCCTTACTCTGTAGATAAGAAATTCACAGGTTAACAGTAAATGAAGATTTGCTATCAAAGAATCTAGTCTTGTTGTCTAAATGATCATAAAGATGTTTGATTGTGATTTGCCTGGAAATGATAACCTCATCTTAAAGGGACAGCAGCACATTTTAGGGGGGAGGGGGGGTATATGAGGTGATGTCAGGAAAATTAAAATTAATGGTTCCAATTGAAAGACAATGTATTCAAACTACATGTAAATGAAATGGAGCAGTAATAATTCAAATATATAATGTAAAGTTTAGCCATACGATCCCTTTTTCTTACACAAAATGAATTTAAGGAGTTCACACAAAATGGCCGACAATGGTTTTTATGTGAATCTTCATACTTTGTCCTCTGACTATGGATGATTAGCTTGTGTAATGAGATTTTTGACACTGTCAAAAAAATACATTTAACACTTACTTACAATTATCAGTGAAAATTTTAAAATATAAAATTATCAAACAACGTACTACTGCCCCTTTAACAGTCTCGAAAAAATGAGGGACTCATCTGTAAAGAACAAAGATTAAACAGTTGATCAACGTACTAGCAAAGCCCGTGGACAAGCGTATAGGTATCTGAAAATGCAAGTTAATACAAGGTTAAGGTTAAATGATTTAAAAAAGAAGTTACAAGAATTCAAATCGTTTATCAATGAAAACTTATATAAAAAGTCAAAGGTTGACTAGTCACCAAGTAAATAATTGAACAAGAGCTCCTATTCAAAAGTATAACTTACAGCTCTTTATTAATTTCATATGTGCATCAATAATCCAAATGAATTGTTTCAGCATGGTTCAAAATAATTCATCATAAACTGGGAGATGCGTCAGGTACTGTAATTCTCAATCTGCATCATAAACTGGGAGATGCGTCAGGTACTGTAATTCTCAATCTGCATCATAAACTGGGAGATGCGTCAGGTACTGTAATTCTCAATCTGCATCATAAACTGGGAGATGCGTCAGGTACTGTAATTCTCAATCTGCATCATAAACTGGGAGATGCGTCAGGTACTGTAATTCTCAATCTGCATCATAAACTGGGAGATGCGTCAGGTACTGTAATTCTCAATCTGCATCATAAACTGGGTGTTGCGTCAGGTACTGTAATTCTCAATCTGCATCATAAACTGGGAGATGCGTCAGGTACTGTAATTCTCAATCTGCATCATAAACTGGGAGATGCGTCAGGTACTGTAATTCTCAATCTGCATCATAAACTGGGAGATGCGTCAGGTACTGTAATTCTCAATCTGCATCATAAACTGGGAGATGCGTCAGGTACTGTAATTCTCAATCTGCATCATAAACTGGGAGATGCGTCAGGTACTGTAATTCTCAATCTGCATCATAAACTGGGAGATGCGTCAGGTACTGTAATTCTCAATCTGCATCATAAACTGGGAGATGCGTCAGGTACTGTAATTCTCAATCTGCATCATAAACTGGGAGATGCGTCAGGTACTGTAATTCTCAATCTGCATCATAAACTGGGAGATGCGTCAGGTACTGTAATTCTCAATCTGCATCATAAACTGGGAGATGCGTCAGGTATTGTAATTCTCAATCTGCATCATAAACTGGGAGATGCGTCAGGTACTGTAATTCTCAATCTGCATCATAAACTGGGAGATGCGTCAGGTACTGTAATTCTCAATCTGCATCATAAACTGGGAGATGCGTCAGGTACTGTAATTCTCAATCTGCATCATAAACTGGGAGATGCGTCAGGTACTGTAATTCTCAATCTGCATCATAAACTGGGAGATGCGTCAGGTACTGTAATTCTCAATCTGCATCATAAACTGGGAGATGCGTCAGGTACTGTAATTCTCAATCTGCATCATAAACTGGGAGATGCGTCAGGTACTGTAATTCTCAATCTGCATCATAAACTGGGTGTTGCGTCAGGTACTGTAATTCTCAATCTGCATCATAAACTGGGTGTTGCGTCAGGTACTGTAATTCTCAATCTGCATCATAAACTGGGTGTTGCGTCAGGTACTGTAATTCTCAATCTGCATCATAAACTGGGTGTTGCGTCAGGTACTGTAATTCTCAATCTGCAACGTAAAGCACTCTCAATGCCATATCTTGAACATATTTATCTGGTCAAAATGCGGCGTGAGCACCACTTTGTTCAAAGTTTATTAGTTGCAGAAATATTCATGAAAATTCGAAGGATTGCTTTCGCACGCCAGACAGGTAGCCCTTGTTGGGACGGAGTGACGACTTCAAGGGTTTCATGAGTGGTAGCAGGTTCCTTAACTGAACACAATCATTATGATGATAAAGGTTTTGTTTCCGTTCTCGATAATATCGCTATAAGCCATTCAGACGAAAACCGTGCTCATTAGAAAACCGAATTCAATAAGTTGGAGCCAATTTGTTTGCAGAATTTCTGCAATATATATTTTATCACATTTTCAAGTTCCGACATTCTCCTTTACTACCCCCGTCAGTTCGTTAAAATTATTATATAGAGACTATTTCATTGTTCTTGCCGAATATCATTTCTATCTCATCGAGTGGACTGGAGTTAGAAAGTGATATTTTGACGAGTTGCGCACTTTCTCACTTCACTTCATGAAATTCGGCAAAAACAATGACATAGTCTATTTATTTTATAATTTTAAGATAAAGGCTCAGTTTTGACGCGAACTGATACAGTGAGAGAAGCGCTATGTCGGTGTGACAGATCTCTCGCTTCGTAAATTTATTTTGCGATAGAATGAACAATATTTACCTACAGCAACAAGATATGAACTTCGGATGGCTTTTCGAGGAGCGAATATATCTGTTCGCCACTCATTTTTTTCTTTACAAACCCATGTTCCCTAAAAAATCGATGTTTTAGCTCTTACATACCTCAAACCCTGGTCAAGTGCCAATTTTTATTGAAATGCATCCTCTTGATCAACGGTTATGAAAACTTTAAATTTCGAAGCAATCGCCGATCAAAGGCGGCGCCATTTTATTTGCCTCACACACTCCTTGCACCGTTCAAAGTGATGCCGTTTATGCGTAGCCTACCTGCTAAAAAGCGATGTTTGGAGCGTGGGTCCAAGGGGTTCGAGCTTTGAGATAAACTCATCTTTTGAGACATCGAATTATGATCAAGTAGGCTACATCATTTTGTTGCAGACCTGATGTTACCGTCAACTTGATGGCTGGAAGATACAATCAACTTCGTGTTTCCTTTATAGAACGATCCAGCGACCTCCCAACTTTCAGTCATGTTTACCGTTGTGTGTCTATTTGTGTCACGACTTGTTATTACAATTTGTCATTGCCATATTTTTTTATGTTTAATTGTTGTTTAATTCTGTCATCTGTCATTTTAAATATATATAGTAAGCCTATTCCAGGTATGTTCCCACCTTGGCTACGAAACGGGCCTTCGGGCCCATCTTAGAATAATGAAGATCCCGTCTAAACAATCTATCATGAAATGAAAACTTCTATAAATAAAAACTTTATCGGCGATCTTTAAAATGCACATTGATAAATAAACTATCGTTCTTTCCATATTATTTATAGTTGACTGAATTGTAAGCAATAAAAGATTTTTGTTTAAAAATTTAATGAAATTCTAGCTTATTCAACTATTTATCAACTCTCCTTATCTTCTTTAACCCTAGGATACATAAAATGTATGAATCGTCGAATATATTATTTACGGAATGATAGCTATGTCGACGATCTTCTTTAATCCTTGGATGCATTAAAAATAATTTTATATTACATAGATATTGACATACATGTGGAAGATCGTCTTTTACCCTTGGATATCCAAACAGCTTTTCTCTACCGGGTTTCGGCATTTAACTACTTCAGTCGACAATCTTTTTTAACCCTTGGATACCTATCAAAATATTGACATAAAAGACTAGATCTTTTTTAGCCCTCGGATGTATAAGAAGAAATGCTATCTTAATGGTTTTAGCAACGACTTCATGGAGTTTCATTTTCGTTTACTGATAATTCCCATACACATTTCACCTGTCATATAGAAAGTAAGTAAACGTTGCATATGAGACATACTTTCTCCTATATAATATTCTACCTATATATAATCTTAGTCTTCGTCGACGATCTCCCTTAACCTTTGGATACAAAAAGACTGCCTTTTTTTTTAGTTGAGAATACTATAGTTGAATATTCCATCATTTTTAGCTCATCTGGCCTGTAAGGCCCGATGGGCTTATGGCATGGCATGGTGTCCGGCGTCCGTCCGTCCATCCGTCCGTAAACTTTGTGGAATTTCGACTTCTTCTCCAGAACCATGAGGCCTAGAAATCTAAAACTTTGTGTACAGACTCCTTGACTAGTGAGGATTAAAAATTGTAGCTTTGGTGGCCCTGTGACCCCTAATAAGGACTACAGGGGCCACGTCCTAAAAACCTTTTTCATCTTCTTCTCCAGAACCATGAGGCCTAGAAAGCTGAAACTTTGTGTACAGACTCCTTGGCTAGTGAGGATTATAAATTATAGCTTTGATGGCCCTGTGACCCCTAATAAGGGCCACAGGGGCCAAGCCCTACATACCTATTTTCATCTTCTTCTCCTGAAGTATAAAGCCTAGAAAACTGAAACTTGTCGCCCGTATACTTAATTTTATGATTGGTGACCCTGTGGCCTCTACAAAGGGGGAATCACATTGGCCACACTCTACAGCATAATTGATGATGAAGCCTGATGAGCTACAGAGCCAATGGCTCTATTTTTAAAAATCTGCAATTCGTTTTATATTGTATTCGTTTAAATTGTGGATACAGAAATAACATCTACTTCATTTTCAAGTTACGGTTTAAATTTAATATTATCTTGTATTCGTTGACGATCTCCCTCAACCCTTGGGTACAGAAAAAAAGACTATCTTCTTTTGAGTTTAGTGTTACTTCCAGGGTACGTTTCTCGAACTTTCAATTCTTTATTAAGACTTATATTATTATAGTATTCGTCGACGATCTCCCTCAACCCTTGAATAGCTCTACAGAAAAAAGACTATCTTCTTTGGAGTTCAGTGTTACTTTCAGGGTACGTTTCACGAACTTTCAATCCTTATTTGAACCCCAAATAGCTTAATATTTTAGATTTTTTTATATGATTTAAAAACAAAAATATTCATTTAGATTTTGGATATATATATCTTCTTCATTTCTCCCGCGTTTACATTTAACACTTTCTTATGAGCTGATTCATGCAAGGGTCGTTATATTTCATTAGGAGTAGTCCCAACTTTTACCTTTGATTCTTCGTCTATTAAGTACAGCTAAATTTTACAGATCACAAAACAGGACTTTATTCAGTCGACAATGTTAACACACGCTAGAACTCGCCCAAGACATCTTTGAGGTCATCTCTGAACATCCGAATGTCAAATTCCGAATGCAACTTCCTGTTCTATTTTTAGAACGCCATTCCCACTGATGACTAAAAGTTCCGAGCATTCACGGTTAACTCGGCTTCCGGTAGCAAAGTATGCATAGCTCTGACCTCGTCGAGTCAGAGCTATGCATACTTAGCTAGGCGCATATATAGGTCATTTGTGGCCCAACGTCGCCCTTATATCCACAGGTCTACCTACCTACCTACCTTTTCTCACCGCAGTGAAAATATGCTTACCTGCTAGGTATGGCATACGATTATGTTAACGCAAAATGAACATCATTCTAAAAAAAAGAACATCACCTGGTTACTTTTCGCTTTATGCTACATTGTTTAAAAACGTTACAAATGCCATGATATTTGCACTAGCATACACAGACAAGTGAACAAACATGAGTTAAGCAGTTGTAGTTAGCAATAGTCACCAGGGCCTAGATTTTCGAAGCTCTCTTAGTGCTAAGATAGTATTACGTACCATACGGTAACATTGAGTTACGACTATCTTAGCACTAAGAGAGCTTCGATGGAAAATTATGGAAACATGCTATAGCTTACGTCACTCTCGACAATGCGTGTGACAACAAGAAAAGCCTTTAAAAAGGCAAACTTTGGGGCATCCGGTTATGTATCACTATATAGAACCAGGAGATTTAGGTTAGGGAGGACGGGACGGGGACTTTTACTTGAATACATTGTTCCAATCAGAGACGTACGGAAGCATCCTAGTGCCACAGTGAGAAATTTTTTTATCTCCTAATTAGGAGATACTATCTCCTAATTAGGAGATACTAACTCCTAATTAGGACTTAGTTATCACCTAATTAGGACTTAGTTATCACCTAATAAGGACTTAGTTATCACCTAATTAGGACTTAGATATCACCTACTTAGGACTTAGTTATCACCTAATTAGGAGATACTAACTCCTAATTACGAGAAACTAAGTCCTAATTACGAGATACTAAGTCCTAATTAGGACTTAGCTATCACTTAATTAGTACTTAGCTTTCACCTAATTAGGACTTATTATCTACCTATTAGGTGATTGCTAGGTCTAACTTCTAATGACCGATAACGCCCATACTTTAAAAGTATATTATACATGATCTATGCTATAAAAGACTCACAAAAGCACTAAAGATCATAATATATTTTGTCTTTCATATAATAATAAAAGTTTAGAAGAAAGTTTATAGACTCGTGGAAAACATTATTGACCGAGGACGAAGTCCGAGGTCAATATTGTTTTCCTCAGATCAATAAAACATTCACCATTGCATAATTGTTTTATTATTCAGAGATACAAAAACGAAAAGACAACAAAAACTACGGCTAACTACGGGAATTTGGTTCGATTCTGATCATGACGTCATTGTCCACTTGTCCCAAAGCAATTGAACCTTATTGCTGTAGATCACGTAGTCTTTTTCGTATTTTCCTTTTTGTATCGAAGCGTAATAAAATAAATGTGAACTTGTGAATTCGGTCCAGCCCTCTTTCTATGAACCCGAGGAAAACAATATTGACCTCTGACTTCGTCCTTGGTCAATATTGTTTCCTCAAATCCATTTACTGTGTCCTCGGTCAATATTGTTTTCCTAGGGTCCATAAAACAGGTATAGACCTCATCACCAGTCAATATTTAAAAAGTCATTTATTTCATTCAACTTATCAAACTACATTGTAAATATTTGTAAAAGGATAAAAATATATAGGTCTGCAGGTCTTTAGTGCTTTTGTGAGTCTTTTATAGCATAGATCATGTATAATATACTTTTAAAGTATGAGCGTTATCGGTCATTAGAAGTTAGACCTAGCAATCACCTAATAGGTAGATAATAAGTCCTAATTAGGTGAAAGCTAAGTACTAATTAGGTGATAGCAAAGTCCTAATTAGGACTTAGTATCTCGTAATTAGGACTTAGTTTCTCGTAATTAGGAGTTAGTATCTCCTAATTAGGTGATAACTAAGTCCTAAGTAGGTGATATCTAAGTCCTAATTAGGTGATAACTAAGTCCTAAGTAGGTGATAACTAAGTCCTAATTAGGTGATAACTAAGTCCTAATTAGGTGATAACTAAGTCCTAATTAGGAATAACTACAAAACAGCTCACACGCATATGCAAAATTGATATTTATTAAGGGTGTAAACGCTCATCCATATATTGTTGAAAATATACGATATATTTTACATCATAACATTATTATAATAATCAGTTTCCAAATTAAAGCTTGCCAATTATTTCGTACCACCCGCATGGTCACGTGGGTATTAATTTGCTACAGCCTTGTCCATTTGTCGTTCGAAAAACCAGGATAAGCTTAAAACAAATATCATTGGCTGAAACTTCTCTCTGAAGTTTCCAAGAGTAATATAGAGAGAAACTTCTGCCATTAGTTTTCAATATCAAATGTTACATAACTTTGGGGTATCTGGACCCCAAAGCAATAAGGGGCGTGACAGTAAGTCACCTCTCTCGCTAATCACTACGGCAGTGACACGTATCTTTAAGAAGTTTTAAAAAGGTTGGTTATATATCTATATTTCTTTTTTCAGATGGTATCACTGACGTGCATATCCATTTGATCTTGGCGATCATTCCAGATGGATTTCCCCTCTGAAAGTACTAGCCAGTAAAATGGATGATTTCTACTTCTGACTTCATATCTTTTCAATATATAATACCTAAAAGCTAAAAGTTCTAGTTCTAGAAGTTAGGCTGAAGAGTCTAGTTTATCACCTTTAATATAAAAAGGCCGTCGAGCCTTGATAATACGGCATCACATTCGTACTTACTGCAATTGTTGTATTTTTCATATATAAGAATCAATTTGTGTTGCTATTTGTGTTTGCATTAGGCTAATTAATGAGCCTTAATAATACAGTTCACATTGAACATGCAATTCTTAAAGGGGAGCATGCACAAGAGCACCCAATTTCATTTTACAAAATAGGGGGTTCTTTATTAAGTTCTTTGTGTATATCTACAAATTATTTATGATAAGACTTTACAACAATGCCTCAACATGATGTAAGGAAGGCTTTCCTCTTTTGTAGCACCGATGATTGGCTTCACTTTTCATTGTTATTGTTTTTTTCACAGAGTTTGCGTTTGTCTTTATCATTATATTGTTTTAGATAAATGAACAAGAATGTTACTCCAAGAAACATGTTTAAACCGGGTAGTGTTAAAAACATTCATTAAAAATCATTATGTGGATGAACTCGAATGTCTCTTGAATTTTGTTTTCATAAACAATACCCCAAAAGGACGGGTACGGTCCCTTTAACTCGGACGAACGGACGCAAGAACGCACGGACGGATATATATCCCTATACCCCCTTTCCATTCGTGGCGGGCGATAATACAGATTTCATTACACATTTTTCTGGTTTTATTGATTTTTTTATCATCAATTGGAAAGTTAATCTGTGAAACACAATACCAGTTTAAAGGAAAGGTTATGAGACAATTGCTTGTAGGGATAACACTAAACCATTAACTGCTCCCATTGCCCAAGTCCATCCACACAACCCGCTGTATTCTACTTTACCTTATCCTTCACGTTTATGTATATGCTTTTACCTTACGACTTCTCATTTACATCGCCGTGGTCGGAATTTGCATATTGGATACTATATATATATATATATATATATATATACTAATCTTTGTGCGGCTTGTGTAATTATATAAATATGTATGTGTGTCGATTTTTGTATCTATATTGTATTGCATAGTTACCCTTCCACAGTATTGAATTCTTATTGTTAAGTTTTACATGTATCATGTCATGCTCTGTCTGATGTAAGAAGAATATTAATTCCCTTCTGGGTAATAAAGTGTTATCTTATCTTATCTTATCTTATCGTACATATGTATATATATATATATATACTTAAAGAGCCACTGCGTGATTTTCATCATATTTATTTTGCTCTGATACGAACGTTAATATCATAGTTCACTAATGAATAAAACATCTCACACATTCGTCTCAAAATTGCAAATATACGATAATCCTTCTTTTCAATGAAAATCTAAAAACAGTAATTTAATGATTTCACAGGTTCAAGTAATACTAGTTATATATTATTGACCAGTATGAACTTTCCTTCTGAATGATTCTGATAAGTTTCCACAATTACATATGACTAATTGATGCGCGTCGTTGTCCGGTTTTCGATCACTGTCGCGACTTCAAACCTTCTCATTGTCACCATACAACGTGGACAAGCTTTTGATTGATGCCTTCTTTCAACAGTTGGTACTTCTCGAGCAGATGGCACCATACAACGTGGACAAGCTTTTGATTGATGCCTTCTTTCAACAGTTGGTACTTCTCGAGCAGATGGCACCATACAACGTGGACAAGCTTTTGATTGATGCCTTCTTTCAACAGTTGGTACTTCTCGAGCAGATGGCACCATACAACGTGGACAAGCTTTTGATTGATGCCTTCTTTCAACAGTTGGTACTTCTCTAGCAGATGGCACCATACAACGTGGACTAGCTTTTGATTGATGCCTTCTTTCAACAGTTGGTACTTCTCGAGCAGATGGCACCATACAACGTGGACTAGCTTTTGATTGATGCCTTCTTTCAACAGTTGGTACTTCTCGAGCAGATGGCACCATACAACGTGGACAAGCTTTTGATTGATGCCTTCTTTCAACAGTTGGTACTTCTCGAGCAGATGGCACCATACAACGTGGACAAGCTTTTGATTGATGCCTTCTTTCAACAGTTGGTACTTCTCGAGCAGATGGCACCATACAACGTGGACTAGCTTTTGATTGATGCCTTCTTTCAACAGTTGGTACTTCTCGAGCAGATGGCACCATACAACGTGGACTAGCTTTTGATTGATGCCTTCTTTCTACAGTTGGTACTTCTCGAGCAGATGGCACCATACAACGTGAACAAGCTTTTGATTGATGCCTTCTTTCAACAGTTGGTACTTCTCGAGCAGATGGCACCATACAACGTGCACAAGCTTTTGATTGATGCCTTCTTTCAACAGTTGGTACTTCTCGAGCAGATGGCACCATACAACGTGGACAAGCTTTTGATTGATGCCTTCTTTCAACAGTTGGTACTTCTCGAGCAGATGGCACCATACAACGTGGACAAGCTTTTGATTGATGCCTTCTTTCAACAGTTGGTACTTCTCGAGCAGATGGCACCATACGACGTGGACAAGCTTTTGATTGATGCCTTCTTTCAACAGTTGGTACTTCTCGAGCATATTGGACCCCCGACTAGCGAGTGGCTCTTTTAGAGTTTATGAGCACCCAACGGCTGTCCAATCGCTTTTCTTCATATTCACTTCATTTTTCGTGTGTTTTCGCTAATTCTATTGCTGAAAGATTAATTGTTTATATCATATTCAAATATTCTTTAGCAGTCGATTGTCTTAACTCATTTTAATGTCATTGTACGGTCTTTCTCATTGTTTCTTTGATTACCATTATATTATACCTTTGACTGACTATGTGCATGTTCATTTGTGTTTACACGTACATAAAACGAACGCAATTCCACCGTTACAGATACACTATTATGACTTGGAGGAAAGATTATTCTATTGAATATTCGCTATTGAAATAAGCTATTCATTGAGAACCCGACTCGACGTCCGATTGAGGCGTCCTATACAATTAATCTAAAGCTGCTAAACGGGCAAACGCAGCCATATTGCAAGTTGATAAAATCCTGGCGCACTCTCGGAACTGAAGACGATTTAAGGTCTGTCAACTCATCATATTTAACTACTATTAGATAATATCCTAGGTACAACTCAATTGATTGATGTTCTACTCTCGCCCAGTCTGACAGTTGGGAGGAAACGCTAAGCACTGTCTAGGAAAGTAAGTTTGTCGAAGTGTAGGAACAAACTTCTCCTCCTGTAATGGGAGTACAACACGTCACACATAGCTTTAGATCAGTGGTAATCAGTTGTACTTCCTTCCTACCTCGTTCTGTAGACCATGGAACCAACCGCATACACGTTCACAGTAAACATCGTGTGATAGTTCATAGTGGCATGGTAAATAATCTCAAAGTATGCTCAATATCGTTTGAAGTTTATCATGTATCTCGTACTAAGTGTGAAAATCATTTACTACTCATGAAAAGGTTTGGTTCACATTATGCATAGTACAATACTTTATGGTTTATAGTCCTTGATGTTAATCGTAAACTGTTTAGTTGTTCCCTTTATAGTCAATAGTATTTTCTCGTGGATATTCATGTGAGCGTCGATAGTATACGTTTTATGGTAGTTCATGTTATAAACCGTTTTACTTCAAAGGAGATTAGATTATCTGTTCTCAATTGGCACAAAACAGAAAGTGAATGAACCAATGAACAACAGGAATGCCATTAAGTTAATGTAACTGATCAAAACCAAATAATTATATTGATAAAAACATTGTGTTTGTCTCAATTTCAATAAAATATTTTTTCAACGAAAATATATAGAGAATCTCGCCCAAGTGTCTTCTGATATCAAATATATCAACACAAGTTGATAAAAGTAACAAATATCCGAGGCTTGCCGAGGATATTTTACTTTTATCAACGAGTGTTGATATATTTGATATCAGAAGACACGAGGGTGAGATTCTATTTATCATCCAAAATCATTTTTCATCACATTAGCATGAAAAATGTACATCTTTTAACACTGCATAGCCCTAAAACTCCTAAACCTGTGATGTCATGGCATTGTGACGTCATCGTGTTAATGGCGTCATAGCATTGTGACGTTGTGTTTATGACGTCATAGCATTGTGACGTCATTAATGATGATGTAAAACGTTTGTGATGTCGTGCATTTTCTGATTACAGGGCATTGTCCAAAATCTACCGTCAAAGCGATATCTCCTAGGAGATATCGCTTGATATTCCACAAGCGATATCTCCTGTGGAACACAGTTTTGGATGATAAATACCGGTATTATATTTGTGTCTCAATTTCAATAAAATATATTTCCAACGAAAATAGATATTATCAATAATCTCAACAATCATCTCTGATCATTTGCAATAAACCTGTGTAATTTATTTTCCCGAATATTTTTTATGGAATATTCTAAAGAATTATAGTTCAAGAGTGTTCTATCATATGTTCAATGAAATTGAAAAAAATGTGTGTAAGATTATTCTGACTGCATGATTTAGGGGAGTGCCTGGTTAATGAATAACACTATCAACACTGAAAGCATGTTAATTCAGAAACTATCACGAGGAGTCCCATGGGGGGGGGGGGGGGAGGGGGGGGGGGCAAAACTGGAAACAGGTATAAAACCTCTGTGTATCGGAGAGCCCTTTTATTTGCTTTATGCGCTCCTTATATCAGATTAGAAAATGAGCTAAACAACCAGTAAAAAGTTTGGTTTGGTAAATATACGGATAACGTTATCATGCATCACTTCTAAATCGAATCGGCTTTTAAAATGCCTCTCAAAGACTCAAAATTTCTATTTTACATGAAACCTTATTGTTCTATTATAAATACATTGAGATTTGGAGAAACTACTTGAATAACCGACATCAACAAAGGTTGGATGGTTTAAGAATAAACAATTCATATATTTTGATTTATGCATAACGTTGTTGTTCTGACACAAACACGGGATTTTCAGAATTTTTCTCTCTCAAATGAAACCACTTTTACCTTAAAGTTAAGAGTTATTATTTGCGTGTAAAAAAGCTTTGTGTGTATCAGTCGAACCAAATTTCAACATCTATGGCTTAAAGAGAAAGCAGGAGATGTCCCTTATATCTCATTTCCTCTATTATATGTTTGAAACTGTGGTGGAAATTAACGTTTCTGCGAAAATAGATTATAGAAAAAGGTTACAATATACCTTTTGTTCATTTTGATGATTTAAAGAGCCACTCCGCAAGTTGACAAACTTGATGAATAATAATGAGTAATTTTGGAAACTTATCGAAAGCATTCAGAATGACAGTTTGAGTCGATACTTGACAATGTAGATGACGTGTGAATTTGCCTTCCACGAAGATTGTTCTTAGATTTCCATCGAAAACACGTATTTACTCTACATTTTCCAATTTGAGATGAATTTGTGAGATAATTTTGTTTATATAATAAATTATGTCATTTACATTTACGTATGTATTGCAAGTACCGAATCTTTAATTTCTCATGGTTATGTGTTTGTTTGGCCGAGTCAAAAGGACAGTTTTACCTTCTATCGTAGCACACTAAAAAGAGCAATTGGCGACTAATAGTGTTGCATTAATTTGTTCAGGTTGATATTAGGATCTGCATATAACGGATCTGCATATCTGCATATAATCTGTCAAGTACAATTATTGCAAGACCCTCAATTTGTTTCATCATGCTATGCACCAAGAGGATCGACAATGGATACAAACAAAGAAAGGTTACCTAATATCAAAGGAGTATCATACCAAACTTGATCAAAGGAATAACAAAATAATGTCTAAAACGTCGTTTCACTACTATTGGGAGTAACTCGAAACATAAAGTGGAGGCAAAGTTCAACTATTAGGATAAATCAATTGTAAACAACACATGCTGATAGATGATAACTCGACAGAAATATGATACCAAGTACCGAGAAGAACTGAAATCTTTTGCTTCTATTTATACTGCATGAAGGAGATCGCAGGGAGTGTAACATTAATTCATGTGAAATGAAGATAGCGCGAATGTTACAGTTGCCAAGTTTGAATGAAAAGAGTCATCAGTTAAAGAATGTGAAATGGAGAAAGCGTAAATGTAACAATAATAGTGTTAAATGGAGAAAGCGTAAATGTAACAATAATAGTGTTAAATGAAGAAAGCGTGAATGTAACAATAATAGTGTTAAATGGAGAAAGCGTAAATGTAACAATAATAGTGTTAAATGGAGAAAGCGTAAATGTAACAATAATAGTGTTAAATGGAGAAAGCGTAAATGTAACAATAATAGTGTTAAATGGAGAAAGCGTGAATGTAACAATAATAGTGTTAAATGGAGAAAGCGTAAATGTAACAATAATAGTGTTAAATGAAGAAAGCGTGAATGTAACAATAATAGTGTTAAATGGAGAAAGCGTGAATGTAACAATAATAGTGTTAAATGGAGAAAGCGTAAATGTAACAATAATAGTGTTAAATGGAGAAAGCGGAAATGTAACAATAATAGTGTTAAATGGAGAAAGCGTGAATGTAACAATAATAGTGTTAAATGGAGAAAGCGTGAATGTAACAATAATAGTGTTAAATGGAGAAAGCGTGAATGTAACAATAATAGTGTTAAATGGAGAAAGCGTAAATGTAACAATAATAGTGTTAAATGGAGAAAGCGTGAATGTAACAATAATAGTGTTAAATGGAGAAAGCGTAAATGTAACAATAATAGTGTTAAATGAAGAAAGCGTAAATGTAACAATAATAGTGTTAAATGGAGAAAGCGTAAATGTAACAATAATAGTGTTAAATGGAGAAAGCGTGAATGTAACAATAATAGTGTTAAATGGAGAAAGCGTAAATGTAACAATAATAGTGTTAAATGGAGAAAGCGTAAATGTAACAATAATAGTGTTAAATGAAGAAAGCGTAAATGTAACAATAATAGTGTTAAATGGAGAAAGCGTAAATGTAACAATAATAGTGTTAAATGGAGAAAGCGTGAATGTAACAATAATAGTGTTAAATGGAGAAAGCGTGAATGTAACAATAATAGTGTTAAATGGAGAAAGCGTAAATGTAACAATAATAGTGTTAAATGAAGAAAGCGTAAATGTAACAATAATAGTGTTAAATGGAGAAAGCGTGAATGTAACAATAATAGTGTTAAATGGAGAAAGCGTAAATGTAACAATAATAGTGTTAAATGGAGAAAGCGTGAATGTAACAATAATAGTGTTAAATGGAGAAAGCGTAAATGTAACAATAATAGTGTTAAATGAAGAAAGCGTAAATGTAACAATAATAGTGTTAAATGAAGAAAGCGTAAATGTAACAATAATAGTGTTAAATGAAGAAAGCGTAAATGTAACAATAATAGTGTTAAATGAAGAAAGTGTAAATGTAACAATAATAGTGTTAAATGAAGAAAGCGTGAATGTAACAATAATAGTGTTAAATGGAGAAAGCGTACATGTAACAATAATAGTGTTAAATGGAGAAAGCGTGAATGTAACAATAATAGTGTTAAATGGAGAAAGCGTAAATGTAACAATAATAGTGTTAAATGGAGAAAGCGTGAATGTAACAATAATAGTGTTAAATGGAGAAAGCGTAAATGTAACAATAATAGTGTTAAATGGAGAAAGCGTAAATGTAACAATAATAGTGTTAAATGAAGAAAGCGTAAATGTAACAATAATAGTGTTAAATGAAGAAAGCGTAAATGTAACAATAATAGTGTTAAATGAAGAAAGCGTAAATGTAACAATAATAGTGTTAAATGGAGAAAGCGTACATGTAACAATAATAGTGTTAAATGGAGAAAGCGTGAATGTAACAATAATAGTGTTAAATGGAGAAAGCGTGAATGTAACAATAATAGTGTTAAATGGAGAAAGCGTAAATGTAACAATAATAGTGTTAAATGAAGAAAGCGTAAATGTAACAATAATAGTGTTAAATGGAGAAAGCGTAAATGTAACAATAATAGTGTTAAATGAAGAAAGCGTAAATGTAACAATAATAGTGTTAAATGGAGAAAGCGTAAATGTAACAATAATAGTGTTAAATGGAGAAAGCGTAAATGTAACAATAATAGTGTTAAATGAAGAAAGCGTAAATGTAACAATAATAGTGTTAAATGGAGAAAGCGTGAATGTAACAATAATAGTGTTAAATGGAGAAAGCGTAAATGTAACAATAATAGTGTTAAATGAAGAAAGCGTAAATGTAATAATAATAGTGTTAAATGGAGAAAGCGTAAATGTAACAATAATAGTGTTAAATGAAGAAAGCGTGAATGTAACAATAATAGTGTTAATTGAAGAAAGCGTGAATGTAACAATAATAGTGTTAAATGGAGAAAGCGTGAATGTAACAATAATAGTGTTAAATGGAGAAAGCGTAAATGTAACAATAATAGTGTTAAATGGAGAAAGCGTAAATGTAACAATAATAGTGTTAAATGAAGAAAGCGTGAATGTAACAATAATAGTGTTAAATGGAGAAAGCGTGAATGTAACAATAATAGTGTTAATTGAAGAAAGTGTAAATGTAACAATAATAGTGTTGAATGGAGAAAGCGTAAATGTAACAATAGAACATGTTAAGACAGCGGTTAATGCCCTAAAGTGTTGGCGAAATGAAGATACTGTAAATATTCGATAGTGTTAGCTAAATGGAGATTACAATTAATGTTCGATAGTGTTTGCGTAATGAAGAATGCGGTTAATGAACGATAGTGTTGGCTATATAAAAGAAAGCGGCTAATGATTGATAGTGTTGGCGAAATGAAAGAAAGCGGCTAATGTTTGATAGTGTTGGCTTAATAAAAGAAAGCGGCTAATGTTTGATAGTGTTGGCTTAATAAAAGAAAGCGGCTAATGATTGATAGTGTTGGCGAAATGAAAGAAAGCGGCTAATGTTTGATAGTGTTGGCTTAATAAAAGAAAGCGGCTAATGTTTGATAGTGTTGGCTTAATAAAAGAAAGCGGCTAATGTTTGATAGTGTTGGCTTAATAAAAGAAAGCGGCTAATGTTTGATAGTGTTGGCGAAATGAAGAAAGCGGTTAATGGTCGATAGTGTTGGTAAAATGATAAAAGTGGTTAATGTTCAAAAGTGTTGGCGAAATGAAGAAAGCGGCTAATGTTCGATTGTGTTTGTAAAATGATAAAAGTGGTTAATGTTCAATAGTGTTGGTAAAATAATAAAAGTGGATAACGTTCGATAGTGTTGGCGAAATGAAGAAAGCGGCTAATGTTCGATAGTGTTGGCGAAATGAAGAAAGCGGTTAATGTTCGATTGTGTTTGTGAAATGAAGATAGAGGCCAATGGCCATCACACATTTTTGTGTTAAACATATTTATTTCACACCATACTTTAACATAGTGGATCTGATTGACAAGCAGGCATACAATACTTACGATAAGTCCTTTCCCTATAGATATTGCGTTAATGAACGTTTTAAGGTTTTGTTCCATTTTTTTCTTTTAATAACATTTTCATTTTAGAAATGCCTACTACAGAATGGAGATCATGTATGAAATTCTGAGGGTTTTTGTCGTTTAGACAAGACAAGACCAGTTAACTCACCCACACTTTCACACCTTATGCACACAAAGAAGGGTTGGACATTATGATGAATGAGTTGCTTCATAATTAAACTAAACAAAATACATATTAGCTGTATTTTCAACAGAAAATGAGAAATAAGCTCATTGTTACTAAATGTAGTCTACAAGACCATGATACATCGTTCATTTTTTATAGAATTTAATGTTTTGGCTTTTACAAAGATATTTTGTCTTTTCAATATTGTATCTATCAATCAAAATATTATCTTGAAATGCTTCATATTTGGAGGGTTTTCCTAAGGTTATATTTAGTAGGTTCGTCTTTTGAATATCTTTACTTGCAGTGAATGAATTTCCTCCATGGTGACGGCTTCAGGAGAGAAAGCTTTGAAAACGGCTGACTCTTTACATAAGTCTTTATCCAGGTCTGTTGTGGGTTTCCATTCAGGTCTGAACACTTGGTATGACTGAATGGGCTCCAATTCACTGCCATGACGAGTCGCCTATACACCCTTCCAATATTCACTTTGTTAACTGATTCAACGCTTTCCTCTACTGTGCCTTACATACATTGATACGACAACAAGTGATCCAAGCTTTGGAGACCTTCGATTCAACAAAATGTTTTATAGAATCGACACAATATTTTCAATAGAGTTCTAATTTGAGTTCTCAAACACGATTTGCCGAACACAATACAACGAACGGTGTGAAACATGTTATAGGGCGCCTCACTCGACTGAAGACTTTACTTTATCCTCTAAGTTCGATTGGATCGCTTTTGAGAATAAAATATGGCATTTTCCTCATTTTTTGCTGTACTATTATAAACATCCCGTTATGTTTATATCAACTAACATATAAAAAATCTGTTAGTCTTTATTTGCCACGTACCTCTTCAAAAGTTTCATTTTATAAAATTTATTTGCTTGATATCAATGTGTGGATTCTGTTTTGTTTCTGTTACTAAGTCTAAAAAAGGCTTTTCGATCTGGTCATCGGGTTTCATTATCTTTTTAAAAACATGACTTCACACCACTAACATTGGCTTCGTGGCATTTCTAATTTTGCAAATATACAACTGTTAAATGGCTCAAGCATTAGACTATGGCAGCTATGTGTTGAACTAAAGATATTCAGCAACAAACAGGAGGTTAGACGTCTTTAAATCCAAGAAACTGATGACTCACATTCTAGAACAGCCATTATGGGGCACATTCAAGCTTACCTAACCTTACATAAGTAAAACTTACTACTAAAGTTCTTGGAATTGCTTTCATCATTTCAAAAGTATTTCATAGATATTCAATGAATAAAAGCTAACACAAAGAGAGACATTTTAAAGCGTTGTATAAGAATGTCTATTCGAAAAAACTCATAAAACGATTCAAAAGCTACATTGTATTGCTATAGGGTTACCGGTCACTAGTCAAATAAATCTTCCACAAACGCCAATACTCAAAGAACACAAAAGCGCGTGAGTCACGTTCTTTGAGTATTAAAGTTCTAGTTAAAATGCCACTCCCATTAAATCAGGTTCGATCTGCAACCAACCTGCATAAACATCAAACCGGTAGAGCGAGTTCTTCATAACTTATGTTTTGAAATAAAGGCACAATGTATCATGCTCTCAAATAAGCAAGAAACGATATTCACTTCAGTTATTAGGCGGTGCCGGGCTTTAGTTGGAGTCAAATCGAACCTGGTATTATTCGAACAGGTTGAACATTTTTGCTCTGGAGGTAGGGCAAAAGTAGGATTTGAAGGTAAGAATGTTCACAGTAGTTTACGGTTGTTGTTCAACGTGTAGAGCTCTCCAGTTTCTCGAGTTTTTAAAGAATGTCAGTTATATTGATATCAATACTTAGATCAATCAATCAATATTTAAATTTGATTCCAAGAACAACAATATTTAAATTTGATTCACAGACCAACAAGGGATAAATTCAATCAATAATCCAATTCAATTATTTCTACTAGTATCTATTTAAAAGCGTAGTGAAGCAAGGAATTTAAAGGAGCTTAATCAAAGTGTGTTATTGTCGGACAAACGTTGTCCCTTTAGTTCAGTGAAGATGACACGTGCTAAATGCTTGAGTTTTGATAAAATGTCTTGATTGTTAAGAAGTTGCTTTGTTTTGTTCACTTACAAATGTTCGAGTGACTTATCGGCTTTGATGCAGTGTAATATTAACTTATTGAAATATCATATATTATGACTTCAAAATGTGTGTAGTTGTGTCGGCGATTAATAAACAAAACACTAATCTTTCTTTCAAATGATAAAATAAATATTAAACCAAACTCGCAAACGCTAGCTTCATACGAAATAATACAGAAATCGTTGACTCGTTTCTCGTTCAAATATACAGATAATGTGTGTAGCTATAGAGGTAAGTGTGCTCTACTATCTCTTGTAGGACCTTGAAGGGGTAAGAGTTGGCGACAAGGATGGGTGGGGTTCAGACCCCGGAGCGCACCATCAGCACAGTGCTACTGGTTCTACTGTGTGTACACACATCCCACCAGCAGCTCATCGGTCAGTACCTCCCATTTCATCATGTAATCTAGTTCAAATGATCCTCTAACATTATGATAGAAGTTTCAATTGAAATGTCACATAACATTGGGGTTCAAACTCCAAATACATTTGTTGTTTTATCAATCACAAACAAAAACTGTATGTGTGTCATTCTGTCTTTATATGCCAGGTGTTTTCGCATATCATTAATTCCATGTTCGTCTTTTCGTGTATTCTGTATGTCTATAACTACCTGTCTCTGTCTATCACTACCTGTCTCTGTCTATCACTACCTGTCTCTGTCCATATCTACCTGTTTCTGTCTATCACTACCTGTCTCTGTCTATCACTACCTGTCTCTGTCTGTTACTACCTGTCTCTGTCTGTTACTACCTGTCTCTGTCTATCACTACCTGTCTCTGTCTATCACTACCAGTCTCTTTCTGCCACTACCTGTTTCTGCCTATCACTACCTGTCTCTGTCTATCACTACCTGTCTCTATCTATCACTACCAGTCTCTGCCTATCACTACCAGTCTCTGTCTATCACTACCTGTCTCTGTCTATCACTACCTGTCTCTGTCTATCACTACCAGTCTCTGTCTATCACTACCTGTCTCTGTCTATCACTACCAGTCTCTGTTACTACTTGTCTCTGTCTATCACTACCAGTCTCTGTCTGTTACTACTTGTCTCTGTCTATCACTACCAGTCTCTGTCTGTTACTACTTGTCTCTGCCTATCACTACCTGTCTCTGCCTATCACTACCTGTCTCTGTCTATCACTACCAGTCTCTGTCTATCACTACCTGTCTCTGTCTATCACTACCAGTCTCTGTCTGTTACTACCAGTCTCTGTCTATCACTACCAGTCTCTGTCTATCACTACCTGTCTCTGCCTATCACTACCAGTCTCTGTCTATCACTACCTGTCTTTGTCTATCATCACCTGTCTCTGTCTATCACTACCTATCTCTGTCTATCACTACCTGTCTCTGTCTATCACTACCAGTCTCTGTCTATCACTACCAGTCTCTGTTACTACTTGTCTCTGTCTATCACTACCAGTCTCTGTCTGTTACTACTTGTCTCTGTCTATCACTACCAGTCTCTGTCTGTTACTACTTGTCTCTGCCTATCACTACCTGTCTCTGCCTATCACTACCTGTCTCTGTCTATCACTACCAGTCTCTGTCTATCACTACCTGTCTCTGTCTATCACTACCAGTCTCTGTCTGTTACTACCAGTCTCTGTCTATCACTACCAGTCTCTGTCTATCACTACCTGTCTCTGCCTATCACTACCAGTCTCTGTCTATCACTACCTGTCTTTGTCTATCATCACCTGTCTCTGTCTATCACTACCTATCTCTGTCTATCACTACCTGTCTCTGTCTATCACTACCAGTCTCTGTCTATCACTACCTGTCTCTGTCTATCACTACCAGTCTCTGTCTGTTACTACTTGTCTCTGTCTATCACTACCAGTCTCTGTCTGTTACTACTTGTCTCTGTCTATCACTACCAGTCTCTGTCTGTTACTACTTGTCTCTGCCTATCACTACCTGTCTCTGCCTATCATCACCTGTCTCTGTCTATCACTACCTATCTCTGTCTATCACTACCTGTCTCTGTCTATCACTACCAGTC